>OU015748.1:94384362-94467869 GCA_907169655.1 Acomys percivali
CTCTCTCTCTCTCTCTCTCTCTCTCTCTCTCTCTCTCTCTCTCCTCTGTAATACATATCATTTATGGAGAAGAGCCTTTACTTTCTTGAAATTGTTGTTTTTGTTACATATCCTTATCTTAGAGTCCAAATGCTCTTAGAAATTGTGCATATACTTCATTTTCTAAGTTTTATAAAATATTGGAAACACCTGAATGATAAAGAAAAGCAAAAGATTTATAAAGTCAGACCACTCCTCCTCAAGAGAGGTACATTTTGAGTGAAACTCAAGGCTGAGTATAGAAACTCAAGGAAGGAAAGAAGAATTGCAGAAGGTAGGAAAAACACCTGCAAAATCAAAGAGACATGAAAAGGCAAAATGCACACAAGCAAGCACAAGTAGTTCCAGATGTGCAGAGAGGATCCATATTGATAAATGTCAAGGGAATGGAAAGAGCAATAAAACTGTTGATGTATTTATGCTTTGCAGCTACTGTAAAAATCTAGATAGAATATTCCTATCCATTTATATATTGTCTCTAATTCTACCGTCTCTAACAAGTAGTGGCATTACATTCATATGGCTGGACAAGGATTCTCTATCTTGACATTCATCAGAATTATCTGGAAAACTCAATTATTCGTAAATGAACCAAAGTATTTTCTGACACACATTACATATATATGACATTTATCTAATATGGATTTGATCATTAATCTTGATTGACAACTTGATTAGCTTCACCTAGAATATTAATGTTATACCATTGTCTGTCTTTATAGTATGTTTTCAAAGATAGAACATGAGAGCTCTGATGTAATACACATTACAATTTTGCCTACCAAGTTCAATTGGCAATGTTTTTATATACAGTTATACATGACTTCCCAGATATTTTTTCGTCAAACAATTCAGTTTATAAAACCTATACAGGAGCTTTTCCCTGGAGAAAGTGGACTCTTTTTCTCAGTAGCCTTTGACTGCCTAGACATCTTCATCTAATGATGAGACTGTGTGGAATTTTCCTCATCCATTTTGGCATACCAACTAGTATTGTCATTACACAGTCCTTTTTTAGGTAGCCATTTTTTTTTTTTTTTTTTGGTTTTTCGAGACAGGGTTTCTCTATGTAGCCCTGGTTGTCCTGAACTCACTTTGTAGACCAGGCTGGCTTTGAACTCACAGCGATCCGCCTGCCTCTGCCTCCCGAGTGCTGAGATTTCTAGGGCTCAGTTTCCTTGTCTTCTTCAGAGAGTACAGTCTAGTAGTATTTATTCATCCTGGTCCTTTGCCTGTTAAAATATTTTTTCCTTTCTTTCACCATTTTCCTTGAGCATTAGGCGCAGGAGTTGCATTACAAATAGTAATTGGTACTGGATGTCTTATTGCTACTTTTCTCTGTATTTTGATCAGTTGTCGATCGGTATAAGAGTTTCCCATCTGCTACAAAAAAAAAAAAAACAAAAAACAAAAAACAAAAAACAAAAAAAAAACAAAAAAACCCACCTTTTTTGAAGAGGGGTAAGAACCATACTTACCTATGGGTAAAGAATAGGTATTCAGAATCCAAATAGTTTAGAACAATGTCAGCAGTAGTTCTCCTCTAGGCTCTAGGACGTGTCCAACTACTGGGTCCACCTAAGCAATTAATTCTAAATACATACTCTAGACACTAGATTAATCTATACCACCAAGATTAAACTTATGAGTGGCCAAGAAACATTTCTTAACTATATCTCATTTATTTTATGTGTGCATGTGCACATGTCCATGATTATGTACACATGACATGCCTATGTACACATGTACACATGACATGCCTATGGAGGCTAGGAACAAACCCTGGGGATTTGGGTCTTCTACTATATGGATTGAAGGACCAGAACTAAGATGTTAGGCTTGGAAGCAATCACCTTTACCCACTGAGCCATCATGCCAGTCTCTTTCCTGATTCCTAGGTGCAATGAACTGAGAAAATTTTCTCTGGCATGCCCTTTTGCCATTTACCTTCTGACACATCATGGGCCTAGAAACAACTTGGCTTGATAATCATGGATGGAAACTACAGAATCATGAGCCAGAGCATCTTCCTACCTATGTTTCTATCTCTGAAGCGTTTAATCACATCACCCTAAACTGTAACATAAAACAATGGTACATTTATATATTCTCATATGTCACTCTTATGTATATCATACATTCAATTGTAGCACAGTCCATCATATCTTTCTGGGTATGCCAAATAATCTTATGAACAATGATGTTGCAATATATTAAAAACAGGTAACTATGTTGGATACATATTTTACTTAGGAATGCATCCTGAATCCAGGTCTCCACCTTTGTTGCTAATTGGAGAAAATGACTGAAACTGCACGCTTCAAGTGAGATTCAAAGGCAGATATTATGAATTTAGTAGGCTACTTGTCTAGGATTGAAAACTTCTTTGAATCACCTTTCAAGTTTCTATTTACGACTCTGCTCCCTGTGTCTCTCCATAAAGCCCGCTCCCTTCTTTGCATTCAGAATTTCCCCTAACGGCAGCATCTATATCTATTCTGTACTTGAATTACAGTGACTGTCTATACATACACATGGCTGGGAATTAATCTGCCACTACTCTTCAAATGATCTCTCTGAGTTTCTGTCTTAACTGTCATGACCTTTCAGCAAATGAATGTTTGCTAAGGAATAACAGAACCTCAATGAAGAATTAAGTGAGATTCACCTATGTTTGGGTGTATGCCAGCATTTTATTCAGGGATTTTGTATCACTCATTTTTAAAAAAAATCTTCCAAACTTAGAGGAACACCCAACTGTGACTAGGTATTTACTAATTGTGAATTAAATGCTTTTGAGTCACTTTAGTAACTGAGAAATGATACACAAATCAAAATTAGAAAAGCTTTCTACTTATAAGTATTGCTTAACCTAGTTTATATCTGAGAAATGATAATGGGAGTAAAGCAAAAATTTTTCTTGTTATTTGTATTTCAGTACTAGATTATTTCACATTTACTGTTTTTTGTTCTCTAACATAAACAGACAAGAGCATTTTTTGAGGATGTCAAATTTAAAGTCAGAAATCATATTGAATCTCTAATGCAGATTTTTAAATATCAGAAATTATAAAGTATAAATTTCATTATTCCACCAAAGGGAATAGTAACATTATTTCCAACATTTTGTCAAGGGTTCTGCTTCTTCTAACATAATTCTGTATAAATGGAAGCATAAAACATGCAAGGTAGGAGCAGTGTAGCCTTTCATTATTCTATCAGTCAGAGAAAAAGATATAACGGTTGATTACTCTTGGGGTCCTGTGCCGTAGAACCTAAGCTGGGTACCAATGGGTATGCCCAATGTTTTGAAAGCCCCATCAGAGTCATCATTAATATCCAGCTATGGGAGTAATTCACTGTGGTCATCCAGTCCTAGGCAGTCTTCAGATACACACTAGAGAATTTATAAGTATCCCCTGCTGCTCGAATGATTCATAAGAATATGATAAATACTACTGACTTACTGTTTTGACCATATAAGTTTTGAGTAGTATAATGAACAAAGTGGATTACCAAAATGGAAATTGTTACTGAATGGAGAAACTATCTGAATAATTATATAAACCCCAGGGACTAGTTTGAAAACCAAGTGATATATAAAAAGAAAAACATTGATGCAATTGTTCTGTGTGATAGATTTGGAATTTTGTATGATACAGACAGTGTAATTATTACTTGAGTCTAGAAAAAGGATAAACTTTGCTATGTAGTGGCATAATGCTTCACACACACACACACACACACACACAAACACACACAAACAAACACATATATCATATCCATGCATGCATTCACAAATGAACTTCTTGAATTAGACTCACTAAGGAAATTTTCAGGCAAAATACTCGACATGACAAAAGATTAATTTTAGCCATCTAAGTGGTAATATAAAGCATCTATGAGTTTTCAAGCAGCATTTGGAGAAAGTGTTACATCACATAGAACTGCATTGAAAATGAAACTGTCTCTAGTTACTAACCCCTTGAAATAGAAATGAGTCAATTTAAAGAAAGCCTCAAAGTTAAAGCAGTAAAAAACTTTGGCTAAAATTCAGAAAAAAATAAGGATCTGTATGTATATAAACCCTTCCAGGAAGACGAAAGTACACTAATAATCTGGAGGACACAAGAAGATGCCTCTCATAAAATTTAAAACTTCTAAATATCAATAAAGCTGATTAAAATCTGTAGATGTGCATTTTAATATCACATATTTTATTAATGTGTAGACAATTATTTATCTTTTAATTTTCTAAGGAAATGTCTGTGCCACAGTAATATTTGTTAAAATGGCTAGTCATATAACCTCAGTACCATGTTCCCTTCACAAGTGCTCTCCACAGAGGAAACCGACTTTTTCATTTTTACACACCCTATAATATTTTAAGGCAGTTAACTTTTCTTCTATGCACATTTTTCTTAGGAGTGCTATACATATTCTTTATTTTCCTAATACCATCTTCATGAAGTCTCAGTGTCTCATAATCATGTGGGCACCAAAAAAACAATTCTAACCATATAGTGGGGGAGGAGGTCCCCCTCTGTCTTAGGCAGACCTAGGGGAGGGGAATAGCGTGAAAGTGGAAGGGAGGGAGGGAGGGAGGAATGGGAGGATACAAATGATGAGATAACAATTGGGTTGCAATCTGAATAAATTAATAAAATAAAAAAATAAAAGAAAGAGAGATGAGTGAGCTAACCAAGATGAAGGCATCAATGTAGTTAAGTCCCAATTCACTCCAGACACAGGACCAACAAGCACACAGTATCTTTGTGATGATTTTTCTTTCCTTATTCAATAATCTCATGATTATAGGTAACTGGTGATTTCCTTTTGTAAAATTTGGGTGTTTTTTTTTTTAAGTTTGTGACTAACTTGTGATTTACAGGAAATGTATGGTTCAAATAAACATTTCAATGGCTCCAAAAAAAAAAAAAAAAAGACTGGACACTTTTGAATCTTGAGATAAGACATACACATGCATCCTCCATTTGCATGCCAATAAAGACCAACCTTCGCTGATAATTAGGAATTCATTTATTATTCTGGATCATATCATGTACATTTTCTAAGTGTTGGAGTGTCTAGTGAGATAGCCTTCACTATTGAACTTTTATGGAAATCTTCACCTTGGTATTTTATTCCAGAGTTAGTAGCTCTCATATATTTTCTTTTTGTCAAAAGAAATAAATGAACAAAAACCACAAAGACACCCATAATAGGTGAAAATATCATATTGAAAAAAATCAGAGAAAGTGTGAATATTAAAAAAAGGCAACCATTCATCTGAATGGCATTCAGTATCTAATAGCACCCTTTTACCTCTGCTCCCAAGAGAAAAGAATGACTCAGAGTACAAAGCAAGTCTCCAGAGGACAAACTGAAATATTGGTGGGGCCAAGTGTCAAAGAAGCAGTTCCCATGAGTCAAAATTTAGCAATCGTTAAGGAACCTGTTACTGTATAGAACTGAATTTAAGAGTTGCCTTAGGTTCCTGACAGCTATGTGACAATGATTTCTTGCCCCCTAATCAATGACTTGTCTGCTCTATTGACAATTTCTTTTATTGTCTATTATCTGAAAAAAATGTTGCTTTCCCCCACTGGTAAATGGGATTTATTGGGGCTTATAGTTCCACAGGGTTAGAATCTATGACCATCATGTCAAGGAGTACGGTAGCATGCAGGTAGGCATGGCATTGGAGCAGGAGCTGAGAGCTTAGGTCTGATCCACAAGCATGAGGCAGAGAGAGAGGAAGGAAAGGAAGGAGAGAGGGAGGGAAGAAGGGAAAGAGAGAGAGAGAGAGGGAGATGGAGGGTGTCTGAGAACGGTGTGAGCTCTTGAAACCTCAAAGATCACATCTAGTAACACACCTCCTCCAATAAGGCCACACCTCTCAATGCCCCAATCTTTCCCAAAGAGTTCCACTAACGAGTGACCAAGCATTCCAACATATATGCTTATGGGGGCCATTCACATCCAAACCACCACATTTCTTAAGAGTCAGTAGCTCTTTTTTTTATTATTAATTTATTCTTGTTACATCTCAATGGTTATCCCATCCCTTGTATCCTCCCATTCTCCCCTCCCTCCCATTTTCCCCTTATTCCCCTCCCCTATGACTGTGCCTGAGGGGGACTTCCTCCCCCTGTATATGTTCATAGGGTATCAAGTCTCTTCTCGGTGACCTGCTGTCCTTCCTCTGAGTGCCACCAGGTCTCCCCCTCCAGGGGACATGGTCAAATATGAGGCACCAGAGTACGTGAGAAAGTCATACACCACTCTCCACTCAACTTTGGAGAATGTGCTGTCCATTGGCTAGTTCTGGGTAGGGGTTTGAAGTGTATGGCCTGTATTTTCCTTGGCTGGTGCCATAGTTTGAGCAGGACGCCTGGACCCAAAGAGTCAGTACTTCTTAAACATCACTGTTATGAAGATCCTCTGGAAGGTTGGTTAAAACACAAATTACTGGGATTTAAAAAAAAAGACTCAGGGGATCTGTGGGTAAAGTGCTCGCTGTACAAGAATGAACCAGAAAATACCTTTCATTTTTCCATTTTATACTTTTAAATATGAATCACCGTGTAAAGAACTTACATTGGATAGATTTGTATCTATAGTTATAAGTGTGTTCATTTGTATTTATTTCCCAGAAACTGAAGACCAAATATTTTAGTTTTACAACTAAGGTTAGTTGTTTAGGGGTTAAGATGTTTTTAGGTCTAGATAGATGTTGATAGAGATGAGATATGATAGATGTTCATTTACATTCAGAATTTTAGACTTACCAAGATAGGAAAGATGTTTTCTTCAAGGTTGCCAAATACAAATAGCCAAAATGCTATGAATGTAACATGTATATAATTCCTGATTGGTGGTCTTCTTGCTGTATGTAGCTTTGTGTGTGTGTGTGTGTGTGTGTGTGTGTGTGTGTGTGTGTGTGTGAAATAATATAAATGTATATGTAAAAAAGAGAATGTTTGCTATCTTGATCATATGGATGATTCCATGTTTCATATGTGTCAAAATTCATTTAATATTATGTAGCGTATATTAAATGTCATACACATATGCATGTATGTATAGGATATAACATAAATAGTAGATATTTTGAGAAGTGTGCATTTCTAAGTTGCTTTCAGTTTTTATCTTTTTTCCAATACTTTATGCTGGTTTTGATTTACACATTCTCTCAGAAAATCATCAGTCGTTTGTGTTGGGTAAGCTTGGGTTTATTATGTGTCGTTGTTTACTAGATATTTTTCAAGAAGTTCATTGTTTTCTCTTTTGTATCTGTTTGAATACGATGTGCACAAGAGATTTCTTCTTTACCTTGTCACTGATGTTCTGAATTTCTGATACTATAAATTGATATCTGCCCCCAGTGTAAGGAATTTGGGGCCAGTATAAATTATCTTATTCTTTTCTAAACTTTTTCTTTTTTCATTCTCTAATTACTCATTGTCTTATTTTCTACTAACACATACAACTGCTTATTTTATTCTGAGCATTTTCCTCCTACTTTATACTGTATAATTTCTGTAATTATCTCAAGGTCATTGATTCTTCTATCATTGCTACCCATGCTGTTATTGAGGATACCATAAAAATTTTTGTTGAATAAAGAATACTTTAAATTTTTTGTCATTTTCTTTGGTAAATAATTATGTTCTCCTAGCATGATTTAATATGTTAAGACTTTGTTTACAAAGGTCCCATGTAGACTTTACTACTAGAACACTTTAGTGCTGCTGCAAATATTACTTGCTTGCATGGGTAATCTTTAAAAAAAATCCCTTTTATCCATCATATAGATTTCTATCATACA
This sequence comes from Acomys percivali, assembly GCA_907169655.1. NCBI lineage: Eukaryota > Metazoa > Chordata > Mammalia > Rodentia > Muridae > Acomys > Acomys percivali. Next base: position 94,392,233 of record OU015748.1, read on the forward strand.
TCAGGATATTTAGAACAAATTTTCAAAATCATGCATTTCTACACAGAACCATGTCATTCAATGTCCTGCTGCCTCAGACATTCTGACTGTAAAATTCCAGATATCACAACTCAGTTGAGACCTGCTTTCTGAGTAAAATCCACCTTCCTTGCTCCACAGCTCTGTACCCAAAGCAGAATTTTAGATGGATTTAAGTTTTTATTTGTTTCCTATAGTGTCCCATGCTACTTATATTTAATTCTGCAAATAGTTGTTCCATATATTTTAAGTTCTGGATTATAAAAAATAAAATAGATTAAATATGCTACTTCTGGGTTTCAAAAGTTTTTTTAATTGAAGCATACAGAGGATTACAAAGATGATGACATAAATAGGAAAAATGACATGGTAAGATTCTAGTCTATGCTAAACCCTGTTTTGTTTCAATAGGATCCTATCTCTCTCAGTTAGCTGCCCAAACATGCTTTTGACTTGTTGATATTCTTCCGTTTAAGATTTTTAGCAAAGAAATCAGCGGCCAAGGATCTTGCTATTATATAAGAGAAAAACTTTTGTATTTATGTGATACTAGTGAAACAACTAAGATACCAACTTCATAACTGAGAAATTAGATATATGTTATTGTTTTGGATTTATATTCATTGTCTGACATAGACTGAACCAAAGTATTTTTGTTTCATCCATAATAGTTTATTTTAGCTAAAGATAATAAATTCAATTTAATTAACAAAGTGGGGCAGGGGCTGGATATGTATCTCATGGATAGAGAATTAGGATAGCATGCATAAGGTACTGGCTTCATTCCCTGCATCCCTCCAACCCTCACAAAAAATAAGAGGAAGAAAAACATTCAAATTTGTATAAAAAGCTAGATATAAGACCCAAGCTACATAATTAATATATCAAAAATTAGACATTATTCAAGAACCTTAGTAAGAATTATAAAAAAATGAACACCTTCATTACACATAAAGTATAAAGGTAACATTATCTAACGTAATATAGTGTTTCTGCTTAATATAATGGATTACATTATAAATTTATTAGATAATCATATACCCATATAGTTTTTTAAGACAGAGTTTCTCTGTGTAGCCTTGGCTGTCCTGGACTTGCTTTGTAGACCAGACTGGCCTTGACCTCACAGAGATTGGCCTGCCTCTGCCTCCCCAAGTGCTGGGATTATAGGCATGTGATACCTTCCTAGCTTACCCACATAGATTTTAAACTTCATCCTTTTGGAGTATTATAGTTTCATAGTTTTTTACATATACATTGGGATAACTATCAAATTCTTTGCTCTGTTGAAATTATTTTATATGCAATGAACAACAAACTATGGTTCACAAGTAAAATGTGAATTGTCTCTATCAATAATTTTTTTAATACAATCATCCACATCTGTTGACGTGTCTTTTGATGCTTAAGGTACAGTATTGGTAGGGAGTAGTTATGACATATATGAGTCACCATCTGTCCCTTAACAGAAGTCAAGAAAGCAGCAAAGCTCCATTAAATCAATAGTAGTAGAATGAAATGACTGTATAATGGAAAAAATAGGGAATGGGTTGTCTAATGCTTTTGGTCTCCATTGAAAGAGATAGAGGAGAAATCATGGGAAGATTTATGGCCATTTGGCCAATCACATGTTACTGTTTGATCTTGTGCCTCACTTACAGTTACAGATTTGAGGATGATATTTAGCATCCAGAATTTAGGACTTACTTGAACTTTGATTAAATCTCCCAAATCTGTTGAAGGATAATTTCATTCAATGATCAGATGGATTGTGAAGAGTTTTAATTAGATCAATATAAGTGCAAGATCAAACAAAGAGAATATGTGAAAATGTTTTTGAATCCTGAGCTTACCACTGTTAAACTCTAAACATATGCTTTTATTATGAATGTTAGTTTTCACTAGACAATCACATGTTCAAAAGATTGACAAGATCTCACAAATTAATTTGAAGGTATTCAACTAAATTAATCTCCATCTTGTAATTCCTCTTCCAACAGAATGTACACTTGAGTCTCTGAGACATCTTCTACTTAGGTCCTCCTGTTCAGTGTCCAGCTTGGGATGGACAGAGTTCATCAGATCCAGTTACTCTTTCATTCATTCATTACATCAGAGTAAATATACACTTATAGACAGCTGACATATTGGGAGACGTTTTTTTTCTTTCTTTCCCTCTCTCTTTTTTTTTTTTTTTACCTCCTATCAGATTTAGACTATCTCTTATTATTGTATTTGATTTAGTTTCTTTAGATAATAATGAATGAGATAAATCAGAAAAATATATATTGTATTCTACAGTTCTGACATAATAAATCATATTTGAGTTGGAACAGGCAAAGTTACAGTAGATTTTACCTGAAATATAAACATGTATATAAATGAATGCTTGTGCATTGAAAGTAGATTTTCAAGTTGTGTTTTTATTCTTTGAAGCAGGTATAGATTGATCCTGCTACAAAATTATCAAAATTATACATAACAGATTTCAACAAATAGATGTAGAATAAACATACTTTCTACTATGGACTCTATATCCACATATGCTGTAAACTATCATTCCACTACAGGAAAGACTAACTGAAATACATAATAATTCCACGATTAACCTCATAAGAGAATATTAAATACATTCTTTATTGAAGGAGGTATGCTTTAGATAAAAATGGGTTTTATTTTAATAGACATTTGAATTTTTTTGTTTGTCCAGTATTCCTATTGAAAACTTTGCAAAAACATGGTGCCGAAGACCAGATAAATCATTTAAAAATCATTCTGTAGATCACTGCTTCCCAACTTGAGAGAGCTCCTAAGATGATAGTGCAAGAAATGGTTTGCTTCTGTGCCAATCTGAGCTATTGCCATATAAAAGATAGTCCATACCCCAATGCAATAAGTTGAAGTTATTTTCTTGTGAAAAGTAGACTAGTAATTGACATGACCATGACCATGATTTGGTTAACTAACAATTAAGTTGTACAACTTATTTATCCTGAACAGCCTGCAATAGCACTTTCAAAGTATTCAAAGTAAACCTTGTGTTATAATTGAGCTATATGGATAAAATATTTCATATTAGATTTGAATATATATATATATATGAAGAATAATCTTACATTTGAATTATATACCACTGTATATAGAATTAAACTTATGTATCTTAGGTGCGGCAGATAGATATGATTCTCTAGGAGGATAAGGCAGGATATTAGATAAGGTCTTCAAAAACCTCAGAGACATGCAGAATATAGCATTTAAAAATATTATTTTAAATAACACTGCTAATGAGACAGGTTAACTCTTGGCAACATTCTGCCTACATCAAAGAGGTTAATGAGCATCAAAGAACGTCCTTATGGAGATGGCTTCAAATGTGGCAAACAAGTCACTGGGCAAAATGTCCTTCTTTACACTACAGACAGAATTCTGCCTAAAAAAAGGCAAGCTTGGATGCAGGCAGAGTTGATGGCCAAACTCTGCCAAGACAGGATAAGCAAGTCCTCAATAGTTCCGGCCTCACAAATATGGTTGTCAGATATATTGGGCCAGAAGGCTGAGGAAGATGCTTCAAAATTGTGGAGAGTTTTGGGTGACTATTCAGGTAGCAAACTGTCTCAGTCATCTTCTCATTTGGAAAGCTACTAATCTGCACTCCTGGCATACACAGCTAATCAAGTTTATTCCTTCTCAAGTCTCTGATGGGGTTGAAGAACAGTTAGCTTAGTTTTAAAATAGAGCTTGATTGTTTAGTGGTTAAGATGTTTTTAGGTCTAGATAGATGTTTTAAGTTGATAATGACAAGATGTGATGGAGATTTATTTACATTCAGAACTTTAGATGCACCAAGATAGGAAAGATGTTTTCTTCAAGGATGTCAAATAAATTTAGCTAAAACACTAGAAATGTAACATTTGTATAATTCCTGATTGTATCATGGTTCTTATTGCTATAGGTAGCTTATTATATACGCGTGTAATAATATAAATGTATATGTAAAAACTAAAAAATGTTTAATAAAAATATTAGCACAAAAAATAAAAAATAATAAAATAAAAAGCTAAAAAATATAATAACTATGGGCATGCAGATGTCTTTTTCCTTTGCCTATGGATTCAATAGTTGGATAGTAGGATTGTATGTTGAATTTCACAGTGTTTCTATAATGGTTATTTTAATATCTATCCTAAACAGTAGATAGGAGCTTTTTCCTCACACATCCATGCCAACATTTTGTATATATTTATATTTTTACAATAACTATTCTAAGTTTGCTGAAATATTATTTATTTGCTATTTATTTCATTTGTATTAATCTATATTTTTAGCCATTTTTATCTCTTCTTTTGAAATATGCCTGTTAAGATGGTTCACACACACACACAAACATATTTGAATTATTGTATGCCTGTGCCCAGGGCTCATTATTGATAGTCAGTGGTTTGTCAAAATAAAGAACAATTTTCTCCTTCGAGTCATTCTTTCAGTTCAGTCTTCTCTTGGAGAAATTGTGTGAGGTATCAGATGACTTTAAAAGTTACATCTTTCAAACAAACTCCTTAAAATCTTACACAAGTTCTAAAACGTTTTAAAGCAGTTTAATGTATTTTGTTCTTTCTATACTCCCTTCCAAAGGCATGCTACTGCTTGCCTCTGCTTGCTTACAGGTGGAGGTAACTCAGTTCTTTTTTTGAGGAGGATACTGGGAGGAGAAGAAAGCATACCTGGGATGGACCAGATTGTGTCTTTATGTATAACAGACCTCTTGTGGACTAGCCAGGAAACTCAGCTTCAATTTTCTACTGACTACAGTAGTTGTAATAAAAGGGGTACAAAAATTTGTGGATGAGTAGACTCTGTAAGATATGAAGAGCCTACACTGTTCTCCACCTAAGCTCAACTCTGTCTGAGTCACTTTCGGCTCCCCATCACAGGAACAGGTATCTTAATAGTGATAAAAAAAAAATAGCTTATCAAAGTCCTTGAAGTGTTGTTGTTTGATGGCCTTTCAAAACTTACTTGGATCAATACCATGGACATAGTGATAGATATTTATCTATGAAACATAGTCACCAGTGGACTATAAACCATTAATTGGTTTGCATATTTGAAAACAAAACATGCTTAAAGAAGAATTTCCAGAGTCAGACAAGGTTATGAATTGTTTAACTTCCAAAATTTTTCATCTTCTGAAACATTGGCATGGTTAGACTACGACATGTAAACAGGCTGGTGAAACTTAAAAAGAGGGACAAAGATCACTCTTGCATCTATGAAATGGGATTTGTAGACAAGGATGTTGTATATTTTAAGAAAAGTAAGCTGTTTTTTCTCCTCAAATGTGTGTATTTACTATAAGAAAATTTATATAAAAAACGGATTATAGCATGAAAATGTTCCTGTTATAATTTAATGCAGTTTAAAAGAGAATATGCAAAAATGGAATTTTAGAAAAGTAATAATTATTGGCTATTATTCACCAAGAAAACTGTATTTTTGCACATTTTATATCCTGTATATTTGCATGCATAATTTTATGAATAATAGTAATTAATTAAATACATAAATGGTGTTAATTTTTTCTGAAAATTAAATCAGAATTTATATCTGAGCCATTTTGTTGATAAAAAAAATTGGGTGGTACATTTTTACAGTACTCAAATGTGGGATGTGGTTTCTAGTGAAGATGCTTTTTTTAAAATTTTTAACATTGACATTAAAATGAGACCACACAGCCATGATTTATTTTAACTGATCAAACATCAGGGGAACTTAAGCGAGTGTATTTCTTAAGGCCATCTCGTAGGTAGGTGTGGCTGGCATTTCCTGGCATGGATATTCTAGTAGATGGCATGCCAAGGTCTTAAGGCTAAAAGTAATTATGTTCAATGTAAGTTAGTTATTCTTTGCCAGTTAAAAGTGTCTTTTCAAAGAGGGATTTGAATCTACATACATATAAACTACTTCAGAAACAGAGGTACAAGAAGTACAAGCTAAATGATTTATTCAACTTTCAAACACAAAGTGAAAGTAAGGAACTGTGGAAGCAGAGTATGAGAAGAATACGTTGGAGTATTAATGGAGTTTCTAGGTAAGGAAATTTACCTCTTTCACATTAAAAAGTTGATGGGCAAAGTAGAAAATGCAGAGTGTGCATGTTGATCTATTAATGTAGACCCTCTTCTTTACTGTGCTTAACACCCTAGGAAAATGATTGGTAATTGCACCGAGATCATGCTTTGATATATATATATATATATATATATATATATATATATATATATATATATAGTTTTTACTAAAACTACTTATTTCAGCTAAGTGAATGTAGTCATCCAAAATTGAAAAAAAGAAAAAAGTTAAATGCTGATTTATATTGGAACATCTATTCAGTGGCTTAAGATGAGTTTGTTTTCAGTTGACATGTGTTATGTTGGGTAATATGGAATTATATCATTATATATAAGACAGAAGAACATTTATTTTAAATTAACATTTTTAATGGCATTAATTTTCTTTGTGGGGACACCATGACCCTTTCAAGGGTTCCATTTAAGCTGGTGATTCTTTGAACATTCATTTTTGTTAATTTGCATTTTAATAACTCTCCTTAAACCATATTGATAATAGTATTTAAATAATAACTGTGATGCAATCCACAATGTACAATGTATAATGAGAATTGATTCCCGCTCAACTTCTTACAACTTGTGCAAGTTATGTCTATTATGCCATTAATATGAAACAATTACTGCTCTAATTAGATGCAGACACAACTGGCAATTATGTATATAACTTCGCTCCTTCTCAGATCTAGTTTTAGCATGTCACCAAATAACATGCCCCTCTTCCCCCCTCAAAATCTGTAATCTCTTCGCTTAAACAGTCCCCGTCTAAAAGTGGTAGCACTGTACGTGCTCATCAGTAACACGATTACAAAGGAGTGCAAAGATGAATGGCCTCATGGGCCCTTGCTTTCATTTTGAGGCCGCCCAAATGCTCCCCCCTTTTATGTGTTCACACCCTTAGAACATTTGAAGGCACTTGTCATGTCTTCACTTACTTGTTGCTCAGGCAAGCCGCGAGTACTCTTTTCAACTTTTTTTTTTTCCATGCAGTAAAGCTCTCTTCTCTCTGATTTTCTGTGAACACTCTTCATTACATCAAAATGCTTTCAAAGTAACATTGTAGTGACGACAATATGTCTATTGCTTTCTATTTTGGAAGGTTTTCAGTGAAGCTACGGTAACATACTTGATTCTTTCTATGGAGTTTATTTAAAATATTTGCATAATTATTAAAAACTATCATTTAGCCAAGTGACAAGGAAGAGGGATATGAAGGCTTGATTTCCTTTCCTTTCCTTTCATCATAGATATATGGGTAAGTGATAGAAACAAAGGTGCCTTTTTAAAAGATATTTTCCTCCACATGTACATGAAGATGAGTTCTAGCTTATTTAACACATTCCAAATGTCCCTTGGATTGAATTTGCCTTTCATCTAGTTATATGGACGAGAGAGTAAAGTTTTAAAATGTAATTTCTATTTCTTTGCCTATTACATTTAAGGAAAACTTGGTAATGTTATGATTCTGCAGTGAAACCAACGCACTTTACCCCGATGAATCAAGAGAATTTGAAATTGTTTATATTGCTTTGCAGATGAAAGGAAATGCTTTTATTTTACTATGATACATGCCTGCTTTTTTTGTTTGTTTGTTTTGTCTTGTTTTTATAAAGCAAAGTTTCTCTGTGTAGCCTTGGTGTCCTCAATTCACATTGTAGATCAGGCTGGCCTAGAACTCACAGAGATCTGGCTACATCTGCCTCCCAGAGTGCTGGGATTACAAGCATGTGACACTGCACCCTGGTGATCCTACGCTCTCTGGATCTTTCCTTCTCCAAAGAATTCCAATTTCTGTCAAAATATGTACACAACCTTCTATAGCCAACATCATTGCAAATATGTATGGACTGTAAGCCTTCCAGTCCAGCTTTCACGGAGGTGTTTGTAAATGGCTCTCCATAACTTGGATGGAGAGAGAAGAGTAAGGAGAATAGGAAGGCAGGAGAGGAGTCTCTAATGTGACTGTCATATAAGCAATAGCTCATAGGCATTCAAGACAGGGGCTTGTATGACCTTTTGTCTGAAGATATACAATTATCTCCGTCATCATCATCATTAGTTATCTACATTTGTTCAGAAAGAAGCCACAATCAAAGATATGAAATGACTTGGCAAAAATTTTTGCTGATGAAAACAGTTGCCACACATCTTTGAACTTGGCTCAAATCTGTGAGAGACCTTATCTGGTTTACTTGTCCTCGTGCAAAGAGATTTAACAAAAGATGAGAGCTGCATTGCTAGTCAAAGAATTTAAAATCTGAGCAATGGTAAGTAGAATAAACAGCATAAAACTAAACAGTCTAAAGATTATTACTGGAACCCTGAGAAAGAGCAGACAGGGTGCTTGTGTGCTTTCCTGCTCTTAATCATGTGTTAGAGACTCTAGTGACAGTATCCTTGCAAATTCCTACATAGCAATGCTTTCTATGAAAAATAGAACATTCAAGTTACTCTCTAAAAAATTTAAATGGATCATTAGTCTCGATACCTTAATTTTTCCACAATTAATGCTTTGAGAAGAAAAAAAAAACCTTCTAAAATATTTGATGGATCAGAAGCCCAATCTCAACTAATGGAAAAACAAAACTTATTTAAATGTCAGCCTAAGTGATTGAGGTGCATTTGTGTTTAATGTTATAACAGAAATGTACAGAAATTAAAGCTGGAAGCCATGAGCATTTCCTCTCACCTCTTGTTTTTGGATTTTCATTTTTGATGAGCTAATCAGAGAAAAGAATGCTTGTATTTCTTTTTCTCAAGGACAAACCTCCTGGTTATTGCTCGTTATTCCTTCTTATTCTTTCTTCCATTTCTCTCCTTTGTTCTCTGCTTTCTTTACTTTCTTCACCATTCTTTATCTGTTCTTTTATTTTTCTTTATTCTTTTTCTGCACGAAAGAAAGGATGCCATAGCTTTCCAATCCCTTACAAGTTTTAAAAGAAATTGTATGTATACTCTACAAATAATTAGGTAAAACACAAAAGGAGTCAAGTCCTATCAAGTTCTTTTTTATCCCGTTGGACTTGTTCATTATTTTAAGTTAAATATATCACAAGTTTATTAAGACATTTGAATCCATTTTTCAACCATAACTACACATTAAGAAGTAACTATATGACCTGTAGATGGGTAATGTCTAACACACTTTCCACGAAGCCATGAGGACCAGAGTTCACAATCCCAGGACTCATGCACATCTAAATTCCTAATGTTTTGGTGGCAAGATGGCAGATGGGTGACAGGAGAACCCCTGGAAACTGATAGTCCCGCTAATGGTTAAGTCAACAGCCAAAGAGAGGAGACAGCATCTCAAACATAATTGAAAATAAAAAGCCAAATTGTAAGTGGTTCTCAGACCTTCAAAAGCACATTCATATGTTTTATATGTACCTGTACTTTTATACAGAAACTTACACTCACTTTATCAAATACTTTTTAAAATTAATGATGCTAAAAGTTTATAGAACAAACTCAATGGCTACTGTGCAAATATAAAAAATAAAAATAAAAATCTAATGCTGCTGGGGTTTTTTTTCTTGACTATTTGTATGTACTTACTTTAGTGTCACTTTTTACACAAAGAGTTTGCCTTTTGCTAATGAAATAGAAATGAACTATAGTCACAGTTCTGAGCTGGGACAACATTAGTACCATGTGGGTGAGGAAATCCATGGCTTTGATTTCCTACTTGATTCTATTCCAAAGTGAATTTCTCTCCAGTCTTTTCTCTTTTGCCTCAAGCCCTGGCTAAAAGTAACTCTGGGTCTTGCTGAGCGTGCAACAGAGAAACATATCCTTCTGCCCTCCCCAAACTCTCTGAAGCATCCGAGAACTCTTTGAGCTAAGAAGACTCTTCTGCACAGTGGGGATGTGACGCAGTGGAAATTCCAAAAGCAGTTCAGAGAGGCTAACAGCAGAGTGAAAGAACTGTTTTAAAAAAATGCAGATTTTGATTTTTTGCTCTGCCGCTCTACCATGGGCAGTACTAGTGAAGCGGATACCTTTCTCTAAGCACACTGAGGGGCAGCCTCTGTCAGTGTTCCAGTTTCCCTGATGGAAAACACAGACGTGGAGAGCTCTTAGGCTAACATTCCCACAACACAACAATACCTGTTGCTCACTTACACACATAGAGGCACACAAAAATTCAACAATTCAGTTCTCATTTGAAAGCTAGTAGATAATAATATAGCAACCTGCCAAATACAGTAAGCTTCGACTATTTTAAGTAGCTCACTTTATTTAATTTGTAGAACACATGAGCATATAACTTACTTTAAAAAAAACAGTTGTCACCACCACAAAATAATCAAATCATGTTAAAAGTGTTTTGGCTGATAATTAATAATATATGGAATATATGGCCATCAAGATATTAGTAAGGATAGTTTTTTGAGCATCTTAATCCTTTTTTTTTCCTTTTGTTTTTTTCGAGACAGGGTTTCTCCGTGTAGCTTTGGTTGGTCTGGACTCTCTTTGTAGACCAGGCTGGCCTCGACCTCACAGAGATCCGTCTGCCTCTGCCTCCCAAGTACTGGGATTAAAGGCGTCTTAACTCAATACGCAGTTCCTGACCTCAAAATTCAGAAAAGAAATGTTACTTTCAATTTACTCTTTCTTCCTTCAGAGAAAAAGGTTTTACTGATTTATTTTCAGTATATATCATGGAAAATCATGCTTATTAACTGTCAATTGTGGGCTTTTGCTCATCATAATGTAGACAGCCTACCAAAAAGTATGAAATGAAGGGTTTTTTTTTCCCTTCTGGGATGGAATTGTCTGCTTTTAACTATAACTCGTTTCTCCTGTGTAGCCTGTTTGTTGAGAAGTCAATTTCATTGAACATAGACTGACAAAACAACATTTAGTTCATGTCTGCATCTCAGGGAAGAAGTATAATATATACTTAACAATTGGCAGAGGATGAGATCCACACCCTTTCTTAGAAATAGAACTCGTAAACTCTACTGAGTAAGTTTCACTAAGAGGCTGACCTCAGGAAAAGTCTCTACAAAAGCATCTCAGTCTATTTTCGACTGGGTGTTTTAAATGGAAGCAGTCAAGGGGCCTGGTTTTGTGCCTTTGAAGTGTTTGACTGCTGTTCAAAGTCAGCCAATAACTTTCCTTGTGTTGCATAGCCAACATGTTTTTTTCTCATTTTGTCATTTGCACTTATCTAGACATCTGGAAAATTAAAAGACTTATAATATAAATACTGAAACTAGAAAGAAATTGTATTATAACATTGGTGATTTATTGGTGGATATCAGGTAGAGATATAGTTAGTCCCTCCTTTATAGCAGCACCGCACAGAGCTCTAACTGTATGAGGTCACAAAGATTAGTGGCATAACCCAAAGTTCCCTTTAACAAGTAGGAGGAAAGGACAGATGTCTCACCCACATCAGGCAATTTAAGTTAAGTCCAGACAATGTTATTTCTATGAGAAAGGATTTGGAAATTTATTTTTCAATGAAACATTTCAAATTGGGGAGTATCCATTCAGCTGAAAGGTAAGTTTTTATGTGAAGATACCAAAGTTGGAAAATTCTTAATAATTAATGAGAAATAGCCTTCATATGCTGGAACACAAGGGCATATGTGAAGCACATTAAAAAACTCTGAGTAAGAGTTCTCACCGAAGTCTCTTGCTGACTTTTGTTTGTGTGTGTGTGTGTGTGTGTGTGTGTGTGTGTGTGTGTTAGAAGCAATTGGAGTTTGTCTTGTTTGCTTAATACTATATTTATTGATTCAACAATTATTTCAGCAGAGATTTGTTATATAGCCAGGCATGACTGGCATGGTATGTGAAATGTCTAGAATGTATGAGGTCTTGTTTTTAAACTTTAGCACCATAGAGAAATCAATGCGTGCTGAATATGTGCAGATATATTTTGAACTCTTACTATGTGCCCAGTAATATGATACACCCTGGAGACACAGCAACAGACAGGAAAGAAAATGCTCCTTTTGTTAAACTATTTGTATTTGGGGGAAAAGAGGCATTAACAAACCAATGGGTATAAAAAACAATAACAACATTAATAATAATGTATTCACATAATATAATGTGATTTAAGAGATTATAAATTTTATATAGAAAATAATTAATATGGGTTGGGAGATTATTTATGGAAGTTTCTTGAAGGAGGTAATGCTTCAAACAGAGATCATATGGTCAATCTGAAGAGCTGCGTGTCTTGTAAAGAGTCCAGAAAGGTGTGGCTTGGGGAGAGTCAGGAGCAAGTTCAGAGATTCTTGAGGAATGAAGTATTGGACTTTAAGAACAGGTCATCTAATTTCCCATAAGATGGGCAATGAACAATAGGCATTATCTCACACCTTCAACAAGCCTTGTATTCACAAGAGGAGACATGCACCCTTCATTAGAGAAACCCTGCTTAATATAACAGAGGGGTGATTCTTTAACAATTTTAACACTGAAACTTCCTTTTGTTATTGTTGTTGTGGTATGAGAGTGCTACGACATATTAATTCAAAATTTGAACATGTCTACACCTTTTAGATATTAAAGTTATTTGAAAACTACTAAAGATCACCTTCTGTGCAAATTGATTGCTAGTGGTATATATCAGTGTCATATGTACTTTGACTTGAGAAATCTAGGCTTTTACTGAAATTATTAGCAAGATTACTAGTTAGTACTTTGACAAAACATAGAATGACAGTTTGGTGTTTCACAGATACTAGCATCTCATATTCATGAAAAAGAATATTTATTTATTGTTTCGTAAGTGTGTGACAGATTTTGTGCAAACCCATACAATGCTTGCCAAGACACATGTGTGAAGGCTAGAGAGGAGTATGTTGTCTCTTTCCAACATGAGGGATCCAGTGACTAAACTCAAGTTATAGATTTGGCAGCAAGTGGCATTAACTCTCTGAGCTATCCCACTGTCCCATATTCATTTAGTTTTCAAATGAAGAGCACAATTCTTAAAGACTTTGTTATCATTTATTACTAAGCATAGAAGCTAAAGTGCAGATTATCTGTATGTTACTTGGGAATCTGAAGGGTTATTTCTTATAGGAGCAAATGCTCCTAGTTGAATTTAACTTCAACATACACTCCTCAAATGCACATTGAGACAAGACAAAGAGAAGTTGAATTAAGAGAAATCAGGGACTCTGCCAGGCTATTAGAGGAAGCACCTCTTTAATTCCCAGGCTCACTGCAGATTTTCAAGCCCACTGGAGAGTTCTTTTCATCACTATCGCATAACCTTAGTTTATTAGGACATTTTCTTTCTCTGTTCTGAAATGTTCTTTGTGGCTTTGAAATTCATCTGTAGAGAACAATATTTACTGTGTTAAATGTCTTCTGATTTGTACTGCATGTGATTTTATGACTAACCTTCTCTTCAGTCACCTGGCATTTGCCTATGAATTTCTGAGCTGTAGACAAAGGCTTGACAGATTCTTCCCACAGCAGCACCCTCTCCCAAATAAAACAAGTGATGGCTTCCCATATGTTTTAGGAAGCAGTGCACAAGCTGTTTAATTACATTGTGACTTAGTAGGAGAATTGGAAACTTAAAACAGAAAAAAAATTCCTTCCTTCTTTAGAGCAAAGGAATTCAATGGATTCCTATTGTCTATATATGCTCACCCCAGGAAAGATACACACCTACATAAAAAATGGGGAAATTCATGCCTTCAAAACCAATTCATATTTAGTGATCAAGGCAGCAGCAGCATCATGTCTGCTCCTGTGGGTCACTATTCATGCAAATTTATTTAGAGTTCAGCCCAACTTTCCTGTTGCTTTTTACTCTTGTTCCAAGGACAAGCTGTAAATCTAGTCTGGGCACCTTAACTCTCCATAGTGCTTCAAGCATTTTATCAAAGGATGTGTACAAATCTATATTTGTGTTTTATGAGTTGGTTATGCTTGGGATGCCATAGAGAGTTATAGGGCTATAGCAGCTGATAGTTTGAAACATGTGCTTCAGAAATAGCAGAGTTCAAATAACCCAAAGTTCCCTTTAACTAGTAGGAGGAAAGGACAGATGGCTCATGAGTTAGAGAAAGATGATATTTTGCCTTTGTGCCTTCTAACTTCTCTTTGAGTTTCCCACGATCCTTTATTCTGTAACTGAGATGCCTGTCAAGGGCCTAAGACTATTTGTGTAGAATTGAAACCTTGTAGCCTTTTCCCTAGGGAGTTTGGCATGTTCATTTTTCCTTGTTCACCTCATGTTTGGATATTCATATTGGTAAGATTTTTGGGGTGCATTGTTGTTACAAGGGGATACAATCTCACAGCAAATTCCTTTATCCACTGGTTCTTACAGTCTTGCTGTCTCTCTCTCTCTCTCTCTCTCTCTCTCTCTCTCTCTCTCTCTCTCTTTGTCTCTCTCTCTCTCTCTCTCTCTCTCTCTCTCTCTCTCTCTCTCATGATTTCTGAATCTTAGGTGTGGGAGTGTTTTGTAGAGTCCATTGGGAATAGGTTCCACAATTATGCATATTGATTGAGTGTGGTTTTCGGTAGTGGTCTTTCTCTGTTGAAAGGAGATGTTTCCTTGGTGAGGAGTGAAGACTATACTTATCTGTGAGTATAAGGACAAATGTTTATAGATGGGATTATATTGGTTTAGTAAATTAGTGGTTGTACATTCTCACCAGTAACCATAACTTCACTAACACCAGCACTAGCTAGTTTAGGTTTACAGTACCAGGCATGGCATCCCTCTCGTTCAGTGGGTCTCAGGTCCAGCTAGAAAGATGATGGTCACAGGCATGAGACTTCTCCTGTAGGGTTATCATACCATGCTGCTCATTGATATGGTTCATAGGGGGTATTAGCTAGTTCGATGTGTAGCAATTCCTTTGGAAGCTTGCATAATGCCTTTTGGTACCACAAAAGCTACTCCTCAGAGAGAGGCATTCGGGACAACTCCAACTCAGGTGATTTTTTTCTGTTTTTTTTTTGTTTTGTTTTGTTTTTTGTTTGTTTGTTTTGCTTTGTTTGTTCCTGAATATCTTTGATTTCCCATGTACATTTAAAGTGCTTTATAAATCCATATAAAAATTTCACTATTACCTTTGTTGGGATTATAGAATATCCATAGGAATCTGGGAAGATTTGATGACTGTGGTCTTCTTCCATTTTTTGTTTTCTTGGCATTTTATACTCTTCGATGTATACATTTTACACATTTTGAAGGTTTATGTGCTAATTTTTAATATTTTTATTCTACTGCAAGTGACATACTATTGATTTTTTGTTTCTAAGTTTCCACTGATCGTGTGGGCAAATAGAATTCAGTTTCACATATTGACATAATGTGTTGTTGTGCTGTGCTTTTGTAAGGTCCTAAAACTTCTTCCAGTTTTTTTTTTTTGAGACTTTCTGCATATAAATCAAGGCATCAATAAAAAAGCTTTATTTTTCCTATTATACACAATTTCCCCAAAATTTTACTTCATTTTATTTAGATCTTGACTAGCTAGAATTCTAGTACATCTATTTGTTCATGACTTTAGGAAAACATTAATTCTTTTATCACTAAAGATGATGCTTGTAAGATGCCCTGCATTGGCTTATGGTTTTATGTCTCACATTGCTGAAAGGCTTTACCCAATGCTTTTTTTTTTCTTAAAGAGCCAGTTGTGGTTGTGCATGCAGGCACTTGGGAGGCAGTGGAAGGCATATCTTAGTGAGGATGGGGCTAACCTGTTCTACAAAGTATGTTCCAGGATAACCAAGGCTGTTAAAAAAAACAAGCAAGCAAACAAACAAACAAACAAAAACAAAAACAAACCCTGCCTCAACAAACAAACCAAAAAACAACAACAACAAAAGTAAAGAAAATAAAGTTAATGAATGTTTCTTGTTGCTGTTTGTTTTTTGTCTGTAAAGACATATTTTCCTATCCTACATGAGCCCTGACTCCTGATCCCACAGCCTTTACACTCCTAGTTTAAGGTTATGGTATTACACCAATACACTAGGCCAAGTACTTTGTTAATTTCTTTTAAATCCTATTTTTCTTAAACATGCTAGCACTACTGGTCAATTTCAAGAAAACATTGCTGAACACAATGGATAAAATCTTGTAGAATTCTGTGTTTGGGTTTATTAGTTGTGTTAGTCCCTTCTTCCTCTCTCCCAATATCTGTCTGCTTTGGTTATGTAGTTCTAACCTCAAATAATTAGTTCAAATCCTCTTTCATTTTTTTAATTTCAAAATGAAGCTTTTTAAAGTATTGTGCCTTCTTTCAATGTTCTTCATAAGCTTGGTATCCAATTAGACAGTCTTCTACATCTTTACTGCATTTGAAATGGCTACTATTAGGCCTGTGGTTGTAACTTCTCTTCTTTGCTTCCACTTGATTTCCTATTTCTCTGTTCCCTTTACTTGCTTTATATTGTTTTAATAGTTTTGAGTCCATGCAATTTCATGGGTTGGCCTTCAAGTTATTTAATCTTTCTTATTTGTAGTTTTAAATGGACATTCAAATTATTAAAATACATATGGCAGGGCTAAGGAGATGATTCAGCAGTTAAAAGCTTTTGTCATGCAGGCCTGGTGACATGAGCCAGATCTTCTGATCCTACCAGCTGTCAGGAAAGCTCCAACTCCTGAAAAATTTTCTCTGACTCCTCAAGGGTGACACTTTTGCACTTATTTTACGATATACACAATAGTAATATACTAAATTAAATATATCTAAAATATTAGAATTTTAGTTTCATTTGGTATTTTAGCATCTTGGGAAAACACAGAGACTTTATTGCCTACATAATTGTATAACTTGTAATATTTCATTTTCATACCATGAAGCACCATCAAAGCTTTGATGTTTCTTCCTTCTGTTTGTTTGTGTATGTAAATATATCATGCATGGGTGTGTGTATGCAGAATGCCATCTGTGTGAAGACATTTGTCATGAGTTGATGTCTGATTTCTTCCTCAATTGTTTGCCACCTTTTATATACTGAAATATATAAATATAATATATATTATATATAATATATAAATTATAACAATATAATATATCATATTATATATATATAATATATAATAATCTCCACTGAAACTTGCTCCTTTATTTGGCTCAAGCAGTCAATTTATTCAAGGCTTCAGTTTCTATCTTTTGAACACTGGAATACAAGAAGGCCGCTACATCTACTGGCGTTTGCAAGTAGAAAACTCTAGAGCTTTCTTTTCTTTCAATAGTGATCCTTTCCTCTTCAGAAAGTAAAACAACCACATAGTGAATGTCATATATTGAGGTAGTTACCACACTGGTGGCTTAACTTTATTCCCAAAGCTCATAGATTTCCCATACTGCCATTTTAAAGATCCTAAAAATCATCAATAACATTTAATCCCACTGATTAATTCATGTGTCATGTGACATTCTATCAATCTCATTGGAAGGGAAGCATCACAGGATCTAGAAGTCTGAATTGGCAGACATTTTCTCTCTGCTCTCTGAGGGTGTCAGTTCTGCCCTAGTCTTCCATGTTGTTCCTGTTGCAAAGCTACTTTCCTGAGAAAGACTAGGTGGTTTGCAATTGAGGTCAGTACCAGAAGCATCCATTGTACTGCCTTGCAGCCCCATATTTTCTCTTAGTTTGAGACATATACACCGTTACATCGCTGCTGCTATTTGTGATTTTCTGCTCTCCTGGGTGTTGATTTATAACGTCCAAACACTTGGCGTATGAGAAGGTTCTTATGACCTGGCTTCTGTTTTCATTACAAATGACTGAGTTGACAAGAACCTGTGAATAGGGCAGAAAGTAAATGATATGTGGCCTGTTGTGTGGTTTCTTCTTGATATTTTGAAGTTTACAAATTTAATACTAACCTTCAGAAAATAATTTATAAAAGAAGTCTCACAAAGATTGCAAAATCTTAATGTTATTTGAATCTATGTGTGCATGATTTAAACCCTGATGTCTGTTGCACAGAAGATCCAGAGGAACGGGATGTTTACTGTAAAACTGTGTCTCCACAAATGACAGTAGCTATCAAGGAGTAAGTTAGTATAGCTGGACTTTCCGTAATAGCGAAGTGTGATGAAGTTTTGCAGGAATCAAACAAAATGAATCTACTTACTCACGTCAAGACCAAACACAATGAACCCTCTATAACTGTGGTCATTGTTTATACTCCATATTTTGCCTCACAAACATGGCTGCCTAACAACGATCTGGAAAAGAAGGTCACCAATGGACATGCTAACACAGACAGGGGATGCTCACAAGGCCCCAACCCTGGACAAAGCCCTACAGGCAACTAGAGAATACTGAGAGTGAGAGAAGTCGTTTTCCCCAAGGAAGAACCCAATGCTAAGTGGTTAGTTCCAAAATTATATACAGACAAGTGATGTATGTAGAATGAGCAGGTTGTATTTATATATTTAGGAATAAGTACAAACCCATACATACTCACGCACACACGCACACAAATATAATAAAGTTAAAGACAAAAATTCAACAAAATCAAAACAGAGTAAGATAAGACACATGCAAGATCTTTGGGAGAAGGAAAAGCTAAGGGAAATGATATAATTATAATATCAAAAATATTTTAAAAGAAGTTATCTAAATACTGATGTCCTCCTGTGCCACTTATTGCAAAAGAAAATTAAATAAATGGTAAAGTAGTTTAGTTTCACAATTAAAGCATGTCGGTCAGATTTTGAAAAGTCAAAATGCTTAACACAGTCCCAGTTATAAGTTGAATAAGTTAGTATAGCTGTACTTTCCACATCAGTGGAGTGTTAAGAAGTTTGCAAGAACTGAATAAAATGAACTTATTTGATTATGTGGACACTGAACTCTCTATAGCTATGGTGATTACACTCCTTAATAAATAGTAGAACTGAAACAAGCTATTAATGGACATTACATTTCATTATCTATGACTCTTCCAATGATGACACTCATTGGACTTCCTATTAGTGCTCAATATTTACAATAGAGATCAGTAATCCTTAGTGAACCTTAAGCACTTAGTGCTCTTCAGCACTGAAAGAACTGAGGCCCGTAGAAGGAAAGGGAGCTGCTTCTGTGCCATAGTTAATGTGCATCAAAGATGAAATTAGAACCCAGTTATAACAGCCTCCCAAACTCAAGCACTTTTACGGTACTGTAACTTCTTTGAGGAGATCAACACTATTAAATAAGAACATTGCCCTGAAAACAGGAAGAAGCTCTGTGGTGAACTAAGTAAGCTTCTGACTTAGCCTGGTATTATTAGTGTAGAACACCCGTGCTTGTTTGCACAGAGATATTTTAAGCCTGTGTCCATTGAAATTAATTAAGACAACACAGAACCTGCCTAACGTAAAGAACAATGAACTCCAGGGCATGTAGTTGTATGTGGAAATTACTTATTTAAGCAGTGAGGTAAAATTTAAACACCACTTATATGAGATTTCAGCAGTAGAATATGTTACCCAAGTATCCAAAGCTCCTGACAGAGATGTAATTTACATACATTATTTTTAATAATCCTCATAATTTTTTTTGCTGGGAAGGTAAGTAGCAATTATTTCTCAGATTTTTCAGATAGTGAAACAAAAGCAAAGGGAAAGAAATCTTTACAAGTTCCTCTCAATAGATCTCAAGTTTTATTTTTAACTTTGGGAACATTTTCTTTATCTGAGGACAATTATAACACAATGAGATTTTATTTTAAGTGGAAAAGTAATGACTAACTCTAGAGAGATATTCTGGGTTAGCACAAAATTGAGAGGGGTCCTATCAATGTGTGTTTTCTTTCTACAGCTACAGAAAACATTCAACAATTATGTCAAGAATATGAACGAATACTCATCAAACAAGTTTTAATCACCACCCAGTACATTTAAAGTTCTGTGAAATGCTAGAGATAGAACCACTGTGTTTAAAAATAAAAAAAAAAGACAACACTGGCCATCTGATCTACCTTATAGTGAAAGATGCAGTGCGAGAATAGTCCGAGATGAAGGGAGTGAATAAAATTTCAAAATATAGAGAGAACGAAGTCAGTGTGGAAATGCCACAGTTTTATTTGAAAGCTTATCATATGGTTCTTATGAGTTTTCAAACAAACTAGAAGGATGAAAACAAAATGGAAGCAAGGAAATCTGATATCCTTCATGAGTCAGTTTCTGTTCAAAGGACTGTGCCAAGTTGTGCTTGAATGCATCTGTGATGAGCAAATGGCAACTTACAAGCATTAATTCATTGCAGAATTTTTATATCACTGGCTTATTTAGTAATCTGATTTAAATCCCTTGTCTATGGCTTGATGGAAGGTTATACTATTGGTCTTTACTTTGGTAAAATGTCAAAGGGTTGAATTTGATCAGAGGAAAGCCACAGTTACTTATATATGCATAACTGAAAAGTGACTACAGGAAATAATTTAGCTTCGTAAAAAGATAAATATGAATACAATGTTACTCTATCTGTGCCTTTAATACTTCATGACCACCTACAATATGTTGACACTTCAGATAAAATCCAAGAGAAAAATAGTGACAGGCTCATGATCATTAAAATCTAGGAGAAACTACAAGTGTGTATCAGTAGTAAAAATAACTTTACAATGAGAAATGAGGTGAGGATGATGTAGTTATCAATATAAGTAAGTAAGAGCATTTGAGGGCTTCAGTCAGAATCAACTCACAGTAAAGAAGAGATGCTTACAGTATCATCTAAGGGGGAATAGGAACACACCAGACTATCTAAGGAAAGAGGATTTCAAGCAAAGGCTTTTTCTATGGATCTTTGGAAGTCACCTTAGTATAATGTAGAAGACTAATTAAAGTTCAATGTGTCTGAAGCAGAAACAGATATGAACACTGAAGTGTACAATATTTTGGCACATTCTTGCTCTCAGGATAACTAGTGGAAAATTCTGATTCTAGCTATAAGGGGTTAACAAAGAATAGACTTACCTTTCTACTTATGACTGTATCCAGAGTGTCAGTCATTTAGAAAACAACAAATCCTGGCAAGCTGGTGGACAGGAAGGAACTCTCTTCCCTGCAGTTGGGGGGAGGGGGGAGAAGGTACACCGATCCCAGACCAACTAATCAGTGTTGGCAGTTTTTAGTAAACAAAAATATGACCTGTAGTAGTTTCGTTAGGAATGCCTGCTATAGACTCATTATTTGAATGTTTGGCCCATAGGGAGTGGTACTAGGAGGTGTGGCCTTGTTGGAGTAGATGTGGCCTTTTTGGAGGAAGTGAGTCACTGTGGGAGCAAACTTTGAGCTCTCAGATGTTCAAGCCAGGACTAGTAGGACTAGTGTGGATTCCCTTCTGCTGCCTGTGGATCAAGATGTTCTTTCTCCAGCACTATGTCTGCCTGCATGCTGCCGTGCTTTTTGCCACAACAATAGTGTACTAAACCTCGGAAACTGGAAGCTAGCCCCAATTAAATGTTTTCCTTTATGGGAGTTGCTATGGTCATGGTGCCTCTTCACAACAACGGGAATTCTAACTAAGACATGATCCAACTACACTACTCTTAAATATTGACCCAAAGGACTCTGAATCAACCTGTTTCAGAGAATCTATCCCATCAGTGCTTTGGTTTTTGTTTGTTTGTTTGATTTTTTTTTAGGAGACGGCTGTTTATTTTTTAGCACCATTCACGATAGCTGCATATTTTATGTATGCATATATGATCTGACCATAAAACAACACTATCCAGCATCACAAATAGAAATAATGGGAGAGAGGAATGGCAAGAAAAGGGAGTGTGTGAGTTATGAAAGAAATTTGCTCAATGTAGAATATATACTTTAATAAAAATTTAGCGATATTTCAACACACATAAACACACACATACAAATGGGTGAGAGTAAATAAAACAGTCTTAGGCAGTGGCCAACAGTCAGCCCAGTAAAGTGACCTCTCTTTAGGAAAGGAAATAAAACAAGTAAGTGCATTAGAACTGCCAATCTTAGTGCATCGAGAGTTTCTAGACTACTCTAGTCCAGGGAAGGTGAACCAAAACAGAACAGTAACTTGGATAGAGATGAATATTCTCAAAGAGAAAGCTACACAGAAAAGGGAAAGCCAAGTATTGAAGTAATGAGCACAGATTTAGATCTAAAGAAACTATCCGAGTCAAGGAAAGAACCATCAAGACCTCTGGTAGGCAATGCAGATCCAGGGAAACTGTTGAAATGGCACAGATAAAGCAAAGCACTTAAATGTATGCATAGGGCAATGTCTTCACAAGCTATGCACTGAAAACTACAAAGAAAGGTGAGTGAATAAGCTTTAAATTATCCAAATAAAGAGATATCTGCTTTATTGATAAGAAAGTGTAATATTAGTAAGATGCCAGCTTGGAAGACACATTCAATACAACGTCTAGCAGAATCCCAAGTATCTGGGGATAAATGGGACATAGACCCTAAGAGAGAACACATTCTGTTAAATGCCAGTAGTATTAAAGCAAGCCAATGTATTAAAGCCAAACCTTTTAAAGTCATAGTATTAAAGTCATGCTAATGACTTACTATGCTCTCACGTAGATGAGAACATGACTCAATCATCTACCGAGCAGCTTTTTCTTGATGTAGATGGCAATTAACACTCCGATGTGCAGAGAATAAGACTCTGTGGAGTGCTCAGCCCTAAATGAGCCATGCATATTACACTCCTCCCCTCAGTGTGCAGGGATATTTGAGAAAGAGGTGGTCTAAAATGTCTAAGAGCCAGAGCTGGTGGTTGAGTTCAAGGATACAATGTTTTCTGAACAAAACAGGACTATTGTATATAAGAACTCACAATGGTATGAGATCCATTCAAACTGTAAAGCAAGACAGACACTCAATATGGAGGCGTGGAATCTTTCCACTAACTGATAGCTTCTGGGAGAGAGTCATGTTTTTTGTTTTTGTTTTGTTTTGTTTTGTTTTTTAACGTGGCATTTATTTTTTTTTATTTTTTTTTAATTTTTTTTAATTAATTAATTTATTTATTAATTTATTCATATTACATCTCAATTGTTAGCCCATCCCTTGTATCCTCCCTTTCTTTCCTCCCTCCCCTTTCCCCCTCTACTCCCTTCCCCTATGTCTGTGACTGAGGGGGACCTCCTCCCCCTGTATATGCTCCTAGGGTATCAAGTCTCTTCTTGGTGACTTATTATCTTTCCTCTGAGTGCCACCAGGCCTCCCCATCCAAGGGACATGGTCCGATATGGGGCACCAGAGTTTGTGTGAAAGTCAGATCCCCTTCTCCACTTAACAGTGGAGAATGTCCTGTCCATCGGCTAGACTGGGTAGGGGTTCCAAGTTTACTGCCTATATTTTCCTTGGCTGGTGCCATAGTTTGAGGAGGACTAGAGGGCCCAGAGCCGCCTGTATTTTTCCAGGACCCACTGGATCCTTCTATTTCCTCATTCTTCCAGGCTTCTCACCCCTAAAGTCTCAATAGGATTTTCTCCCCTCTGACCCACTTTCTTGGTAGGTAAAGTTTTTCATGGGGGCGTACCCCTTGGCCTAGTGTCTCGATATAAGTGAGTATATACCATTTGACTCTTTTTGCTTCTGGGTGAACTCACTCATTATGATAATTTCTAGTTCAATCCATTTGTCCACAAATTTCGGAAATTAGGCCCACCACATTCTAGGTTAGGATCTATTTCCAAGAGTAGTTGAGCAACACAAATTAGATTATAAGAGGAGAAAACAAAACAGAAAGAACACACAAAAAGAAAACTCAAAGTTGGGGAGTGTCTTAGTTAGCAGTTTCATTGCTGTGATAAAGACTATGACAATTAGCAATCTGCATAAGAAAGGGTTGAGCCCAGTTTTACAGCTCTCAGGGCACAGTTGCAGTCTGTCCTTAAAGGCCATCAGCTTAAGGGCTCAGGAAGGGCAGGGATTTGGAAGCAGCAGAGGGTACAGAGGCCACCAAGGACTGCTGATTGTTTACCTGTTCTTTATTGCCTGACCAGTCGGCTGTCTTAGAGGACCTAGGACCACCAACCCAGGCCTGGCCCCACTGATAGTTGGAAGAACCCTTCCACATTAGTCAGTAACTAAAGAAAATACTGTAGATTTGCCTACAGTCTTGTGGGGACATTTTCTTGATTGAGAGTCTCTTTTCCCAAATGACTCTAGCTTGCTTGAGTCAAGTTGAAACAAGCCTAGCTAACACAGTTGGGTAAGAAGGAGAAGGTAATGAGAGGGGATATGGGAGAGGATGGTGGAGGGAGGTGAGTATGATCAGAATTCAATATGTGAAATTATCAGTTAATAAAATAATATATTCAAAATCTAATAAAAGTCTTATGCTGATGATTTTAGATAACTATATTGCATTAGATTTTATGTGAAGAAGATAAGGAGCTAGACAAATGAGACAGAGTAATTCTAAAAATAGAGGAAAGGCTACAGAACTCACACTTCATATGTCATGGCTTATTGCCATTGATTCTACGGCAATAATAAAAGAACAGACATAAAAGTGAATAGAGTAGAATAGAATAGAATAGAATAGAATAGAATAGAATAGAATAGAATAGAATAGAATAATAGAATATTTGGTCTATAAATAGACATTCCAAAGTACAGTTGATTAAAATTCTACACAACTTCAAACCATTTATAAAGTATCAAAGCCAGTATTTCCCACACGCAGTACAAGAATAGTACAGTAAATATTTGTAGAGAAAGAAATCTCATCATGTACCTTATTTAGTACATAAAAACTCAAAATCACAAATTTAAATAATCTTCTATGTCCCAAAATTTCTAGATATATCAAAATCATGGTCCGTAGGAAGAGATATGATACATTGGTCAAAAGGGATCAAATGAGAAAGTAGAAGCATTTTAGACTCAGTGAAAAGGAAATGAAAGCACAATATTAAAATATGAAGGTTGTTCCAGGCAGTGGTAGCACAAGCCTTTAATCCCAGCACTTTGGACACAGAGGCAGGCAGATTTCTATGCGTTTGAGGCCAGTCTGGTCTACAAAGTGTTATCCAGGATAGCCAAGAATACACAGAGAAACTCTGTTATGAAAAAAAAAAACACAAGCATACAAACAAACAAAAAAGAAAGAAAGAAAGAAAGAAAATTTCAGAATGTTATATGAACAAAGGAATGTAACATTAAAGAAGTGTAATAGGGAAGGGAAATTTTTTCTTATTGTTGATGCATGATTCTACCCTAAAACACTGGAAAAATGCAAGGATGTTAAAGTAAAGGTTGAAAAAAAGAACATGAAGGAAAAATAATAAAAATTAATCTACAAGGAAAAAAAAAAGAAATCTTAAGAGCTCAATAAAAAAAGAAAACAAAAGAAAAATCTGTTGCTAGAGAAGGTAAGGAAAGTAATAAAGCTCTGGGTAGAATGAAAGAAGTAAGGAAGTGCACACATTACCAATGTAGAAATGAGAGGAGGCAGTGTTTCCACAAGCATTACTAACATAAAAAGGAAATAACATAATGTACTGGAAATCATGTGTAAATAAATTCAACTATTTAAATGGACTAAACAAACAGCTTCAGAGACAACATATATCTAGTAATTAAATAGAATGTTTAAAGCTTTTCTACAAAGAAAATCCCTGACTGGAGCGGCATAACTAATTGATTCTATCAAATCCTTACCTAAACCTAACCTTAACCCTCGGGTGAAAATTTTGCCAATACCAAAGCTACCAAACTCTTACAAATGCTGGGCAGAACTGTCCTGATTTTCTTTCTGTTACTGTGATAAATATTATGACCCAAATGAAGTTAGTTCAAAAGTTGAGGGAAGAACTGGCTTATTTGGCTTTCACTCCCATATCACAGTTTATGTGTCACCGAGTGAATTAAGAGGAGGAACTGAAGGCAGGGACCTAGAGGCAAGATCTGAAGCCAAAGCCTTGGAAAGACGCTGCTTCCTGCTTGCTCTCCATGGTTTGCTTATTTTCCTTTTTTATACAGGCCAGGACCACTAGCCTAGAGGCAGCATTGCCTACAACCATCTCATATCCATCATTAACCAAGAAAATGGCCCACAGGTGCCAAAAGATAGAGGCCATTTCTCAACTGACATTTACTCTTTCTGTACGATTCTGGTTTGTAAAATGAACTCCTTGTCAAACGGACACACAATAACATCACAAAAGAACCATACAATTTCTTGATCGTCTGTCTCTCCACAAGTATTCAGGCAAATATCACAATATAAAACATAGTCCAACTTTAGGAGATTCACAATTTAAAAAACAAATCCACCACTTGAAAATTCAATATATCTTGACTGAGGGATGCTGTTAAATGTAAACAAGTTAAATAGTTATATTTAAAGGGAGAATATCAAGGGCACAGTTAAAAACCAAAATGCTTGCAAAACGTTCAATATCTGACATTTATGACTTAGTCAGTTCTTCTGGGCTTTGAAGAGTTTGAGAGGTTCCGCCCTCCACCTCTGCCACAGACTAAGGCTCCAGCTAATATCATCATGTTGACAACACCTGAAATTTGGCGAGGACACATTGCAATCATAGTATCCTAATTCAAAACAAAAAAATATTCATGAGAAAATTATAGAGCATTGTTCCACACAGATGTGATTGCCAAAGATCTTAATATATTACCAAAGCAATGTAATATTTCTAAAAATGAATTCCATATGAGTACATCACAACCAAATTTATTTTTCCTTCAAGAATGCAAGGTTGGCTTAATATTTTAAAATTTTAATAATACTGTATCAACAAATTAAAAAGAGAAAATAAAAACCATGATGATTTCTTATCTGGAGAAACATTTCACAAAATTTAGAATCTATTTATGCTAAAAAATTAAACCAAACTGAGAATTAGGATGACAAAAGATTTCATTAAAAAGTCCTATGGCTAATATCGTACCAAATAGTGAATAACTACTTTTTATCCATGAAAACAAAAGTTTGGAAATATCCAATATTCCACTTCTGTTTACCATTGTGCCAAATGTCCAGGAAACAAGTCATCAGCAAGAAATAAAGGAATTTAAATTGCTATTATTCTGACATAATGTGGTTTTATACATCAAATACTTACTGTAAAGCCCCCAAACCTAACTAAAACTATTAAGTTATCAATTTAATACATTTCAAATTTTGTGAAAGAAATCAATTGTTTCTTTTGTCCTGGCTGTAGCACAGAAATCAGAATATAAAAATATGTTTCATAAGTGTATCAGTATATGAAATAGTTAGAATAAAATTTGAATTAAAATATGCAACATCTGTGCATTGAATACTCCAAAACACTGATGAGAGAAATTCAAAACTTAAATAAAGAGATATCTACCTATTATTGATCAGAAAACACAGTTCATTATAATGTCATTTTTTTTCCAAATTGATCTACAATTTCAAAGTGATTGCAATCAAACTCCCAGCTGGTGTTTTTCAGAAGTTGGCAAGCTGATTGAAATTTAATATGAAAGCGAAAATGTCCTATAGTACAACAATTTTGGAAAAAAAAAAACAGTTTCAGGACTTACAATACCTTTCTTTTCAACTTGTTATAAAGCTCTAATAGTATAAAAATTATTATTGGTGAAAAAATACATATATAGAACAACACATCAAAAGTCATTCCACATATACATGACTGAAAAAAATTTAAAATATCTTATTAATTTATTCATATTACATCTAAATTGTTAGCCCATTCCTTGTATCCTCCCATTCTTCCCTCCCTCCTTCTTTCCCCCTACTCCTCTCCCCTATGACTGTGACTGAGGGGGACCTCCTCCCCCTGTATATGCTCATAGGGTATCAAGTCTCTTCTTGGTAGCCTGCTATCCTTCCTCTGAGTGCCACCAGGCCTCCCCATCAAGAGGACGTGGTCAAAAATGGGGTACCAGAGTTAGTGTGAGAGTCAGTCCCTACTGTCCACTCAACGGTGGAGAATGTCCTGTGTGACTAAAAATTTAAGCTTTTTTAAAGTCAATGTCATTTCAATACTTCAGTTCAAGCAATTTGGTGATTGGGCAAAAATAATGCAGATATTTACCTCCTACTATTTGCTGATATGTTTGAAATTAATTACAGACTTAAATATTATACCAAATATATAGACCCTTAGAAATAAGAAAATCTTGGTGACTGATTTAGCAAAGATTTATCAGCATACTCATGAGACAAAGTGAAAATAAGAAAACACCGTTAAACAGACTTTACTGTTTTAGTAACACTGTATGAATCTGTGTACACAAGTGGCAGTGTGAAAGAATTCTTTTAAAGCATCAGACAGGGGGTCAAGGGCCTGCAGTTGAATGTGGCAGCCGCCAACCACAGGTCATCACTGAGCTTCTAAGATAAACTTTGATAGAATTGTGATACATCATATGCAAAAATATACACTCAACTTTAGAGATGTGATAAAAAAAATCCAGTGTTAGATTGTTAAAGTTTGTATTAATTACATATTGAGATGAGAATATATTTATATACTTGGTTAAATAAAGATACTAATTTTATTAACTTTCTCTTGTTTTTAGCGTCATTTTCTATGACTACTACCATACCATAATACACATGTGACTTACATAATGTTCCTACTGGACAGGGTTTATTTAGAATTCATAAATAATATTCCCCAATGAATAATAATATGAAGTCAGATAGCATGCTAATATGACAAGATAGTTTAGAATGTACTTCAGCAGAGAAAAAGCTTTGATAGTAAATAAAATGGTGTGGTGTCAACCTATGGACTGCCTGTGAAGCAGAATGCAAAACAACAGTGCACTCCCTCTGATCAATCACTAACGGTTTTATTTTAAAATGATACTAACGATTATGGAAAATTTATATTTCATTTATTTCTGATAGACACCAAAAAATCTCATAACTGATTCAAATAATGAGAAATTGTAGAAGAGTGAAAGTACAGTATACTTATGCAATAGACATTCTACTCACGATTTTAATCTGTTAGAAACATAGCACATCCTCCACAAAAAGAATAACCAATTAGGTTAATACACAATTGGTTACTCATCAAGGTGATGGTAATATAAACATCCATTCTTGGGTGAATAGATAGTCAACATTTTATATAACCATAAAATGGAATACTGTTCAATTGCCAAAAGGAACAAACTGCTGATACATTCAACAAAAGTGATGACTCTCAAAAATTGCTCTACGTCTAAGAAGTTGGTAAAATTCAGTACATACTGAGGAAATCTAATTAGATGAACACTTAGAATAAGAAAACGGATCTAGCTTAACAGAATCAGAGCAATTGCTGCCTGGAAATGTGGACCAAATAATGATAGATCACAGGTGAAACATATAAGAAACTTCTACGGTGAGTGTCATATGCATTGCCTGAATAATGTATAGGAAAAGCTACAATACTTCCATATTTAAGTTCACTTCAAGAATGTTAATTCTACTTTACTATTTGAAGTTAACTATGATCTGGTAGAAAGAGAGAAAAAAAAAAAAGGTAGCAGGCAGCCATCATGATGCAGCTGTACTTCTGTAATCCGTATTAGGGTAATTTAGAAAAAGCAGGGGACTCAGACTTAATCAAAATCAGTTTCCTGAAGGTAACTTGATGAGCTTAAGAGTGTCTTTGGCAGTGGTGAACTAAGTGGACTTTGTAGACTATGGGATTATATGCACAAAACAAACAGACCGAACGTGTGCCCATTTATACGTCAACGTAAAAGTGAGCACAGTTCCATTCACAAGTTAAAGAAGACAAGAATCTGACTTCTTTGCCTCCTTCAGTTGTGTCTCTATAAAGGCTAGCCAGTGCATGTGTACTCATCGATAGTCTAGCTCTGCCTCTCAGAATGTAAACTTGGCCATGCACTTTATCTGTGGAATGGGAACTATCTACTATTTCCTTCCTAAGACTGTCATCAGCATTAAATGAGATAATAAATGTTAGGCGTCTTAGGACAGTCTCAGGGAGCTTTAAGTATTATCATCATGCATAGGCGTGGACATCTAGACACCAGAGTACTGAGGTGCCGTGATGCAAGAATTAAAAAATGGAGGAGTTACACGTTCCTCCCCATTTTCAGGAATCTTACTGTCTGGTGGGGAAAACACATAATCCATAGTAATTATAATATAAAATATTACATTAGTCATGGACATAAGGTTCCTGTTGGTAATACTGCCATACAGATTTTTTACAAAATTGTTCATCACTATATGTGTTTTTAAGGCCTATTATATGGGGAAATTTTGAGGATGTTCGATTTTATTTATTTTTTCTTGAAGTAGGTCAACTAGAAGGACAAGATAAAAAATTTCATACTCTAAAGGGAAGAATAGATGATGTAAGAGTGATATTACAAAAACTGAGACCTGTGTATGGGGCATTAGATTAGTTCAGAAAAGCTATCTAATAGATACGTACAGATAATGCTGAGTAATGGTGTTGAACAGAGAGGCCGTGGCCAGGCTAGCATTTTGGGTTTTATTTATATTTGAACTTGATCTAGGAGTCAAAGGGCTCTTATCAAATCTTAAGTCAGTAGAGGAATTTAAACCATGGTATAGGATAATCAGATATGTCATATATCCAAATCTTTAAGGCAGGAAGCAAAGATCTTAATCCTGTCAAGTACTGGAAGACTAAGGCTGTCCAGTTGGCTTGAACCAGGTTACAGAGAATAATGCAGACCAAACATTTGGCTGTATGGGTAAATTGAATTATCATATGGTTTTTGAAAAATAATGCTACATTATAAATAAATTTTAAATGACAGTTTGCCAGAAATTTGCTTCAAAGCACTATATACCCTGTATTGAAAGAAAAAGAAGTAAATAAATACACTAATTAAAAGAATAAGAATAAGAAAATATTCCAACTATACTCTGATGTAAATGCAGACAGGAATCAGTACAGACATGGCCAGGAAGATGAAAAAAGAGAAGGTTTGCACCAAGACATTAGATGACTAGAAAGAGAGAAAAGGTAAATTGTACAAACAATAATCCTAGTTATTTGAGCACATGACACTCTCTCCAGTATAGCCCCTCTCAGTGGCCAGTAGAACCTTTTAAAATAAAAGAAAGACCAGTCTTGATCATATTCAGTAGGCCCATATCAAAGGTTTGACAATAAGAGCAACTTCAGAGGAGTTCTACAGAAGAGATAAAAAAAAAAATCAGGGGATGAAGACATGACATGATGATGAAGTCTGGTGCTTAGAACATTTAATTCTCCATCCATAAGCTCCATATTCATCCAGTGTTGAGTTTTGCTGGGATGTGTCTATAGGTGGACTCTACTCTGTTAGGAATACCCAAAGCCCAATGGATTGATGCTAGATATGTTTTTCCTTTGGGCCAGTGCCTTAGCCAATGGCTTTTCAGCTACTGGACCTCCAAACAACCTGAGGTGTTTATGTGGTCTGGGAGTAAGCTTGTAATGGGAAAGGAGTGGGCGAGAAGAGAATGGGTAATCCAATGGCATAAACGACCAGCCAGTCCTCCATGTTGATACAAAGGTCTCCACAGTTTCTGCAAACTCTGGTTTTGAACATGACGTTTCACAGGATTGAGAAGTACATTTGTCAAAAGATCCAGATGGAATGTATGTTGTTTTAACATTTTTTAAAATTTTGACTTAAGAATTCCAAATGCTTAGGTTTGTGAGGAATGGGCCACAATTCTGGTGTTCTGGCACTGCTGATGTTGATGGTCTTTTTAATATACCTGGCATAGTAGTTAAACTGTTTTATACTCTTTAGTCCGCTGACATTTCTGGAAAAATTCATATTTTACCTGTACTGTGTTGGCAAGTGATTTAACCCACCACAGAATTACTTCCACTGAAAGCCATCCAGCCTTGCATTGAAGACTTCCTTATGATGGTTATTGATGTAACATGTAAAAGTAACTTTTATTTGCCTGATTTAATTGTTTTCTCTGAGGCTTACTGCCTCCGTCTGCTAACCTAGGTCTAGTCCTGGGATCTTCTAGCCTCCATGCAAGAGAGATCTGCATGCCTCTGTCTCCTTAATGCTGGGATTAAAGACATGTACCACCATGCCTGTACCTAAGCTTTTCTTTACGTGCTCTATACCAGACTGCCTTGAACTCAGAGATCTACTTGCCTCTGTCTCCTGGCATTAAAAGTCGGCCTGCATTCCAGCCTGATCTCACAGATCTATGAGACCTTTGTTTTTTTAAATTTTTTAATTTTTAATTTTATTTTTTTTATTAATTTATTCTTGTTACAACTCTATGGTTATCCCATCCCTTGTATCCTCCCATTCTCCCCTCCCTCCCATTTTCCCCTTATTCCCCTCCCCTATGACTGTTCCTCAGAGGGATTCCCTCCCTCTGTATATGCTCATAAGGTATCAAGTCTCTTCTCAGTGACCTGCTGTCCTTCCTCTGAGTGCCACTAGGTCTCCCCCTCCAGGGGACATAGTCAAATGTGAGGCACCAGAGTACATGAGAAAGTCAAATCCCTTTCTCCACTCAAGTGTCCTGTCCATGGGCTAGATCAGGGTAGGGGTTTAAAGTTTACCACCTGTATTGTCCTTGGCTAGTGCCTTAGTTTGAGCGGGACCCCTTGACCCAAATCTGCCTATCATAATGTTCTACTTGTAGGTTTCTAGGACCCACTGGATCCTTCTACCTTGCTATTCTCCCATTGTTCTCTCATCTAGAGTCCCAATAGGATGTCCTCCCCTCTGTCCCAGTTTCCTGTTAAGGGAAGGCTTTCGTGGGACATGCCCATTGGGCTAGTATGCAGATATAAGTAAGTATATATCATTTGAGTCTTTCTGCTTCTGGGTTAACTCACTCATTATGATCATCTCTAGCTCAATCCATTTGTCCACAAATTTCGGGAATTCCTTGTTTTTAATAGCTGAGTAGTATTCCATAGTGTATATGTACCACAGTTTCTTTATCCATTCTTCTACTGAGGGACATTTAGGTTGTTTCCATGATCTGTGAGACCTTTGGATGCGATCTCTTGCCAGCACCCATGTTCTGAATTAACACTCCTCTATAGAAACATGCGCAGAGTTACTCTTGTGGGGGAAAATTCCTTTGCATCTTTGCTTGGGAAGTGTTTGTTCCTTTACATTTCTGCTCACTTCAGTCCTGCATCTCAACCATCAGCCGCGTATGTTTGAAAGGGAAGGAGAAATTCTTTCTTACTCTTGTTGTTGTTGTTTTGTGACTAAAAAAATTAGAATTTTGAAAGAAGCACAGGGTGATTATGCCCTATAAAATATTTACACATGTTAACATTGGTAAATTGTTGGCTCCTAGGAAATCAATTATAATTTGTATTGTTTGTTTTAAAATGGCTTAGTTAGGAATAAGAAAATTTTAGCATGCTGAATTCGAGGCAAACCTGTTCTCACACATCCTGTAGGAGCTATCCTCGCAGAAGAGCAATTACTAATAACCCCCAGGGGTTCTCTTCAAATGTCACCTTCCCTTGGCTAGTTTCTGCCTTCTGAGGGATACTTCTACACAACCTTAGATGTCTTTGGCATTCCCAGATGAGGAAAAGCAGCCTCATTAAAAAGTTTGCCTTTTGAGGGGAAATCTCCTATCCCGGGTATTTCACTGAGCCCTGTTAATTGCAAACGAGATGTAAATACTTGGAGATAATACACTCCGTTTTTTTTGTTTTTGTTTTTGTTTTTTGTTTTTGTTTTAAAATTTGCATCACATCCACGAGTGTGCTGCTAAACTATGCCACTTAATACATTTATATTAATGTCTCTATAAAGCAACAAATAGCATCTGCTGGCCGGCTATCATTTTCTTTTAAAAGTATCCCAGATTTCAGTGTGCTCCCTCGGAAGGTACAGCTGTACAGTGTTAATCATCTTCCCACTTTCTTAACAAGCCAGACTTTGAATGCGACACAGGGCCTCTTAGTGATTTGAAAATTTCCATTTAGGAACAATTCCTTCTTCAGTTGTCTTTACTTTGAGGCCAACACACACACACACACACACACACACACACACACACACTTGATACTGTCTATATTAAGGCATAAATATTCTTCACCAACATGCAGTTTAAAAAGTCTGCCTTGCTTGGATGACATTTTCCTTCCTCCCCTTCTCTTATTGGCTTATAACCAGTTTATTAAATAACATTGTTTCACACAATAAAGATCAGATAGAGAGCAACAATGTGAGGACTCTTGAAAAGAAAGAACCGCAAAGTCAAGCTGAAGGCTTCGGAATCTGCAGTTTGTAAAATACTCAGCCTTCAGACAGTTTTTAGAAGTTGGGAGCATTCCAGTTTGAAGGATCAGAAAACCAAAGTCTTTTTTAGCCATGAAAATCTGCATTGTTCCACCTGGTTAGGGCATATATTTTACACAAACTAGCCAACATGTATTTTCAAAGAACGCCACGTTGAGTTGAGCTTCCCAGCAGGTCCTCCCTGCCCAGTCACAACCCAGTTGACTGGCAAAAGAAAATGACCACCACTCCTACCCTACTGTTCACTCTGCTGGCAGAGCTCCAAGCTTTGTGCCAAGACCCTGGCAGGTTTAAGGCTGTTTCCTGGCAGTCATTGGCTTTTCTGTGCCACGTGACTCAGCTTCTGTCTGTCTGGATTTTGGTCTGAGTTTCCTTAGGGCGTGCTCCTGAACAGCATCAGGAGCGACAAGCAAGAGCCCTGGGATTCAGCAAAGCCATGTTATCCAGGAACCTTGGATCCCTGAACTGTCCCAGGCTTCCTCTGCCAGCGGCTTGCTTCAGGGCTTCAAAGGAAGTCTCCGCTGCAGTACCCAGCATGCTTTTCTGTGGCTGCCACAGCCCCCTTTTGAAGCACCATGGTAGCCAACAGAGAGGATTCTGTGTTACGTACAGTATGACCCTGGAGGAGCCAGCCAGCTGCTGTGACTCAGCTAAAAACAGGGAACTAGCTGTAAGCGAGAGAGCATAAAAGGGAGCTATGGCTGAGGGGGAGGGAAGCCAGGAAAAGCAGAAGTTTATGATGCTTAAAGTTTATCAAAAGGCTCAACACACATTTCTGAAAGAGTTTTCTTGATGGACCAAAGGAAGCCCATAACTGCGACTCTCAAATCTGCTTAGGCTTCATAATGTTTTATATCTAATGAAAACAAGCAGGGCAAAGATTAGGGGGAGGGCAAGAAAATGAAAATAAATTCTCTCTTGCCTTACTCCCAGGTCCCCTGAGGAAATGTGGACTAATTGGCTTTTCAGAGATTGTTTGGGATCAAACATGCTGATGAAAAGAAAGAATGAAAGAAGGAAAGGAAGAAAAAAAGAAAGAAAGAAAGAAAGAGAGAGAAAGAATTTGAGAGTCGTTTTCCTTCTCTTTCTATTTTCTTCCCTGATGAGTGGCTTTGGTGGCTGAATTCCCATGGTTCTTCTTCTCTCTCAGAAGGAGTTCTCAATTAAAGTGTCAATGTGCATCAGACAGTACTATGTAGGTGAGGCTTGGATAGAAAACACTCCATTGTTCCATCTCCTGTTGGCCCTAGACAGGTTTGTTTCTTCCTTTCCTTTTCTTTTCCCTTGGAAAAAAATGACCATTTAAAAGTAGACCTTTAAAAAGGAGCCCAGCTTTATTTGTGAAACATTTGCTAGGGTACTTTGCTCAGTTCAAAGGTAGAAATTTAGAAGTAGGTGGAATGCAAAACGTAAAAGGTAATTTGAGTAAAGAAAAATGGAGGTTGCTTAGGAACAATCTGGAAACTAGAGATCATAGAAAGGAAGCTACATGAATTAGTTAACCAAATCACAATTTTTAAGTGAAGACTAGGGTATTCTGTGCCCAGCACAGAAGGTTGAAATGCTACAATGAACGGTCTGATGAGCCAGAGAAGAAAATCAAGTTTGTGCCCTGTCAGCCTGTCAGCCTAGACCTGGGTGTGCCCCACCTTGGCAGAGTTTCTCAAGTGATAAAACCCTGAGCAAGTGGTGGCAGCTACCCTCTGGGAGAAAATTCTACTTACAGTTTTCCCCTGATGTCTTTGGAGGAGGCAGGAAACAGGTCAGATCGATGGGGAGAAGCTCAGCCGCAGAAGCTCATATTCAGGCTTCCATTTCCTATTTCAGTATTTGTTTTGTGTGCCTATGATTTCTGTGTACATCAGCAGACATGTTTCATTAAAAAAGAGTCAGTTTGTGACATAATTCGCCCATAATCTTAGCACCAACTGGCTCCTCAAACAGCCTAAGAAGTGACTACAGGGGTACAGGTCAATGGCCTGCAACCGTGAGGACCTGAGTTTAGATATTCAGAACCCATTAAAAATCTACATGTTGGTCAAGCACTATGCCTAAAACCCCAGCTCAAGAGGTGTGGGGAAGATGCAGGAAGATCACTTTCTCCAAAGAATAAGGCTGAGATTGATAGGACATCCAACTTCCTGTGGGCCTTCAAATAGGAAAACGACACACACACACACACACACACACACACACTCATACACGTGCTCCCCAATGCACATGCATGCACACTTGGACTCCAGTATGTACACACACATACACAGATGCACCAACACACACACACACATGCCCACACATGCTTTACCACATACATACATGCTCATACATACACACCCACATACACACATCCTCTCACATTACACATGCATGCATGCACATACATGCATATGCACACATGCACAAGCATGCACATGCACACGTGCACACACAGATACTTATTAACTGTATGCTTATTGTTGGAGATTACGTTATTGCTAAGAGCATATGCAAGACTAGGAGGTGATAAATACTTTGATGCAACTTCAAAATTCTCTTAACCACCTAAGAAGAATCAAGTATCTCCTTAGAAGACATTTATGCAGATGCCTGAAACAGAGTGAAAAAGAATAGTGGTTAAAAATAAGGTGTCATATTTTTCTTAACTGTAAATGTTCATAAATAGCTTCAATGATAAATGAATAAAGAAAAGGTACTGATCATAGTATCATAGAAAAAGTTTAAGGAACATATAGAAATGGCGAATTTCTGTGCCTCAAAAAATTTGAGAAAAGACTAGGTGCCATCCTTCCATATACCCGCTATCATGACATTGGTTTGGGAACAGAAGAGCCAGGATAAGAAGCAAAAGTGAGGCTGAGTGGTCTTATGGCATGACTCAAAACTAGGTAAGCTATGCACCAGGACTATTAGAAGCCTCTGGGTTGGCTAGAGTTCAAGATCTTCTTACTTCAGTTTGGATCCTCCTTCATTCCAAGACCTCTTTGCCCATGCAGTGGTCCTCAGCGGATTCTAGATATTGTGTCTGCCCATCTACAGGCCACTTCTAGTTTTAGCAATAATCTTGGAATGGTTAGCACTCTTGAAAGGGTTCTGACAGTTCCTCAAAGTTATGGTCAACCTGTGATCATGACTCTGTTTGGAAATAGACCTTTATATACACCAGGGAAACCTAAAATCCATCTGGGTTAGTGTGAGGTGGCCTTAAATCATTGATAAATCTTCTTGGGTGAGAAAGACATAGTAAGAAATATACAGAAAGTGATATGAGATCCAGGTGAAAACAAACACTTACTATATCCACATCTAGGCAACCAGAAGACAAGGAACACAAACAAACTGCTAGAGGAACCCAGGAGAGTCAGGGAGCAGGTTCTTCCTCAGAGCCTCTGGGTAGGAAGACCTGCCTTGCTTTCAGTCTTACCATTTTGAGACAAGTTTCCCTTCCTTTATGCACACGTCTTGTGGTAATCTGTTAGACAAAGATGAGTAACAGAGATAAGTCGGGCCCTTGTCAGCACAAACTGTGCTAAAAACACGCAAACTGGAGCAATATACAAGTGTTTTAGTCGTAAGATTGTACATACACACATTAATGTTCCAAAACCTCATAGACCAGTTGGAAGATAATGCAATTTTGTATCAACAGAACACTTGTTATGTGCAGTTAGCAGAGCAGTGAGTAAAATAGTTCCCTCCTTAAGGAAATTTGCAATCCATCTATATACAGTATGTTCACATGACCTCCAAGAGACATAGAAATTGAACTTTGAAGGATAGTAACACACT
This sequence comes from Acomys percivali, assembly GCA_907169655.1. Lineage (NCBI taxonomy): Eukaryota > Metazoa > Chordata > Mammalia > Rodentia > Muridae > Acomys > Acomys percivali. The sequence goes on from OU015748.1 coordinate 94,430,367, forward strand.
AAACAAAAGTAGTTCTTTGTAACGTTGATGATCCAAAGGATAGCACTGGTTTTACTGTGGTATTTTTCTAAGCAGGTAACAGAGTGATTGGAATATTTTGAGGCTAGAGAGAGGGAAGTAAAATTATATGGGAATAAGAGGATGAATGCCTGCAATTCCTCCTACCCAGGAATTAAGGGCCTAGGTAGATCCTACACAGCATTCAGTACATCACACATATATTTCACCAATGCCACCCATTGCAGACATGGTTTTGTAATGAGCACCAAAATTCCTCTCTGTGAGTCTCTTGATCTCCTCAAGGGTTTCAGCAACACTTTGAACTGGTGACGTTTCCTTGACCATCATTTACCGGTGTTCCAGTATTCTGAATGCACATCTGCTCCAAGGTGCTGGGCTGCTGTGCAGTTGCAAACACTGGCTTTGGAGAGACCCCATCAGCGTGATGGGGGAGGCTCCTCTGCAAAATGGGAAGTTTGCTCTTTTCACAGCCAGCACGGCTGTTGGTTTTGCCTGCTGGCTTACAGGAATTGGCTTTTACATCTCTTAATTTAGACACTAGCAGTATGGAGACTTATTTTATGCATGTATATTTTCTGTCTGAGGCGAGCAGTGTTTGTCATTGCAGAAATCCAGACGACTGCCAGCAGTGTGTGAGCATACTGCAGAAATAATCCGCAGGCGCTTCACATTGGAGCGCGAGGACTGAGCATGGGGAAATCAAGAGCTTGCTTATGACTCAGCTGGGACTGATTCCTTTCTTGAAAGAAATCTAATTAGAAGCCAGGATATTCAAGCCATAGTAAGTATTCTCGTTCTAAATCAGTGGAGGTGACTAACCTTTCTACTGTTCCGGAATGTTTGAAGGGGCGACCATTCATCAGAATTGCCAGTCCACCTAGCCAGTATTAGAGCAAACAATGTAACGTATACCTCAGCTTGTTATGTCATGAGCCAAGCACTAGTACAGACAAAGCGGCTATGAACATAGCTGAGCAAGAATCCTTGTGGTACGGTGGAGCATAATTCAGGAGTGATATAGCTGGGTCTTGACATAGATCTGTTCCCAGTTTTCTGAGAAATATCCAGTTTGATTTCCACAGTACAAGTTTGCACTCACACAAGCAATGGAGAAGTGTCCCCCCTTGCTCCACATCCTTGCCATCATGTGCTGCCACTTGAGGTTTTGATCTTAGTCATTCTGATGGTTGTTAGATGGAATCTTGGAGTCTATTTATGCAACAACACTGGATGAAAACTGAAAAGGCAATAACATCATCAATATCGTTAATAAATTTCTCACTGTTTTATTTATTTATATCATGTGCATGTGCACGTATGTGCCACAGTGTGCATGTAGAAGTCTTAAGACAACTTGCAAGCATTGGCTCTCTTTACATTTGTGCATCTCAGGGACTGAATTCATGCGGTGAGTCTTGATGGCAGGCATCTTTACCTCCTGTACCACACCACCAGCCTCAATGTCACTTTAACAGATAAGAACTAAAGCAGAGAGAGACTAAATAACTTCAAATGGTCAGTAATGTTTCAGGTCACTTTCAGGGAAGCAAATGAAACCAGTCACTTATGTAGAGAAGACTGGAAATGCACTTAAAGTCTGCCGTAAACTTCCTCCTCCAGAACAACAAGGCACAAAGTGTTCCAATGTTTTCTCCTACCCTGAGACAAGGGGCAAGTGTTTCTGTGCAGGGCTGACAGTTGGGCTTTGGTTTCCAAGAGGGCTCTTTCCATTTTGTTAAGGATATTTAATGATTGGATAAGCTTGACTAGGTTTAGCAGCCAACATTCATAGCAGCAGGTAACAGGTGCAAAGTCCATCTATAAGGACTCTCTGTAGGGCAAGGGCAGCATGTTCTACCAGCTCTTGAGTGACAGAGCATGACTTCAAAGATCATGTAAGTGGAACGCGTGCTGTTAACACTGAACTACTGAAAACCCCTTGACCAGGTCAGGAAGTGTCATGCTTTTATCAGCCTCCAGATTCCAAGGAATGCACAATCCTCTGTAACAACTCCCTGAGAGGGTGCCAATGCAATTTCAGACGTTTTGTTTCACGGTTTCAAATAGCATGACCTTGAAGCTCCTCTAGGTGTTCAGGAGGACGATGTGTCTTCTCACAACCCAATGTTTCTTGCCTCCTTTCTCCCATATGTCCGTCTCCTGCCTTCCCTTTGCCCCTGAAGTTGGTGATGAAGACCAGACTCTAAGCGATGGCTTCTTTGGGATGTGTGTACTGCTGTTCCTTGCAACTAGCAATAAACAAGAAAGAGTAAGAGAAAGGAAAACTTGTTAACACCATGCTGTATCTAAACAAGCAATCCCAGATGGCATCCTTTATGCCTTCTGCCTCTGATAAGAAAAGATTGAACAGGAAAAAAATAAGCAACAGCTGACAAGCCATACCCAGAGCTGAGACCAACAGGGAGAACAGATCCCAGCTCTGTGCACTGTCCTTAGTCATGGCTCAGCACCCAACCCAGAGACCTGGCTGACTTCAAAAGCTTTCAGCAGTGCGTACTTTTAGCCAGTGGATCACGATTGCTTACACGGCAGGCATTTTTCCTTTTAATTTGATCTTTAGTTTGCTGATAAAGACTGTGGCATAAATGCAGTAATGTATTTTATTTACAGACATTGTGTTGTTAAAAAGAGAGACAGTAAATAAAATTCAATAGATCTTTAGGACCAGTCTGTTTTCCCAGAAACCAGTGGTAATTCCCATCTTTAAAATGCATTATTCTAATAATGTACGTCTGTATGAGTATGTGTATGCGTGTGTGTGTGTGTGTGTGTGAATGTATAAGTGTTCTGATTCAGAGACATTATAACAATTTTTCTGAAATACTAAAAGCTATCCCAGGTATTTAAATAGCTAGGATTGAATCCTTGCTGCATTATTTCCTAGCTATTTGTCCTCAGATAACGTTCCCTGTACCTCAATATCTCCCTCTACAAACTAAAGTTAATAGAATTTATTTATTTGCTTGGTGATCATTAAGTGAGAAAGAAGATATGTGGACCTTAAGCATAGAAAATATCTCTAACATGTACTAATCATTAAATGAAACCCATGCTTTCTGTCATTTGTCCATCAACTCAAGCGTATAAACACGTATCTTGCCTCTTCTGGACTCTGACATAATCTGGAATGCCAAATATCAACATAATCGTCATTTTCCTCTGCAATTTGGAATTAAGTACAATTTAGGACACTTTGCTATATCAACATGGAAGTTGATCTTTGTAAGCTGCAAGGGCACACCAGTTGTTAACAGACCACCTGCAGAAGCCAAGTCAGCAATGGCATGTTTGTTAATAAGAGCATGATGTTAGGATGGATCAACAGAAATGCTCTAAAAAAAGCAGGAGGAGGAGCCCAATGATGCCATTAGTCAACCCATTCACTCCATATTAGCTGCACATCCCAGCCAGCTGCCTTTTTCACAATTGAACAAAAGTGAGGTGCTCAAAGAGTGGGTTGAAATGATGAAAGCATTTAAAATAAAAACATTGATACAAAAAAAAAAAAAAACAAAAAAAACCCAGCAGCAACACTCTAAGTTTTCAGATAGAAGAGAAACCCAGGAGGGTTCTGTTCTCTGCACTTCTTCTGAAACAGAAGATGGCCGAGGCATTGAGATTAGACAAAGACTTTTCTTACAGTCAAATTCCAGAAAACAAAGGTTAGGAAGTCACAGATGACACAAGTGCTTGTTCTAATAATGTAAAAAACGCAGCAACCCTTTAAAAAGAGCTTATGATAATGGGATGGAAATGAGTCAGAAAATATGCAAATGAAATGCACTTGAAATATATATGTCTTTAAAAATTAAGTGATAAATTGCTTTGTCAAATGCCTATTTTGTGTGACTACCACCTGCTTACCCCATATTTAAATTCTGGTTTAAGATGTCTTTCGTAACCTCAAGTTCATTTTTAGGAGACTAGAAAGGTTAAAGAGGAGGTATATCTCCATATATGGGCAATGGCAGAGTTTTAAGCTCTGTGGTAGAAGAAGAAAAAGGAAGGTGATAAAGAGCAAGAAGAGGTAAAAACAGTCATTAAAATCCTAGTAAATTGGACTGAGAGAAAAAGGAAGCACATGCTGGCATAAGCCTAGTATAAGACCCTCCTGGAGATCAATTAGAACGCTTTGACTACACTACTCTCCCTTGCTAGCGTAAGACACACTGTCCACACATGAAGCACTTACTGAAAATGTAAGTGCATATTTTCTGTAAATCTTAATGCACAGCTTCACGGTTAAGTTCTCCTTAGGGCTGAGTTCTGTTTCTTACTGGTTCTTAGAAGATTAAAGTGCATTTTGTTTGAGAGATTGCTTACTTAAAACTTTTAAAATTGATACCTACAGCATCTAATTATTTCTGCAAAGAGCTACAACCTGGCCCAAGAAAGCAGTGGGGTAGAAAAGCTGGAAAATGTCAACGGAAGGATGGAACTAAAGCTAGATAATGGGTACAAACCGTTTTTTGTTTTTTTTTTTTTGTTTTTTTGTTTTTTGTTTTTTTTAAAGGCTAAGCTACCACAAACTACAGAAAATAGAAAGTCCCAAGCCCAGAGAAGGCAGAGAAGAGACTGAAAGTCACAAGTTCGGGAGACGGCAAACAGAACGGGAACCAAAAAGTTGCCCACTCAAGAAAATGTATGTAGATGGAGCTACGTGGTAACATGACAACACCACTTCTAGCTAGGAGCTGACTCACACAGGAAGCTCTTTATGATATTCCTGTTTCAGCAGGCTTAAATGACAACTCAAAAAAACAAAACAAAACAAAAAAACAATATAGAGCCCAGGGCCTCAAAATCTGCTGAACTCTGACAACTCCCTAACACATTTAGCTATTGTGGAACTGGTCAGCAGATCCTAACATGTTCCTTGAAAACTGATGCACATGTTCCCAACCTACAGTAAATACCGAGAATATTGATAATGACTTAGCACTTACCTGAATTGAAAATGCCTGATCCAGGCTTCTAATGATCTGTTCTCCTTTATTCTTTTTCTGCACAATGCATTTTGGAATAAATGAAATGCGTTTTCCTCTGCAAAATTTCACTCTGTTTGCTTTAGCAGCAACCGCACGTTTTCGAATTTTGTCACTGAACTTTCAGAGGTCTTGGCATGCCAGGGGTTGACAGTGTCAGTCACAAGCACAATTTACAAACACATTTTCTCACTCCTTTGAAATAGTTGACTAAATTATTCTCTTAGAGAAAAAGAATTATACAGTGTTAGATAACACAAGGCCCTTACTGCAAACAGATCATTTGCTTTTCCTATTTAATTTTTAAACAAAATGTTTTTATCCATATTGGAGAATCATACTTCATTGTACCTGTTTGTTTTCCTTCTCTGTGGTGTTAGGGAGCTCTTATGATCAACTTCCTAGAGCTTACTATTTAACTATTTTATTTCCTGTAAGTTTAACACATTTTATTTATGTATATATTTCTATATATACACACATATATGAGTGTATGCCACATATATGTGGCTGTTACAGAAGAGTTTTCAGAAGCCCTGGACAAGGAGTTTGTGAACCATAAGACACTGGTCCTGGAAATTCAACTCTGATATGGATCTGATGACAAGCCACAGGAGCAGAGGACACACACAGTCCTGATGTGACCTGATGATCTGGGGTGGATGGGAAGAGGGTTCCTATTTTCTGAGGAAAAGGAGAAGGGAGAGTGGGGGAATGGAGGGAAGATAGGATTGGGATGAGAGGAAGGCTGAGTCTATGCCTAGGATGCAAAGTGAATAAATTGTTTAAAAAATAAATACTTTAAATTTCTGAATCATTGTTCCAGTCTCAGAATTTCAATATATAAATCTTTAAAGTATTTAAAGCCATTTGCCTATTTAGACCTAGGTTCTGTACGTCATGGTTTTCATAGCTCTCAAAAAATTTGTTTACTTTCTGAAAAACTTGTCTTTCTCGGCCTTCTCATAAAGACATGTTGGCCAGGATGAACGGTACATCGCAGAGGCAGCCTGGGAATCTGATGCCTTTTTTCAATGGGAACATTGTCACTGATGCAACCGGTGATTACGTTACTTCTTTTGGCTGGACATTGTCCTGTTGACTCATTGAGTTCACAATCACACTGAATCTTAACTTGTATTTTTTCCACTTTTTTGAAAGCATGTGCTTCTGAGTAATACCAATCTCTCTGGTTTAACAGCTTAGAGGAACAATTAATGAACACATAAAAAATCTAGTGTTCTTGAAAGTGTTCTCACTTTTCTTCTGTCTGGCTATATGACAATATGCAAAAAGGAATAAAATAGAGGGAAAGTATAGTTTATAACTAAAGTTGGTTTTGTGAAACATGCATTGAAATTAGTATTGGTTTTCAAGCTCAGTAAAAATAAAAAAAAAGAAAAACCAAAACCAAAAACAACAACAACAATAAACAAACAAACAAAAAAACCCACATTGCCTGATTCTCATTAAGTTCTTGTATTCATAATGGCTCTGAAATCCAGTTTATATCTGAACTCAAGGTGATAATGATTATTTTTGACAAACTACCCTGCTCAAAGTGTAGGTTAACATCTCTAGGTTATAGATGTAATTATAAGCTAAATTTCTCATTTGATAAATACATCTAAGAGTTCTGACACAAAACTGGGAATCCATAAATTAAAATCTAAGACTGTTACTCAAGTCTTAGATATACTTTGGTTGAAACTGACAAAAAGCAAGCTGTTTAAAAGTAATTTAGAATGTTCCTATATGTTTTTGCTTTAGTCACATTCAAAAATATTTGTGTGTGTGTGTGTGTGTGCGCGCGCGCGCGCGCCTTTGCACAGGCCTATATAAATCTATGTGTGCCACATGCATACAGGTGCCTGTGAGAGCCAGTTGGAGAGATCAGACCCTAAGCAACTGGAGTTAACTAACATGGGTGCTGAGAATCGAAACTTGGTCCCCTACTAGAGCAGCCCTGAGTCTTCACTGCTAAACAGTATGCTCAGTTCCTAATATTTGCATCTTAGACTTTAAAGTGAATATATTGACCAGTAAGAAGTCGATTATTTATCTTGTTATTTGATAGCATAGTCCTGCTCTATTGTGTTGGGTATTTTCATGGCTATCATGGAAAACATGACACTTATCAGACAGATTCCCTATCACAGGTATCAGGCCATCATCGCAGGAAGTATATGGCGAAGCAGAGCAGGTCATATCAGAACAACTGCCAATAATTGGAGCAGTGGGAGCTCTCATTAGCTTGATTCCTCCTCTTCCCTTTTTATTCTGTCAGAATCCACAGTCCATGAGGTGGTACCACCAGTAGTCAATGCAACTGCTCTCCAGTAATCCTTTCCGGCATGCTCTTACAGATGTACCCACAGTAAACTCTCCTGATCGACTAGACTCTTCATCATCTAACCAAGTTTACAATTAAAATCAACCATCATGTACACTTGAACTTTGAGACTAGAAAATTTTAATGTGGTGCACTTTATTGCTTGTCTGCTTTTTCATTTTTTAATGTGTTTTGTAACAAAATAACTAAAATAGTAAACCCGGCCCTAACCCAGTTATCCCTTAAAGGAAGCCTACAGAACCTCAAGGTAGAAAGGAAGGATGATATTTCCCCCTTCTACATCTCAAAACATGCAGCTGAGGGTCCAGAGTACAAAAAGGAAGGGATGGTTAATTAGGTATACAGGAAAGAGCTCATAGAAGACATTCTCATGACTGGACATGGTAACCATCTATTTTGTTCACTTACAGATAGGATTATATTTTTGTGATCACATTTGTATGACAATCACTTTGTAGAATTAGCAAAGCTCAGATACCTCTGTTTTCTCTGAGGAAAGAACAATGCAATCCACTTCTATTTCCTGATGAGTAATAATGACATTTACTTTAACAAGATCAACAAGAGACCTTACTCCCTTGGAGCCCTAACCATCAGTGGTAAGTAGATGACAAAGGGGAGGGATCGCCACACTCAAAGTCCCACAATACACAATGACTATAGGAGATGCTTTAGAATGATCCCATTGTAGAAGCATGTGCTAATACAAACATTCAACTCTGTGTATGTGTCTAAGGCTGTACCATCCTATCCTCGCATACAGATAATTATATGTCTCTAGGTTTACCTTGACCACATAGTTCTATTGTGGGAGAATAAGCCATAGGAAATCTGCTTGGCAGTTACAAGTATCAGGAAAGGCCTAGTGCTACATAATGAATCACTGTTGTCAGGCAGAATCACACAAAACAGCTATTATTTGCTAGATAAAGGTGAGGCAATTCTGGCTCTTTAGGTGATTGTAAATAAATCTTTTGTAATGTCTTGGAACAAGATCAGCCGACAAAAAGAAAGAATGGTTGTGAAGCTTCGGAGCCATTTGACAAGGTCTTCTTGTGAACTTTCTTCCTCACACCTTCTACATTTACAGAACCCAAGCATCATGCTGCCTGTGCTCACACTTCCCCCTTATACATGGAACAGAAGTGTTGTCTTCCTTACTGGGAAAAGTTATCTAAAGTGTTTAGATTCCACTTTCATCCACTGCATGTATTTGCTTAATCTGGTGCCAACAGAAGCAGTGTGATCCGAAGCTCTAACAGGAAAAGGTAGTGTGCCAAGTGCTACTAAGCCTTGGGGGCAGAAGAGTGCCTCCAGAAATGTCGAAACAGCTGTATTTGATGAACGGGCAAAGCATGCAGAGAATGCAGCTAAGGCTAGCCACAGTTTCCTCAGTGATGTCCTTTTGTAGTGGATGACAAGGTTGGTACCAGGTGCCTTTGGTGCAGGTTTTCTGTGAAAAGGACTGAGTGTTCTTGCAATTCTCTTTTGATGATCAGACTATTTGGAAAAGTGAAGAAGCAATTACAATGCAATGCCTGTGTTGAGATTTGCTACTTGAAAACAATAAGGTGACTGAGGACCAAAATTAAATGGAAAATTAGCTGTAGAACAGAAAATGTGAATTTCATGCTTCTCTCTACTCAGGAGCCTACTTGCCAGACCTATGAATCTCTTCAAGGCTTAGAAATGTATGGAGGAATGAATGCCTTGCTAATATTTCTGACTGATATCCACTAAATTCTATACTACACTGCTCAATACAGTAGCCACTGGTCACATGAGACCATTAAAATTAATATCATTAAAAAGTTAGCCATCATATATGCGGAGCTTGCAGGCCCCAAGGGTTAACCTACAACTATTATTCTGGCAAAGAGACACAGCATTAAACTGCTCTCCAAACTCCTTATCTCTGTAGATCAGTTATTGCATCTCTCAAACCTCATCAGAGATGTGTGTGTGTGTGTGTGTGTGTGTGTGTGTGTGTGTGCGTGTGCGTGTACGTGTGCGTGTGCCCGCACACACAGTGGATTGTAGTTGTCACAGAACCAAGTGCTTAAAACCCAGAGCATAAGTGCTAGTGGAGTGTTCAGGCACAAACTATCATTATTTCCCCTTAAGACTTAGGATTCAGGACCAGATAGAATGTAAGATGCAGGAGCAGAGTGAAATATTGTCTTCTGGATATGGCATGACTATTATATTCTTAAACTCACAATGGTTGCCTATGAAAGACCTATTCCAGGTCAAGCCACTAAACACTGTAGCATTGAAGCAAAAAGGGTTTCATAAGCCCCACCACCAACTATGGGGTAGGGAAAGTCAACTTTCTTTAAGGACGTAGACCCTGTAGCTTGACAATGCTCTCTGGATGGTCTCACACCCAAGAGTATATGGGCAGCACAAATTACAATAGACAGTTTATTAAAAAGATAAAAATAGATGTGATGTTGGTAAGGTGGTAGAGATGGATATGAAAGAAAAGAAGAGTAGGAGTAGAGAGAGAATATGATCAAAATATAATGTCTCAAATTATCAAAGAATTTGTAAAGATGGCTCTGTGAGTAAATAGTGGCTGTTGCCCAAAGACCTGATGAATTGAGTTTAATTCATGGATCCTAAAAATGGCAGGAGAAAACTAACTCCTAGGAGTTTTCCTCTGACTTCCACATACCTGTATAACACCCCCGCCCCCCCAAATACTCACACACTCACTCACACATACTAGCTGAATAAAATGAATTCTTTTAAAACCATATAAGGGAAGACAGAGATGGGTGGGTTTCTAGAGATCACGGACCAGCATGCCCAACCTCCATGGCGAAGTCCACGCCATGTAAAGTCTCTGTCTCAAATACTGTGGGCAACAACCTGAAGAACAGCATCAAGCTAGTTCTCTGTTGACTATGTGCACATTCACGTATCTGCATAGCCCCACCCACATAGACACACCCACATAGACACACCCACACGAGAGACAGCACACACACACATACACAAGAAAATTTTAAATTCAATTCCTTAGCCTTAGTTTCATGTTTGTATGTGTATGTGTGTATGTATATATATGCACATATATATATTTATGCAAAGTATCCTATGAGAAAATATGTTCAAGACGTGGAATTTTTCTAGATTTTCTTAGACTTCTATAGGCAACATGTCAATGAAAAAATGGCCGAAATGGTGTTTTTCCATTAATATTTCTAAAAACTCTTGATGCTGTTCAAGAATGTTAAAAGATTGAAAAACATTAAGTTCTTTAACTTTTCTGATAAAGTCATAATGTACATAATTATTGTGAATGTATAATGGAGAAGCTGGTATACTATTGATTAACCCAACAGGTACTTTGGAAAGAATCTTAACACAACAGCCTTTATTTAGAAGTCATCTATTAGCCCTACCCAAAACTCAACTTCCATAGAGCAGTTTCTGGAAGAATTTTGTCAGATGAAGATTTATCTCAGGCCCTTCATCCACCTAAGATCAGAGCAGGCAAAAGGAAAGTTGTAATGTCAAGCAACTTGCCTGAAGTCAGCCCTGTCAGAACATACGTGTCATGACTTGGGGAAAGTCAGGATAGTTAATGTAAACAAGGAAATCCAAAATGGGACCATGAATTCAGGCGCTTTTGTTGCTATTCCTGGAGATATGGCCAGAAAGGGGCTTTTTCTCGCATAGGTTGCTCATTATTAATTTAATATGAAGGCCTTCAAGTGACCAATCCTGGCTTTGTTTCCTGAAGTCCTGTGACATGAACCTACCTTGTTTTACAGAATTTTGGGGCCTAACATGTTAAGAATGAAGTCCTAGTTAGATTTTTCTGTATACTTCAGTGGCAGCATTTTTCCTGATGTCCTAGGTGGACAGATACTTAAAATTCTTTTTTTATTTTTAATTTTTTTATTAATTAAACATTGTTTATTTTTTACATATTCATTTATATTATTACACACATATACAATAAACTACCTATAACAAGAAGAACCATGATGCAATCAGGAATTATATAAATATTACATTCTTAGTGTTTTGGCTATTTGTATTTGACAGCCTTGAAGAAAGCATCTTTCCTATCTTGGTGAGTCTAAAATTCTGAATGTAAATCAATTTCCCTCACATCTTTTCATTATCAACTGAGAATACCTATATAGACCTGAAGACATCTTAACCCCTAAACAATTAAGCTTCACTGTAAAACTAAGCTACCTAGTCTTCAACTCCCTCAGAGACTTGAGAAGAAATAAACTTGATTATCTGAGTATCGCAGAAGTGCAGGTTAATAGCTTTCCAAATGAAAAGATGACCGAGACAGTTTTCTACGAATAGTCACCTAAAACTCTATAAAGTTGGAGCATCTTCTTCAGCCTTCTGGCCCAATATATCTGACAGACATATTTGTGAGGCAGGAACTATTGAGGACTTGCTTACCCTGTCTTGGCCGAGTTTGACCATTGACTCTGCCTGCATCCAAGCTTGCCCTTTTTTAGGCAGAATTCTGTCTGTAGTAGAAATTAGGTCCTTTTGCTCAGTGGCTAGTTTGTCACATTTGAAGCCATCTCCATAAGGAGATTCTCTGATGCTTATTATCTTCTTGGAGGTAGGCTCGGTGTTGCCAGGAGTTAACCTGTCTCATTTTCAATGAATCTTTAAAATAATACAGCATTTTAAAATGCCATATTTGCATGTCTTTGGTGTTTTTGAAGACCTTACCTTTCTTTAGAGTCAATTCTATCTGCTGCACCTAAGATGTATATTTTTTTGTGATAAAAATAGACTAGCAATTGACCTGACCATGACTTAATCTACCAACACTTACGTCTCCTAAACTGCTTGCTATAGCACTTTCAAAGCATTGGAAGTAAACCTTGTACTATAATTGAGTTATATGGGTACAATAACTCATATTAGAATATATATATATATATATAATGTGTGTGTGAAGAATAATCTTACATATGGGACTAGCTCTGAGACTGGCTGAGACATGACTGTCTAGGCATAGGCAATGCTTCTTGTTGGCTACAGAACCCCTATGAATTACAGTTAGATGCCATTCTTCATATGGCATGAATGAAGATTTACAGATGCCTTCCTTTCCTGCTCATGCAAAGAGCAGAGAACAAGCTTTAATTGTTCCATGCATCATACACACCTTACACAATTATAATTTCTGGACTGTATAATGCTTGTGAGAAATTATGTGCTTTCAGAACAAAAGAATCAGACACTGATGTTGGCTCTGACCTGACAGGATGCATTCCTTGTAGCATACTGGACATTGACATCCTGTTTGGAGAAAGAGATAGAAAAGAAAAAAGAGGAATATAGAAATGTATAGGGAAGATAGAACAAAAAGTAGATTAGTGAATCTACTTCTCAACTTAATGCCTCAATTGTCACTCGCCAGATATTTTTAATTCACTGGTATAGAATTTTGTATATAGATGCAAAATAAGTTCTACATGTATTGGTATAGAATTCAAACCTAAAAACATCTGAACCCCGAAACAACTAAGCTTCACTGTAAGGCTAAACTACCTGGTCTTCAACCACATCAGAGACTTGAGAAGGAATAAACTTGATTACCTGAGTATTCCAGGAGTGCAGGTTAGTAGCTTTCTAAATGAAAAGATGACGGAGGCAGTTTTCTACCTGAATAGTCACCCAAAATTATCTATAATGGTGGAGCATCTTCTTTAGCCTTCTGGGCCAGCATATGTAACAGACATATTTGTGAAGCAGGAACTATTGAGGACTTGTTTACCATGTCTTGGCAGAGTTTAGCCGTTGACTCTGCTTGCATCCAAACTTGCCCTTTTTAAGGCAGAATTCCATCTCTGATAAAAATGAGGACATTTTGCCCAGTGGCTTGTTTGCCACATTTGAAGCCATCTTCAAAGGGGCTCATCATGCTCTGTGAGGTAGGCTGGGTGTTGCCTAGAGTTAGCCTGTCTCATTGTCAGTGAATCTTTACAATAATAAAAACATTTTAAAATGCCATATTCTGCATGTATCTGAGGTTTTGGAAGACCTTATAAAACTATCCTACCTTATCTTTCTGTAGAATCATATCTATCTGCTGCACCTAAGATGTATATTCTTGTGATAAAAGTAGACTAGGAATTGACATGACCATGATTTGATCAGCTAACAATTAACTTGTATAACTTATTTATCCTAAACAATCTGCAATAGCACTTTCAAAGTATTGGACATAAACCTTGTATTATAATTGAGTTATATGGGTACAATACCTCATATTAGAATATATATATATATAATGTATATATATATGCAAAGAATAAACTTGCATTTGAATTTTATACCTCTTTATCTAGAATTAAACTTATTTTGCATCTACATACAAAATTCTATACCAGTGAATTAAAAATAACCTCGTGAGTGACAACTGAGGCATTAAGTTGAGTAGTAGATTCACTAATCTACTTTTTGTTCTATCTTCCCCATATATTTCTATATTACTCTTTCTTTCTTTTCAACCCCTATCTCAAAACCTAAGAATGTAAGATAAGGGAAAAGAGAGGTATTGCTGAATCTAACCTTGTTTTCTTTCTAAATAAGACCAATAATAACTTGTAACCAACTCCCATTGATAATAACTCTCCATAGCCCAAGAAAGCAACCAAAGACCCTACTTGACCCTCTTTGCACTGGGGCGTCATTCTCTTAAGGTTTCTTCCGGCTGATTTGGAAACTACAGTTCCTCCAGCAAGCTGCCTGGTGCACCATCAAAGCAAAGCACTGTGTGAGAAAAAACAAAGGCATGAGCACAGATACTTTGAGTGCCCTGCTGTGCAGTGGTGTCTCCCACTCTGTGGAATGAACCAGAATCTTTTGTTGTTCTCCAAAACCCACCCCTTACCTTATCTTCATTTTTCTCCTCCCTTCCCTTTTCTAGTCTCTCCCTCTCATCCTCGATCTTCTTCCTCCTCCTTCCTTCCCTTTCACTTCCTATCTCTTCCAAACCCCCTTTTCCCCTCCTCCTCTTGCCATCCATTTCCTCCCCATACCTCCCTCCCTAATCCTTTTCTCTGTTTTCATCTCTTTTTTCCTTTTCCCCTTTCCCTTCTTTCCATCCTTCTTTTTTCCTCTCATTTCTTCTCTATATACCTTCCAATCTCTTCTTCTGTTTCACTGGGTTTTCTCTCTCTGGTTGAATAATTGCTTCCAAGGGTTTTTGTTTTCCATGGCAGCTCCTTTAAAATTACCTTAATGTGAATAAATTGTTGCTTTGTATCTCCCCCACTTGAAAAACTAAATTGTAAAGCTACTACCACTTTCTGTTAGAGTTATATAGCTTGAAATACATGACATGGAACCTGAATATAGAATGCTACCATGCAAAGGACTCTGAACAGGTTTCTGAATAATTTGTCCCCAGGCTTTCTTCATATCTGCAAGATGTGTTCTTATTTGAGGATTGGTTAAAAACAGTGTTATAATAAAAAAGAAGGAAATGGAAACAATGTCCTTTGCTGTTCAAGATAATGCACTAATACAAGGATACTAGAATAGAATAAAATAGAATAAATAGAATAGAATAGAATAGTCAAGTTGCATAGTAAAGGCTTATTCAAAATGACAGCAGCATTTAGATTACTAATATATTTGGGCACTTTTACTTAAAAGCATCCTAAGTATTAGTTTTCAAAAGTAAATGTTACATATTAAAAGAAAACTAAGTCAGGTTTATGCTTATTGGATAGATTTGTGCAATACCTATGTTGCTGCATACATTTGAAGATTTAAAAAGTAATCATTTAATTCTGAGATAGGGCTTTATATCAGTATATGTCTTCCGTACATTTCCTATTATTATCTACAGCTATACTCCGAAGAAAATATTTTGAAAATACCTAATATCATTCAGTGAAAGGGAATCAAAGTCTACAAATGAAGTCCTAGCAGTGGCAAAGTCAGTTTTGCATAATACTATTTAAAAACAATTACTTGTTTGTTTCTAAAACATACTAGACAAGTCCAAATATCTTGCGATAGGGCTTTTCTCACACTAATCTCACACTGCTCTCTGTTGTGGTACTGAGGTTGACAGACACTGTTTCACATAACTTGCAGATTTTCATTCTTTGAAACTATCAAGTGTGCTGTGATAACAGGTTCACCGATCTCACTTGTCTGATGTAGACATGACCTGACTAGCACAGAAATAAGAGCAATCAGCAATGTTTCAAGAAAAACTCCATGAACCTGTGCACATAAGAGGACAATGAAAACAAACATAAGTATGGTGCAGGGGATAATTCCAAATAACTGGCATAGATATCCATTTCACTGGATGCCTTTCTTCCTCTGTAGCCCTCGTATGTGACAATAAACTCAATCTTCTGTGTCCTTAGTAACTGGTAGCAGAATAAAATCACTAGATTCTTTAATTTCAAAAGGCAGACTGACTGTGCCTGTTACATTTGGATTGTAGAAGTTATCTTCTGCCTCACCCCTAAGCTTGCTTCCCAGGAAACCTGAATCTTCCTTAACTTCAAGCACTTCCATGCAAGCCGCATATTCCATGAAAAGAACAAAAGAAGCCAGTCATCCAAAGCATGGCACAGGCATTTGCTTCCTATAGTACAGAACCAAAATCAACTGAGGAGAAGTCTCGCTAGTCCTCACTCATCAGCTGCATGTTTGTGTGCTTCTGCAGAGGCAGGATGCAGTTGATGGTACACAGGCTTATTTCTCGAGTCCCTCTTGCAAAAGCTCGGTATGGATCCCAGAACCTCCGTTTGTACTTTCATCCTCCTCCTGCGTGATTTGTTTACTCCTCCCTGTCACTGTTAGATCATCACGAAAATATTATTATTCAGCAGATAACTAGGATAATACGAATATAGGATAATGTGACTCTTGTAGTAATAACTACATAATAGGAAAAAACTGCTTATCTTTGTCAGTATTACTAATTTCCTTCAGCCTGTTTCCTATGTGTGGAACATATTCACAGGCATGAATTTTCAAGGAATTAGTATACTCATTTCTAAAACATCTCCTGTATTATTGCCCTAATAAAATGTTTGTTGTTTAAATTTTGTTTCCATTGTACTGCATTTGCAGTGCCAAGGCAGTGTTTTTAATATAATATTTCACTGGCTTCTCTTTCCTATGACAAAAGCATTTCCTATTTTGTCTCCTGATTCAAGGACTGTACCTTGTGCTTAGTCATAACTCACATATTAAATTAACGTTAGTTGGTCCAGTTAGTATTTGTGTGTATCTTCTGTATACTTGCAGCATCCAAGTAAATAACTATTTGGAACACATATGTGCAACATATTCTACTCATTTATTTATTTTTTTACCATAGGAGAATATGATGAAGCAAACATGAAAATAAATCAGGTTCTTAAAAACTAGAAGTTCTGACTTTTTTCCTTTTTGTAGTTATATCACAATTTCCTACCCTCTAGCCTTTAGTGAACCATGACATGAATCTTATTCTTTGTATGAATATTAAAATACATGTAGCATACATTCCTCTAGACCTGGATTTTTATTTCCTTCATTCCCTGGTATTTAATCACTTTCACCCATCACTCTCCTGCATTTGGTTACTCACAACTCCGATTTAGCACTTATGCCTCAGCAACACACTAGGACTATTTTTCCCATTTTTGTAAATTGATCTATTTTATACAGCTGAGGTCAAATGCCAACATTCCCTTCAAGAAATCTTTTTGATCAAAATTAAAATTAATTGCTAGTCTTTACATATGCATTATAGTTGAATCTTCTCTGAACCATGACAATAAGTCTTTCTGGATTATTTTATTAAGCTAGAATTTGTTGAGTGTCACAGTAATCAAGCACAGTTGTGGTATGAGTACTGTGTTTTGTTCAGTTCACTTAACTAAAAACTTGAGGTCAGTACCAAATATTGCTTAGATGTACTCTACAGAAAACAACAAAATCAGAGCTCTACATGAGCCACAAAGTAAGAATCCATGCAGGATTGCCACATATATAACTCACATACAATGTGCAGTCTCCAGTTACCATCTGTTACCAACCCTACAGACACATGTACAGTTTTAATAAATGATATATAGCATGCCAATACTATGTGATTCTGGCTTAAGTTGATGCATATGAGCTCGTTAGTCAGAAGTCATTGTATTGAAAGATCTTTTGGTTTATCCATCATCCCACATACTTACAAACAGCTCCAAAGCCTTGCTGTGAGTGTCATAAGAGACAAAACTGTCTTAAGAATTTTTAATGGTTAATATTAAACTTTCCCAATATGCTTAGTCTGATACTTGAGACTATACTCTCCAATTTCAAATTTCTAGTGTTTCTGTTCACCTAAGTTCTGCAATTTCTTTAAAGGAGAGTAGAAGGAATGGGAATGTCAACTAAAGCCTAGGGTTTTTTTGTTTGTTTGTTTGTTTTGTTTTTGTTTGTTTTTTTTTTTTTAGGAATTTTGTCTTTATACATCTTACAGTATTCTTGGTGACTATTAAAGTAACTCTGCTGCAGACTAAGCAGGAAGATGCACCCTGACTCAAACGCTGTTTCCCCTCTGAGGCCTGACGTCACTGTGATCATTGGTCCTAGCTTCTTAACACTTACGGGTTTGATCAGAGAATGGATAGTGCTTTGAAATGGTTCAGATATGTTTTGTAGGGGAGAGCATGAGATATATCCCTCTTCAAGGACACTGTTATGAACCAGGTCTGGCTACTCAGTCAATTTAACATCTTTCACTTCAATGGATGGCAAAAGTTGTGAAAATTAACTAGAGAGGGGGAGTGGTGGGCTTCTGAAAGACTATAGAAATTGATGAAATATGGGGACAAAAGAAAAGACAAGAGAAACCTGTTTAGTGCATTCAATCACCTTCTTTTCCAGCCCCAAAGAATCTAGGATTTCCCTACAGGCTTAAGGCCAGGTACCTTCTCTGACAATGCTGCAGGCTAGTTCCCTAAAACAAAACTAGGACTCAGTAAACACTCACTCATACAAACTGTGCCCTTATTTCTTTATCCTCACTGTATCCACTCAGGGACCACATTTATTCAGATACTAATACCTCCCTTAGTCCTGGACGACTTCTTAGTTGATGTCACCCATACATTTCTATAACAACCATTCAAGTTCAAGATCTGAAAAGAATGTGGGTCCCTTGTGCAACTCTCAGGTTTCATGAGTTGTGGGAGAATAAAATAATAAGTAAAATGAGAAGCACTTTATTATCAAATAATCTGATTATAATGTATATCCAAAGCTAATTACACATAAAATGTCACATATGAGAAAAAGAAGAGAAACCAAAGGTCTTTAAACTGAATCAAATAATCTAAAGAATGTTTTACTAATAGAACTTTAATGATATTTATATATCAGAGTGAGTGAGTTGATAATTCTCATTAAATAACTGAATCTCACAGGGTCCTACCTCAATGAAGAACCATAGGCAGCTAAGAAAGGCTGGGTATGGCAGGAAAAAGTCTTCCCTGGGCACGAGCTTCTTTATTGATTACCCGCTACTAATTTCTTAGCCCTGAAATCATATACATACATAAAAACCAAACAAACTGAGAAATATTTATTTGTGCATATATGACAAACGTTAAAAGGAAATAAATCTGAGAGGAAATAGCAGCTATGCACTTTAGAGTATGAGAACACGCTTGGGGTTCAAGGGAAAGTATCAGGGGGGACCTTGAGGAGGGTCAAACAAAACAAAAAAGATTTTATTTCCAAATGTTGATATTTGTGACAGCTAGCAAATCAATCTGGTGTTTAATTCTTCTGCTATTACAAGGAATTAATCTGGACCTTGTATCACCTGATATACTGAGGCCTACCTCAGGAGAGAAACCATACATCTCAAGGCTGCACCCTTAATGGCTTCTTGTCTCTTTATAACCACAACCCCATTCAGAATAGAAATGCCAGCAAACCTTCTGCGCTCTCATGTAGATTGTAAAGAACAGGTTTCAATCCATTTTCTCCTTTCGACAGCTCACACACTAACCAGCAGCCACAGCGTCTTCTCTGCGATGATCACCTAGGAAGACTGTTTGGCTTCCTTCTGCTTACTTGGATTTTAATTCTTCTTTTTTTTTCACTCCACTGCAGAGAAAGGCAACAGTTTTCAGACTGTGTACAAATGGAAGTTAACAAACAGCCCAGACTCTTAATGATTTATCAAACGTAGGAGGGCCAGGAATTAGGGGTTACTTGTCAAATATTTGTAATCCACCCACCATATTAATGGCTTTTAGCAAAATGATGAAAATGATGGGCAGCTGTTTCTCTTTACTAGAGGCTAAGGTCCAGAGCCACCTTTTCACCAGTGGTGCATTCTTGACTTTGTGGTTGTTTTCTACTTTTTCTTTCACCACCTGAAAGTCTCATAGCACCTTTTGTTTGTATTTTTTGTTAACTCTTGGATTTCATCCTCTGTGTATTGCTACCTATGTATTTATCTTTTCTAAAACGTTCCTCTCCATTCAGTGTTGAGTGTTCAGTATATCTGTAGATAAAGCCAGATAAATTATTTATTACATGAAGAAATCAAACTTGGGCATCTACATAAGACCCCCTCAACTTTCCAACAGCTGCCCATGCAACTCTCTCTGTCTCTGTCTCTCTCTCTCTCTCTCTCTCTCTCTCTCTGTCTCTCTCTCTCTCTCTCTCTCTCTCTCTCTCTCTCTCTCTCTCTCTCTCTCTCTCTCTCTCTCTCTCTCTCCAAGGAAGCTGCCATCCAGGAAAAGAATGGAAGTCCACTTCTACCAATCTCTGGTTGGTAACAAATCCTTATATCTGAACATGGATTTAGTTTTGGGAAATAGGAGTCAATTGGAGCGTGGGCTTCTCTGTCATTTATTGCTTAAAGAGTCATTGACATTTCAAGGGAGACAATTTCAAGTCTTGAAATTGTATGTGTAGATCTTCTTTCATAATTATTATTTTTCAGTTGGCTCTAGTGACAACATAGGCAATGGTGACACATAATTCACTGAATGACAACACTTTATAATTCTATAACTCTTTTCAAGATGAAAAAATAGGGAGATGATTATAACTCTAAAAATGATTCCTGTTCATTTTCTAAAACGGTTTTATTTTCTCATACACATATTTCCCATTTCATCTTAAAAATCTATATCCAGACCATTGCCAAATAGTGAAACATAAGCAGAAAATACTATTGCTCTAAGTCTGGTTGCTTAAGCTTCAACTTTATCTTTCTTATCTCAAGTTCAGTGATCTTGGACAAAATAACCTAAACTCCCTGTATCTCAATTCTCTCACCTCAATAATAACAGAGATTTTGGTGAAGAATAGCCAAATTAATGCATGTGAATCAGTGTCTAGATTATAAGTATGTGTCCAACTAGATTTGACTAGTTTATTATTGTGTCATTTTAAAAACTAGTTTTGATTTTACTTCCAAATTCAAATTATATTTTAAAAGATCACTTTCATCGCATGTAACGCATTTGAACTTAAAAGGATTTGAGTCATATTTGCTGCATGAGAGTTATTACCTGAACCCGGGAGTCTGTGTAACATTCAGAAGCATGAACAGCATCACCATGAGTGTACTGTGAGTCAGAAGGGCCTCAGAGCACTCCAATGGTATCTGCACTTGGCATGAGATGCCACAGACATAAATGTACTTGGAAAAAAGTGAAGGAAAGTATGTTGGTTCTGGATGAAGGCACCGTGCTTGTCAAATTGTTTTGAAATGTCCTGGTGCCTCTTCAATATCCCTCCTATTGACTCCAACACCGAAGGCCATGGTCATTAGCTAGCCCACTAAGGGAACTGTGAATCACTTTTACTGCCCACCAATGCCCTGGCTTATCCCAAAGACACAAGTAAACCCAAGGTAATGGGGGAAGTACCTCATCTCTGCAGTGCAGTGCAAGATGGGAGGTGGGAGTTAACGTTGTTTCCTCGTGAATCCTACAGCACCAAGGCAACAAGTACTGCCTTCTAAGGCCTGGGGTAACTGACCATGTGAGAAGGAAGTCCCTTTGACTCTTCATACACCAGGGAGATGCCCCCACTTCCTGCCATCTGGAAGTTAGAGGTCTTGAACCAACAACACATGACTGTTGCAAACATGTATTCTGTGGAGTCCATCATCCTGTTTAACTTGGCAACACCTACACCCACTCCAACATTTCATGAATGAGAAGACTGCCAAATTGATATGTTTCTGATTCAGTTGCTTTTAAGTCATTTTCTCTGAGCTTTCATGATGCCTGTACTGAGGATCTTGCCTTCAATCTTTAAAAAAAAAACTTTTTTAAGTTACACTGTCTAAGTTTTCCCTTTCTGTTGAAGAGATTGAAAGCTATGAAAGTCATTCCAAAAGTTTTTCAGGCTCTGCAGTGGCATTTTCAATGGGAAATTGGCAAGGACTTATGTGTGAATGAAGACAAAGAGAGCCAGTGAGCAGTCGAAGCCCTGTGATTGAGCGTCTGCTTGTCCACATGTCAAAGAGGAAATGTGCAAATCTTCCTTCAACTGCTAACAGACTATGTCTGCCCAAAACTCACGAGGTCTGATGCACTGTAGGAATTTAAACAGAGGAGTGAGGCAGGGAAAAACTTATAGCATGAATACAAGCTTGTCTGAAAATATTCCTCCTCCTTCAACAACTGTGGGCAGTCTCGCCCTTCCTCTGTTGCAGCCCTGAGCCCTGCAGAAAATGGAAGATATGACATAGGTTGAGTCTGCATAGTGCCAAGCATCTGGGTTAAATTCGGCCCTGGTGTTTTGATTTCAAATAGACACAAGGTTATTTTTTAAGGCACCATCTGTAAAGCTGACATAATCCCCAATCAGCAGCCTGTGAGGTATTTTACCAGATCATAAAAATTTCCCCAGCCTTTCTCTCACTGACTACTGTTATACCATGTTAGAAAAACAAAAACCCTACTAATTAATCTCTTCTCCATATAATAAACTATTGATGTTTCTTAATGGGATGGATGGTTAAAGAATGAGATTTCTAGCAATAAAGATCTAAGGCAGCAGTTCTCAACCTGTGAGTTGTGACCCTTTTGGGCCGGGGGGGGGGGGAGGGTGTCACACATCCAATATCACGCACATCGGATGTTTACACTATGACTCATAAGAGTAGCAAAATTACAGTTATGAAGTAGCAAGGAAGTAGTCTTATAGATACTAATGGATCTATGAATGATACACTTTAGATGGCTAAAGAACAAGTTCTGGGGGAATTAGCCAAGCTTTCCCTGATCAGCTCTAGATCTCTTAACATGACTCACAGAGCACCAAAGAATTAGAAAAGGCTGTGGTGCGTAGCATTAGCATTATGGGTTGTCAATTCAGATAAACTTGTTTATAAAGGCCAGGTCTGCTCTGGGACATTGTGCAAGCCATTTAAGCTCCTGAGCTGTAATTTTCCCATATGTAAATGGGGTTATCATGAAATTATGTAACCACCAGAGTTTTTATATATTGCCTATATTGTGATAAGTGCTCATAAAACTCGAGCAAGTGTTGTCTATACTGTTCATATTCAAAGAAAGTTAGATTGAACAAGGCATGAAGAATTATGTTCTTAAATTTCTAGATCTACTTGTGGAGGTGGACAGGAGAGGCAGGTTAGCCCCCACGACTAAGAATGAATATTTAGTAATTTCTGACTGTGTCGAGCTTGGGCAAGTTAGTCTCCCTGTGTGAGCTTCATGTTACTTATCCTTAATCACGCACGGACTGGTTGGATTTCAAGCTGAGGCTCCTTTAATCTCTACTATCTGTTTGCCTGTGCTTTCCATACAGCTAGAGCTAAGATGGCTACTAGGAAACATTTCCACCTACACACCAGTTTTGGAATCTGATTGTGCACCCTCAAGATTAGTCACCAAAGGAGACAGAAGCATCAGTCAATTGAGGTGAAGCTTCCGCATGAGTCACTATTACTGTATTCAAGACTATAGCACGTTGCCGTTTTCCTTCAGATACTTTTGTTCTTACTTGTGTCAGTGTTTTCAGAGTCTTTACTATGGTTTCCTACAACTCTGCTGACTTTTGCACTCTGATTTTGCCATCTGATTCTGATCTGAAACTCTCTGTGGAAAAGTAAACGCCTCCAATTCCTTTTCTTACTGTGTAAACCTTTGAAAAAAAAATATACCAGCCAGTATGACTGATAATCATTCTGAAGTGTATGCTAATGTATGTTGGAGATTTGTGAGTTTTATTATTTATGCAGACACACATTTTTCAAGTGCTTCACCTTGTATGTGTTCACTCAGGACAGGAATGATTAGCCTTCATTATTATTATTATTTTTTTTACAAGGAAGGACACATCCATTGGGAATCTGTTCCGGTGGATGATCTAAGTGTCTGAGTGGCAGGATATAAAGTCCTCTGTGTATATTTCCTATCAACTGCTTCCATGGCTTCAGTCACCAAGTACTTGATGCTTATGTTTTTGTCCCTGTATTACTATGTTGGGATTTCTCTTCCCTCCAGTGAATTAGGGGGTGTTTTGAATTCTAAATTTGGAAATGTCCAAACATGTTTTCTCTGACAGATATTGTAATAATTCCCAGAAGAAAGCGCATATTCTGGGCTTTTTATTTTAACACATTACTTGTTTTGTCTCATTATCCAAGAGACTATTTCTCCCGTACCTTCACCAGTTTTTAAACACATGCTGAAGGGACCAATGTGAGATGTGCTTCAGAAAAATCTAGGTGATATTATAATAACCTTGTTGTCGATTGTATGCCCAGTGAGGACTGGAATTTCTAAGCGTCAATTCAACATTAAATTTATATGCATTTAATAGAGAAGCTTTGTTTGTGAAACTACTTATAATTACTTGTAAATATATTTTAAATTAAATATAGCTTTGGGAGGATTCTTTCCAAAACTTCTAAAATGATTCCCGAATAATAGTTTATAAAGATTAGTAGCCAACACTATCAAGATTGAAGATAATAGATTTAAAATATGAAAAGAATCACAGAGGCATAAGGACCACCAAAACAAGGTAAAAATTCCCTTGCTTAGAAGAAAAGCAATTCCTGGCCCGGGACAATGAAACAAAGTCCTTTTTAATAGATTAAGGTTGAAAATGTTGGTCAATGTGAAGATTTGTAAAACTTTAATTTTCAAAGTTAACAGAAAATGTCATTACTACATTTCAGTCCGAAATGTTATTATTTTACCTGAAAATAACCAGAACTTTCCAATATATTAGTATAGTCATTTGATTAATGCCAACGAACTGCACTGGGGAAAAGGATAAATCTAGACTAAGTGTATCGTGGCAACTCCTTTTTAAATTCAGATTCTTGCAATTGTTTTCTATGTCTTCAAATATCAACAAAGTATTTTAATGCATTTAATATTTTGTTTTATTATGAAGCCCATTAATATATTCTATATATCTAATACCATATCTTTATCTCATGTCTTTTATGCTAATTTTCTTTGAACTAATGACTTACACTATATATATTTTGTATATATAAATGTATACATAAATATACACATACATATACACATATACATGATCCAGTAAGCTAAACTACTTATGCTATTACATTCCCAATAAGCTCTATAGCTACTAAGAAGAACCTCGTTGTTTGTTTGTATATAAAACAAGTTTGGGAAGAGAATCAGAAGTGCTTTCTCCACCACCAGGAAGACTTATTCAGAGGATAAGGCTATAGCAGCCTCTGTCCTACCTAACTTGTACCTTGTTAACACAGTTTTCCTGATTTTCTCCATGACAGTCTCCACGGGAGAAAAGGAGCACAGCAGTGCATGTTACTCCTGTCCGTGTCCCACTGCAACCATCTCTGGCACAGGGCCACATCTGAATGACAGGAAGGCTGAGAAATACTACTCAGTTGTGTGCCTAGGAAGGAGAAAGTAGTTTTCGGGTCAAGAACACCAGTATTTTACTTATCATAGTATTCTCTTCCTATGCTTCCTTCTTAGCATAAGTAGCTATTACTTCCAAACATTCTTTACTTTGACATCGTTTTTATCTCTCTCTTCTGTGGCCTAGCTCTTTGAATTCAGTTTTGATGGGTAAAAGGGGAAGAGATTCAACTTAGGAAACAAGAGAAAGACTATTTGAGGTGATTCTTCTGTATAAATGATTCTTTTATATGCTATAAATAAACATGGTTAAAGTGAGCCAACATCAAGATAAATTGTCTAAAAAGCCAGAAATAACTGCACTATAGCAGCTGGTTACTTTGTTCAAAGGGCAGTAGTGTACTTACTGACACAGGCTCTAATATAGATGAATCTCTAGGGATTATCAGACTTTCTAGCCAGTTTATCTTTTTAGCTCTTATAAATAGGTACAGATTCAGTAGTGTGTTTACATAAAATGTATTTATATTAATTATTACACACACTTATTAATGTATTTGTTAAGTGATGTCATTGCCTTACATGTTACATAATCACTTTCAAGATTACCTACAAGAAGTAAGATCCGGAGAGGGAGAAACCTAAAGAGTGAACAATATCTAGTAAATGCTCAATAAACCTTGGGAATTGTTACTATTTTGAAATCAGGTACTTCTTTCTTTTTCTAAACTATTACTCATTTCTGTTATAATGATCTCCAACTTATTACAATTTAATAGGGAAGAGAGAGAGAGAGAGAGAGAGAGAGAGACAGAGACAGCGACAGAGACAGAGACAGAGACACAGAGAGAGATTTGGTTTTTGCCCAAGAGTTGCATCTCTTGAGTTTTACTTCTATTGCCTTTAAAATGGAAGTCATGCTGGGCCCTTCTGCAGTCCAATGCAGCTTTGCCTATGAAAGGGCTCATCAAACAAAAATAACAGCTTCCTGACTTTCACCAAATTAGTTATTTGCAACTGACCCCAGAATTTCTTAAGATAAATATAACTTTGTTTAAATACAAACTTGAATTCACATTTCCCTAAGTAAAATAAAGTAGCTATTATTTTTAGAAGCCGGGCATGATGGTGCATACCTTTAATCCCAGCACTCTGGAGGCAGAGACAGATGGATCTTTGTGAGTTTGAGGCCAGGCTGGTCTACACAGCAAGTCTAGGACAGCCATGGCTGCATAGAGAAAACTTGTCTCGAAAAACCAAAAGAAAAAAAATATTATAATTTATTCAGATTATTTCTCAATTTTTATCCACTCCCTTGTACCATCCTCTGTCTTTTATCCTATTCTACTGTCCTAGACCTCTGACAGAAGGGAACCTCCTCCCCCACAATATGACGACAGCCTATCAGATCTCATCCAGATAGCATATTTCCCCTTCCTCTGTGTGCCTGCCCAGCCTCCCAAGCAAGGAAAAGTGACCAAATCTGGGGACACCAGATTAGCTACATTTTAAGCAACAACAACCACAACGATGACCACAACCACTACCACCACCACAACAAGTGCATTCAGCCTTTTCCAGCATAATGTATCTAAATCAGAGCTAGCAGGTGTTTTTGGAGAAAATGTGTAGTTGGAGCAGAGAAAGGGCAACAAAGAAAATCAACCTCTTTCCATCTAATTCATCACGACAAATGTTGACATCTTTTCATTAAATGAGATGACAACCCTAGGAAAAGTGAGACCCATGGTCCTATGTGAGCACAGTAGCCTGGGCTTAGATACTGTGAGGAAAGGAGCTATGAAGAATCCATCCATTAGAAGGGATGAAGCAGAGGGCCACAAGGCCTGGCAGCAGATGGCTGGGGCCACCTTTTAGAAACACCCACATATCACATGGATTGATCAGATATTGCTTATTGGTGTTTAAAGGCATAAGGTCAAGGCTACAGAGGTATCTGCAAATTTAGGCTTTTGGGGCCTCGTGTGAACACAATCTGCAAATACAAAATGAAATACGTACACCATGAAGGCTTGACTACACCAGAACTTTCTGCATTTAGGTAAATTTTAGACTAGAATAAGAAGCTATACTGTCTGATACAAGTTTTTATAACATTTTTTATATGACCACTTGTTTGAAAAATATTTTCTCCTTCATTTGTAGCTCTGAAGTACAGATGCTAATAAGAGGCATATTGAGTAATAACAAATAAAAGTCAATGTCACTGTAATATAATTAGTGGGCTTCCAGCCTGGACTGTTTAAGAAGCCAACTATCAGTGCAAATGTATAACACAAATGGACAGGCAATAGATAGCTCTTTGCTCAGAGGTAGAACAGATTTTTAAAAGAGAGACAGTAAATACCTCCTTTATTAGACCAACATTTGTTGTACAAATGCCAAAAAGAGAGTAGGAGACAGAGGCAGTGGAGGATCACAGGGAAACTGTCTGATGGATGTAGCTGGGCAGCTGAATATATGAATGCTGTGGGGTGACAGTGTACACAGACCCAATCCAGATTAATCCAATTGGGATTGATGGAGAAGGCGACATTGGCCATGAAGCCCTGTCCCTAGATGAGGTGCTTTTGGCAATAGAGATCTTCCAGGAGAAGCTGAGTCAGTTTACTTTAAGAAAGTAGCCCCTTGTAAGCTGACCATGCTCCAGTGGAGGTCACATATCCAAGGTTATTTTGGCAGAACACATTGATCTTGTTGGAAAAAACTAGAAGTGCTTTGAAAGAAGTTTTTATGGAACGGAAGAGGAATGAATGGGCACTGCAAGGGAACTTGTGAGAGCTGATGACCACTATACTTGAATTATTCTCATGACAACAAGATCACTTGAGTAGGCACAGTGCATGACACTGTGCACAATGACAGAGCCCTACCTGTTCCCACAAGACTGCTCCATGTATTCAGATCAATCCTTCTCTTGACTGATTGTGTGAAGCTTCTCAAACTTTAACATTCCTTTCCTGAAAAAAGCTCATTTTGTCCTCCTACCACACTGCTCATTCCACTGAAGTGTCAACTTCAAAAGCCTTTGTCTGTGCACTCCATCTAAAGCAAGCCCTTCCCTCTATCTATGATTTATCCCATTAATTCATTTTGAAACTGTTCATCCCTATTTGATACTAACTTTCACTTTTATTAGCACGTTTGTTTATTACTCACCTCCCCTCCTAGCTTCTGAACTCCATAAAATTAAGGACTCTGTCATATTTACCGTGTTCCTGCCTTTGCTTAAATCATATGCTCGAGACTATGAGATGAATAAATGATATTTGGAATTATAAAATTCAAGTCCTATATCTTCTAGTTTCTGAGAATACCTTTTGAGCTCTAAATAGTGACCAAGATTTACTGTGCTTTGAAATGAATGTGATAACCAAGTTGGATTATACATGTAAAAGACCTTGTGTAGTATGAAGTGCCTCGTGAAAATTAACAAAGTCCTTTGTTCATAAGTTGTGAAATTGTACAAATGTCATTAGACCCAAGCTTAAGAACACACTTCCAATGAGGACTTCACTACTTGGTATGTTGAATAACCTTGAGAAAGGATGTAGCCTCCAAAGGCCTGAGTCTCTTGCTTGCTATATGAACATAGAGTAATGTACTGCAAATAAATGTACATGGATGTGGTCCAGAAATGTATGGTTTTGAGTGTATATGACTGTAGCAAAACCAGTCCACTCATTATATTCATCTCTGGTTTTCTATAATTCTTTGTGTGGAAATGGAAGGCAGTAAGACAATTTAATCTATTGCTGCTGTTGGTTTCCCAAACATGGGAGGCAACTTGTTAAAGGTATAATCCCAAAGTAAGTGAACTCAAGTGTTACATGCTTTATAAGCTAAGGGTGTCGTTACAATGTCAAAACTTAACTTCTTGAAGATACTTTATCTATAAACTAGTTGAAGGTAATGTTCTAAGGTTAACCAGTTCCCTGGAATTCTTCAGCTCCACAGAGCCTGTGACAATCTTTGACTACTTTGGTTCATGTTAAGCCATGCATGAATTTAACCTTTTCCTGTTATTTGCTCATGCTCAAAGCACTGCATTAATCAGAGAAGGAGGCTTCAGTCTTGAGCTTGCTTTCAAAGCCTCTGCTGCATTGTGTTTCCTTTGATGAAAAGCCTAAGAGGCAGGGAACAGGAAATCCACTCTGATTTCATTGTTCTCCTAGAACACTTCTTTCTTTTCAGAAACAATGCTAGTTTGCCCAAAATGACGAATAATCAGCACCTTTTATTGAACATTAATTCTGTGCCAGGCACTCCATGAAGAATCCAGCATCCATCTGTACAATTCGCTCTCCCATGGGAATTCGGAGGAGCTTTTAGTGTCTTCAACAGAACAAGTAACTGAGACACCAGAGTGAATACTGTTCTGCTGTGATTGCCTAGGGAGAGGAATAAAACTGGGGGAAGTATAGCACCCAGTCCCAAAGCTCCTGCTTTCTTAAGCAGAGACTAAGGAGCAGCTGATAGCCCTGCCACACTTCCTGTGACAATTCCTGAGACCTTTCGAATTGGGATCCACCAACCCAAACTGTTGAAGTTGACAGTGACAAAGAGCAGTGCCAGTGTGTCAGTCTCTCATGTGGTGTCTTAGATTATCTCCTCTTCTTATTTTAATCTCTAAGATTTGATTGCATGATTCAGAACAATGAAAAAATGCAACCTTGGAATAATCGATTCAAACAATGACACGAAGTGTTGCTAAAGTCCTCACCTTTGGTCTTAAGTTGGGGCAAGGTGTGTCCTACACAGTTAATTAGAGTTATCTACATTTGAAACTAGCATTGGGGTTCTACTACCAGCTTTGGAGCCAAGTTTGGTCCCAACCCAAGCCCTTGATCTGAGATTCTGAGAAATTGCAAAACCTCTCATATGCAGTGCCTTCACAGGTTGAAAGAAGATCATGAATTCTCCTGACAGACTTATCTTGAGAGTTGAGTAAGATAGGATCTTTATAGAACTGTTGTGAACAAATAATACAAATGGAGTATACAATATAAAGAAGGTAATGTAGAGCCCAGAAAAGAGCACAGTTTTAATAAACGTCAGCAAAATTAACTTCATGTAACAATGAAAATGTCTTAACGATTCTGAACTATTGTTTATATATAAAAATGCACACACTATTTGTCTATTCATTTTGAAACCTATGTGTCTCCACATAAGATTTGAAATTATTAG
This sequence comes from Acomys percivali, assembly GCA_907169655.1. Taxonomy (NCBI): domain Eukaryota; kingdom Metazoa; phylum Chordata; class Mammalia; order Rodentia; family Muridae; genus Acomys; species Acomys percivali. The sequence continues at coordinate 94,460,834 of OU015748.1, forward strand.
GTCAATATTATACCAATAGCTGATATCTAAATAAATAACAGTCTTATTCTTTGGGGGTATAATATTAATATCTGTGACATGAAATCAACCTATAACACTCTGGCAACTTTTTTTCTCCCATTACTCAAAGAAAAGAAAAGAAAACAAAGCAAAGCAAAACCTTTCACTCATAATTAACTAATTAACTAATTACTCTCAAAACCTTTAAGCATGTTAAAATATAGTGTTACTTTATTTTCCTGCCCAAAATATCTCCTGTTTCACTTTTTGATTCTTTGCACCATGAATATCTAGGCTCAACTTTCCTTTGCTCTTTTGAACTCTGAACTTAACCAGTGTAATTGACTGCATTTAAATATTGGGGGTTTTTTTTTTTCATCCGGTTTTTTTTTTCTTTTTTTTTTTTTTTTTTTTTTGTACTCAGGTCTTCATTGTGTGTGTATCTTTGCTTGCCTATTGAGACAATAGTAGACAAACTCCGTTGTGAAATTTTGTGATGTTCAATTGTGTTTTTGAACTTTTTATAAATATTTTAAATAGTAAATATTTACATGAGTATTCATAGGAGGTAGGAACGAAGGCTGAGGAGATGACTCAGTGAATAAGAGTACTTCCTGTACATGCGTAAGGATCTGGGATTGCAACGTCAGTAAAAGCTAGATACTAGATGTGGTGGCACACCTTTGTTTGTATATCCAGCTATAAGGAATGGAAACAGTTGGACCCCTGCAACTCACTCCCTAGCCAAACTAGACGAGAGAGAGGGAGTGTGGAGACTTCAAGTTTGGTGAGAAACTCAGTCTCAAAAAATAAGGTGGAGAAAAATGATCAGCACATGGTATCCACATCGCTATGTAAACATATACAATTTTTAAAGAAGTAGGAATGCAATCTTCTTTCCATGGTGGCTCTTGGAAAACCAATCCTCTTTGTTTATAGGCCCACTCTAGTATGTATATCTTGAAAAGTCAAGTTTAAGTAAAATATCTGTTTCTTACAAAGTAATACTCTTTTAATAACTTTCTCTTTGTATACTTAGCTCCTTATTTTTACTGATTTGTGAACATTAGCTGTTGACTTAATTTGCTGTGCCAAGTAATTTTTTTCTACTGTTACATAGTTGCAATAAGAACAATGAACAATGATGTACCTTATTCATGTGATAGACTATTCAGTCAAAAAGTGTAAATATCTCATTAATATATAAATGAGCCATTAATAAGATAAGGCTTTAGCAACAAAAGTAAAAATGTATGTTTCTTTTATTGATAGACCATAGCACTCTGCTCCACACTATGCTTTCAATAAAATAAAAGAAGATGGTGAAGAAAAGAATCAAAATGGTAAATCATCAAAATGTAGAGAATCAAAAAGATGAATAAGTTTCTCACACCCAGAACTTATTCAGCAAAAAGAAAAATATATCAATAGTCATTTTATTGACATTTTAGTTTCCAGGAATTACTTTGGTCATATAGAGGAGTCAAGAAACAGATCATTCGCACACACATGTGTGCATGTTCTCCTGGAGGACAGACAGGCTCAGGTGTCATCCTCAGGATGGTCTAATTCCCTTGAGATAAGATGGTTCATTAGCCATTAGCTCACAGTTTGACTAGCTTGGTTGTCCAGTAAGTCCCACCTTTTTCCCATCTCTGCCTCCTAAACACTGAGATCACAACGTCATAAAATGTCGCCGTACTTATCATTTTTCTTATGGATCCAGTATATTTTTTTGTTTTTTTCTTTTTTAAATATATTTTATTAATTTATTCATATTTCATCTCAATTGTTACCCCATCCCTTGTATCCTCCCATTCCTCCCTCCCTCCCATTTTCCCCTTACTCCCCTCCCCTATGACTGTTCCTGAGGGGGATTACCTCCCCCTGTATATGCTCATAGGGTATCAAGTCTCTTCTTGGTAGCCTGCTTAGATCCAGTATATTTCACCAAAGTCCTTATGTTCACACAAAAAATTTGCTTTCCTGACTGAGGCAGAATTCTTAGCCCTCCCTTTTTAAAAATATATTCTGAGTTGACATTTTGTTATTTTGTTTTTAAGGCAACTTAGTAGAATATATCATTCAAAATAAAATTCACACAGCAAGTAAATGTGTGCTTGTTCTGGCCTTTAAGAGGGGAAATATAGTATTTGGGGGAATTTCCTGAGGCCTAATATTTTTATTTGTTCAAGCACAGCACTCTAACAGTGTGAGAAACATTCCTACTTTCCATCAATGAATAATAGCTGAATCTAGACAGAACTTGAGGAAATTGTGGAAAGCCAATCATTCGTTCAGTAGATTATATAGTTCTAACCTTCTACAAAGCATACAGTATTTTCAAAGATTCATTTTTTTCCATCTGCTACAATCCTCTACTGTGCTGCTACCAACTCTAGGCAAGCATCTGTAGAACTGAGTATGTCTGGAAGTCAGTTAGATAGTTCTAATCTTCTGTGCTCCTGAAAATTCTTCTTTAGTAGCAGTTTTTTGACAATTTGCATTATTCCTTGACATGCCATTAGTCTTTTGTGTTTGACTGCTAGTCTATGAAGAAGAATAATGTTTATTTTTATCTCTGTTCTGTCCCCTCCACCCTGAGGTACATGGCATATGATAAACATTTAGTAAATATTTGTGGTTGAAAAATCAAGGGTCCTAGAAACCTACAAGTAGAACATTATGATAGGCAGATTTGGGCCCAGGGGTCCCGCTCAAACTAAGACACTAGCCAAGGACAATACAGGCGGTAAAATTTAAACCCCTACCCAGATCTAGCCAATGGACAGGACAGTCTCCACACTTGAGTGGAGAGTGGGATATGACTTTCTCACATACTCTGGTGCCTCACATTTGACCATGTCCCCTGGAGGGGGAGACCTGGTGGCACTCAGAGGAAGGACAGCAGGTCACCAAGAAGAGACTTGGTACCCTATGAGCATATACAGGGGGAGGTAATCCCTCTGAGGAACAGTCATAGGGGAGGGGAATAAGGGGAAAATGGGAGGGAGGGAAGAATGGGAGGATACAAGGGATGGGATAACCATTGAGATGTAACAAGAATAAATTAATTAAATAAACAAAAAGAAAGATCTAAAAAAAGAAAAAGAAAAGAAAAATGAAAAATCAAGGCAGAATGAGAAGGAAATAATGATATACCGAGGTAGCCATGTGTGTTTTAGACAAATGAGGTGATGCTTGGCCTCACAGTTGGCTTCCACTCTCTATGGTTTTGTCTTATTTTACATCCATTTTTCTCATTTCCTAAGGCTCTCTCCTACCCCAATGGACCTGCTGTTGCTTGTGTTCTAAATTCACCTACAAAGTAAACTGATAATTATACCATCTCTGCAGTCCTTGCTCTTAATAGTTAACCCCAAAATGTCAATCATTAACACTGGCGTTAAGGTTAGGAGGAACATTTCCCAACAGTAAATTAGAATCAGTTCTACTTTCTCTAAATCCAAATATACCATGTAAACAAAGAAACAACACCCAAAACAAGTCTGTTAGTGAGTGAGTCTAAATAAATAACCACTCTTTATTAACTTTATACTCGTTGACCATGTCTTGTGTGCAGGCTTGTTATGGTGGTCAGTGTAAGCTTACTCTTAGAACATAAAACAGCAAGCTTCACTGTAAGCAAGTGGTTCTCTTTGTGCTTTTTGTGTTCTAAACTTCTAAAAGATAGGATTGTACGGTGCGGCCATTTGTTAGGCTGGAGTCAGTGACTGGAAAAGTATGAGTAAATCTGGCCGTTTTAAACCTTAAAGGAAATAAGATTCCTTAAGGCAGTTAGCCTGTTCTGTAGGCAACCTTTAGAAATTGCTCTCTTTCCCTGAGTCATCCCCCAAACCTGAAGCAAACACTTTCTATGGAGTGCTGGCCCTGGGGACATACAGATGAAAGCATTCTCTCCCTAAAGAAGGTCACAGTCTAGGGACAGACAAGAACAGGCAAATTAACACTAATAATACAGTGATAAGTACAGGGTAGACGTAAGCACAGCTTACCATGGCAACGCAGAGGAGGGGCACCCAACCCAGCCCCGGGCAGTGGGTAAGGTTTCCCAAGGAAGCAGCCATAGGGAGATGGGAAGAAGCCAGGTGAGGGGTGTGGACAGGATGGGCTTTTAAACAAAAGAAAAAGAAAACGTAAGGGCTCGGAGGGGAAAGATGGCAAAGTACTTTGCAGATACCTAAGGATTATGAAAATAAGGACTTTTCCTTGTGAAGTAGAATGAGCCACATGAGGTAATTCCAAAAAGGCAGATGCTTGTTTGGGAAAAGCACATATTTTGAAAGTAATGGATGGAGTGAGAGAACTTATGGCATGTGGAAGTGGCCTTTTAGAATGTTGCTCCTGGGAAGAGGAATTTTGGGGAGAAGAAAAGGGAACAGGAGTGAAAAGAGACAAGGGATCTTATATACTTTTACTTGATTATACGTAAATACTGAAATATATAAATGCACTATATATTTATGTATTTTTTTATTTTGTAGACATTATTGCTTTTTAAAAATATAAACCTTAGGAACCTTCTAAGATGTATGCATCAAATGACACAGCACGTAAGTAGTTTTAAGCTAAAAGGTGGAGGTGTAATCAGGGCAAGGATATAAAATGGAACCTGAAATGAGATGGGATTCAGAAATTATACGATGCACTTGTAATGAATATCTAAGAGCAGACATATTTGGCTCTAGGCTTCCTAGGAGCCAATGATAAATCAGACACATTTATCCAGTGGTAATTATTCCTGTTACAAAGATGTGAAAGAATATCTTTTAAAGAGTTTCACTTAAAGCAAGTTAGGACCAATTTTAGTTTTATTAAAAGTGAACATCCGTAAGTTAGGAAATGTTTCAATTTGTATGTTCAATAACTTAAAAGGAAGTGATCCCACAAGGAGGGCTCAGTAACTGTTTCTCTATAAATGAGCCAAAGTGTGTGAACAAATGGGACCTCAACCAGAGAGTTTACCCTACAAGACTAAATCAAAGCTCCGTGAAAGTGTGTCACCATTGACTACATCTATAGGATACTCCAACCAGATGATCTATAAGATCTATCAATGTTCTTTTTTTCCAAGACAAGTTTTCTCTGTGTAGCCCTGTCTGTCCTGGACCTCATTCCATAGACCAGGCTGGCCTCAAACTCAGATATTCACCTGCTTCTGCCTCAGGAGTACTGGGGTTAAGTGGGATTAAACCACTGTCATGCTGAGACATCCATGCTGAACTGTTAGGACTGAAAGGGAGATGAGAGGGGGTGGGGCAGTATGATGAGACACTGTTCTTTAGGTAATACCAGCAACAGGCAGGAGTGTTGGGGGCAGGGTACAGTATCAATCCCTCAAGGCAACTTGATGTGTCTTCTTATACAGGTATGGAGTAAAGGAGAGGTCTTGTACTACAATGCAAACCAAGATAAAGCAGGATTGATGTTATGTGATAGTGATAGGGGAGCAGGGCTCATGTGACTCATGCCATGTGACAAGGGTCACTCTTTGTCTGGAGAGAGTAGGGGTCCTTGGTAACTGTGTGGTGTATGCTATGTAACAGGAATATTGGTGTCTCTGATGCCCAGGCATGGGGATGGTCCTGTAGTCTCTTTGCAGTCCTTTCTGCTTTTGGTCTGGGTACCTGGTGGGCTTGTGCTTCCTAACATTAACTACAGTCATTCACTCAAACAGAAAATCAGATTTAAATTCATTTTACTTTAAATGTAGAACACTTTCTGCCTTGAGGAGGGATAGAGGAAACCTAGACAACTCTTGGTTTTACCTTAAATGGCAGCAGGGTGAACCAAAGCAGAATTTGCATAGAGAGGCTTGTAATCATGATGGAAATACAGAATAAAAAATTATTCAGAAAGCAAGTACACCCAGTGTTCAATACTCTGGCACAGTTTATAGGTACTTGGAGAAAATACAGGAGAATTGTAGATAGTGCCAACATCATAGATTCTTCTCGAAATACAAAACCTCAGTTGAAGTACTTGCCGAGGATTAGGTTGTGTAACGATTGAATGACTTACATGGTAACTCTCTCAGGGCAGCCATTCAGTTGTACAATTCTAACTTAAGTCTTAAGTCAAAATGTACGTGAGGCTGATCACCTTTTGAACTCATGATAAACTCATCTGTTTGTGATATTTCCATATATGGAATGGCATCAAATAAAAGAAAGGTACCACTGAAGAAATGCACATTTATTCTAGTATAAAAATCTACATGATATGACATAACCAAAATTTAACACTGAAAAAATATAAGGAAGATATGCCTGGTAACGCCTTTAGATTACCTAAATACGTCACTATAGTATCATGGGACATTTTGATTTGCATAATGTAATCCAGGTACACCTTTGACACCACGGTGGTCACTGAATGCAATGACTTGTCAATGGATTTATTATTAACAAAGAGCCTAAATGCTGTAAAAGAGCAATAAAAGTGATGACTTTTACTCTAAAACAGTGACCCATAGCCTCTGTTCAGAACAAATGGTGTTCAAAGGGATCATTTTTTCTCTAGAAGTCATTCTATTTCATGAGAATAAAACTATATGAACATGGTTAATATGAATAAGAATATGCTTAAGGAATGCTCACCTCTCGTTGACCATGGGGAACAAGACAAGAAGGGTATGATGTAAAACGATACATTAGAAGGAACCCACACAAGCTCTGTCTGGAGTTTCATTCTTCAGAGAAAACTTTAACACAGCAGGCCTGTTCACTAACAGAACAGAATAAGGGAAAGATTTTCGGGGTCACCAATAAAATACATTTTGGATATGTCAAGTCATCAAATTGAAAATGTCCAGTAACTAATTAGATGTATAAATCTTGCCTTTAAGGGAGAAGTCTGAGTGTGAAGTTGGAGTTATCATTGAAATTTAATCTACAGGAATGGCTTAGTGGGAGATGTGCAACTCCTTATTAAAGATGGAGCCATATCCTGGCATGGAGAGAGAGAGAAGGGGGGGGGAGGGAGGGAGGGAGGGAGGGAGGGAGGGAGGGAGGGA
>OU015748.1:94482840-94492962 GCA_907169655.1 Acomys percivali
CTCTCTCTCTCTCTCTCTCTCTCTCTCTCTCTCTCTCTCTCTCTCTCACACACACACACACACACACACACACACACATGCATGCACACTCATGAGCACACACCAAAAGAAACACCTTAAAGACAATCACCAAGGCTTTCTCATCTTTCATAATAATCAGAAAAAAAAATCAGGAAATATCCATTAAAAAAATTTGAGCCAAATCACCACCAAGGTGGGAGGTACCTAATACAGTGTGTTTTGTAGCTCAGCTGAGATCTTTTAACAGGGCAGCAACAAGATACTCATTTTATTTAAAGGTTGGCTATGATATTTTAGCAAACAGAGGGAATTCTTACAAATGAGAAAAACGTACCCTAAAAGTTGTTTTCATTTACAATAAATGTTTTGCTATATTAGAAAAAAAAAAAAAAAGATCAGCAAGGGGGCTATGGCTTCTGAGAAGCATACAGTTCTACCAAGGCCCAGTATGAGATTCTTGCTTCATAAGACTCCTTGAAATCCTGTGAAAGAAACTTGTGCTAGGTAAGTGAGCGATCATCAAAGGGAAGCTGTGCTGCTAATGCAACTTGTATGTACATGGTGAGGTGGCGTGTAACACCTTGTGAGTCATCCCCACAAACCTGCCCCATCTCCCAACATGACTAATCCACCTTTGTTCAGTCCTTGTGTGCAGCCACATTAGAGTTCTGGCAGCTAGGCTAGTTGATATTTGGCTTTATCATCTTAAGACTTTTATAAGATACCTGTCTAACCTGCTCTAATCGGTTGGTAAGTAGGAGGCAAAAATTGTTTCCAATAAGTAAACTGAAACGTTTCTCTTGATTTACTATGCCGAATTGGGAAAAAGAGGGACTCAAGTTAAGGCATAATGGAGTCTATATGAGAATGTGTAAAGAGGAGCTGAGAAATATTTGATGTACTTTAGGGTTGATATGTCACAGGTTCATTTTTTTTTTAAATAGTAAATCTCTGTAAGAAAGATACATGACTACAGTCTGAACAGAGATGCCATTGTCTTACAAGTTGATTGTTTGAGCCAGAGTCAGTCTCCTACATCAAAGCATTAAAGTGGATCTTCCCTCTTAAGTGTCTTGAAATAGTGCTATTGAGCAAAGCCCACAAGAAGAACATAACTGGGTGTCATCTGTGTGTGTGCTAGGATGGCTGATGGATTTAAATGTTTGTAGCTGTACAACTAATGGTGCTGGTGTCTTATGTCTCTATAAGGGATATTTTATTCTGCAGCTCACACACAGAAAAGAAAAGAATAGAAAGAAAAAGCATTGCCACCAAATGTTATCAATCAGCAGGAAATCACATGTAAAATCTAATTCTAAGACTTGTCAACTTCTGTGGAGTAAATAAAAACAGAAAATGTGAAAATTGAAATTGAGATTTATTTTACAAAACCTCTAAATCCTAACCCTGCTCTTTTAATGTTTGCCTATTTCAGAGCAAACATAAAAACACAAACTCAGTATACCAACAGTATAGATGGCTTTCCATGCACCTTGTATATATATTTAGACTTCAATTGAGCCTGGTTCAACAAGTTTTGAGTAAAAAATATCCATTCTTCCAAAAGGTGAGATTTCTTTATACTATTTGAGAGGAGCCTTCTTAGAAACAGCTGATCCATCCCCTTTTTCACTGGTGATATAAATGAGCCAGTTTGAGCCTACTTCTGAATAAATTTTCTCCTATTTGAAGGATACATGTCTATGTTTTCAGGAAAAAAAACCAACTGAATTCTAAATATTTCAAATAAAGCTTAAGAAAGTACACTTGTAGTTAATGTTTTTTTTCTTGACACACTAAATTTCTGTTTGGTGATATAGCATATTACACACACACACACACACACACACACACACGCACACGCACACGCACACGCACACGCACACGCACACACACACACACAGAAAAGCATTTTTTCAGAAATTCTAATAGTGTAATGTTTCACTAAAAACCAAAGTAAAGCAGATTTTTTCCTGAGTTGCTTAAATGAGTTCTTAATATATCTATAATGAAAGCAAATACATTTCTCATTTGCCTTTTTATCTGAACAGCTGATTTTTTTTTCAACTGAGCAGCTGAAGATAAGTCATTTAAGAAACAACAGTTCTTGGCTTCATATGTGTTTGTCTACCAGTAATGTGCAGGCTAAACTATCTTTAGAATTAACTTTCTCTTAAACATATAAATTATGTTATTGGATATGAATCTAATATTATTCAAGAAGCCACTTTAAATCCTTTCTGCAAATAGAACTAAAATATAAACATTGTTTCTGTGGTACTTCCAAACAGTTTTCTCTGCATGGAAACATTACTCGATGGTATATAGTATGAAACATAACCATGTAGCTAATAATCACTTACTGCATTTCTGACTACACTTTGTTTTCATTTTTGTCCTGTAGATGTTACTGAGAACATTTTAGGCACTGGTCACTATGGTAGACTTTTCAGATGCATGAATCATGGGATCTTAGTCCCAGAGCTTTGAGAAAAGCATGGAAGATGTTAAAAGTAACACGCTCAGATTGAGCATGGAGAACAAATGGAGGGAGGCAAAATTTGTTTCAGAAAGATTTTTATGGGGTTATTGCCATTGTCCAAATCATTATTGGGAAGACTGCAAAATTTATTTAGCTCCTAGATAATCAGAAGGAAGACGTAAAAGAACTTGACTCTAGGGTATATCAGAGTAGAGAGGGACACCTACAGCTCTAGCTCTGGCAACTGGTCCTGCTTTGTGAAACTGCAGGAAGACAAAGTCAGGCAAATTTGTAGGATTTCACTTTGAACGCTTTGCCTATAGGGTGCCTTTGAGACACTCAATTGACGACGACAAGCAGGCCTTTGACAACACGGTCTTGGGGCTCAGAAAAGAGATCTGAGCTGGAGATATCCATTTCAGACTTAGTTTTTATGGATGGTAATTGAAGCCATGTGAGGATATGAGACTGCCTATGGAGAATGTATACAGTGGGAAAGAAACCACAGGCCACAGTCCTAGGAACCCAAGGATGTATGGCGAAGACAGAAGAAGAGCAAGAGGTGGAGACAGGAAAAAGAGTGATCCGGTCCAGGGGAGTTAATTGGGAAAGGAAACCACAGAAGAAAGAACTGGGAGGAGAAAATTAATTAAAAGGAATGAATTTGGTTGAGAGATCACTTCTAGCCCTACTTTGTTATAGAAGTGGATCAGCTGAAGGGCAAGTGATTTTCCTTGTCTTCAAAGAGATAACCAGTGGGGGCAATTGAACACATAATAAATGTCTAGAGTACCATGTGCCTGTGCTTCTTAAGTTAGGTGAATGTGGTCTGAAAACAAGCAGGACACTGATGTCGACTGAATGAACTTGCAAATATGCTAATAAAAATTTTTCAACAAAATGGGTGCTTTACTGAATTCCGAAGGTATTCAGTTTAGCAATGACATCAAGAAGAATCAGATTTCCTTTATGTGTGTTTTGTTTGGCTAGTAAACAGCAACTATGCATGGCAAAGAAGAAAGCAATAATTTCCTGTTCTCCGGAACATATGAGTGTTTGCCCCTGGCCTTACAACTCAACACACTGGCACATTCAGGGAAGAGTCCCAGGATCTGTTTCTTCTGAGTTGGCTTTGCCCCATCCCGGCCACTTCACAGAGATCCAGGAATTTGGCCTTAATGAAAATTGGACCTTAAGGAAAAGGAAGACATTGTTCTTTCCTCTTCAGGGTGACAAAATGGCCCATCTGTTAAAATACTAAGCAAGAGCTGGGACAAATGTCATAGACACTTAGTAGTTTAAAACTGGAGATAACTTGGACATGTCATAATTATTACTTCCATCTTATTTGTTTTTACAAAATATTTATATACTTTATACCTATATTTTATGTTTCTGAAAACTTCCGGAATATGAAGCAAAATGATATTTTAGTAAAATAGTACATTACCAATTTCCTGTAAATGTCTTTGTTCAATGTATTACTCATTAACAAAGTTCCTGATATGATACAGGTTTTATTTATTTTATTTGTTTTTAATATTTTAATCATGCTTTTATCAATTGAAAGATATTTTCCAGTATTATTTTAATAGTTTTTTCCATGTTTACAGAGTCAAAGATTGAACCTATGCCCACTTTTGCTAGGTAAACCTTCTGTCATTTATCTAAGTTCACCTCGATTCTTGTGCTTTTAAAATATTTTATAAAGAAAAATAAAATATTCATGCTTTAAAAATTGTATTTTCTCAAAACTGTTTAAGTTAAACGCATTAGTAACGAGAATTTTTTTTTGTAGTAAATTGGTGACGACTTACAGACAACAATTAAAGGCTCTAATTATTCAAGCACCCTCAGAGTTTTTGCCTGACCACACTACCATTTTATTGTAATGTAGAAGGCAGCAGGCAAAAAGCTTATGACAAGCCTCGAGTGGTTAGATGGTCTCTTTATCCACAGTACTCCTTGACTTTGCAAATATGTTAGTCTACTGTTGGATGTCAAAAAATATTTTGAAATAAACACAAAAAATCATATTTTCTTGGCCAAAGTATGTAGCCTCTTATACACTATATACTTTTCAAACAAATTAGATGATTTTTTTTATTCATAGATGTGTGCCAAGAGCCATACCATGCAATTCTGTACATTGGGATAACATTTCCTGTTAGGTGACACTGGAGAAGTGACATGAATCAATCCTGAATAAAATAAATTTTTTTCTTACTAGACTATGAAAGTATCCTCTCCTTTCTCTGGGAAACAGTTTGTCGAGGTTTTAGAATATCTGTCCGAGACTTTGCAATTGACAGCTTGCATAGCGCTTTTCTATTTAACTCCCCATAGTTCTGTTAACAGAAAATAGACATATTCATGAGTACCTACTCTGGGTGTAAGTCACATGTCAGAGATTCGATGCTTATGGCTTTCTTTGGGCTCTTTACTGTGTGAAGAAATAGGGGATTGCAGGTGTTTGGCTCTCAGCTGCATTTTCCAAGGGTGCTGTGAGGATCCAGGAAGTAACACAACATGGACAGAATGAATAAGGTGATCCAAATGAAGTTTAGTATAAGGAAAGGGGAAAAGAAGCATAATTTCTGTATTTCAACACAGTTATAAGACAGGCAGTGTTAGTGATGGCTGGTAATTGAATTTACTCCTCCCTGTATTTATTATTGTGCTTGGATCGTTTTTGTTAGTACTACTAATAAACTTAGAAAATAAGTTATTATGTCATATTATTAAAAATTATGTATTCAGCTACTTACTCAGGGTGGTGGGGGGAATGGCTCCATCCTATATCAAACCTGAAGAGCAAATTCTAAAAGGCAAACTTTGGATACGAAAATCTATTTTGTTCTATTTTTAACATTTAAAAAACGACTGATGTAAAACTGACCTCTATTATACACTGGAGTCCATAACTAAGATTCCCACAGGTTGGCCCTAAATGATGATTCCACAGATTCTAGTTTCCAGTTATAGGATTTGTGAATTTTGCAGTGTTAATCAGTGGTGTGGAGTCCAGTCCTCCAAACTAAAATATCCCCTCCACACACATCTTTTAGAATATTCCTGAAGTTTTCTAATTATTTTATAAACCTTTCTGCTCTAAGTCTACCATTCTACCTTTTCCCAATTACAATCCTCTTTCACTGTTGGCGATGAAGATTGTGAGAAAACACTTGGATGAAGTAGACAGAAATTCGGGTTAGAAGGCTTGAACTTTGGGCATTTCATGTTGTTTGTAGCTGAATGTCTTCTCCTCTGCCTTCCATGTTACGAAGGAAGAGCCTGAGATGTACAAATGCTTAAATTGTCTCCAAAGAAAATGTCTCTGAGTGTGATTATTGCTTCTTGTAGGTTCAAAAAGACTGAGACCAGTGTTACTATATACTTACCTTTATCTTGGATCATGGAAGCTAAATTAATAAGAACATTTGAATTTAAGACTTCAGGAAGATTGGCAGATGCTACATTTGCCTGGATAATAAAATGAGAGTAGAATGGCAAAAAGAATGAAGGAAGCACATATGCCGCCATGTTGTACCCGTCTGAGGCAGCGAGTTGTCCACTAAAGGGATTCATGCTTACTTTCCCCCTGGTTATGTCAATTGCCGAGAAATTTTTGTGTTCTCTCTGCTTGTTTTCCAGTTTAGTTAAAATGTCCCATGTTACAGCACTAAATTTGTTTCTTCCCATCTGTAATGATTTGAGAGTGTGAGTTAGTCTCTAGCTAGAGGACACAGCCTCTATGGTGCCGAAGAGGAGCACATGAATGCACTTATTTCACCCAATTCAGACCAATACCAACTGAACCGTGTGTCCATGTACAAGACAGTCTACTTGGCAAATGCAGAAGAAGCTACTAAAACAAATGAGACAAAATCCCTGGAAAAAACACATTCCAAAAGGTAGATGATATGAGCACACAACTAAATAAAATCCTGAATTAAAGAGCAAGTATATGAGGACCTCAAATAAAATTCCATCATTTTCAAAAGAGGGAAGACGTCCATGAGGCCACATCAAAGTCTGAAAGCTTGATGGTGATGGGCAGAAAGGATTTGCAATATTTATATTAGTACTTTGATTTGGCAGCAGGGTGGCAAACAACATGTGTCTTAGTGGATTTTGATAAGAGAGAATTTTGATACATGTGACTTTTATCTAGAGCATGGTGTTGGCCATGCATAGTGCAAGGGGTTGGGGTGCAGGAGAAAAGCAAAAACCAAGTGCTCTGGAGCTGTTTTCAGAGCACAGGGTGAGAGTACAAGACATTATGTCAGGTCTCTGGGACCTACTAGAGAGGGACTGTCACAGGCTTTCTCAGAGACACAGATGGCAATGAGGCTGTGTGGAAAAGGCACAGAATGACCAGAGTGGAAGGTCAAAGAACATTTTTTCAACACAGTGCTGATCTAGCCAGAGGCAGCTTTGGAAAGCTTAATATGACAAGAGAGGTCAGGATAAATTGAGATGATTTTAACTACCCAAATTCACACTGAGGATTATGTATGAATACAAGATGTTCTGGGTGTCATTTTTTTTCCTTTAAATCCTAATGGTTTTCCTTAGAAATAGCTACTATGACTCTAGTTTTGTAGATGAGGAAACTGATACTGAGAAATAGAACAAGCTATTCAAAGCTACTATAGGCAAGGCCTGGCTGGGCTGGGAGGTTAGTTCTGACACTGACATGGAAGTCTTTTTTGCTTGTATTCTAGTAAGGATGGGAACAAAGAAGACACGATGAATACCGTTGGAGCGGAAATGCATGTGGAAAAGATACCTATGTGGAGAGAAATAGGGAAGAGACCATGGAAGTGCCAAGCTCTTTCCATAGCAAACTTGTCCTTATGGGAGCTAAATTTCTTAACAGATCTAATCCACTTTCAGGAGACACCACCACCACATCCATGAGGAGAAAGACCCCAGAATCCAAGTATCTTGCAGTACACCCCACCCCTCAAAGATTCTGCCCTTTCAGCATCACAACCTTGAGGATCAAACTTCTAGCACATTGGGCGACAAACCGTAATCAGTGCACAGTGACCTTTGACGTCAATGATTATGATACTTCCATAGTCATTTTCAGACACTGGTAAAGCAGCAAACCTTTCAAGATATTTTCAGTTGTGTCAAACAAAGAAATATTCTCACTTCTTGTTTCAGTTTCCACACAATAAGCGGTGTCATTTTTAGACACCTTTTTGTAACTTATTCCATTGGTTCAAATACCCCACAGCAAAAAACTAAAGTATTGTGTGAATGAAGTCTATAATGTTTCTTGTAGGGAAAAAAAATACATGAGTTAGGTAAGATTTATTAAAGCAGGAGTTACAATGTTTTTGGCCAAAAGTTCAATGTTAATAAATCAACAAACATTAACGAAAATATCTTTAAATCCAATGACACATGAACAAAAACACACATCCCATAAGCTTAACACATTGATGCTAATGTGACCATATTGTGCAAGTACCAAATGCTGGTCCCAGATTCTTAAATTCCATGTTCGCAGTCACTGAGCAGACAATGAATGTGATGTTAAGGTCCTACAAATGAATCTATCTGGTCTTTGCTTCCGGGTCTTGGAATAAAAGTTTCTTAAAACTTGAAAGCCTCCAGAGTTAGATGAGGGAGAGGGTGGTCTAATTACCTCTAATCACTCCTGAGCTTATTGTGAGATATGATTCTTGATGAGCCCCTAGAAAATTTTAGATGGATTATGGATGCCAGGACAACCAGTCATGTGAAGGGACGAGGAAGGAAGTGGAATTAATCATGAAAAAAATAGAACTCTTCTTCATAAGGGGCCCTCAACAACAGTGGTCAGAGGGCTTTAGTGATGGACACATCCGCATGCCAGAGGGATGTGTTCCATCTCCGGGAGTGCTGAAACTTCTGCTGTAAGGAGTCTTCTGATTTTACCCTATGGGACTCTCCCTAACTGGCCATTTGTATCCATTCTAATATATTCTACAATCAACCCCAAGTAGAAGGCAAAGAAGTTGCCTGAATGATATGACCTATTGTACCAAACTGTTAAACTCAAGTACAGAATCATGAGAGGCTCCACTTGATAGCTGATTGGGTAGGAGACAAGGGTACAGTCTGGGCCTGTGACTGCCACCAAGGTCTTTCTTTTGACATCTGATGCTATGGGGGAGGTTATTGTCAGAATTAAATTAATGTATGGGAAAGCTGGTTGGTGCCCACACTGTTGGAGAATGAGTTGCTAGTATGGAAGGTTTCACGGTTGGTGTCAGAGGCTTTCAACAGAAAGAAACAGATCTCAGAAACAGCAACACATATAAAAAGCATATAAGCATATAGTAGTGAAGTATTATCTAATTATATGTTTTTCTCTAAGATACTAATTTTCTAATATTTAATAATACTCTGTATACCTTCTACACTCAATTCTAAGCAAAACAAAATTGGAAACATTTAAATATTAAATTGCTTTGGTTGAAAGTCATTAATTTCACACTGGAAGATTAAGGCAACTAAATAGGAATTAATTTGTATTTTTAAATTTTGCTTCAGAAGGATGGGGTAGGTAGAACTAAGCCTATGTTATATTCTTGTTTAGCAGTGTGTTTTGAGGAAGGCAGAGCCAGAGTCAATATTTTTCTCACTGCTTTCTTGTGCAGAAGTCTAAGACACAATGTTACTCCGGATGATCTTTCTGCATCCTGGCTCTCCTCTGTGACATCCTAGCTTCGTGTGACATCTTAAAATGTGGCTGATGGATATCTCTAAAGTTTCTTGTATCTCTTGGACAAAGGAAATGTGGGAAGGGTGATGTGCCAAGGAGATAATATGGAATGATTTAAAGATGGGGCGGGGGGGAAGCCCATATTATTTTGCCTTGGTTCGTGCAGACCTGTGAGAGAGAAGCTAGAAAACAAAATCAGCTGGCTAAGACAAAAGCATGTGGACACACAAATAAGCAGGTTACAATGGCTGCAATGAAGCCATTTACTCCATGTCAGGGGGATTAACCCAAGATCCAGAAAGTACCCAACACATGGCCACAGGTGGTAAACTGGATTTACTGAATTCTTCCAACCATCTACAGAGGACTCTCTTCTTGTTTTTCTAAGCAGCTGACGTCATTACGTTGGTCTTAGTGTGAGAAACAGGACAGCCTGGTTAGGATTAACAATGGAGGAATCTGACAATGAAACCACACGGTTCAGAAGGGGCACTCAGCGGGTCTGTACACAACAAGGGATAAAGTAAACTGACTTGTTTTCCTGCTTCCCTGGTAGGAGGGGAGCAACAGTTTGGAGGTTCCCTTTGGCAAAGCCTGTTCCTGGGGACACATATTTAGAGGGGCTTTCCCTCTGTCAATTCCATTGAAAATATTAACATAATTCCTCAAGCACACACTCTCTAAGATACCTTGAGTTATTTATTAATATTTAAAGAGGTTATTTGGCATGAAGCTTGAGTATAATTCTTTAAAGGAGCTGACAGCAGAATACATTTGTTAACCAGAAAGACATGTTTAAACTTTGCCAAAAGAAACACATGCACACAACAAGCACAGTTGATGGGGAGCTCTCTCTCTCTCTCTCTCTCTCTCTCTCTCTCTCTCTCTCTCTCTC
>OU015748.1:94497721-94538253 GCA_907169655.1 Acomys percivali
AATTAATTTTATTTTACTTTGTGGTTCTTGTACAGATGAAATAGTACTGGATATCCTTAAACTTGATTCTTTAAATGCCCCTACACTCATTTTACAAAATGTTGATTGAATATTTCTTCGAAAATTCATTTCAGATGGACAACGTACAAATAATATTTTATCCTTGAGTATAGTTTTTATGTCACTAAAATTCCTGATATAAATCTCAGCGAGAGCATAATTTTCTCAGAACTCACTTTTTTTCCTTCTTCCTTGTTTCATTTTTTGTTGGCTACTTTGTCTCATGGTGTTCTTCATAAATGGTCTGAGATAAAGATGCCCTGTGGGTGAAAATATGTTTTAATTAAACTGCCCTCCGTAGAGATGGGTGGATTGATTACCTCACGTTCGCTGAGGAGGATCATGTCTACAAGTTGCCAGGGTCTCTGTGAAGACAAACACTTTAACAGCTCCCGTATACTACTTGCCATTTCAACACTCCATGAAGAAAGCTTTCCAATAAGGACAGGGAGCTGCCAATGTCCCTTCAGTAGTAACTTTATCTCAATTTCTTTGAGACAGAAAGTGGCATTGTTTTCAGCTTCTGGATAAATATAAATATACCGTTAAGTGTCCTTCAACAGTATTATAATCCTGTCATGTACCAGGATCTAAACTCACCTGACCAACTTATTTTAAAGAGGCTGTCACTGAAATGTTTCTTTCCCTTTGTAAAAGCTTAAAGTGGGTCAATCAAGCTTATTTGAATTCTACAAAGCACTAAGAATCTTGCACAGAAAACATGCCATCTGTGGAAGAAGGGGAGAAGGGACAGAAGGCAGGGGGTGGCCCATCCAGTTCAGAAGAGTGGAGGTGTGGAGAATTAAAAACACTCACCTGAAAAACTAGAGGAAGCAAAACCTTAAATTGTAAAGACAGATTATATAATGTGCTGTGTTTTTACTACAAAAAAAAAAAAGAAAGAAAGAAAGAAAGAAAAAAGGAAAAAAGAAAAAAGAGAAAAAAAAGAAAAAAGAAAAAAGAAAAGAAAAGAAAATAGAAAGTGTTGCCTAGTAATAAAATAGTGTAAACTGCTCTTCAGTAAGAACTGGTTTGGCTTGTATTTGTGACACACCAAAGAGCTACAAAATGGAGCTCTTACATTTCAAACATCTTTGGAGAACCCCAGAAATGCATTAGCTTAAGGAGGAAAAGAGGCTTGGCCATAAGGATCATTTGTCTGGACACCAAAGTCTCTATCATTGTATTTTCACATAAAGAAAAAAAAAATAAAAAGGCAACCTTGTTGTTCTACATGCAACCAGCTGGAAGAATAGCTTTAGGAAAAGTCACTCTGCCTGTAGTGAAGCGAGTGTAGCACAATTTTTTTCATCCTTCTTAATCTTCCTACAGGGCCATCAATCATGAAATTTCCCTGGTATGTCACATGAGTGGCGTGAAATATGAAGCTGCTGAGCTACCAGCGTAAGGGTGTTCATACCTGCACATTTTAATAAGTCATCTAGACACGGCCAAAATGAAATTCAAACTTTACTTTTTTTTTTTAACCTCGTCTGTGAGTGTAGCTGACATCAGAGTGTTTGGGTTAAGTTATTACACCTTTCGAATACAGCATCTGCATATTCTGTGCAAGAGGAAATAGTTTAAAAGTGAGGCCACTTTTGCAAGCAGCAATGCTACATGGGTAATTGTAAAAATCGTTAGAAACCATGTTTTTATGTACTTGTTTCTTTTCTTACATTTCAATGTTTTCAATTAATTATGACACTCACTAGTGTACTTTTCACTTATTGATGTGATTGATTCACATTTTGATACTAAGGGAGAGTTATAACTATAAATTTGTTCATCAAGGTAATATTACTGTCAGGTAATATGATTTAATTTTCTGTATTGTCAGTTTTTTTTTAAAGACAGGTTATTTATCAAAGAACAATGAGCAGAATGTCTCATAAAGAATATTTCTAGCTAATTTCTTGAATCTTTTTTGTTACTCTTTCCTTAAAGATAAGAAGGCATACTCATATTTTTTTCCTTCAAGAGGCTGATGAACAGTTGGAAATGGTGAATAGAATATTAGATCATATTTAGTTGAAAGCAACGAATAACAACTGAATATAAAGTATATGCAAACACTGTTTTTTGGCTCAATGGGTTACCATAGCGACCACGCACGGTCCTTTACCTTGAAGAGATTGTGGCTGTAGAAGTGGAGAATATGCATGAAGAAATGGAGATCCATTTGCTTGGGAGGAACCAAGCATGATGAAGATACAAGTTAGGGGAAGTTATTTGAGCAAGGAGACATGAGAACAGCTCTGTGATGCTAAAGTCTAAGATGTAATGAGTCTGCAGATGGTGGTAGGGATGAGGCTTCGGTGGACGAGACAAACTGCTGGAAGAAATGTGAACTTTCCCCAATGCTTTATATAAAAAAGCCTTAAGCAAGAGACAATGTCAATTTTCATTAATTTACAACCAAAGGAAAGGATTCCTTCTATTGGGAAAAGCCTCGAGGCAGTAAAAGGAAGAGAGGGTTGAGTTCAAAGTATGGTCTATACGCAGCCTCAAGGAGATGACCAAAGAGCCAAACCTAACACCGTTTCAATCTGCAGAGGTACTTTTAACCAATTGTCTTAATGTTCCGTCGGTTTGGTAAATCCAGGACTAGATGGTGAGGGAGAGCTCAAAATTCAGTGAGAGGAAGGTGCCAAGTCACAAGGAGTGAGAGGTATAAGGTCTCCTAGATCGGTGTTCGCAGGCTAACACACTCATGGGGAACCATATGCGCAAATGCAAATGACCCAGATTTTCCGGAAGCTGCAATGCGTAGCAAGTAGAAGCACAGCAGAAAGCGAATGCGGAGTAACAAGGATACGAGGCGAATGTGGAGCACTTGACAATTTTCTTTACAAGAAGAGATGACATTACTTTGCGAAATTCAAGGGGAAACATGCTTATTGAATTCACAGACCTATAGATACCAGGATTGATAGAGACTAAGATATGAAAGCCCCTATCGCACTTTTGGTTGTTAAAGTCATAACAGTGGACATGATTATACTGGAAGAACATGTTGAGCAGGCATTACAGAGTTCCTAAGATCTACAGTGATGAAAGGAAAGAAACTGCAAACAATGAGAGGTAGGAAGGACACCAGGAGGTGGGGAGCCTAGGAAAGTGAGTGTTTTAGGAGAGCGTGTTCAACAAATTCCAGTGCAGCAGGGTTCCAGGAAGATTTATGTCTATGGGACTTGGCAATCATTTTAGTTTGAAAGCAGGAATATTAATTTATTAAGGAGACTCAAACTCACAGTCTCCTGTTAGATAGCTCACAGTGCTTTTACAGGGGCAATAGAAATCCCTGTCGACCTCAAACCAAGAACGCAGTGTATGTCAGCGGTGTTGGTGATTATACACAGCATTTAATTTTCTCCCTGGCATTGACAATTGTATCAGGTTTCAGTGGAGTTTCCTAAGATGAGTACTGAAAGAATCCAGGTGCCATGTGACATGGTAGCCTTAGGATCCCTTCAGGGGCAAGTCACATTCCAAAGGTTAATTTCTTGGAAGTTTTGCTGGTAACACAGGATTAATTGTAAGTATGGTGATCTTGTGTATGGGGTTAGGAGTCAGGTAACTCTGAGGAAAAAATCCATGTAGTCCTTGGCTAGCTAGGTGGTTTGTTGTTGTTGTTGTTGCTGTTTTGCTGTAATGAATTTTATTTTGTTCACCTGCAAAATGGAACTAACACTGTATGTGAAGTTGCTGATTTGTTTACTTGAATCATATACACACATGTGCATATAAAGTTTATATGTGAATATTTAACTATTTGTAATGACCATAGATCTATAATTTCACCCAGTTTCTAAATACCAAATAATGAAACAGTTGTATAACAAATTTAGTGCTGCCTCCTTTCCAAACCTGTGTGATTTAACTTAGTTGTGACTGTGACAGAATCTAAGCACAAATTAAAATTTGTTTATCACTGAACAAAATATAGTTTAGGTCATTTATTATTGGGGAAACAACACAGTACTTCACAAAAAATTCTAAATATCCGATATTTATAGAGACAAAGGGAAATTTCAGTTTTATAATCAGCTAAGTGATCAATTGTCATTGAGTTGTGATATATGTGACAAGGTCATTTTGCACCAGTTTTTTTTTGGAAGGAAACATTGAATATGAATTCTAGGAAATTTTGTCGACTTTGTCCCTTCATTTACTTTCTCATAAAATATAGACTCAACTATTTATACAGAATTTGCTCTTCACTTCTAAAAGATTGATTTTAATTCTTGTCTTTATATATGGGGAGTGAGGCTCACAGGAGTTCAGTGCCTCGGAGGCCAGAGGTGTTGAATTCTCATTGAGCTGGACTCATACGTGGCTGTGACTCACCTCCATCCCTGACGTGGACACTCTAGAGCAACAGGCAGAACAAAAAATGCAGAAACTAATCACATATATTGGAATAGGAATAATGAAATCAGCTCCATGCCTGACACAGTTCTTATTATATTATATTGGTGGAGCATGAAAAGCACTGAAACCCTACCTAAGGATCAGTTTGTACTTGGTAATTGATATATTGAGTATTTTTTTTTGTGTGAGACTACTGTTTCCTTGGCGTTAAGGAGAACACAGCCACAGATTGATGTCAGGGCACTGAGGCTGTGATGTCAGGGCACACAGCCCATCTTTTTTCTAGTGTCCAGTAATATTAAATGTGAGACGGATGGAAAGCCAATTGCCTACAGTTTTCAGGCGTGAGGCAGAATGAATCAAACCAACCCACACTGGAGCTAGCCTCACTCTGCTCAGTTGCTACCAAAAGTCAGTGGTTTGCAAAAGGTGAATTAACACTAGAATACTTTCCCCCTGACATCTACAAAATGTCAGAGATAAACAGAGCAGATTATAGTCTACCATTGGAGCATCAGCAACCTGACCAAGTAGGGGAAAGTATGCAAGCAAGCAGAGAAGTAAATAAAACCACACCGAGGTAGAATCCCAAGGGCGCGCGAAGAGAAAGGGTGACATAAGTCATGCTGACAGCCTACTTGGACTAAGCAGGGTCCAGAAGAATGCCTTTGCAAGTAACAGCCTTAAATCCCATGTGCTGTTGGTGAATGTTTAGCTGTAGTTCTTGGTGTCTGATGGTAACCCTTCTGTACATCCCAGAAAGATATCCATCACTGTGTAAAGCCTTTCCGTAACTTCTTAACCACTGTGTGCTGAAGAAGATAATTCACTGTATGCTTAGAAACACAGTGTCATAACCATTCCTGCTGTTTTTTACTACTAATTTCACTTAGTTACACCGTGATGATTTTTAAAGTATAGCTTTAAGTATGGCCCCACTTTGTATGTAATTTTATTTTAACAGTAATTGTTATTAAATGTAATTTAATTCATAGATCTTCCATGAAAATAAATTTTTAACATGAGAAACTAATATTAATACTATGTTATTTTTATTAACATGTTGCATACATTTTGAATTTATCTTTAAGAAGTTCGAACTTTTCAAGTATTTGAAAATACATTATTTTGGCAAATGTTTATATAAAAAATAATCACTTTTTCTAAAATATTAACACTTTATACATAAACTCAAAATGTTTATATATATATATATGAGATTTTTAATTGAGTTAATGAAAGTGTCTATTTATATGCAGAGCAGCTAATTAATGATTCTTTTAAACAGAAATTATATATAAATGTCTACATATTGACACTTATTTGGTATAGAGAAGCCTGTGTAAATAAATCTATTTAACCATATGTTAAGAAATCTATGCATACTATCTTCTAAATTCTAAATTGAAAAGAAATCTAAGTGTCCTGTATTGATCTTGAAAAGCATTTTTTAAACATTAAAATATTTGTCTTTACTCTGAGATCAGAAACTGAAAAGTCAGATCTCATTGCTCTCAAGATCTTGTCTGCACAGTGTTTGCCCAGAGTCTTTGCTACAGATTTTCAAAATCTTCAAAGGGTTTAGGAAACATTTAAAATCTTTCAGAGTATGTTTTAAACATGAAGTTCAAATCACTAGTAAAGGTTGTAGTGATTTCAGAACAAAATTTAATTTTTGGTTTGCAAACAAACCCAGCTCTTGATTTTGGAGTAACTAAATTTCAGAGCCAAAATTAAAATAATATATATATTTAGAGAGCTTCATATTGCTTAGAACAATTCAGAATTTTAGCCTCATCAAAAATTTCTCCCATATACTAGGTCTTTTGAGAAATTTTACTTTAATAATTCTCCAGTTGTCATAAGAAAAACTAATTAATACAATAGTTAACATTATTAGTATTTTAATTATTAATGATATATATGTGAAAAATGGGCTTTTGTTGCTCTTGCAAGATCACCATTTGGTTTTAGAGCAGAAACAAGGGTTGTATTCACTGCCTAGGAAAGATGTCGTAATGTCAGGCAAAACATAAGCACAACTGTTCAGTTTTTTCTTCCTCGCTTCTCTATCAAGAAGCATGATCTGAAAACTGGAAGGTTAGAACAAACATCGTTAGGAGGGAACTGAATTCCAGAACAGATGAGCAGATAGCAGAAAGCACCTACCACTTCAAATGAGTTCAGGTCTCCTTCTGCATAACATCCCAAGGTGCTGAAAGAACCTGCAGACGAGATGATGAAAATACTGTCAGTAGTCTTTAAGAAATCCTGGACAACAGGAGAGGTGCCAAACAACTGGAGATGTGAGAGTGTCCTGATGCTCAAAAATGAGAAAAGGCAAATTGCATCCACCTCTTGCAAGGAAACTTACCAACTCTCACCCAAATTCAAGATTAGGGTATCAGGTAGATGACATTCACCTAAGTGGGGAAATGCAGTAATTACTGCTAATTATCATGGTTAACCTAAAAGCAAATGTTGCCAAACTAACCTTTTTGATTATTGTTACTAATCAGTAACTCACTGTCAGAGATCATGACATAAAGAACACCAGTATGGAATTTTGGATGAGAAAAAAATGTTTTCTAGTTCAGAATAAATGAAAATCGTGTATGTTTTTGACTGCCAGTATAGAATGTTCAGTGTTATTTAATTGTATGAAAATTATCAGGGAGCAGCATCACTGTCAGGGAGGTCTGTGAAGTTCAAGGAAAATACTATTAGTATTGCATATACAACAGATGAAAGGGTACCTGCGCACCTGCTTCCAATCCCGCTTGTGGCAGAGGGGCAGACAGCAGAAATGGAGGAATAATGCCAAACTGGACCCTGCTTAATGATGACCCAGGATGGTCTTCATAGTTACACAACACTGGAAGATTGAGATTGGAATAAAAAGACTGACTGTGCTATCTTCAATAAGTTAAAAAAAAAAAAAAAAGAGATGACTCAGCAGTTAAGAGTGCTTGCTGTTCTTCCAGAGATCCTGAGTTCAATTCCCAGCATACTATAGATGGTTGGATGGTTCACAACCACCTATAGTATGATCCAATGCCCTCTTCTTGGGCACATGAAGACAGTACACTAATACATAAAACAAAAGAAGAAATATTTTAAAAAGTAAGAAGTGCATCGTGTGTTTTAAAAAGGACAGAATTCATACTTATGAACAAATGGTGGGTATAGTAGTAAGCTAGAGGAGAGGGGTTTGAAATTTAGAAGTACTAAGTAATGGATCTGCTTATTGTGTAAAATAATCACCCTGTCACTGGGACTGTTCAAACTGAGGCTGAATAGAGTAAAAGAATTTCTACAATACTTTTCCAAAAGGTCAAAGTTTATGTTCTTTTCAATTCTGATTATTTGGCTCTAAGTATTTCTAACAACTAGTTAGTATTCCTGAAAAACTAAAAAAAAAGTGAGAGAAGCAAATAAAGAAAGGAACAAAATATCTTAACCAGTCTCTAATTATTTTCAAAATGTAAAACAAAGAAAGTAAATTTTTCTCTGTGACGAAACACATTCCAGATGATGTCATATGAAATATCTTAGAAAAGTTTCACTTTATCTTTTTCTTAGTCACAGCTACATCTATGTAATCTTAATATATAATTCAATTATATATATATACATATATATATGTGTGTGTGTACATATATGATATTTGGAGAGATGATAGAAGAAAACTGTTTCTTTGATTTGTTATTATAAAATCAACACTTTTAAAACAATTTGTATTAAATATTTTTACATATACATTTATATTATCACACACACATATATAATTATCTACCTACAGCAGGAGGAACCAAGAAACAATCAGGAATCATATAAATGTTGCATTCATAGTGTTTTGGTTATTTGTATTTGGCAACCTTGAAGAAAACATCTTTCCTATCCCAGTAAGTCTAAAGTTCTGAATGTAAATCAATATCTATCATATCTCTTCATTATCAACTTAAAACATCCATCTAAACCTAAAAACATCTTAATTCCTAAACAACTGAGCTTAGTTGTAAAACTAGACTATCTGGTCTTCAATCCCATCAGAGACTTGAGAAGGAATAAAATTAATTACCTGAGTATACAGGGAGTGCAGGTTAGCAGCTTCCAAAATGAGAAGATGACAGACAGTCACCCAAACAGTCACCTGAACAGTCACCCAAAATTCTCTATAATGTTGGAACATCTTCTTCAGCCTTCTGACCCAATATATCTGACAGACATATTTGTGAGGCAGGAACTATTGAGGACTTCTTTACCCTATCTTGGCAGAGTTTTGCCATAGACTCTGCCTGCATCCAAGCCTGCTCATTATTAGGCAGAATTCTGTTTGTGGTAGAAACAAGGACATTTTGCCCAGTGGCTTATTTGCCACATTTGAAGCCATCTCCATAAGGAGGTTCTTTGATGCTCATCATCTTCTTTGAGGTAGGCTGGGTGTTGCCAGGAGTTAACCTGTCTCATTGTCAATGAATCTTTCTATAGACTCATATCTATCTGCTACACCTAGGATGTATATCCTTGTGATAAAATAGACTAGTAATTGATATGATGATGATTTGATCAACTAAAAATTAACTCAAATAACTTACTTATCCTAAACAGGCTGCAATAGCATTTTCAAAGTATTGAGTGTAAACCTTGTATGGGTATGATACTGCACATTAGAGCAGAAATATGTATGATTTGTATGAAGAATAATCTTAAATTTGAATTCTATGCCAATATATCTAAAATTAAACTTATTTTGCATCTATATATAAAATTCTATACCAGTGAATTGAAAATAAACTTGTGAGTAACAATTAAGTCATTAAGTTGAGGAGTAGATTCACTAATCTACTTTTTGTCCTACCATCCCTATATATGTCTATATTCACCCTTCTTTCTTTTCAACCCCTATCTCTAAACCTAAGAATGAAAGATAAAGGAAAAGAGAGACATTCCTGAGTCTAACCTTGTTTTCTCTCTAAATAAGTCCAATAATACCTTATAAACAACTCCCAATGAAAATAAACATCTATTATCCAAGAAAGCAACCAAAAACCTACCCAGATCCCTTATGGGAAATGGGGCATCATTCTCTTAAGGTTTCTTCTGCCTGATTTGGGATGAATAATAACTTTGTAGGGGCCCAAATAAAATTGGGAAAAATGGTTAAACAAGCTAGGAATAGTGTTTGTAGAACATCTTTAGGGTATGTTTCCAGGAGTGGTATGGCTGGGTCTTGAGGTAGAATTATTTCTAATTTCTTGAGAAAGCACCAGATTGATTTCCAGAGTGGTTGTACAAATTTACACTCTTACCAAAAATGAAGAAATGTTCCCCTTTCTCCACATCCTCACCAGTATGTGTCACTTGAGTTTTTGATTTTAGCTATTTGTATAGGTGTAATATGGTATCTGAGAGTCATTTTGAGCTACATTTTACGTGGTAACTAGGGATACTGAGCATTTCTTTAAATGTTCCTCAGCCATTCATTATTCCTCTGTTAAGAATTCTCTATTTAGTTCTGTACCCCGTTTTTTAATTGGGTTATTTGGTTTGGTGGTGTTTAATTTCTTGAGTTCTTTACATATTTTGGATATTAGCTATGTCAGACCAGTAGGCTTCTGGTGGTCAGAGAGATCAGAACCTGAACCTGCTAGCAGGATGGCAGCTGATGCAAATTGTGGCCCTCACAGGTTCCTGCTCAGCCTCTCTGCTCTGCATCCCAGCTGGATCAGACCAGTACGCTTCAGGCAGGCAGAGAGCTGAGCAGGAAGCTGCTCACCAGATGTGCTAGTGTGGAGTGTGGTCGGTACGTGGACTCAGCTCTGCCTGTATGCTCTGTGCCACAGATGGGCCAGGCTGGTGAGCAGCTGGGGGCTGAGAGGGATCGGAGCCCAAAGCTGCTCCTTTGCTCCAGAGGTCTTCTTGAGATGGCAGGGCTCTGCCTTTCTGCTCTGTGCCCTAGATGGGCTAGGCTGGTAAGCAACTGGTGGGCGGAGAGAGATCAGAGCCCTAAGAAGCTCACAAGATGGCAGCTAATGTGGAGTGTGGCTGGCGCTGTTTGCTTTATGTCCCATGTCTGGTAAGCAGCAGATGGGCAAGGGTATCTCACAGTCTTTCTCAAGATGGCGGCTACTGTGAGTTGTTTCCTCAGGGCTTTTCTGTATGTTAGCTGGGTGGCCAGGGGTCAGAGACACCTGTGCTCTACTCATTGTGGATGCCTCTCACCTGGGAATCAGCAGCACTGGTGTTTTGTAGCTCTAGGTCACTGTGCAGTCCTGGTTGTTCTGCTGATCAGAAGTGGTGTGTAATTTGTGGTCCTAAAATTCTGATACTTTATTTCAACACTATATGAAAATGTTAAAGTGTGTTTTAATTCATGTAACTTAGAGAAATATGGAGGAGGAGGTGGAGGAGAAGACAAGGGAGGAGGAAAAGGATGAGAACTAGGAGGAGGGAGGAAGGAAGGAAGGAAGGAAAGAAGGAAGGAAGGAAGGAAGGAAGGAAGAGAAGGAGAAGGAAGAGAAGGAGAAGAAACAAAAGTCCAAAGTAGAACACAAGAACATATCTTTGGGACACAAATACTTTAGTGAATATTAGAGAGTATTCAGTTTGAAATACAGAGAAAAGAATTTCTGAGTTCAAAATATGTGAAGAAAAATTGTAGAAAGAGCAATTTTGTTATACATTTAAAATCTTGATCATGACACTGTAATTATTAAAGAAACATATATATATTGTATATGCACTGACTGATAATAATCAAGAGATATTTATGAACATCTATAAAATAATGAAAATTAAGTAAAATAACTTCATACTTATTGTGTATATTTTGATGCTTGCTAAAGTTACAGAGAAGTCATTCAGTCACCATGATAGAATATGCATGGATGATTACCCTATAGACAAAAATTGCTATATGCATCTATAGTTATAAAAATAAACTTAGTTTGTAGTTCAGCAAATTGTGAATATATGCAAAGGACCTATAGGGTAAAAATGAGAAAAGGAAATAATATAAATAAGAAATACTAAGATTATTAAAAAAAAAACAAAAAAACAGAAAGCGCCCTGATACAGGATTATGAGAAAAGAAACCTCCAAAGATGCCAGTGAGTTTGCTTTCTGTTGATGTCTACTACCAGGCATGCGGCCTACCCTTAAGAGTAATTTGTTTCTGTAGTGAGACTCCCTTAGGGAAACTTAAATTTTCAATTGCAAATGGTTATCAATTGGATATAGCTTCTGGTTTAGGGATCAGGACTTGTGTTCATTTCTCCATTCAGCTCTAGGCAATGGACACTGACTGGTGCAGAGCCATGCAGGTACTGCGCATGCTGTCTCAGTCTTTGTGAGTTCATATGTGCACTGATCATGCTGACCCTGTTTTTACAGTGTTCTCTTTTCCCTCTGGCTCTTACATTCTTTCTGCCTTCTTCTCTTCTGGAGGATTCCCTGAACCCTGAGGGGGCAAGACTTGATGAGATATCTCATTTAAGGCTGAATATTCCAAAGTCTGTCAAACCCTGCATAAAGTCAGGCTGTAGGTCTCTCTTCCATTCCTCTGCAAGAGGAAGTTTCTGTGATGATGACTGAACAAGGCACAAATCTATGGGTAAAACAAAATATCATTAGGAGTCATTTTGTTGTTACAGTCCTTAACAGAGCAATAATAATAAGTTTTACTACAGGTTGCTGGGCTATCTAGTCTCAACTTCTTGGTCATCCACATAGTGTCTAATATTGGTTGTATCTCTTAGAGTAGGTTTTTAGTCAAATCAGACTTTGGTTGGTTACTCTCACAGACTTCATGCCACCACTGCACTGGCATATCTTACAGGCATTATATATCCAAGGATTTGTGGCTGTATTGGTGTTAATGTTTCTCCTTTAGTAGCACGGAGTACATACATTTACAGGAGTTGCTACTGTATAGGGTTGAAAGCTCTGTAGGAACCAACTCAAAATTTTCATGTTCAATGAGTTATGTACGTGTTGTCTTCAGGAATAGGGCTTTTATGTCAGTTTGTGGAGAGCAGTCCGTACTCTTGGCAACAGCCTAGGTTTTGGGGGGTTTCCATGGAACCCCTCTGGCCAACAACTCAATTAGATGTAACCCACTCCTAGTCCTGGGAGCTTCATTTGGTGACAAGAGATATCCAGTGCGGCTCTGTCTTCATTATTTGGCAATTTTATTTTGATTCACTTGATGCATATTTTAGGAAGATCCTACTGTTTCAAGTTTCTATACCACCCCTCAAATGGCTCTAAATTTTAGCTGTCTCTCCTTATATTCCCTCCATGTCCTCCTCTCCCCCTCCTCCCTATTGGATTCATGCTAGCCTTTCCTCACCCCCCCCATCCATTCACAACTATCTATTCTATTTCCCTTTCCTAAGGATATATCCTAACCCATAGTCCATTGCTTTATACCTAACCTTGGTGATTCTACTAATTGTAGCTTGGTTAGCTTAATAGCTAATATCCACATATAATTGAATACATCCCCTATTTGTTTTTCTGCAGATGAGTCAATTCACTGAGGATGATTTTTGTCTACTTCTATCCAGTTACCTGTGAATTTCATGATTTCTTTCTTTCTTTCTTTCTTTTTTTTTTTTTTTTTTTTTTTTTTTAGTGTCTGATTGTATTACATTATGTCATCTACCACATTTTCTTTATCATTTTTTTCTGTTGAAGGACATCTAAGTTGTTTCTGATGTCTAGGCATCATGAGTAGAGAAGCAGTAAACATGGTTTAGCAAGTGCTTCTCTGATAGGATGAAGTGACCTTAGAGTATATGCCCATGGGTAGCATAGTGGATATAAAGGTAGATTTAACCATTTCTTTGAATGAAGTATCCATTTTTTCTATTCTGTATTCAGTGTCTTAAATTCTCTCTTGTAATTCTTGTATTTTGTTGTTAAGACTGCCTCTGAGATTCCTCTTTCAGATACTAAGTTATTCATATCCAAACTTCCCTTGGTTTGAGATTTTTAAAAGTTGATTCTGTGCTCACTTTGGCAGCACATATACTAAAAGTTGATTCTATTTGATTTTCATGTTTTGAGACTTTTTATTTATTCAATTATTTCTACTGTTTGTATTTTTATAAATGTATTCATGAGATGTATTCATTTTTCTTTTAGTATTTCTATCATATCCAAAAAGGCTATTTTAAGGTCTTTGTCTTGTCAATTATGTTGAAATACCTAATGCCTAGTGTAGTGGGGTTGCTGGGCTCTAGTAAAGATATATTGTCCTGATTTTATTAATCAATACTAATATCATTTTAAATAATAATCAATAATAATAGTGTTTCTGCTATCTAGGTATCTGTATTTGGGAAGATTTTAATGTTAGATGCTGATACCTTGTCTTGTCTTTGTGTGTAGATGTTTTTCCTTGGTTTCTGTTGCCCTCTCTGGTTCTTAGGAGGATATGGTGGTTGTGTGTTGCCTGATAGAAAATTCTTCTAGGATCCTGATATTTGTGGCCATGGGAGGTTATGGTAAAAATGTACTCCTAGGTATTAAGAGCTGACACTTATAAATGGAGATGGGTTAGAATTAGGGGAGAGAGGCTGAGTGCGTCTACAGTAAGAAGGAAAACAGGGTATTCTACCAGGATCTTCTTGGTCTCCTAGTAATTGGGGCAGAGAGTGAGGAGAGACCACAACAACCTATAGTCTGCTACAGGGCTGGGAGTGGAACTAGGGCATTGGATACGGTAGAGGAGGTAAAGTGAAGACCTGAAGCTGCCCTACCTGTGTAGCTAGCCTACTTGCTTTTGGTCAGTCTATGCTGATGGCTTCCCAGAGAAAGCCTGCAGGGGTTGGAGTCTGGAAAAAGAGGATGAATCAGAAAGAAGTTTGGAATTGAAGATCTGTAGGATAGGCTGGAGATGGGCGCAAAGAGATGTAGGCAGATACAGGTGGTCAGCTACAGTGATGGAAGTGAGACTGAGGGATGGGTTTGGAGACAAGGAGGGAGAATAAATATCTATAGTTAGCCTACCTGGTTCCCTGGCTGGATTAGCCTGAGGGTGCCCAGAGAGTTCCAGTTGGAGTTGGTTGTTGGGGGGGGGGGGGGCAATGAGGAGGGGAAAGAATGTGAGAAGAATATCTATGTGAGCCACTGGAGAGGGGGGAGGGGAGGCTACAGCAGGTGGTTTGTTATAGAGCTGGTGATGAGGCGGAGGGTTTGTGTTTGGAAGAGTAGAGGGAGAGATGAAGATTTGCAGTCAACCAACCTGCTGATGGGAATGGCCTGTTGGTTCCTAGGGAATGCCTGCTGAACTTGGAGGCTTGCATAAAGCAATTATTTGGCTGAAGGACATTTTCAGGGGAAGATCTGTATGATTCAGTGGAGATCGGGGGGGGGGAGCAAAGCAGGGGAGAGGGAGGCTGGGGCAAGTTGTCTCCTACAGAACTGGAGAGATTGAATTTGGAAGAGTGGAAGGAAAGCTGAAGATGCACAATCAGACTATTTGGTTCACAGGCCTCAGATATTGTTCTTGAATATCATATACAAGCATATATAGGTTTGTGTAATGTAATGTTTGCAAGTGAGAAGAATGACTGTATCAGTAACTCCATGGCTCAATTATTTAAATGAAGGCCCCTGATATGGCTCAGCATGTAAAGACATTTGCTTCCAAGCCTGACACTTTGAGTTATGTCCCTTAGGACTCAAAATGGAAGAAGATAACTAACTCCCTTCAAGTCATTCTCTGCCCACCACACAAGCACCAGGGCACATGTTTCCACCCCAAGAAAGGAATAAGATATGATCTGGAGGCAAAGAAAATGCTACAGTGATAATACCTGCAAAGTAATTCTAGAGATATCATAGTACTGCTCGAGAGAATTCTAAATGAGACATGGTAATGTATTAACAGTTTAATAAAGTATTGGTTATTTTCCCTCCACACTAGCCCTCACTAAGTTAGCTTGCCATCACACATGGAATAAAGAGTGGAAAAGCCACAAAGAAAGAAAACTCTCTGTGTTATGTTATATGAAGATATGTAAACGAGATTACATGGGTATTTTCCTTTAGCTTCTTAAAATTTTGAGAAGAGTATCTATAGTAATATAGATTGCAAATGTGTCCCAGCATTGTAATAAATTATCACCAGGAAGAAACTTGAACGAAGTATGCCCTGAGAATTTGAAATGGCTATAAAAATTTACAAATCCAATAAAAGTAATGCAAGACCATCTAGGTGAAATGTAAAATACGCTGTTATATTATGAACTGAAGGTTACTTAAGAGTTGACACACACCATTGGCTCCCTTCTTTAGGTCATGACCCAGATTAAGACTTTTGAGCATCAATAGAGGGTCAAGAAAGATTCTCATTAAAACACGTGTTCCCAACCCCCTGCATAAACAAAGGATCACACAGGGGAAGGCGGTCCATTTTTGTTCCCTTATTCACACCTCAGTGCAAAGGAAATATCAAAGAGGTTTCTGAGCAACCTCTTGTTAGGGTCCACAAGCAAGGCTGAAGAGCACTATTTACAAGTCAGTGTAGCATAAATCTCTTCCTGCACAGCAATGCACTGTATCTGCAGCTCTCATGATGTACATGCAGCCAGGGGAGCCAGTGCCTCATGACAAGATTTTATTATAATAATTCTTGTCATTTATCATTTTTAACAAAGAAAATAAGTAACACTCTTTTAGTGTGACCAGTAAGACACATTGACAAACTCAGTATTCTTGAAATAAAATTGGATAAAGTAATAAATCATAAAATTTCATAATAAATAATTGATTCATAAAGAAAAACACTAGTCTAAATAGGAAATAGTGATCTGCATCTCTTCACCTGTATTCCCCTGAGGTTTAACTCAGGAAATTTCAAATGCTTTTGGTTTTTAAAATTGAGAGTTCAGAACTAAAACCGCGATGAATCTCCAAGGATGCATTGTGGGGAAGTTGTGATCATATAAACTCCAGGAAGAAAGTTTTGCCAACATATTAGTGAGAAAGGGAATCCAATGTTTAGTAGGATTAATAGTGTGACCAAAATTAAAAAAGAAATAGCATTATATACAGCTATTCACACAAATGAGCACACAAGACTGACAAGCTTTCAAAAGTAGACAAGAATTGATATTTTTCATAAGATGAAATTTAGCAAGATACCTAGTTGATGTAATAACTACGAAGTTATTACAGCTACTAAGTTATGTACAACTACATTGTTGTACATAGTTTTCAACAAAAGAATCATATTAGCAGTATTTATCTTATGTCTTAGGCTTCTATTGTAATTATGTGAAAAGGGGAAGACACAGCAATATTATAATTGTAAGCACTGTACTTTCACCTTGTATACATTAGTACCCTAGCATAAAGAACACTTTGTGTTTGCATATCATAATCAGGATTGTGCCATTCAACATCCTTTTTCCTAGAATAGTAAACAAAATTCATCATACCATATCAAGTTTTCATGTTTTCATTGCATTAAGGAGTTAAAACAAACTTCAAAGATGAAGACTGTACACAATGATTAAGTCTTCCAATGATGATGATGGGTGATGATGATGATGGTGACATGACCTATAAGCTATAGAAAGTATTTGAGATGAATATATTATGAGTCAAAACACTGCAACCAAAGACAGCTGTTTGATTGTTATTTGAGAGAATAGAGTTGAACAAGCCTGAAGATGCATGATCTCATTTGGCTTTATAAAACTAATCAGAACATAGGCAGTTAATTGGATAATATATGTTCAGTAGAACTTATATATTTAGTATAGCTTATCTCTCTGTTACAGTATATATCGTGTTCTCTTGTATAACTCCAGCTATGATTTCTGTTTCAAAGGTCAGATTATCTTTAATACAATGACTTCATTCTTTGGCCATAGCATGTACATCAGTGTGTATTATTTTTATTACTATTTTAACTTGAGTTGCATCAATCACTTTCTTATTTTCTTGGTGGATCCTTTCACTATGTTGTCATCTTTGGTCATTATTATTTTCTTCTACCATTTTTCTTTCCCTAAGAATGAACAAAAATGATGACTTAGAATTACTGTCCTGTACTTGTGAAATCCTAATGCTACCGAAAACTATGAGCCAGAAGGTGACAATCCACTTTAATTCAAGACACAAATACATGAAAAGCTAAATGATTATATATGATTAAGTAGCAAGAGATGCCAAGGATATTATGTTGGTTATTACCAAGTGAATCACATGAACCAATGACTACACATTCAAACACAGCCAGTCATAGTGTGCTGGCCTAAATAATAAAGACTGTGCTAATGACAGAAAGCTTTTCAAAAGTCATACTAAGAGGAAGGCCTAAGTGTGATATGTTAGACACTGGAAAGCTATGAGAAAAGTCACAAGAAGAGGTTTTATTTGATTTGTATGTTTGGAAAAAAAAAGAACTTGTGAGAACTTTCTGGAGCAAAAACTGTGAGATTGTGGGGGAAAGAAGTAAACAAACATTGAATTTAAGATCATGACATGATTTCGAGACTGGCCTGGTCTACAAAGCAAGTCCAGGACAATCAAGGCTACACAGAGAAACCCTGTCTCAAAAAAAAATCATAACATGAAGCTTCATTCTTAATGCCAAAGTATACAAATACTGCATGTCAGGATTGATTTATTGCATGACCAAAAAAATGTTGTGTTATGAAATTCATGACAACAGAAGCCTATGCTTTGGTTCTGGAACAAATGTGTATGTGTGCACATGTATGTACCTGTATGCAGAACTTGGACCGTCTTTCTCTATTACTATTGGCCTTATATCTTTGAGACAGGATCTCTCCCTGGAACTGGAACTCTTGTTTGTTTGTTTGTTTGCTTTGGTTTTCTTTTATTTTGCTAGTCTGGCTGGCTAAGAAGCCTCTAGTATCTGTCTGCCTTCACCCTTCAGCATCATCCCTCGGGAGTAAAGGCGTGCAAGACCATTGCTGGGTTTTATTGGAGGGTCTGGGTATGTATATTCAGGACTTCATGCTTGTGCATCCTATTCTTAAATAACTTGGCTATCCTTCCAACAAGCATCTGAGATGAGCATTCGAGAGTACTATACACATGATGGATATATGATAGGCACAGAATTCACACAGGCTCATTATGATCTCTGAGTTAAGCATTGTCTAGCCACTGGTGAGTTCTGGATAGAAGACTAAAGTATTTTAAAAGTATTTCTTATGTGTCTTAGTCAGGGTCTCTGTTGCTATGCTAAAACTCCATGGACAAAGCAAGTTGGGAAGGGAAAGCTTTACTTCAGCTCATACTTGGTTCACAGTCTTGTCACTGAAGCTCATCAGGACAGGAACACAAGGCAGAAATGCGGACATGGAAACTGAGGCTGGAGCTGCCTTCTGTACTTGCTTAGCCTGCTTTCCTATCCAACTCAAGACCACCAGAGCAGGGTTGGCAACACCCACCATAGGACTAGCCCTTCCACATCTACCATCAATCAAGAAAGTGCACCACAATCTTGCCTGCAGGCCAATTTGGTGATAGCATTTTCTCATTTGAGGTTCCCTCTTCCCAAATGACTCTAGCTTGTGTCAAGTTGACATGGAATTAGTCAGTATATTGTGTAGATTACACACACACACACACACACACACACACACACACACACAAAGATAATGGCGCAAACCTGTTAGGCATGAAAGAAGAGGCAATAAAGTGGCTAGAGAAAGAAAAAAAAATGAAGGAAATGAATGACATGGCAAAGAAAATATTAGTAAGAATGGATGACTCATTGCATACACAAGCTCTATTCAAGAATGTACCAAAGATGAATACAGTTTTAAGCTTGGGTGTTTGAAAGGCTATGCCAATAAAAGATTCCTTGTCATTGAAAACACTGTTTGGTCACCTTCATAAAGTCTGGAATTGTAGAAATTAGGTCAATGAGCCAAATAGATAGTCTATCCTAGGTAATATGTCATGTGAGGATGTAGCGAATAATTTAGTTGGCGGACTTGAAGAAATCAAAAACATATGAAAATATATGCTAACTCCTCATTGTGATCATTTATAGTAATTTCAAGTGAATATGTGATCAATGTGACCTTGAATATTGAAAAAGAAATGTATTATTTTTCTCACCCATAATGTACTATGTGGTATGTAATGCAAAGATCCTGCAATATTAAAAATAAGTAGGTTTTTAGGAACAAGTAATATTTGAAGGGAGAGTCCTGTGAAAATTTATAAGTTAAAAGGAAAATATCCAGTGGATCTTAGGCTAGAAATGATATGATAGAACTGTGTGAAAATAAGGTCTTCATTATTAGGTCACTTAATTCTTTCAAATGGAGCTTTATAAGCAGTAAGTTTTCACTAGAGTTATGACACTTGTGGGTACACTTAAGGTGTTAGATAACAAAATATATGGAAGAAAAGGCAAGATTAAATAATGGGCAAAAAATTACTAAAATTCTTATTACAATAAGAATTTTAAAAGGTTGGGCCCCCTATTCACCATTTTTCAAAAAAAAAAAGGCAGTATTTTAAAAGACCAAATTAGTAAGTAATAGTCTTATTTCCTCTGTGGATTTATTTATGAATGACTTAATAGCACATCTCTAAGATAATTTTAAATTCACCCAATTCCTAAGAATTTGTTTTCAGAAGCAGTTGTCAGGAAAATTACCTGATTGCTTTTATTTTTCCAACTTTTTTAAAGAAAATAGTTTTGGCATAGAGATATGTAAACATGGCGTACGAGACAAAACATATGAGAGTATCTTGAACTGATACCAGCATCTATTCTCAATATGGATGCTCAAAGGAACTAGATTTCCTCTCAGCTGCTAAACATTTCCTTTTTTTAAAGCTAAATATTTCTTAACTGCCCAGCTGTGTGAACTTCAGACTATTAGTGTCTCTGGTTTTCTGACTGATTGTTGTAAAAAGAAGAACTTAGATTGATGCTCTCTCACACAACTTGAGTCTATAAAGTTCTGTTCCGTGAGATCTATGACAGTAACCAAGGAGGTTCAAGGGAAACTCACAAACTTTGGTTTTTTACTCTCAATACCACAAGAAGGTCTAGGGCTCCGGAATGACTGCTTCTTTATGCTGCCGCATTCCTGCACTGGCTGTCACACATAGGAGAAAAAATGCGAGAGGAATAGTAAATGTCAAGTTGATTATAGATCCCCGTCAGCCCTGGAGGATCAAGGTTAGCTACTTCAGAAGGTATGAAATTATAGAGCCCTACCCATTTCCTCCAAGTCTCTTCAAAATAGTTCTGGTTCCCATGGCCACTTTCAGGCTGTGCTGGCAAAGATATAATCAGCCCCTTATTCTAGAAATGATTTGGGCAATACAAATCAGAGGCTAGAATGTATATGCCCCTATGTTTCAGTAATTCTTTTTTTTTTCTGGGAAACATTATAGACAAGAACATTTTAAAAATGCTTGTGATATTTGTAGATATTCTCAAAGCTAAGAGACAGGCCCTCCAAAAAAAAAAAAAAATGGCATGAAGAATAAAGGCAGAGCTCCACTGAAGAAAAGAGCTCCAGGAAGAAAAACACTTGCTCTGCAAGCCTGATGGCTTGAGTGTGATTTCAACATTCATTTCAAAAGCTGTGCATCAGTAATCTGACCCCTTCTGTGGTGAATAGAGAATTAGAGACAGGAGAATCCCCCACAAGGTCTAGCTCAAGGCCCTGCTACCCTGGAACATGCAATATGGAAACAAGTGAGACCTTACCTCAAGAATAAGGTTGACAGAGAAAATGGATTCCTGAAAACTGTCCTAAGCCTACACAGGAGCTGAAACCAGTACATCCCCAAATCTCTCTCACACACACACACACGCACACACACACACACACACACACACACTGTAAATAGAATAATATTTGGTTCATGGCAGATTATTAATTATTAAAAGGAAATGAGGGGAAATAAGGGTAATATACCATTCATGCAAAATCGTATTCACATATTTTAATGAGTATAAATGCTTGACAAGATTTCACACTTTTAATTTATTTTATGTTTTGTTTTAATTTTAAACAGGAGGCTTTTATAGAGTAGTTAAAATTTTAAAGTGTATTACACTTAAAATGGCAAAACCAATAAAATGATAAAGGATAGCTATGGAGGCTAGAGGTATGCTCGGCTGCTAGAATGCTTGTCTGGCACACATGGTACCCTGGATAAGCTGAGTGTGGTGGGCCACTCTGGAATTCAGGTCCTCAGGAGGTGAACATGTAATAATGAGAATTTCATCATCCACAGCTACCGAATGAGTTCCACATCAGCCTGGGATGTGTAAGACCTTCAGAACATTCTCCACAGTTGAGTGGAGAATGGGATATGACTTTCTCACGTACTCTGGTGCCTCACATTTGACCATGTCCCCTGGAGGGGGAGGTCTGGTGGCACTCAGAGGAAGGATAGCAGGTTACCGAGAAGAGACTTGATACCCTATGAGCATATACAGGGGGAGGTAATCCCCCTCAGGCATAGTCATAGGGGAGGGAAATAAGGGGAAAATGGGAGGGAGGGAAGAATGGGAGGATATGAGGGATGCTAACAAGAATAAATTAATTAAAAGAAAAAAGAAAAAAAGGAAAATAAATAAATAAACTAAAATACTAAAAAAAAAGTTTCAAAAAGAATAAGTATGTTCCTTAATGAAATTAAATTGGGCATAGAATACCTGGGCTTTTGCTGAGATAGTCAGATGAATTACCTTAATATCATGTTAAAATAACTTTTCCAAAAAAAAAACCCCATTATCTTTAACGTTGTGAATTATGATGTCTGAAGTTGTCTGTAACTATTTGTTACATGTTGAAGTTAGATAACATTTTTTGTCTTTTACTGTGACAATATTGCTCCACTTCTGTGCAGTTCTTTCTTTCTTTCTTTCTTTCTTTCTTTCTTTCTTTCTTTCTTTCTTTCTTTCTTTTTTTCTTTCTAAGATAAAATCTTTGTTGGTTACATTGTGCAGGCTGCCTGGAACCTGTACTCCTCTTGTCTCTACCCTTGTTTTTTTTGGCAGGAGGGGGTGTGCCACCATGCCTATCTTTAAAATGTTTTTACACTAGAGTAATTTAGTCTTCCTGGAGCATCTTTGCAGAATACTTCATTAGCCTCTCCAGCATTTGAACCTAATCTTCATTTTCATCTTCATTTTATAAAGCCGTATAAGGAGTGAAGGGAAGGTTCTCTTACAGAGACAAGCACGTGAGATAAGAACACTGTCAACATCCTTTAAATTAAGCTCCACAACCAGACTCTAGCAAGGGCTATTAATGTTAGAGAAGAAGCAACTGTCTTAGTTCTCAGCTCTGTTACAGAAATAGCGATATTAGCTGCCCTGGAGCCGACTTGCAAAGACAGTAGTGACCAATATACAAATATCACATCTGGATCTCTGAGGTGGAACTGGTTGGTGGATTTTCCTCAGTGTAGTTATGAAAACTATTTGTTATATTACTCCTGAAAGCTAAGCTTTGAGTTAATTTTACTATCACATACACTTGTACTAGACTAACTTTCTTTCTCAATCTCCAATGAGCTCACAACTAAAGTCCATGCCTGATACGGGTTCCCTTGTTTCTACCACTGAAAAGACACTCACACCTGCATCTTCCTGTTGTTTTCTGAATCTCTGGAGAAAGTTCACCTGCCACCATGTGTCACCAGGGAGAGTGTGTGCTGTGGATATCCTCTGTCCCTCACTGAAGGCCTTAAATTCTGTTCCACATGTACGTATTAGGTACCTCCCAATTTTCAAAACTATGTTATGGCCTCAATCAGATTCTTAGTAAACTCTAGCCCCCGAGCCCCTCACTAGCTAAAGATCTTAACAGAACCTCTAATTGTTCATATCACTTCTTTCCACCTCTCCCTCCTCACCCTCATCACCATGGTTTCCATGCAACTCCATGGAAATGTATTGAAACTCCACCAACCCGAGTCTGTGAAATATAACAACTTAGGTCACTCAACATCTCATCTCACAGTCTCTCCTAGACTATTTTCTGTCCTGAATCAATTCAGTGTTCTCTTTAGGGGAGACTTCCTTTCTTCTATTGCTTGTAAGTGACTCCTCTAGTTTCACAGGGAACACATATTCTGTACTCATCCCATAAGTACCACACTATCTTCTATGGCTTAGAATTCCACTGGAATATGGTTATGTGTACATGTGTGCATATATAAACACAAGTCATGAGTGCCTTACACAAAAGTCATCACAACACAAGTGACTATGAGTTGTGGTCTTACATTTCTAAAGTGACATCTCCCCCTGATTTAAAAAAAATCAAGAGCATTTAATTGGAAAAAATAATGAAGTCTGATGACACCAAGTATTTGAGAAGATAAGCATTAATTGGCTATGGCATGAAAACCTCCCAAAAAAAAAAAACCAACTACTATAAACTATATCATTTTTATTTCCTAATGCTGTGCTACTCATAAAAAACTAAAATCAATTTTTAACACTAAGAATTTCTGTACCTGAAAACCTCAAGAGGAGCAATCAATAAAATTAAAGTTATAGATACAATGAGAAAGTATATCTCTTTTCCTTTTTTAAAATATTTTACAGATACAGTTACGTTATTACACATATGCACAATAAACCACCTACAGCAAGAAGAACCACAAAAAAATCACGAATTATATAAATGTTACACTCATAATGTTTTGCTTATTTCTATTTGGCAACCTTGATGAAAACATCTTTCCTATCTTGGTGCATGTAAAATTCTGAATGTAAATAAATATCTATGATATCTCATCTTTAGACCTAAAAATGTCTCAACCCCTAAACAATTATATTTAATTATAAAACTAAACTATATGATCTTCAACCCCATCAGAGACTTGAGAAGGAATAAAATTAATTACCTGAGTAAACAGGAAGTGCAGGTAAGCTCCTTTTAACATCACACTTCTTTCCTTGATTTTTTTCCATCCCAGTAATTGGTAATATTCTATATCCAACCTTCAGACCACCGCAAACTACTTTCACTTTCTCATTCTATCTTATTTTAGACATTATTTGGTCAGGAATACTTAGCCATTCATTCAGTGAACAAATTTTTCCCCGTGACTTCTCACTCCCTTTTACAGTCCTCCCCTCATTGAACACCCTTTTGGAAAGGCTTGGACCCATCCAGAGTCCACCTCCCCCAGGGTTTTAATGACTTTTCTTTGTGATATTTTGAGCTCTATGAAAAACGTTTGTTTCTCACTTTAGCACTTTATGCAGGGAAAGGTGCGTGGTAAAAATTTGGTGAATGAAAAATATATTCAATTGATTAGAATGAGCTGGCAGCTAGTTGAGCACTAACTTTTTCTGGAAAGCTGAAGAAAACTCGGCAGATGGTGATATGAATTGGACTGAAATGCTTTATAAATAAAATTAAATTCCCTATTATAATGGCTGCCAAGAGAAAAAAGATTGAATGATAAAATCAAACATTCAGAGAAGGTGGACTGAGAGTTTTTTTTTCATACTGATGGAAATGTACTTGACCCCATTTGCCAGGTAAATTGCTCTTGCCCCACATATTCAGTACAATGAACTTCAATTAACTGATTAATTAACAAATATTAAGTGATCATATATTCATCTGCTAGATAGTACTATGAAGACAGAAGTCAACTAAAGTAGACACAATCCTGTTCTGATGACCATTATTTTTTTTAAATTTTTTTAAAATAAATAAATTTTATTTATTATAATTTATTCACATTACATCCCTGTTGTTATCCCCTCCCTCTTATCTTCCGTTCCCACCCTCCCACTTTCCTCTGCTTATTGCCTTCCCCTAGACCTCTGATAAGAGGGGCACCTACTATGCCAAATGTCTGGCGACAGCTTCTTAGGTCTCTTCAGGATAAGCTGAGTCCCTGTCCTCTGTGTGCCCACTAAGCTGTCTTGATGACTATTATTTAATTTGGACTACTGATAAATAAGTAATAGCTACAAAATGTCCTACATGGAGAAAGAGCTTGGAAATGAACAAAAGCAAGAAGGATATAATTTCCTGAAATGAGGATAAGCAGGAGGAAAGTGTTCCAGGCAGAGGGAACAGCAGCTGCAAAGTCTGTGTGGAGGGCCTACGTTTTATATGCAAACACTGTCACAGAGTCCAGTGCTTGTTGAAAGGAAAAGGGGGAGGAGAGTGGACATTAACAGAAAGACACAGTAGGATCAAGGTGGGATTCTTTGAGTTATAGTAAGGGCCTTGGTTTAATGTAAAAATGTATCAATACCCTTTCAGAGAAGATGTGAGACATGACCTGGCTCACACTAACAAGATCATGGAACACGTTTCATAGAAGTTAGCCCATCAGGTATGTGGGGGATACCAGTGCAAGCAAAATGGAAAATGGAAAAGTTGTTGATGCCTGTACTACAGCTGTGTGCTTCTACATGACTTAAGATACTTTGGTCCAACTGTAGAACCAAGGAACATTCAGTACATAATAAAATATTAGATAATTTACTTACAAACAACAATTGTATTTTCTTAGTTTAAAAATTTTTTTTCTAAAAATAAAAAAAAAATCAAGGCTGCCTTCTCATTACACAATTTTAGTTATTTTTGCAATTCTTATTTGTTATATTATTCTGGTAAGTATTTGAGCATGTTGTAGTAATCCTAGTGGAAAGTTGGATGAAAGAAATCCTTCACATCTAACATTCTATATTACATTTGAACTACAGTAAGGCAATGTTAGTCTCTGCCTTTCTTTACAGTTTATTTATATAAACAGTAGTATATGAGGAAATTAGAAAATATAGACTAGAAAGTCAAAATAATCTGACATTTTTCTTTCAGGTTGGACATGTCATTCTAAGAGCTGGGGCCCTTTTCTTTTATGCCTCACTCATTGATATTTAATGATCTTGTTTTAACATGGTTATATTTTTACAGGTAAAAGTGGACTAGAGTCTAACAAATATACATCAGATATAGTGAGGTACATTATAGCTAGATATTTAATCACTATTTGAATCAACAACAAAAATACCAGAAAGATCATTCGAGCCTATGTCTCCTTAGGTGCCTTATACCAACTAATCGTCTTCTAGACTAGTAAGCTGCCATGACATGTTTGATGCTCATCACCATCATCGTTTGCCCTCCTGGACTAAAAAGCCACATGTCCAAGCCTCATGACTAAGCAGATCTTATTCAGTCCCATATCATTTTGCAACCATCAATAACTCCCTGAGAAATCTCAAAAGTGATATGTGGATTTCAATTAGTTGATTAATTAGTAGCCCCTTACCTACTGAAGTGGATTTGGAAGTATGTGGTGAAAGCAAAACAAATGACCAAAAACATTACAACAAAAATGAAACAGGAGAGGGAACTTCTGTCAAAGTAGTAACAATATGTTGTGAATATATGTAATTTAGGACTGTTCAATACGCCACAGTCTAAACAAACAGAAATGTGGCAGTTGGTCAGACAGACAGACACTACAAATTTCAAGAGTAGAGGGAATGTCAAAGATGCTTCTGTTGTCCATAGCAGTTAGTGACATTTACCTTTTGATGTATTCATATCATCATGCACTGACCACAGGAGAATGAATTTGAAGTTGTGTAATATCAAACATTCCACATAGCCACGTCTACCAAGAAAGACTAGCCATCAATCTCCATACTATCATTTCTGATAATGACTGTGAAAAATATAGTGGTTTCAATTTCTTATAGTTGACTTAAAGATAAGTATGCATTTTAAATTTCTATTATGATACAGTTTTGAATATAAGTATATATGTAATAATTAATAATAAATTGATATATATATTTA
The DNA here is from genome assembly GCA_907169655.1 of Acomys percivali. NCBI lineage: Eukaryota > Metazoa > Chordata > Mammalia > Rodentia > Muridae > Acomys > Acomys percivali. Next base: position 94,524,979 of record OU015748.1, read on the forward strand.
TATGTAAAATTCAGTTTTTTTTAGATAGTTCTAATTCACCCTACGTACTAAGACTAAACTTAAGTATCACCATGACTGGCTAATAATTAGTTAATATATGTGAAATATTAAAGACCCAGGGAGGCACAAAGTGATTTGTATAAGTACTAGCCACCACTATATTTGGTTCTTGCCTTGACCACTGCACTCATTGAGTGACAGGATCTGAGATTTACTTAAGGAGGAGTCTGTTCTGAAACATAAGGTGAACATTATATAACCTTGTGCTTTTATAAGCATTTGGATGATTCGTACCCTCTAAGATAGTCCTTCCTAGGGAGACTTTGAAGTGTAAGTCCTGAAGCACAGCAGGAAGAAGCTAAATTTCACCATGACCTCAGTAGAAATTATATAACTTTCTGCTTTTGATATTCTGAATGTGGGAAAAAGAAAAAAATCACTGCTAAATGTGTGTTTGAGAAATATGTACCTGTTATAATAAAAATCACTGCTAAAAGTGTTTGAAAAGTATTTACCTGCTAGAATTTCTAGTTGAGTTGTAACAAAAGTTAATAAAGTAGGATCAGCTTCGGGTATGGCGTTTACTCTACCAATAGCATCTCATCAGTACATGATGAAGCATTCATCAAGATCTTCAAGTTAATTGTAAGTCATATTGTAGTTTCCTCCCAAGCAGACAGTCCAACAGAGAAGACATATGATGAAGTTTCCCAATGTCTTCATTACTTTAATTTCCTTATAATATATTCCATATTAAAATGTATATGAATTTTTCACAGAATAAGAGGCTTTTCACTGCTTACTTTATCATCTTCATTATTTTCTCTTGTGACCTAAAGATATAATTGCCTTTATTGCACATGAAATGAGATGAAAATAGGAAGTGGTATATTGATTTTTAATTCAACTTTCTTAATTTCGTATTGGGTTATATCAGATGATAAAATATAGCAATGGAAAACTCATGGTGTTATGACATAGGTGCTTTATTCTTCCTGTGCCTTTGTTATTTGAAGAAATAGAAGTGAAATTTTGTTTATGATTCAAATGTATCATTATTCAGATTGTATGTGTAGGTATTATGTCATGCTATTATATATACTTTGATTATTTTGTAGGGTATGGGTAATTAAATGACTTTGCTTAATGCATATTTTTCAAAAAGCAGTTTAAGCACAGTGGGAATGAATTAATTACAGTTGTTAGGTATAGAGTAAGGGACTAGGGGAGGAGAAATAAGTCACCCTAGAAAAAATAGATAGTTAGTGATGTATCAGGGAATAGGAACTGGGAGGGCCATGGAAGGGAGGGATGAGGTAGAGATTATACAGGGAGACAGCTAAAGATGTAAGGACTATTTGAGGTGTAGTATGAAAACTTTCTTCAGTATAAGTGTTCTGAAATACATACATTTATAAAAGAAATCTCAATGAAGTTGCCAAAGATTGGGGGAGATAGAGCCCCAACTGGACATCTCTTGCCATCAAATTAAGTGTTCCAGTACCAGGATTGTTTTCCATCCAACTGAATTGTTGGCCAAATGAACACCTTGGGAACTCCCAAACAACCCAGGATAACACCAAGAGTACAGGTTGTTCTTTACAAACTGATGGCAAGGCACCATTGCTAAAAAAAAAAAACAAAAAAAAAAAAAACCCACCTATATACCTGACTAAGCATGGAGATATTGACCTGATACCTATAGCGATACTACATTCCTATGTGCTAGTGTCTTTTGTATAGGAAGGTATTTTGTATGCAACCAAAGAAGAAACATAAGCACCAACACAGCCACAAACCATTTGATATACAATGATATCTTTCTTCCAAGATAGTCCAGTGCAATGGTGGCACAAAGTCTGTGGGGATAACCAACCAATACCTTATTTGCTTCAAGGCCCACTGCATGGATAAAACCCATACCTGACACTGCTTGCATGACCAAGAACATGAGACTAGATAGCCCAGGGACCTACAGTAAAACCAAATACTACTGTTTTAAATTTTTAAAAATAACAATAAACATGACTCCTGATGACATTCTGTTGCACTCAGATCAGTGCACTTCTCAGTCACCATCAGAGAAGCTTCTTTCAGCAGCAGATGGTAACAGATACAGAGAACCCACATCCAAACATTATCCAAAGAATGAAAGACTTTGAAACACCTTGTTCTAAATAGAATGTCTCCACTGATTACATACTCTTAGGGCTCGAGGAACTCTGCAGGAGAAGAGGCAGAAAGAGTGTAATCACCAGAGAGGATAAAGCATGATGAAACCGGACCAAACCAAACCAAACTAATCAAACCATAAACAAGGCCCATTAAAACAATAGGATTCATGTTCATATGAACTTACAGAGATGGAGGCAGCATGTACAGAGCCTGCATGGGTCTTCACCAGATGGTGTCTGTCACACGAATGGAGAAGAAGACACATACCCCGTAACCCAGAAACTATCTTCAATTCATAACCACTTGCAAATAAAAATTTAGTTATCTTTCTAAAGGGGAAATAAACTACACTTAAGGGTAGGCTACATGCCTGGCAGTAGATAACTGACAGAAAATGAATTTAACAGACTCTTTGGAGGTTCCTTGTCTCATAATACCATGTCAGGGCTTTTTCTTTTTTTAAACAAATCCTATTTTATTTTCATTTTGTGTGTGTGTGTGTGTGTGTGTGTGTGTGTGTGTGTGTGTGTGTGTATCACCCTACAGACCCTTTACTTGTATATTCTGGCTTCCAGTTTACTGCTTGTGTGGGATTTTTGAGTGTGTTAATGCATAGGTCTCTGTGTCAATATCTGTTTCTTGTGCCTTCTCTTGGGCTCTCTTCCTTCTGTTTATTTGTTTCGTTAGTTTTTGTTTTATCTTATCATATTTTAAATTTTAATTATTCCTTAGAAGTGTGTTCATTTTCCAATGAGAGACAGAAAAGGGATTGGCCTGTATGGGAAGGGAGATTGGGAGGAACCCAATGGAGTAGAGGAAGGGTAAATTATAATGAAGATATATTACATGATTAAAAAATAGTATTTTCATGAAAGTGGAGAAAACAGTTTAAACATATTGAGAACAAATTAATTAATATTAGCTGAAGCCTAAATCTAAGATGGAATATTACAGTTAATGAAGAGCTAATTAATTGATCAAGTAGCAGTCATCTATGTTTATTGATAAACCAGTTTTGTGAAAGGAACAGACATTCCTGGAAGCAATGGCAGATACAGTTAGAAACCTCAGTTATATTAACCAGTATCCTCTGACCACGATTTTGTGAATTTCTGAAAGCTCAAGAAATTCCCTGATTCTCCAGGGTCTTACCTTGTTTATCTGGCTGACTTAATTAGCTTTGAACTATGAGTGTCCATGCCTCTCTCTTTCCAGACAGAGCTATCTCTAGAGTCTAGACTAGAGCAAATTGGAACAATTGCCGAGGGCTCTGCTCTTCTGGGGAAAACCAGCAGCTGCAGTTGCTGTAGCACATTTGTGGATACTGGCTGTGGAGTGAGGAAGAGGATGAGAATTAATACAGCCAAAAGCTCAGTGGTAAAAGCAAACTAGTATAATATATACAGCATGTCCTCTCCCTCTAATTTTTGCCCACCGATGTTCGGGCAGTCACTCCACCACCCTAGCTATTAATGAATCTTCTTTTCATATCCCAGCCACTTATCTTCAACATGAATCCATGTCTAACATTTATCAGCCTAACTTTGCATCTTCATACTTATAATGACATAGTATGTGATGCAGTGAAAGGACCTTTTTTTCTTTCTCTAGAGTGTCTCCTCTAGAGATATGCACTGAGTCATAGGTGAAACTCACACACCTGGTCTTTTAAAAGCATCCAGGAGAGGCTATGAAGTGCTTATGTAGATTATAAAAATCTGTACTCTAGAAGCTGGAACAGACCACTTACAACTCATGTACCAAGCACCAAACTAGCAGCTAGAACATAATAGTTACATTCCACCATACAAAGTTGAAGCTATCAAATGCCTTTCTGTATCAATTAAGGGACAGAAAAGCATTATAAAGAATACACAGGGACAATTGAAGAGAGTTTAATAGTTATAAATACATGATAGCGTTATGGGGACAAAGAAAATATGGTGAAACATTCGAGACCACGTTATAGCTCAAAAGAACTGCAACTAGAATGGCTAGAAAGAAAGGATGGAAAAAGTAGAAGGAAGGGACCAGGGACCAAATACACAAATTGTCTCCCTTTTAATCTGACGTAATGATGTCACTGGCCATATCTCTTGAAGACCCAACAATGAAAGACAATGTGAAGTCTGGGCCAGAATGCTCTGAAAGTGCCACGGAGCAGAAGCATGTGAAAGTCAGCCATATTTAAATCACTTTAGAGTTACCAATGGGTAGGTTTTCTATGGAAAATAATTACGAATATTTACGTTTGTTCTTTCAGCTCATAGTTTGGGTACACCAACAGTGAGTCAGTTCTGAGAACTCAAAGAATTTTAAGAAATAAAATCTTTCGTTGAGACGGCTGCACTCCTAGTGCACATATGCACAGACACACACTCCTAAGCTTGTGCTGTGTGAACCCTTCTATTGGGTACACAGGATATTATGAAATGTGATATTTGCTGAAGTCTGCACATGTGAGTGTATGGTGTTTGTTAAATATCAGTAACTATCAGCTTATGTTGTTTTAACCTATGCAAAACTTAATAGCTATTGGTGCCTGACTTGTGTTGAACTGATTTCGTATTATGAAGTTAAACAACGCTGGGAAAGGAATGTTTCAAATGAGTGTTTTGAGAAACTGTTTATCTCTGCATCACATTGAGAACTTTCCAGTCTTACACTCAGGCTTCTGAAACTACAAACAACCCCTTTCCATATAAAAACCCTGAGGTTTTTTTTTTTAAACCTCATTTACTATACGCTTCTGTGCTTAGATGCCTGTGACTTAGTTAAAAATTATTCAATTCCCCATTTTTAGAGCAATATGGCATTATGAAGCAAAACTCGATGATAATGAAGACAATATTTCAGAGGAAGACAAACATATTCTCTGATTCATTGCCAAAAATATGTTGCTGCAATGAAGACCACCCAGAAGCTTCAACTGACACATGGGGCATCAGCCCATGTGCATTAAAGAAAAAGATCAGAAAGCAGAAAAGAAGCAAGAAAACAGGAAGAGAGAAAGAGAAAAAAAATTAACTTAACAGAACTAGCAACACATAGGGTTTGAAACTTGGGTTCAATAGTGAGAAATCCTAATTTTGAAGTTCACTTTAGCAGATATTACGGAAAACCTATTGTTTTTGTGGTCTCCTGCCTTCAAGAATCTTACAGTTTAGCAGTGGAGGGAAGCTGGGCAGTGAATTTCATCCTACAAGTACACAGGACTCACTTGCTAGCTAAAGTCAGAAGCAAGCCTTTTCTGCCAGAAAACTTAAGGTAGAGACTGAACTTGCTATTGAAGGACAACCACATACTCAGAGGGAGAACTGCCCAAAAGGCCTTCAAAAGTTTTCCAAGTAAGGTGGCAAAGTAGGTATGTGACAAGCACTGGAGAATGCCAGATGTCTCTGGGGAAAGATGAGTCAATTGGAAGGTCAGCGCGGTCAGGCCCGTGTAGAAGAACAGATGCAGGATGAGACTAGAAAGACATTTTGACCTATTATTTTAGGAGGGCTTGAAAGCCCTCAGCCCTTGGGTGGCGTTTTGGTATTTCAGATTCATGTCATTTTTCTCATGAGGCGGTTGGAGATTCAGAGGCAATGAACAGATCTGTTTGCTCTGCTTAAATAATGATAAGATAGAGAGAACAGCATCATTGGCATTGTCTTGGAAACCAAAAACCTGAATTAGGGAAGGGTCCATGTGGCTGAATTAAAGGTGGTAGGAGTTACAAAAGCCTTTTCAGAAGGATCTATGGGAGGACTAGCTCTTTTCTTAGTTGTGGGGCGTGTGGGAGAGGGATTCCTGAGAACCAGAGAGGCCCAGCATCTGAAGATTCAGGCTAGGAAGAGGCACGTGCATGCTAAGTATGAGGCTTGCCTGTCTCCTTCCTCCTTCCACTCCGCCTCCTTTGGTACCCTCGCCTTCTTCAGCCATTACATTAGGCATACCCCATTTGAATTTCCAGCGAAGCATCTCACTGTAGAGATCAGGCACAGTCACATGTATGACTTGGTTGTTTGCAAGAGAAGGGGAAGTGTGTTAAGTCTGGATTAGTGGGTGGATGGCTAAGGGAGAATAGCGAGGAAAAGAATTAGCAGAGAAGGTTGAATTACGGAAGGGAGCACTGGTCACCTTCTTGTCATGGTCAGATGCAGCTCAGAGACAGATCTGCATTATTTCTCTCCAGTTTGGCAAGAAGTGAAGTCTGTCTTGCTATTTCTTCTAGTGGTTTGGTTTGAAAATATTATGCTGAACGATCACATTTAATTCTTCCTTCACTCCAATGTATTATTATTGTTATATGGCTGAACATTCATAAATCTGAATGAAAAACCAAGCATCATCATTTTTGTTCCAGAGCACACCAATGGGGAATGTTGAGTGTATGAACACTTGTGTGTCCACATACCAGAAATTTGTTTCCTTTCTTTAATTAAACAAAGCTCATGCTTGTTGGCTTTCGAGGTGAGCTGCAATGCCCATCTGTTTAACTAGACATTTACTTGATGCTGTAGAGGGAGGATTGGCAAGTGGATACCAGATACAGGCTATGAAAAGCTAAATTTACCTTTAATAAATTAACCCAAAGGTGCTTAGTGATCAGTAGGTAGTTTGTCAAATGATCATAATAGGTGCAAAAAAAAAAAAAAAGTACTTGTTTTGAAAGTTTGAATCTTTTGTGACTGGGGCAAGAGGTACAGTCAGAGTTCATCTCGGATACGATTCTCTTCCTTCAAGTATTTCTATATGGAGGGTGGAGTACTTCAACAGTTTTTTTTTTTTATGTTCTGGGAGACAAAATGATCTATTGCATATGATGGTGTGCAGTCGTGAGAGCAAATATTATATCTCTTGATAGTATGTGTGAAAGCAGTTGGCATGTAGGACCAAGGGATGTCAATCTTGAATGTTTCTTTTAGATATTTCCAATTTATGATGTATTAGGGTAAACAGTTGGATTACATTTCTGAAGTACGTGTTCCATCAGGTAAAATCATTGTGATTACAAGCACTGCAACGGTGAGTAAGTTATGTGCTAGAAGGTTGGAAATGTTGAACAAGTATGCCTGTGCTTAAATGCTAATCCCTGTTCATATCTCTACTGAATAAACTACAAGGAAAGAGGGGGACGGATGCTGAAACAACACAACAGAAAGGGAATATTATGTCATTCTGAGAAATAATAGCAATAATACAGCTTGAGAAACTATTTCATCGATGCTTCAGCCATAATAGACTATTCCAGAACTCAAAGCAGAATGGGAGATTATAAAGAAGTTGTTTTATTTGAAAGTCACTTCTTTTGTTTTCCTGTTTTATTTCCTTGAATTCTTCCTTGTTTTCTGAGGCATCCTACAAAAGCCCAGGATGTGCTTTTTCATGTCCAGCCTCCATTGTTCAGAAGTTTATTGCTGTAAAAATGTGAGGATGGTTTGAAGAGCTTTACATATGTTTGACAGCAAAAGATAATAAATGTAAACAAATCTTTAATATTTTTCTAATTCAGTTTGTGCCATGCAAATGTCAGGACTAGAAAAACAAATCAATAAACATTTGAAAGAAAACAATATACATAGCTTAGTTTATATATTAAAAACAACTGTCAAACAATTATGACCTCATGTATTAGTTGGTTGTTTTGAAATATTCCTACTAGAGTTAAAAAAAATGCTATGAGGGCCTTTGAGCTTAAACATATTGTGTCAATCAAGAGCATATGTGATATATCTAAAACATGAGGTAAAAATTTTCTTCATAAATTATTGCATCAATAAATAAGTAATTTGCTTGAAAAAAATTATAAAAATATTTGCGCTTTTATTAGGTTCTCTACAGACCTTTTGAGGCTGATGTAAAAGGTTGATATGGCAGCATTTTGATCTCAGTATCCTAACTTGAAATACAAAAAGTAACATGAAGACTTTTTTTTTTTTTTTTTTTTAATTTCTCAGGCATAGTTCAGCCAAATTGAGTCCGTGAAACTTCATTCATTAAAATTTTAAGTAACCATGAATTTGTTGGCTTCAGTACCTGGGGTGTAACTTTATCCTTTCAATTAAAGGACAGAATTCCCCCCTGGACCTTTGGCTTTTCTTTTTCATATAATATATAATTTGGGTACACTTAATGGTCAGATTTTGTATTATTACAGGTGGAAAAACACCAGCTATCTCAAGGGGTCTGTGCTTGCAAACGCATGTAATTTAATTTTTTGAACCAATTTAATCAATGATTGTTTCGTGTGTGTAAATTTACACTCTTGAGGACTGCCTTAGATTTGAGGGTGACTGGGAGGAAGATCACTTCCCCTTTTAAAATGTCATTTAAATCTTGGGGAACAGTTGGAGATTAGGGTACTAATCCTTGTGATAAATTGTACTGTTTAACTTTGCTGAGATGGTGTTGTTGCAGATTTTATCAGTTAGATACCAGACTCAGCAGTTTTAGGTCCATTAACCCTTTACACACAAGCAGTGTGACTGCTTGGATATGTACTTCAAAATGTATTTGACCTAATATTTTCAATTTGTATAGCCATAGAATGTTTCATTCTGATCCTTATTATTTTTCTGAATAAAACTACTTCTCACTGTGTCGTGAATATTTCCATAAAACTCAGCAAGCTAATTTATGACTTAACAAAGAAAATAAAAGGCTTATTTTAATATAGAAGTACCTTTTATAGGGGAAACTGGTGGTGGACAGTATTAAATGACTCCAGTGTGGAAATATGCAGGTGGCCATTAGGAGCTGACTGTAAGATTTACTGAAGATTTCCATATTAAGTTTCTCTGCATGCAGGGCCATATATAAATCTAATTCTGTTAAAGAATTAAACTGATGACAATATGAATAATTTTATGTATATGAGAACCATTATCTTCACTCTCCTTTAGGGGATATATTGTTGCATCATTGTGAAACTGTATTTTGACTATTCTTCACCTGACTTGTTTCTCTATTGTGAAAGAACTATTGCTTTTCTATTCATCAGTATCTGTATGGGACACGCTTCTGAAGCACAGATCTGCCTGAGTACTTTAAGTGAAACAAGGACACTTACGGAAGAGAAGGAAGGTTCTAAAAGCACATTATATATATGTATATATATGTATATATGTGTGTGTATACACACATACACACACACACACACACACACACACACACACACATATATATAGGATTGGGTTTTTCACTTTTTATAATAGGATGCTTGGAAAAACACTTATCATTTCCGAAGATTCGCAAATCCGTGGAAAATATTTGGGGGAAATTACTGCACTTTCAGTCATCAGATTCGTGATTCTACCTCTCTACAACTCTACTTTTAATCATTTTGTAGTTCAGAGAGGGATGTTTTTCCTTTTAGCACAAAATTAGTTTAAGCTGACTTTCACTAGAGGAAAAACATACCACTTAAAGTCACCCAACTGAAGAAAATGAAGTCCAAACGCCCAAGAAATGTTTACTTAGTTTTTAACACCTCCTATACTTTGAATCCTGTCTTGGTAATGTTTTATGCATTGTTGATCTTTAGAAGTTAAAGGGAAAGATAGCCCGCACATTTCATGAACTTTATGCTGAAGCAATTTCTCTTAACAAGATGTGTGCTAAGAAACAGAATGTCATGTCTGATTCAGAGTTCCTTATCTGCTTCGAAAACCCCAAAGACCAGCATGTATTAACCTGGCAGTGGCTGAATAATGTCCCCATTTTATCTGTTTTGTGGTACCCCCTTAAAGCGCCCATTGAGTTTCTGGCTTCTCAGCTCAGAAAACCATAGCAACCTCAGTCCGCACTTCTCCAACTCAGGATAGAGTTCAAGTTGTTCTTCTGAAGCCCTCCTACCATCCGAAGCCTGGGAAATCCTGACCAAGGCCGAGGTATCCTAGGACTTCCAGCCACAGATAAAGGGCGGGGGAGGGGGCGCACACGCACACACAAATCCTGCGTCCTTTAATTGAGAGCTAGAGAGAAAGGTAAAAAGCACTTTGAGAGTTCTTGGCATTCTCCAGGACAGCATCTCCAGTGTCTGGGCAGCATCGTCTCGGCTGCCACGCACTGGCCCCCGTGCCCCCAAGGTAGGTCCTGGCCTCCAGGCCCCCGGGCCAGGGCAACCCAGCTTCCCTCCTCCCGCAGCCCGTCCGGTGGGGGAGGGGCGGGGCGGGACGAGCCGCGCGCGGTCCCCAGTTGTCGCGGGCTGGCGCGGCCGGCCGGTCCCGCGGGCGGCGGCGGTGGCGGCGGGTGCTCGGGGCCGGGCGGGGCGGCGGCGGCGCGGGGACGCGCCTGTCTCTTTAAGGGAGCTCGGTCTGGGGTGGCGCTTTCCTCCGCGAAGGCTCCTTTGATATTAATAGTGTTGGTGTCTTGAAACTGACGTAATGCGCGGAGAGTGAGGTCCTGACAAGCGATAACATTTCTGATAAAGACCCGATCTCATTGCAATCTCCAGCGTCCTCTTTTTCGCTGCTGCTCGGTGGTTCCGGACCTCGCGTCCTCCTGATCGCTCTCTCGCTTTTGCCTATTTTTTTTTTTAAACAACAACAACAACAACAACAAAAACCCCAACAACACCCCCTCCCCTTTCCCACCCGGCACCGGGCACATCCTAGCTCTATTTCCTTTCTCTTTCTCTCGCACTCTCTTTTTTTCCTGGGGGGGGGGGTTAGGGAAGGGAAAGGGGGGGAGGCAGGAAAGACCTTTTTCTCCCCCCCCCAATAATCCAAGATCAACTCTGCAAACAACAGAAGACGGTTCATGGCTCTGGCCGCCGCGCCACCATCTTTCGGGCTGCGGAGGGTGTTCCTGACGATTAATCAACAGGTAAGGGGGAGCCGGGCAGGCCGGGGGGCGCGGGCTCAGCCGGCCGGGGCGCCGTTCCGCCAGCGCTGCGCCCGCGCGAGTGTGCGCAAAATGTGGGCGATCGCGAGCGGGGAGCCCTGGGAATTAAAAGTGACTTTCTTTGAAAAAAAAAAAAAAAAAAAAAAAAAGCACAGCCGAGGGAGAGTGTGCAGCAAGCCAAGCGCAGGCTTCTCGGGTTTCACACGCATTTTCTTTCTTCCTCCCCCCCCCCCTTGCGCGTGTGATTTCTTTCTTTCTTCTCTTCTGTTACCCTTGCCACCCCCCACCCCCAATTCCTCTGCTCCCTTTGCTGGGTCTAAGGCATCTGAGCCTTGGAAACCAGAGCGACTTCAAACTGCAGTAGCCCCCAGAGTCAGGAGGGTCAAGTTCAGCCGCCGGGGAGGAGGAAAAACAAATCCCGATTTGCCAAAAAAAGAAGTTTCAGGCCGGTGCCCCCTCCCCCTCCCAGCCCCACTCCCCCTCGCTGTCTCTTGCTGGCTGATTTTAATTCTCTCCTACCGGGAGCAGCAGAGGATCTGGAGGTGGCTGGACCCGAGGGGCCGCCGCCGCCGCTGCTGCAAGTTTTCTGGGGGCTCCTGACAAACGGGGAGCAGACTAGGCACCGGCATGCAGAGTAGTAAGTTGGGTGAACTTGGGAGGGCCGGGAGGGTTTCCGAGAGGGGTCTTGGAGTGCCCCTCAAAGTGGTAAAACAGCATAGACTGGTTTTGGCTTTGAAGAGTTTAGTTTGCAAAGCCAGGCTTCAAACTTTTTTCCCTTAAAGGCCCAGATGGCTTGGAGGGAGCAAGTGTGGCATCCCCTGCTATACCCGTCTCTGGGCAGCTCAGGGCAGCCTGGGCCCAGGGGTCTGTGCCCTGTCGGTACCATGAGGCAGGGCCTTGCAGCCAGGGCGCTTCCGTAGGGGCTGAGCAAGGGGCAGACTTCCTCTGTGGTGCGGTTGATGCGCCATGTGTCGCGGGTCAGGGGACACTGGCTGGTGATTAAACGCCTGACAGCGGTGGGACATGCAGGCAGACAGGCTCTTTGCTTTCTGTCTAGTTCCTGTTTGGGCTGTAGAGTCTGAAACGCATCTTTGAAAGGCCAAGGCAAACACCTCTATCCCTTCAAATAACTCCAGGATTATAGGACCCCATGAATAATTTGAGGGCGAAGCAGAGGTGGGAGCTGTTTGAAGTGCAAAGCTGTTTTTGTGGCTGGGAAAGCTTTTTCTGTGAGTACCTGTTTGAGATGGTGGTGTTTCCCCTTTCACCAGGGAGGTCACTAACTGTTTTATGGCTCTAGGATCCTAAAGCCATTGAAGTGAGAGGACCAGAGGACTTATGGGGGCTTCAGAGAGAATCTTGCTTGGACTTACAACATTTTAGGACCTGGCTGACTTCCCCATATCTTTTTAGGCCTCAGATTTGATCCTTTGAAAGTTTTTGAGTAAGAGCTATGGATTTAATGATGAATCCAAATTAAGATAGAATATCCATCCTTATCCGGTTTTGGGAAACCACCGCTAGCGTTTTAAGCAAGGTAAGTGAAGAGAGAAGGGCCCAGGGAAGAAGTTAAAATCAGGCACAAGTTAAGGCCGATTCATTGAACTTTTATAAGCTCTCCAGGTGAACAGGAAAGGGCCTGGAAGAGACAATCAGGACAAAAGCGAAAATACAGATAAGGGCTTGAGACAAGATTACAAAGAAGTAATCATTCTAGGCCTTACTGGCTAAATTTGATTGCTCAAGCTTAAAAAAATAAAAATAAAGGAGACTTTTCCAGTAAGTCTTCGGAGTGCTTTAAACTCCTGAGGACAAACCCACCAGCCTCTGTCGCATCTCCAGCCTTTCCTGAGGGGGGGGTTTAGAAAGAGTTGATCATTTAGAAGAGGCTCCCAGAGTTAAGTGTGTTAGGGACTGTCAGGAAAGTACTACAGCTGGCAGGTCCTTGACTTGGGCAAAATGAGAATGAAAGCTCTAATCTCACTGCTGGGCAGTTTCTTACACGCTGTTCACTCGCTTCTGAGGCTCCCCCAAGTTAATTCAGCACTTGTCTAGAAAAGCAAGGGTTCTAAAGTAATCACCATGCGGCTTTTCCCTCTTTCCTTTTCCCCAAGTATGACAGGGTTGTGAATAAATACAGGGTTTGTAAGGGAAGATGAAGCGTTTCCTGTAAGTTTCGATGCTGACAAGACAGTCTGGAAATGATACCAACATTCTGAAGATAATTTCTCTCTCTCTCTCTCTCTCTCTCTCTCTCTCTCTCTCTCT
>OU015748.1:94538263-94578667 GCA_907169655.1 Acomys percivali
TCTCTCTCTCTCTCTCTCTCTCTCTCTGTCTCACCTTTGAGTGAAAGTTTTATTAATTGCATGCTTAAACTTTACAACTTAAACTCATATGTTCATTGAGTTTATCCTTCGGTAGATTTCATAACTTTCTTTGAAAGCTGTTCTCTTGAATTAAAAACATCTCCAGTCAGTTAACTAGATGGGGCCGTGAATATGCTAGGCTGATGGTCATTTCTGTACGTTAGAACTGTGAGACTTAGAACTGCAAAGGAGGAAATAGAGTCAGAACGGCGCCTCCATTCTGCCATGATTTGTCTAAATGTAAGACATTGGGAAGCTTCATCAGGGCTCAAGTGACAAAATAGGATTTGCCTTTGTGAGCTGATATTTGATGGCTTCCCAATATGCCTGTTGCGTGGTAGGGCTGTGTGTGTGTAGAATACTTTTTACAAAAGTAATAAGTAAATCTGACACCCTGCAAATAACTGGTAGGAAGTACCTAGCAAGAAAGTTTGTCACTCCTGCATTTTAGATTCTGTTAGTGTTTGTGTTGCTGGGTGGCTTTCTGTCCCTTGCTAAAGCTAGCATTAAAAGTGCACAGGAGAGTGCCCGAGTGGCTGTGAATCCTGAGCTGAATTCAGAGCAGCGCTCCACACTTCGACTACTAACATTGCAAGCAATTTAATAGAAATTTCTACAGACTTTCATACTAACCGATGAGGCATCCAAATCGGTGTACATTTAGTCACAAGTGGCCTACATATACCCTTACTTTGTTTTTGGCATTATTTATACTTTTCTCTTAAGTCATGTAACACACTGGAATTTATTCCAGTTTTCACTCTAGGTCTCCGTAAAACACATAAGGAAATCTTCATTCATAAGAAAACCTTCTAAATAGGGAAGTGGCTGCATCTGTAGGAAAGCTGCTTTTAAGACCCTAGCATTTAATGGTGGTTTTATTAAAGCTGGTGCTTTATTATTATTCAATGTATATGAGTCAATGCACAGGGAGTAGCCACTATTTGCTTCTAAAGATATATGCATTTTCTATTAAGAAATAAGGCAAGGGTGTGAGGTTTTGGTAAACATTATGCTATTTTTTGAAGTAAAAAAACATTGCTGAAAAATTTTAAACTTGCAAAATTTTTCTCTTGAGTTAGAACTTTATTTTGAGTTTGGAATTGGTGTTAGCATTGAGAACTGGTTTCTGATATTATATATATATATATATATATATATATATATATGGTATACATATTTATATACATATATATACCAATTATTGTTACTTTAATACATCCTTCGAGAGCAAACAATAATAGCATAAAACTGTGTCATTGTACAAAGTAGACTGTCAGAGAGTTGTGGACAGGTGTCTATAATTGATTTCAAGGGAAATTATTATTTTTGAAATAAGCGATGAACTTAAAAATAAAATGACTGGCTCCCATTAAAACATATCCTCATGAAGATATTCTCTGGTGTGTAAAATGAAGCCATTCATTCAACACACTGACAACTTTCCACTTGGTATTTGCCTCTGCTTAATTTAGTTTCCTCGGGACAGCTAGTGTGGTAGTCTGCATCTGTTTTTGGCAGGCATGGAAAACTATAAACTCAGACAGTTCTGTCTCAAATATTGTAGCTCATGAGTTACAATCAATTTGATAAAAAGCAGACAAGTTGTATGAGCTTGCTTTCTGTTGTTCATCCTTGGTCCAGATTTCAGGTAACAGATTTCTTTTTCTTCTTTTTCTAGTTATGATTTCTAATATTGTTGATAACTAATTGATCTTGTTAAGCTTCTGTATTTATTATTTATTGAGCTATGGGGTAATGAATGAGAGCTTATACAGACTCAGTTAAGCTTTGCCTACCTATGGCTTAGCTCCATTTATTAGGATACATGGAAATAAATGCATCTGTTGTCATAACAGGATTTATGAGACTTAATGGACCCTTGTAGATATAATGTGAAGACGCTTATCTTGACTTTTCCAAGCAGAATTTCAACAGAATTTCCCAAGTGTACTTTTTATGCACATGTATAGAAAAGGCAACATACTTTACAATTATTTTCATTTTAAAAACCGAGCAGTTGTTTTTTTTATCATTATCAAAATCATTTATTTCTTAAAACTTTGATCAGTTTACTAAAGTAAGTATATCTGAAAATGCCAAAGTTTGCTTTCAGACTACTGTTCCATAGCAAAAGGTGCCCATTTTATCCTTAAATGTAAGTTAGTCCAAAGCTATTTGTATCAAATATTCTATTATAGATGACATTCATAAGTGAGACTTCAGAGGACACAATCACAACAGCTTTGGGGGAGCCTTTATATGACTCAGTGCCTCTTATTTCGCTGGGAAGTGAGTTTGCAAGCCTTTGGGTTGTTCCCCTGTAGAGTAGACTAACAGAGACATTGATTCAGGCTAGAAGGAGATCTTTAAGCTCAAAGATATGCTTTTACTGGATTTACAAGATGCTGAAAACTATTTGAATTGTTAAGAACTAGTCAAGAAAAGCGTGCTAGAACAGCAGCCATCAGAACCATGACAGCATGGCTACACTGAGTTCTTTTCATGATCCCATCTCTCTTTGCACACGCAGAGCACCGTTCCAAGTACCGAAAACAAAGATGAAACTATCAGTGTACTTCAGATTTGAACATCACTAAAATGATTTTTTTTTGACTCAAGGTATAATTGAAATACAAACATTAAGGCTGGCCATACAGCATGTTGCATTCAAAAGAATAAAAAAAATTACTTTTAATTTTTAAAATGTTGCTAGCTCTTTAAAAACCTGCAGTTAATACTTTACAAGTGGCTAGACACCTTCCCTGATGTTCAGTTTATACAAGTAGGAAACTTTCCTGCTCTTTCTCTCTCTCTTTCTTGTTTTCTTTAAACCAACTGACGTCATGCCAAACTTTCCTTTAAAAGAACAGACAGAAGTAATTGGTAGCTTTTAACTTTTAATAATGTTCTGCTTGGTTTTGGTGGCCAAAATGCTATTTTTTATTATTTATTTATTTATTTATTTTAGAAAAAAAAAAGTTCAAGTAAGAACGGGCTTGTGGCCTGAGGAAGAAAAGCTCCGTTGATACAGTTATTTTTATTCTTGTTTTTCAATCTGTTATTAAAACGCTTTCCTGCTGAGCTCTGCTGCATTTCTTCAGTTGTTCGCTGTAATGGCTGGTGCACTTGAGGTTACCATAATTTAAACGGTTTTGGGGGCTATAGGGGTATGGATATTTGTGTTACTTTATTTCTTTACTATTTGAAAGGAAAAAAAAAACAAGTTTTGTTTCAACCAAGATTAATTAATGAAGGTTATCAATGGTGACAGGTCAATGAATATGTTTATATGGAGAATGCCACACCTGTTACCAAGAGCCTAAACTATGGAAGTTTAATTGTGGCATTAGTCATTTTTATGTACAGAGGAAGGAAAATAGATGAAATGTTACCAAAATGCAGTTTTATATTGAAAGAATTAATTTCAAGGGTCAGCTTGTTCCTACTGAAGTGTTTCATTTTTCACCCTGATGAATTTAAATAGTATTGTTTAACCTTATTTATCACATTGTATTTTGACCTTATTTTAATAATTCTTGTCTCTCCTCAGAATTTGCTCAGGCAAATAGAAATTTGTCTGCTTAAGAGAAACCTTGATCACATTGATTGACAGAGGCCAACTTTAGAAGTTGGCAAGCAGAAAATTCTTTCTGGGGTGAAAAAAAAATTGTGTCAGTATTTCCTTCCTTGGGAAAAGCTACTCCACCCAGAAGTGGGCTCTCTTTCTCATTTGTAGGACAGGACTGTGTATCCATGTTCCGCATGCAAACTGGTGCTGAGGTTTAAGCCTTTGCTGGAATACCAAATTTCATCCGTGAGTTAGTTATCGTCACCTCTTCCCTAGCCAGAGAGTCTGTAAGGAATAATATACTATGAAAATGAGGTGTCTAACAGAGGAGGAGTAGGCACTAATACATTTATTATCACCAAAGTATTCTGCATATTCCAGACCCTTGTACTGTTCTCATCTTAGAAATTTGACAATGTTGATTTACTTTATTCGTTCTCAGCTTTTACTGTGAAAGCCACAGACTTTTCATTCGTATCTGACAGATTCTTCCTTTGATAACAACTCCTTTCCTAGCATATTTTCCAGGGAAAACTGGAAGAATTAAACTATGTGTTGCTTGTATTAATATAGCGCAAGTTTCTTGAATTTGGTTTGATTTAATGAATGATTTTTTTTTAGAGTTTGCAAGCATAAATTTCAAATCATAGGTCTGTCTGCCGTGAGGTTTTTTTTTTTTTTTTTTTTTTTAATAAATGTAGGTCTGTTACTTCAAAATTGGGATAGTTATAAAATTTAGCAAGAAGGGGAAAAAGGCAGAGGGAAGTATTTGGGGCTGGAGTCCTTTAATATCAACAGCTAGTTTACTGAGGAGACGTGGGGAGGGGTAGGAGAGGCTTTGTGGAAGATGATACCAAAAAAAAAACCCATCAATTGCGCATATGATCCCCTCCCCTTAAGGTTTACTTAAACAATATGTTTCGGTTTTGCCTCAAACCATTCGGCACCACCTCTGCTCCAAGCTTCCATCACTATCTTGGTTCCTGAGTGATTAAGGATGGTGTTTTCTGTTCTATAATGAGCAGTATTGTTTGAACAAAGGTAACATATTTTGATTTGTGTAATTCTTTGGCAGTTACCAGGGAGCTACCTATAGTGTAAGAGGAGTTCTATAGTATAAAGCCTGTGGATATTTGATGCAGCCACGGTATCTGTACTGTGTTTGAATTATTGCAGCAATGTGTGCATGCTCTTGGAGCTATATTTTATGTATGTATTACTTAGATTCACCTATTGTGGGATTTAATGTGCTAAATCATGACCTGCTGTGCTTTAAACAGGAATCTTTTAAAACAGATACATGACTTGTTTTTTAAAAGTTAGAAGTTTGAAGTGCGTGTGTGGCAGTTGAACATAATGAACCAGTCGTTTCCATAGTAAGCAGATGGACTTAGAATTTACTAAGAAATTTCAAGAGAAGGGAAGAAACCCCACCCTGTAAATCAAAATGCCCCCTTGTTGTGTTTTTTAAAGTAGTCTTCTGAGAACGTCCTTTTGAAAACATCTTATTTCTGTGGGGAGTGATAGTGCTTTTTCTGACGATATCATTTCATAGGCTGGCACTTCACAGTTTACAATTCTATCAGCTTAAAACGTTATGCAGAAAAATTATGGAACATGTAAGGACTCCATACTCTGAGCCCATGCGTTTTTCCCTAGGGTGATGGATTCTGTGCGTCACCCAAATGTGATGCTCTTTGCTGGGCTTGTAATACTGGTTTGAAGGTTGCTGGATGCCTTAGTTCATCAAGCAACATAATACAACAACCTTGGTAACTAGGTAATTGACACAGTCAAAGTAGGCTCTGGAAAATGTTCCAAATATTTTAGAGTCAGTTCAGAACTTAGCATATATTCCATTTATTCAACACTTACATAAGCAGATGATTCATTGTCTGCCCTTTAAGCCTGCTATAGACAATATCGCTAGAAATATGTTAATGCTTACCATTCTTGTTTTTATTTTCTTTTCTTTAGTTTGAAAGGAAGATAATTGTCTCATTTTCTTAATGATTGCTTGGTTTATTATTATAATTGTGATACTTGTAATATAATAGACATTTATGCTCCCTAATGTATATGTCCAAAGCTTTAAGAATACTGATACTATTATTATTTTTAAAAAGTTAGTATTATAATAGCAAGGAGCGAGATCGATATAGGATCGTAGATAACTTATTTAAATATAAAAATGTCTTCGATTAGAAAACAAGGGATGAGAATGTTTTAGTTTAGTGTTCATTTTACTTATATAATTTGTACCGACTATGAAGTTTAAAAATCAGTGAAAGTTCATAATAAAACATGCTCTTTTTGATTACAGTCTACAGGATGGCTTTCTTAGCAGTCATATGAATTGCAATATCATTTCTGCCATGTGTTTATATAGGAATTAGAGATATATCTATAACCAGTGTAAATGTGTACAGTAGAGTTGGTTTGGGACATCAGATTTCTCTGGTACATGATAAAGGTTATGTGCAGAGGGATACACATTACTACCCTAGAATTAATTCAGCACATTGATCTCTGCCTTAATGCTTCTCGGTGCACACATGCATGGGCGTATGCTTCTGTTCTGTTGTGGTAGAGGTCAATATATTTGATTCTATCAAACTATTTATTTTCTTAAATGACATTAATCTTTCTCACGTCCTTTTCAACTATTTAATGCATCCTAGAACCTATCTGAAGTTTCATTAATTATAAATCTGGTTCTCAATGACAGTGAACTTGACTAAAGAAAGTGAAAACTAAATTCTGCTTTATGTGATGTCATGACCCACTCATCATCTTAGCTCTGGAAGAGGGTAGCTCGTTTGTCTGCCAACATTTAGTAGGTCTGAACACATAGGTATTCCTAAAAAAAAAAAAAAAAAAAGATGTCATTTGTTTTTGCTTTACTTGTGATGTTTTTAATGATTGTTGGAGAGAATATAGGTCACTTTATGTTTAGATGATGTTACATGGTTGACAGACATTAAGACTGGTTATAAATATTTTAAGCTTCATCTGTGTCCATACTTCTAAAGTTTTACAATGCCTATTCTCAACTCTGGATGATTAGTAATTCTTTCTCAATTATTTTTATTGTAATTTTGAGGCCTTTATACCTCATCTTTGTTTTTTGTTTGATGATATTTGTTTTTTTTATACAGTTTAAATTTTTTAAGTGAATAATTAGAAATGATTATGTTCACCATTGGATGCATATACTCCAACAGGATGACTGCAAAAATTTTTCCCTAGTTCTAGAAAATAACCTAGGTAAAGCCTTGTGAGCATAAGGTCGTCTACAGTTTTAAAGTAAATATTTAAGAACAGTTTTCCCTTTTTACTAACATTGCATTCTTTGCATGTAAGATGTGGGGAGTTTGTAGTAGGAAACCTCCTGCCATCATAACCCCAGTTACAGTAATTGTTGGTTTTACCCTTTAGTCTGTCACTCTTTACTCTGTTTTAAAGTGGTCTGTTTCTTAAGATAATTTACTCTGCTGAAAGAATGACCTAGTTATTTGTAACACATATTGCTTTTAAAAAACACTTTGGTACACTATAAAGCAGGAAGCTTTCACTCAGAACATTAGGCCAGAAGTAAAAAATCCTATGTGTAATATTTTATAAATAAACCTACTATGCACATGATCTTGCATGCTGTCTTTGCCAATGTCTTAACTCTTTTGTGTTGCATTTGTTTACAATTAATTATAAGTAGACATTTTGCACTCTTTATCCCAAGAATAAGTCACTATCTTATATTTGACCTTCAATTAAACATAGCTATGCTCTTCCCACTCACTGAGAGTTTTCATATATCACTGACAATAACATTCTGAAATGTGACTGATGTGGACCATGATTAGAAATGGAGAATCAACGGTAGACATTAGTGGAGCCAGGTTTTCCTCATTTTTCTGCTACAGGCTTTGGATCCTTTTAAAGGAGAAATCTGTCTGAACAGTACGGGCAGAGGGCTCTGTACAGTCTGGATAGTGTAAGGCATTGGTGAAGCATGAGGCTTTATTCATTTATATGTTCTGTTTTGTTTTTTTGTTTTTTTGACACAGAAGACTTCGACCTTTTAGCCTGTGGTCCTTGGGAACTTTAGATAAGCCCCACTGGGGTCACACTTTCAGTCCTGGCTTCGCGTGACAGAGAGCACTCTGTGCGCAGCTTCTGCTGCTACTGCAGTGCTTTCCTTCAGGACTGCAAGGCCCTTTAAGTTAATTTGGCTTGTTGGAAGCATAACCAGAACCCTTGCTTTCTGAAAATCATCTGGGTGGGTTCCAGAAGGGCAAGCAGAGATCATGGGGCACATGATATCGCTGACTTTAGGGTGCTAAAGAAACCTGTGGTGAGACCACCTATGCTGTCTCTGAATTATTCTGCCATGCTTTACCAGCAGGGGTATCGTTTCCCTTTTCTCCTTGCTTGAGGAAAAAAAAAAAAATATATATATATATATATATATATATGTGTGTGTGTGTGTGTGTGTGTGTGTGTGTGTGTGTGTGTGTGTGTGTGTGTGTGTAATTTTTTTCAGTCTCAAAAGGATTAAGGATCTTGCTGGATGGAGGATTTTTTTTTTGAATCTCTATTTCTTTATGATATTTATATTTGAAAGGCAGTGACATAAGAAATAGAAGACACTTACATACATCAAAATGATAATTTGATTTTATTGTTTGTTCCTGCGCAGGCCCATTGGCACTTAATTTCTCTGAGGAAATATACCAGATGGAATTATATAAAGTTGTGCTATAATGTGGAAATAATTATGAATACCCTTTTTTTTTTCTGGCAAAAAGATTAAGGCAATTTTAGTTAGTGCTTTTACCCAACTCAGCACTCCAAGATTATAGTGTGAATTGGACTACTCGATCAAAAATGATGCTTGCAGTGTTTGGTATCTTGACATAAGGGACAGAGGAGACTTTGAAAATGCTCACCAGCATGTTTTAGATTTTCCCCCTATCGCATTATCAGCGTTTGGAGGTCTTGTGATGCTTTTCCTTGTTTCTTGTGGCGTTAGTCAACGGCACCAAGCACAAGCTGCTAGCATATTCGTCCCCAGAGCTGGTCCAGTAAAATGAGGGATTATGTTTTCATGAAGGTTTGGAGTGTGATGAAAACTAGAATAACACCTGTCTTCCAAGGCGGGTCCTAAGTTTGGGACTTGCCACTCATTCTCATTCTGAGAGTTACAACAGGTAGAAATAGCCAGAGAGATCACTAAAGTTAGTTCTGTCTTTCATGTCTAGGAAACTATAGCACTGAATGTTTGCTTTTTGTGTGTTTTGTCTCCAAGCAGAGGAAACTGACAGTTTTATGTTTTAAGTGTAGAAAGTTGCTCTTGGCTAAGTAGCCCTGAGTTAATCACAGGGATGTTAACTTGAATTTTGGTCTTTATACAGCCTCTGATTTTTTCAAACGAAATGTGCTGTTGTTATTACCAAATTGACATCCTACCTTCTGGGTTGATTGTTAGATAAATGTTTGCTTAAACGCTCTTTCTTGAAGTCCATTGCTTTCAAAGTACATAGCTTTTTTTTTTCTTTAAAGCTTTTCAGAAGAGGAAATATTTAATCTTTATAGGGGTTTTGTTTGTTTGTTTGTTTTCTAGATTGCTGAACCTCTGTCCTTTCCTGTAAAATACAAAGTAGTTTTACATGCATTTACATGGTGTTGTTCTTCTCTCTCTCTCTCTCTCTCTCTCTCTCTCTCTCTCTCTCTCTCTCTCTCTCTCTCATGTTATCTTTTTAAAACCTCCGATACAGGAGAAATCCAGACATCAATGATCTCAGTTCTCAAACCACACTCTGGCAGGCATTTTGCTCGTTTGTAAGGAGTCTCTACAGGGAGAACTCCTTTCCCGTGTCATTTTATTTTTACTTCAGGGATGTCTGATTTGGAAAAGTCATGTACTTAATCATTAAAGTTAATTGAAAACTGTAAATGGTGTGAAAGAACATGCCGTTTGCTTGAGCATCGCTTAATTTTATTCACGTGCATTAAATTTTTGATTGAAGGGGAAAAAAAAACCAAACTTTAAGTTTGAATTCTATATAAGAATAATCTATGGAATTCTCCAGAACTAGAAAGAAAATAGGAAACACCATCAGTGAATCCGGTTAGGGTTACTTCTGTAGAGATTAGAGATTTTTCCATGACATATTTTAGTGGGAGGATGTGAAGTATGAAGAAAACTCTCTCTGTTTACACCTGAATTTTTCCCCTAACTACTATATGGTGAATGATGATGGACCTTTTTAAACTAGAGTTATGTACATAAATAAGGACGAGAATGTAGGGAAATGACAGACCTATTTATATGTAAGGGAAAAAAAGTTTTCATCTGTAATAGATGGGCTTCTTCCTAAAGAGGGAACCACCAAGTTTTAAACACGGTCTCCTGAAAGCTGTTCCTCTGAAAGAAGGAATTGGCCACAGAGATCACACTGATTGTCTTTAGAAGTAGTTTGGTGTCTCTGCTGGTGGAGATGGGAATGCTTCTAGCAGTCACCTCCTCCTTTGCCTGCTGTGATGTCAGGCGAGCATGTAGCCAGGACTCTGACGTGTGGCCTCATCCGTGTTGAGGGATTAGGACACTGTTAGGATTCCCCAGTCATGTTTGATGTGTTATTTTGGAACCACAGTTTTAAAAATGAAATATAAGTAATGAAGTCTGAATAGCACTTTTATATTTAATCTGAAGGAAGGAGTTATAGATAGTGAAAATTTCCACACGCCCCTTTCAAGTTTTCCTATGTAGAAGAAAATAGGGATTCCCTCCTTTGAAGAGCACCATAAAAATAATTAAGTTAAAAAAATAATTAAGTTGACCTTATTTTGATAAAGTATGATTCGTTACAGATACTTGCTGAATTTCAGGGCCAAACAGAATGCACATATTCAATAGATTTGTAATAGAGAAATAAATTAATAAAGGGACCTGACAGCCGAATGAATTAAATCACCTGAGATGACATGCAGGGCAACCTTTGGCCTCTGACAGGATTATATTTGTCTGTTATTCTGTTCTATAACCCTTTTCCCATTTCATTTATTGATGAGTGCAAAGCATGTGCTTGAACGTATGGTGTTCTGATTTCCTCAAGAGACAGAATACCAATCTACGTGTATGATCTTTTCAAACTGCTTCTCGGGACATGTAGGACCCTGAGCAGAGAAAGACCCTTTTCTCAATAGACTTTGTCGGTCAGGGATCTGCTGTGGTCTGTTGTGATCTTGGTTCTGTAATGCATGTCAATTCAGAAAGATCATGGGGTCCTATGTTATTTTCGATGGTATAAACTACTTAAATTGCTATTCCATTTTAGTGTGCTCATCTTGATCTACATAGGTAGATTGTATGAAAGGTACAATAACAGGTTTTCCCCTACTTGGCTAAAATAATGATCTCCATAATAAATATAAGTAAATCAGTAGACAATTTTCCAGGTTAATTTGGAAAATTTGCTTAATGTTTCAGATTCTTCAATTGTTTTTCCTTCTGCGGATGCATATTAAAATAGAGTCAAACTGTCATTTAGTTTGTCATTAGCATGCAGCAAGACGTTGGGGGTTATATAATGAATTCATTGGTATATTCTGTTATTGCAATGCCATATGTGATACAGGTCTCAAAGGTGTAACAGAAGTTATCTCACATCAGCATTCTGCATAAAATGTAGGTGTAATGTTTCTTTTAGAAACCTTAATGATATGAACCTCCTTAGATTTGCTGACACAAAGTCCAGCTTGGATGAAAAAATAATGATGGCATTCTCTTTAAGAAGAAGGCAGTTTCTGTTACTTTTCGCTTCAGTTTAAAATACCTTCAACATTTCTCGATATTAAGACCAATGAAAATAATGGTCCATTTGAATTAATCTTTTTATAATAATTCAGGCCATCTTTGAGATTGGGTCTGAAAAATAAGATTATTTTCCTTGAATGTGGTTAAGAAAGGGGTCACAGTACTTTGTACAAACCTCTCAGCACTTAAAAAAACAATTTAACAAAAGAACAAGGGAAAACAGCTTTATCCTAAATGCTTTGCCTCTCAGCCCTGTCTTTTGAATGATAGGTGCATTTCAGCTTTAAGTATGCTTAAAAGAAATACTTAATTTATAGTTGTAATGACTTTAGTTAGTTAGTTTAGTTTCTTCTTACATATTTAGCCATGATTTGGACTTAAAACACGAATATAGTTAACTTTTTTTGTTGATTCTAAGCAAGTCAATTTTCATTTGGTGTGTTTGAAGTACAGAATTCTCTTACACACTTAGGAGGTATAATAAAACCTTAAATTTCTTGCTTTTGCTTAGGGGTTATTTCTAATAATAAAATTGCATTTTGTAAAGGACAATACAACTCCATCCCTCATAAGAGAAGCGCACAGATTGGTTATAGATGCAGTAGGACTGCCCTGGCTTAGAAAAAATGGTACTGAATGCCATGAAGTAAGGAATTGAACTGGACATCCCTGGCTCTGCTTCAGGCAGCTCCAGAAGTGACTTTGCAGAAAGCAGGAGGAGCTGACAGGCTGTGAAAATGGGCTGGGCTGGGTTGGTCCACGGTGTGCACCTGAATCTCCTTGCTCTTGCTTGCAGGGTAAAGAAGAAAGATGCTTTCATTTGCAAGGCTGTTCTTTGTTTTGTGTCATAGCCAGATGGCAGGTGGTCCTTATTTTATTATTGTTTTTTTTTTCTCTCCCCTTGCTTTGGTTGTTTTCTCTCCTTGATGTTTCTTTCAGGTGAAAGCTTTTATAAATAATTTATCAATAGGTGTTCCTTTAGAATAAAATGGTCTCCTAGTGGGATGGTTTTAAAGTAGTTTTTCTAAAATAAACGAAGAGCCATTGTGACAATGGTCCTGGTCACTTCAAGTAGTATCTCCTTCCTCCTTGCAGTGGTGAGCACACACGCTCTCACACTATCTACAGGCTAAACCCTTCATCTGTCCTTACATAGCTATTGAGTTTTTCCTCTCCTTTTCATTCATTATTTCACTATAGTTGAACTTGCTATTTTACTCTGACTTTAAGTCACAATTTAATATTAATATATAACTGATACAATTTTAGCAAAAAAAGGTTAAATGTCTGCCTTTCCCAAGACGCTCTTAATCATTTTCTTAATGTCAAATTAAGTGTATTTTCCCAATTAATTTCCCCCTCTATACATCAAACACCATTTGGCGTGGTCTATTTTTGTTCTTTTACTTGAGGACACGAAATAGGCAGTTGTTGCCTTTTCTTTAGCGATTTGTTCTTCCAATAAGTCATTGCATGTTTGACTTCATTTATCTATTTTTTTACTTCTCTTGGATCACAGTTTTGCTAATTTATTCACCTACTGAAGCAAATTCTTTTTCAGACAGTCTTAAACTATTTTATACTTGTTCTCATGACATGTATTTGTGAACAAAGACTACCTTAGATGTTTTATAGAAGGTAGTTAAATGGGTTATAATCCAGTTGTAGTTGTTTATGGAGCATTCTTGGAATGTAGGAAAAGTCTAAGTACAGCTTTGTAGGTAATCTATAGCTAATGAAGCTGGGAAATAGGTTAGGATTTAACCAGGATGGAAGTCTAGGTAACGCTCACCAAAATTACTAAATAGAACTTCTTGGACAGTTTTGAAAGACCCCAGCTAAACTGAAAGGCTACTTTTAATTCATTTGGACATTGATTTCATGTTGTTTTATGTAAGTCAAACATGTTGCTTTTTGAGATTTATCAATTTCAGCGTTTCCAAGTCAGAAGTTGGAATCCAGTCTCTCCTTTTTTTTTTTTTTTTAAACAGATAAAAGATAAACTGAAACACCTACAAAAATAAGCCGAGAGTGGAGAAAATATTGGATGGCCAAATGAATTTGGTTCCTTTCTCATAAATCAGCCGATTGAAGTGTGCCAGGCCTCCCTGTTTCTTGACAGTGCTATACTGAAGTCACCAGTGGCTTTGCAGAAGCCAAGCCCCAATGGAGTTTCCATCTGATTGCAATGCACAAATGAGCCTGTTTTGCCAGCCGTCCTCTCCCCTGTCTCTCAGGGCTAGGCTACCAGGGCATTATGGTCCTGCCACTTTTCTAGTGTGCCTTTGATTTTTTTTTCTCCCCCTAAATATCTATTCCTTTCTTTGAGGATTTTATGCTTCCAGCTTTTCATCTGAATGAAACAATCCCAGAGTCTTCACCTTTCTTTCCATCCTGTCTCTGAGTGCCAGCACCATCAGCTCCCACTTTCCTTCAGGAGGACTTGCTTATATACTTGTTTCTCCTGTTGTTCTGACATTCAGGACCCTCCGTAGGCCTTCCGTTTGGTGTACCAGTTCTATCCAAAGGTCTTCACGAGTCTGTCCCCAGTAGAGTGCTAACTGGTCCCAGAGAATTCTCAAATATACCTTTGCTGTTGCTTGACTCTCTTTATGGCATACCCTTTAGCCACCCTTGCCTACTGCAATCCTCGCTATACCTCCTGAGGCCTGCCACTCATTTACATGGCAGCATCCCTGAGCTGGGCTACATCTCTGGCCCAGTGTAGCCTGTAGAAGAATCATCTTGGCATTGTAAGCCCGAGGGAAGGGAGCCTAAGCTCATACCATCTCAGCAGTTTCTTAAAAGTGTTAGATTAAGTTGGTACTTGAGAAAGAGCTTCTTTTTCTTTTTAAATCCTGAAAAGTATGACTTTCGAAGGGTTGAGAAATGTGTGGAATTGGCCTGTCAGGTTTCAGAGAGGAAAAGGATTATATGGTGCTACATAATTAATAGACTCTGCATGAAATTTGCCCTGATATTTTGTTCCTAAAGTATAATAGCCCTGGTTACAACTTAGCATGTTGTATTTTATAATGTCCTTTCAAATTCTGCATTTTAATGATTAATGCTACCTAAGCAAGCAGAACTGTTGCTGAAAACTGAGGTAGAGCTCTAAGACATTTGGACGTGGTAGAAAAGCAGAATCTAGTAGTGCTACATTGATTTTTACTGGTACCACCTTTGAGGCACTGCTGTACTCAAAGATGTAGGATGATAAACAATGATTTCCCCAAATAGTAAGGGTCATGATGTTCATCTCCATCATAAAGAGTTAGATACGTGGATTTGAACATTGTCTGTTGAATTCTTTCTCAGCATAAACATTGTGTCCTGTTGTTTAAGGACAGCAACTTCTGCTTTGGCTTCACAGTGAAAGCGCCCTGTAAACAGGTCCAAAGCTTGGGTGCTAAATGAGCAATGATAACTTACACCTTGAGAAGATCCAGCAAGATTATTTATTGATAAGGACTGTCCGTAAGGCCGGAGGAGAACCATAGCCAGTACTGTGTTAAGATGCCCAGGTTCCAGCAGTGAGGGGATACTGGATTTATCCTTTACTTTGGAAAAATACCCGTTTCCCCAAGTAATGACCAACAAAGTGACTGGACACTTTATTGTGTTAATATAGTAAGTGATACATAATAAGTAAATATAATAAATGATTATAGATAATGTAGCATTTTCATCGTAGAATAAGAATAGGCAAGACTACTGAATATTTGATTCTTACCAATCATCTTTAGTTTCATCTTAATGCCAAGTAACCACACTGAACTAATTTTTTTTTTTAAAAAAAAAGAATTAGGTCTTGATCTTTTCTAAGTGATTTTATTTATTTTTAGCTAAAATATTTCTTTTATCTGAGAATTGGAAAGTCCCTTGGATTAAATGTATCAATTTCTCTTAGCATTTATATATTATACAGCTTTGGGAAAATTATTTAGTGATATTTTTAATATACATTCTAACACCGCATGGAGAGGGCAGTTGTGGCAGAGGAATCAGAGAGGGCATACCAGTGCATTTTTTTTTTTTTTTTTTTTTTTTTTTTTTTGCTTGTGGGGCTGACTCATTTGTAGGGTTCGTATGCCTATATATCTGCTTCCTCCTTAGTAACCAAACATCCCGAAGCTCCCCGGGAACCTTAGCTAATTGCAGTTTTTTTTCAGGCATACTTTTGTGATGTCACCTTTTATCTATCAGCGACTTTACAAATCCTTTGAAGGAGATATTTGGATTTGCAGAGTAGTGTCTGCCCGTATTTGGCACACTCTTTAAGCAACAGTAGAAAGAGTTCTGGTTAATAAGTAGGGGTTTTTAAATCCTCTGTACTTTTCCACAAATGAAAGAGTGCATACTTTTGGTCAAAGGCAAGTAGGCGAAATTTAGTCCTGCTGTTCTGGTAGCCTTGGTGGCTTAAGGGGAAAAAAAAAATCTCTTCATTGCCATTTCATAATCTCCGACATGACTGTCCAGCTCTCATGTCTGCTAAAACCAGAAATAGAGGAAGGAAATGCATGTTTTGGCTCCATGAAAGTGTTCCTTATCAGAGTGTATGTAGGAGTGGATGCTGATGAAGATGCCTCTATTTGCCAGCTGGACAGCATGTGTGCTTGGGCTCATTTCCTGTCTGCTAAAGCTGCGAAGGTGCCCTTGAGTGATGGGGAGGAGGACATTGTTAAGTGTGTTGGGCTTAGTTTTCACCTGGGAAAGTCAGGGAGCAGAGGGCATGCAAACTTTGCTCGAAGGCTGGACTCGGTTTGCATAGACATGAGCTCCAAGCCTAACTTCTTTGGTTGATGAGCAGCCAGCCTGGTGATGTTGGTGAGAGCAGCCACAAAGTCTTAGGTGAGGCAGGTTTGCAAGGAGTGAAGGGCCCTGGGCAGGAGGACTGTCTCTCAGCAGAGGACACCTTAATGTGAAGCTCATAGTGGTGCACATTTGTGAAGCATCCCACTAAGGTTGTTGCCTCTTCAGCTAAGTGTATTGTCTCCACCTGTAACCTTAGAAGGCAGGGATCACTTAGGGAACTTACACTGAGTGGCCAGGCTACAGAATGTAACCACCAGCAGCAGTAAGGATTTGTAGTCAGTCTGGCTTGTAGTAAATTTGTAAACTGTTCTTTGCTGGTGGATGAGCAAGGTTCCATCTGTGGGATTCTGTAGTATGGCAATAGGTAATTTACTTATTTGAGGTAAGGCCTCACCGTATATCCAAGGCCTCAAATTTCCCATCCTTCTGCCTCAGCCTTCAGAATTCTGAAATTGTTGATGTGCTCCACAGGGCCTGGCTTGACACAGTAGGGTTTTTAAGAGTATGCAACGGTTGTCACGTTTTGTACCCACCGTTCCACTGAGATTTCTCCTTAGGCCATAATTCTTTGTTAGGAGACAAAGTGTCACCTTTATATATAAGACATTTAAAAATGTTTAGAGTAGTAATCTAGAAACATCAGAAATAACATTTTTTTTCCTGTAGCCATAGCTGCAGTGTCTAGTAAACACGGTCCACACACACACATACACACACACACACACAGAGAGAGAGAGAGAGAGAGAGAGAGAGAGAGAGAGAGAGAGAGAGAGAGAGAGACTGAGACTGACTCTGACTGACTCACAAGCATAAGTAACTGCCTCTCCTGGCACCATTACTGTAAAAAGGCTGTGCTCAGCAAACCCTGGTAAGAGGAAGTTGTTGAATGACATGGGGAGGTGGCACCGTCCTGTTAATTTTCATGCTTTGTGTTTCCTAATGTATTTGTACTCTTGGGGAACTACTGCTCAGAATGGGGTCTGGACAGCCTTGAATTCTGATGTGGCTTGTAGATAGATGTTACAAAGACATCAAAAAAGCAAGCTTGGTTTGGTTTAGACCTAAGCATTTCCTTAAATCAGTTATTAGCTTTATGGCTCTATTTCTTCGTTTATTATTTATTTATTTGTTCTTAATCGCGTTTTTCGCAAGAGTTATAAAGATCCAGCGTGGCTCTGGGGATAGTATGATGAGAACTAGACAGAAGAGTAAAATATTGTACCTTTCCCCCCTCTTTAAAGGGGAAGTGGAAAATGGGAGCCTCAGTTCGGTGAGCCTCAGGGTCCATTTTCTTTGCGGCGCCAAGAGAAGCCGCGGTGCGATTCGGGAGGGGCTGAGGCTGCAGTGGCGCCGGGGCCGCAGCACCGGGTCAGGCCCGGGAAACCCGGGCGCTCGCGCGTGCAGGGCGGTGGGCGTGGAGCGCGGCGCCGCGGGAGCTGGTGCGCAGCATGCCGGGCCACCCCGCTCCGCTCCGGGCCTCCTGGGCCAAACCTTCTTCGTGTCTCCCTAGCCGCTTCCTCTCCTGCCGCCGCCCTCCGGGATGACGGGGCTCTCGGGTTTCCTTCCGCCAGCCCCCAAGATGGGTTTATCTACAGTGACTCATCTTTTAAGCCCTGTTCTTCACCTGCGATCGCCCTGCAAACTGCAAGAGTTGCCACGGCTGAGAACAGAAGTCCTAGTTTTTCATTAATTAAAGAAATCTTTGATGAGCGGCCTGCTTTCCCGGGGTTTTTGGTTTGGAACTTTATTTGGGGACAGGAACACACAGAGCAGAAGGGAGTCTTGTGTCTCAGGCTTTTCAATCAGAAAACTATGAATAAAATAGGCCCACAGTCATGGCCTCCAAATCGCCATGTGCCTTATAATTAAGTAGCTTTATAAGCACATGAAACTTTTTAGCTGTAGCCGATCCTTGTATACGTTTTGGTGCTTTATGCCTTTATAGTCTTTTAAGTATAAATTTGGAGACAGTTGCCGATTTGCCATTCAAGCTTACTTGTCTTTACATTACCAGCCTTATTTTAAAGATATACCTTGTTAAGGAAATGCCTTGTACACCCTTCACTTTAATCTCCATTTCTAGAACTCCATATTATTAAGAGCATATCATGCAACAGCAGTTATTTTTAGTGTAACTGCCCTGAAGTTCTTCCTCAGACAGGTATTTAGCAGAGATTGAAGGTTATTGATTCATATAATTTGTATCCAACTGGTTCCTTTGGCCTTGAAGATCAGTGAGTGTCTACCATTAGCCAAAGGAAATAACTGATATGTGTGCCTGGATGTGAGGTGTCCAGTTTAACTTGTAATGGCCAGGGTTGTACACTGAGGCTTTCATTAATTTTAAAATTAAAAATAAAAGGGTAAAGATATTTAGATAGTCATTTAAGCATGTGACAGGTTCAATTCTAGCACCAATCTCACTTGGGCAAGTTTTTACATGGATGTGAGTTGACAGATTTCTCTGCTGGTTGTTTGAAGGTGTCTGACTGTGCCATCCGGAGCAGCTTTGGTGTCCTTACATATAGAGCAAGCGGCTTGCAGCTCCTCCTCATCTTTCCTCAGTCTCAAGGTGCTCTGATCATAAAGGTGTATGTACCTCCAGGCCGGGCAGATGAGAACAATTCACAAGGCAATGCATCAAAACGAGATTATTTTATAAAAAGCAAACAGTTGTCTCTTGAGCATGCATGCTGACTTAGTGCAGCAAATTCTCTTTAAGGAATTCATTTAAAGGAACGTAATAGCCTTATGGTAAAACATTAACTGTATTAGTTACCAGTAAGCAGTGCCCTGCCTGGCCTCAAACCCCCTTAACTAAATAATCACACCCCCGCCCCCGATTAAACTGCGGGACTGAAGCCAGCACCACAAGCACCCAGTCTAGTATACAAATAAGACTTGAGCCCGTCATCCCTTGTCTGTGTTAAAGCCAGTCATAGTATTGGGTACCACCCGTTCATTTTTTTTTTCAGAGTCATCAGTGAGCATCACCTCTTCTATTGTTTTGCATTTTCTACAATTTGAGCACTTGACCTGTTTCTAGGCTTATGCAGGGTGCAAATTAAACTATAGGTGATTCAGCCACCCTGGTGCCTTTAGGTTGTTCCATTGTCTAGGATAGGCTAATGTCCAGCTTTGCTTAGAGTTCCAGCAGGTTGTGGATGTGTGCTTATTTCTATCGTGTGGCTCTTTTAGAATCAAGTCAGATTTAGAGGAAATGTTTCATTGCCCAAGTTTGTAATTTTCCCACCTGTGGCCTTGACTAATAATACATCGGTTTTTGGGGAAGAACAATTTAGATAACCTATGTAAACAGACCGGCTGACTGCTAAAGGGCTGTGTGAATATTTATTATGATAATGATAATTATAATGATTGGTCTGTTTCTAATCTTTTTAATTTCTGTATACCATTAACTATGGAAATACTTGTTAGACTATTCAAAATGGTGCTTCTAAGCGAAGTTTCTCAACTATTCCTAACTCTGTGACCCTTTAATACAGTTCCTTATGTCGCTGTGACCCCCCCACCATAAAATTATTTCATTGCTACTTCAGAACTGTAATTGTGCTACTGTTATGAAAGGTAATGTAAATATGTGATATGTGAACTATCTGGTGTGCAACCCCCGAAGGAGTTAAGGCCCACAGGTTGAGCACTGCTGTTCTCAGGCCTTATTTTAATTTAGAATGCACATTTATACATTGTACTTATGCAAAAGGAACAAACTGAGACTTGTAGGAACATGTGGCATCATAATATTTCCAGAAACTTCCATGGTATCGTTTTCTTGATGGCTCACTCATGCCTTAGGTTTATTAATTCCTTTGTGTTTTGATTTCTTTTCAAGGCTATCGTGGACTGTACAAAAGTTAAAAAGAATGACTTTGGAATATTTTATGTTTTTGGACGGCTTCTGTAATCATTCCATTTTCTTTGGGAGAGGGCAGTTCTTCCTTTACTATTTCTTTAAAATGTCACATGACTTCTTGATAGCCAATCTTTTCTTATCATGGCTTACTTTCTGTGGTGATTTCGTTACCCTTCTTCCTCCTCTCTGCAGTATTGCACAGTTCCTCCTTAGAATTAATCACTGTCCACTGTCTTATTTGTCAACAGGGGCGGTAGCATTGTCAGGACACACAAAGTGCTCCCCTGAAGGCTGGTGTCTCAGTTGCAATGCCTTGTGGTTCTCCCGGGATACTTTAGAACTGACTTTCTTTCCTGGGATGAAGCGAAGTCTATGTGGTCATAGCATCTTGTTAATAAAATGCTTATATCCCTAGTGTTTCTTAAGGAAAACCATAAAGGGAAGTTATTTGATTCTCTTGTCACCACAGCATCTACGCAGTGGCGCAATTCTGAAGTATTGTCTGCTGAAAATACAGTTCAGGCAGGAAAGCTCTCAAGGCTTAAAAACAGAACAAAAACATCAAACAAACAAATATCAGACCAGATGTAGAAGATTCCTCTTAGTAGTGAGATACAAGAAATGCCCCTGATATTTCCTGAGATTTTTCTGGAGGAAGCTACAGAAAATCATTGGAACTGTTACGTAATTTGGTAGCAGAGATGTTCCTAGCCAAGAGTGCTAATTTTTCAATGGTTGCTAGCAGGTGCCGTCATTAAAACTGTGTGTGGGTCATAAAATGTACAAGTCCCTTATGAAGGGGCTTGGAAATAGTACTTACTGATGGAATGACTAGAAATTATCTTTTTGCTACATCAATTTTATGGAGGAATTTCTAGAAACCATTTAAGAATTTCTAAAATGCAACTTTCAAAGGGTCTGAAAACTGCAATTTAGACAATATCCTTTATTTACTCTTTTTGCTCAGAAATGAATGAGCCAGAAAATTCCTCCATATACTTCATTAATACTTATGTTTATTTTATGGTGTTGTATATGTGTATGTGTTTGATAATATCAATATCTGTTCATCAAACACAAGACCGACTCATATAGACTTTTGAAATTAGAGACAGTCCCAGGAGCTTTTCATATCCACATCACAGTTGTTTTTCAATACTTATCTTCAGTAACTGGAATTCATTTCTATATGCTAGTAATTCGATAAACTGTTTTGAAATGCATTTGTTGAGCTCAGTGTAATTCCATGTGCCTCTAATGAAAGGCATGTGACCCTATAGATTGGAAGAAATGTCTGTGGTTGGCTCCCACAGAGACCTTGCTGCCCCTTCTGGGCAATCTTTAACCTGGCACCCGCTAATGTGTTTGCTAAGATAGAGTTTTCCAAAATTTAAATAATGTCAGATTTGAATAGATGCCAAGAATCAATGTGGCACTTTCTAAATTTTGTGAAGCTAAAATTCCTGGTTACAAAAAAAGAGTACATGTCACAGATGAGTAGTTAGTAATGACTTCAGCGTAGCAGGAAAAGAGCAATTCCCATATGTTGATTCTATTCGCATAATAAAGAATGTTATAGAAAGATGGCAGAGTATTTAACAAGCTGTGAGTTAATGCGACAGTGTCAGCGGATCCGGATCCAGAAGGATAATCGCTTTACCACATTTCTTCAAAAATATTGGAAGTTATAGGACAAAACAGAAAACTTGCTACGAATGAATGCAGGCCAGGCTGCACTGCCTCTCCCAACCCAGAGGCAGACAGTCAGACTGAGTGTCTTTAAACAGTGCAATTGTTCCAGGATGCTTGTGTGATCGCAAAGGCATGGATAAATTCATAGATCTCTTTGTCAGGGTCAACCTCTGAGGTTTATTCCTGTGTGAGAAAAAGAAGGCATGAATGAACGCTACCTTCCAAACCTGAGATTCTGGGCTGTCCTTTTCAACAACGCAGGGGTTTTCTTCATACCGAGAGCCTGTCTGGTTCAAATAGGAACTATATTCTTCAGCATCAATGGGTGCATCATTCAGTCATGGAGATAAATTTGTTTCTAGTCCTACATAAACAGAGGAGACAGGTGGGGTCATTTGTTAAATATTAGTAACTTCTTTCCAAGAAGCCCTGGGTTCATATGAGCACTCCAATTTCCTTGCCCCATGAAATCTAGAGAAATTGAATAATTAAATTAAATGTATTACTATTATTATCTGTAGATCTAGGGACTGAACCTGGAATTTCACCCCTACTAGGCAAGTGCTCGCCCTCTGAGCTACATCCACAACCCATTTTTCCCTGTATGTTTTTCTATTTTAAGACAAGTTTTGCTAAGTAGCCCAGGCTGGCCTTGAATTTTGAGTCTTCCTGACTCAGGCTCCTGAAGATTGGATTTCAGGCCTATGCCATCAGGCCTTGCAGAAGAATTTTCTGTTTCTTTTTTATTTTTGAGACTGAGTCTTGCTTAGGAATCCTGGGCTAGCCTGAAATCCCTGCTGTAGCCAGTATGGCCTTGAATTTGTGCCAGATCTTTTGCCTTAGCCCCTGGAGTTCTGGATCTTCAGGCTTGCCCTGCAGTGTCTGCCTGGAAGATTTAATTCTGAATTGTAGACTTGACTGACTTTTGGCAACTGGAAACTCTGTGTTTCCTCCTTGCCTTTGCAGGCAATCCTGGAGCAAGGAAGGGATCTTAGCATATCTCTATATGCATTCATCTACAAACTTAAATGTTTTCAAATTCATAGACTATTGTTTGAATATTCAGCAATTCACTTATCTCTTTAACTGAATCAGGTAGTGTGAGATATATAAAATTAACAACCCATAAGGAATTTCTGTGAGATGCCTTCTATAAACCATATTCTTTTTCTTTAAAAGCAATGAAATTGATAATTAAGTTATTTCCCAGTCTTTGCAGTGCTTAAGACATTCTGTACGAGCAATGTGGAATTAAAACAATTCAGATGCTGATTTGTATGCATTAACTGCCATCATATGCTGCATGTTGAGTGTATCCTAAGCGTTACCACAGAGCACTAGCTAGTTTAAGAGATTAAGGAAGGGCTTGGGCTACAGTCACTTCACTGTTGTTGTTTGGTCTGTACTGTACTGTCAGTGTACAAACTCTTCTGGAGAAACATTGATTTAAGCAAAGTATCATTGACTTTTCCCCAAAGAGTGAAGATGAGAAATCTGTTCAAATGTGCTATTCCCTGCTCAAAATGGTTTGATCACTGCCTTTTGGTTTAGGGAGATTAACAACTGAGATCAGTTTCCCTCAAAATACCTCTTCCTGCCAATGTGTGCTGACATCCTGTTGCCCTTCTAGGTTTAGTTCACAAGGTGCCTACTGTGTGACACTAATTCGATCCTTTTCCTTTAGAGAAATGATGTCTTGGAAATTAGAGCATCACGTCTGTGCAATTCTGTTGCAATGCGCATTGTTAGTTTATGCTCTCTTCTGCTAGTATTCCTTTAAGGAGAACTTTGTGAAACTGGCAAATTATCTGTACTAGTGTACTAATTAAGGCATCAGAGAGACATTCAAAGGAGGAAGGGTGCAGAAGGGGCTCAGTGGGCAAAGTCATACGTGTGTAACCTGATTTTCAGTTGCCAGAGCCTATGGAAATCTGGATGTGGTAGTGTACATATCTGCATTCCTTGCACTTTTACAAAATGTGTGAGGTGGAGACAAGAGAATTCTCAGAAGTTCATGGGCTAGCTTACTTGGTGAGCACAGCCTTGAAGAAGAGATCGTGCCTTAAGTAAGGTAGATGCTAAGGACTTATACCAGACATGCCCCATGGCACAGGTATGCACACCATGTGTGTAAGCACATGTATGTAGAAAGATAAATATAGAAAAGAGGAGAAAATCTTGACCAAAACCACATTGTTTTTGCTTAATATGTGTGCATAATTCTTTGCCCAGGAGCATCCTGTATGTGTTTATCTTTCTTTCCCTAACCTACTCACCGTCAAGAAGTACCTGCTGTTCCAGACTTATTATTCAGTTTTCAAAGACCATTACCTCAAGCTTGAGAACAATGTGAGGTGTTTCCGAATTCACAGACAGTGGTGTCTAGAGTTTGAAGATGCCTTTATGATGCTTGCAATATCACAAAATATTCACAAGCCAACATGTTCTGCCTATTTTGCCCATGTCTTTGGCTTTCCCTGCAGGGGCTTAGAAGAATTCTTCTATGATGAGCATGGAGAATTAACCTTTGCTAAAAGTCATCCTGTTTGAAAAGAAACTTCCCCTGTTGCCCAGAAATGGAGGATTTATGCATTGGTATAAAGTAAAAGTTTAGGCGAGCCTTTGGTTCCTCAGTGTGAAGTCGGTCATGGTTCCATCTATACAGATCTGACTGAAATTACAGGGGCCTCTGGCCCTTATGGTAAATTCTGGTTTTCACAGACCAGAACCTATTAGTAGAGTCATCACTGAGATTTTGACCATGTCATCATCATCAATCACTGAGATTTTTGATGATGAGTTTTGAAGGGGACTCTTTAGATGTGGGCTCACTTTGGAAAGTCTATGTTTATTTTTTCAGTTTACTTTGGAAAACTATAAAATGTTGCCAGTGTAAGAACACAAGAGTCCAGATACACTGTGCTTAGACAGAGCTGGTATGTTCCGTTAGAGTACCACAGAAGAGTCAAATGGGTAATCTATGCCCTCGATTCATGCTACTGCTGTTGTTTTAACAAGTTTCATCAATTCCAGTAATTTTGATGAGTTCAGCCAAGAAATGTTTACAACATGTTTTTTCATTGACCGTAGGTCCTGAGAATAGAGTTTGAATGGCAATAGAAAGACATCATTCAGAGAGAAATTCATAATGATGAAACAAAATTAGCAATAGTCCTATTCCTAATTTGACTAAATATTTGGACTACATGCGAATATCCCAATGATCAAGTGTCATTAATCACTAACAAACACGTAACAGGAACTTGACATTTCCTTTTGAGCCTAGAACATCTTGCTTAGGTTTTTCTACTTTTATTTATGCTTAGAATCAAATTCCTTTTGGAATCTATAAATTTCCTTCACATTTTGCCTTTCTATTTCTCAGTATATATGTCATATCATCCTAGTTTATTACTATTATTTATTTTACTATTCTCTTCTTTTTAGAAACTTTAAGTGGGTTTGTGCTTCGAGGATGTTGCAGCCTTACCTAGATGCAAACTTCTGCCTTAGTTTCCTTTGGAACCACAGTTCAGTGCAACTATTTGTTAGAATCTCTGACCTTCCTGTGTTCCTTGGTATATGTTTATAGTAGGCAGTTACCTTATGTTTCACTTCTATATCTCTGGATACCTTCTTTGTCTTCTATCAGAACCCTGCATAATTCTATGTGAAGATAATATTCACTTCTAAGTGTCTCTAATGCTATCCTTCACATTGAGTTTTTTTTTTTCTCGATTTTTTAAGACAAGGTTTCTCTGTGTATTCTTGCCTGGCTTGGACTCACTTTGTAGACCAGGCTAGCCTCAAACTCACAGAGATCCACTTGCCTCTATCTCCCCAAGTACTGGGATCAAAGGCATGTACCATTGTCCAGCTTATTGAATATTTTTTTTTATGATTTAAAGAATAGACAACATCATCATCATCATTATCATCATCATAGCAAACTGTTAACACTCAGTATTTGCATTTCAACAGAGCTGTAGTTTGGGCTGCTCATTTTGCTCCTGTCATGTCTTGGGCTGCATTGTAGCTTAGGTAATTACTGTGAACCTTGTTTCTCTGCTCAAGCTAGCCTGCTCTCCTAGAAAGGCAAACTTTTATCTTACCACTTAAGTATATTATAGATGCTTAGCTTATGGGAGAATGAACTCACTGGTGTATATTTGCATTGTAAAGTGTCTTTGCCCATAAGCAGACCATAGATAAGACATTTGATGGCTGCCTTTTCCTCCTCCTTCCCTCTCTAGTCTTCTCCTCTTTTTTCTTTGATTTTTGAACCATTAATACCTCTAAACTCAGGACATGGAACCACAGAAGCTTTATTGGAAACTTAATGTGTAATGTTGTTATTCAGGATAAGAATATTAAACTTCAGAAAGAGATCACTTCAGAATAGCCACATATAAACATACACATTTATAAGTTGTTATTTTTTTTTCACTTAAAATGCTTGCCGTGATGTAGGTATTGTATTTGTAACCAAACAAGTAACTACTCTGTATGGAACGATCACACAACATTTTTGTGAATATACACACTATACGTTAGTTGTCAATCATATATATATATATATATATATATATATATATATATATATATATCTCGAAATAGGGTTTCCCTACAGATATAGTTTTCATCCTTTGTTTCACGGAGTTTTAACCTCAACACAGCATCTGTTGATACCAAAGACCTTCTAAGTTCTTTAAGAAGCATGTTTATCTGTTTTTTGTTTTGTTTTGTTTTGTTTTATTAATTTATTCCTGTTACATCTCTATGGTTATCCCATCCCTTGTATCCTCCCATTCTCCCCTCCCTCCCATTTTCCCCTTATTCCCCTCCCCTATGACTGTTCCTGAGAGGGATTACCTCCCCCTGTATATGCTCATAGGGTATCAAGTCTCTTCTCAGTGACCTGCTGTCCTTCCTCTGAGTGCCACCAGGTCTCCCCCTACAAGGGACATAGTCAAATGTGAGGCACCAGAGTACGTGAGAAAGTCATATCCCACTCTCCACTCAAGTGTGGAGACTGTTCTGACCATTGGCTAGATCTGGGTAGGGGTTTAAATTTTACCGCCTGTATTGTCCTTGGCTAGTGCCTTAGTTTGAGCGGGACCCCTGGGCCCAAATCTGCCTATCATAATGTTCTACTTGTAGGTTTCTAGGACCCACTGGATCCTTCTACTTTGCTATTCTCCCATGGTTCTCTCATCTAGAGTCCCAGTAGGGTGTCCTCCCCTCTGTCCCAGTTTCCTGGTAAGTGAAGGCTTTCGTGGGACATGCCCATTGGGCTAGTATGCAGATATAAGTGAGTATATACCATTTGAGTCTTTCTGCTTCTGGGTTAACTCACTCGTTATGATCATTTCTAGCTCAATCCATTTATCCTCAAGACCCAGCTATTCCACTCCTTGGAATATACCCAGAAGATGCAGCAGCACACAACAAGAAAATTTGCTCAACCATGTTCATAGCAGCCTTATCATAATAGCCAGATCATGGAAACAGCCTAAATGTCCCTCAGTAGAAGAATGGATAAAGAAACTGTGGTACATATGCACTATGGAATACTACTCAGCTATTAAAAACAAGGAATTCCCGAAATTTGTGGATAAATGTTTATCTGTTTTGATGTGGGCTTTCCTGCCCGCTCTCCCCAATCCCCCAGCATTCTTCCAGCTGGCAGGCACTTCTATCCTAAGAACCCCCTTTTTTTTGTAGACC
The DNA here is from genome assembly GCA_907169655.1 of Acomys percivali. Taxonomy (NCBI): domain Eukaryota; kingdom Metazoa; phylum Chordata; class Mammalia; order Rodentia; family Muridae; genus Acomys; species Acomys percivali. The sequence continues at coordinate 94,565,822 of OU015748.1, forward strand.
AACATGGATCAGGTATTCTATTTCCTGTTTTTGTTTTTTCTTTCTAGACTATAATCTTAGTGAGTAAATTTTGATGTCTAGTCTTTGCACATCTCACTCAACACATGGATGCATGGTTGAACCCTAAAATTCCAGTTTTCTGAGTAGGTGTGGTGCTAATTTTGGCAGTGAACTTGAGCCTCAGTTATTGAAGCATCTGGTCAGTTTTATAATATTTACACAAGACACAGGAGTGAAAACTAAGTGAGTACCATGCCGAGGAATACTTTTGACATTGGTTTCTAGAAAAAAATTCCAGATATTATACAATTGAATCATTTGCATTTTTTCACAAATGTTCATAATCATGGACACTTTGACCTGGTAACTATTTTAGAGTTAAAGTTACTGAAGTAAAGATTAAAACACTACTGTCTCACGTAGTATTTCTGGTCATTAGAAGATCTTCCCAGAGAGTGCTGGGCTATGATGATTGTCTCCCTGACCCAGTTCTTCTTTCAGTTCATCTGGTTCATATGGATGAGATGTTCAGGTGATTGTTTAGGTAACTCTAAGCTTTGACTGTTTCTTTTTCTTTAAGGAGCGTTGTGAGTGTTAAATTATATTCTTAAAACTTGGAACAAATTCTATATGAAAAATGTGACTGCACTGTATATTGTGTAGTATTCTCAAAATAAATGAAGTAGTTTTAAGAATGTTTTCAGGTATGCCTATTTAAGTTTTGTGTTTATCTTTTTTTTTGTCAGTTACTAGTGCACTTTAGAAACCATTTAATTGAAAATAGAAGACAAAGTCTGTAGAAAATATTAACCAAGTGGAAGGTGAAAACTAGTAGAATTTTACCTATTAACTTTTTTATGCAAAATGAGCAACCACTCATTAGTATTTAGTTGAGAAATAAAATACCTTGATTTCCTGTTTTATGCCAATTTATGGAAAGTCATAAGGTGGGGTTAGGATCTGGCACATTTTTTTCTAAACAACAGTCGTTATTTGGTGTTATAAAGAATTCAAGAATTTAGATGGTGAGTTCATCAAAGCAAACGCACAAGGCTTGAGTTGGCTGCCACAGAACAGTCTAGTCTTCCAAGATAAGCAGGTAGCTATACTGCCTTTTCAGTTGCCTTTCTCATCTGAGAAGTGGGGTAAATAGATAACTTATAGGATTTTACTGAGGGGTAAATGGGAAAATTCTGGAAGTAAATAAATAAGTAGGAAATAATACATGTCTCATAAATGATTCTCATCCACTTTAACTTAGCTTGTCTCTGAGATATACCTATGTATATAAACTCATATTTGTACAGTTGCATATCATATCATCATATGACTTGCATTTAGTAACTACAGATGTGTCTGCCTTGGGCTCCTCCTGCACCCTTGTTAACAATCCTGGATGGAAAGTTTTCTGCTTACTCCCTGTTTCACAGTCTCTGATCATCTTTCCCACTCTTGTTCTTCTATTCTTTTCTGCTCTTAGTTTTAATCTCTTGCTTCAAACCCTTTTTCTCAAATCATCCATTTTCTTTAAAATTCTAAGTTTGTCTCTTCTCTCATCCCGTTGCCTTCCTCACTACACAGAAGCTCCTTGTCTGCGCATGGGCCTGAGGCACCAATGCTAACTCCCCTCAGTGAGTTCTTGAAGGTGGAGCATGAGAACACAGCCACTGAAAGACTTGACCCCAGTATATCTGTCCATGCTTTCTGCAGAGCAATTCATGGGTTTTTTTGGGGGGCAGAGGGATGAGATGTAGCCAAAACATCACAAGATTTGTAAGAATTATGACAAAATGAATTCATCTGTACAACTGCCTTTCATGTCAAGAAACAACAGTATTTATACTTTAAGGTCCCGTGCCCCATCTTGAACCCGACTTCTTCCCCTAACAATCAATTCTTTCCTGTCTGATAACAGTGTAATTTTGCCTTGCTTGGCAATAATGTGGAGCATTTATGAGTATTCCATGCAAGCACTGGTCCTGGGCATCTTGTGCTGTTATAAGTAACCTATTGTATGTAGTTTCTTCATTTATTTTTCAAGATAATATTGTATAATAGAAGCACATACTTCACTGTTTATTCTCACTTTACTCATGTTTATTTGGGTTCTTTATAGCTTTGACAGTGCAGAGAATCAGGCTATGAGTACTGATGTGTGTGCCTGCGTATGGTATGTGTTTGTGTGTCTTTGAAATTAAACATGGTTTTGTGTCCTTCCAGATGTTTTACGTTTAAGGAGTCTGATCTAAACGTTTGATGTTTTTCTGCATTATTTTTATACCAGAGGCATTACGTTTTAAGCTCTGTTTTTACATATATCTAATTTTTGAGTGTGCTCTTGTTTCCATCTCTGTGGGCACATGCAGCTGAAGGACAAAGCTTGACACATCTGGGATCTTCCTCAACTGCTGTACACTTTATTACTATATAGTGTCTCTGAGTGAACTGGGAGATCACTGATTTGGCTACTTTACCTCAAGAGTTTGTTTCACAGATCTATCCTCATTTCTCAAGTGTTGGGTGTCCAGGTGGGCAGCCTGGCCTCCCAGCTTTTATGTCAGTGCTAGGGCTCCGAAGTCCATTCCTCAATCTTGCGTGTCAAGCACCTTATCAACACTGAGCAGTCTTCCCAGCTAGTGACTCATAATGTTGAAGAGGAAGTTAAAGTTTGCTTATTTCTCAGTACTTGTGCATTTACTGCCTTGTGCACATAGATCTTGGGCCGTGATAGTTTGTTCTTCGTCCAGTATAAATAAAGACAAAATGCTTTAATTGTGTATGTCTTCATTAGAATGTGTTATGTTGATGAGACAGTTTTAGAACTATCTTAGTTTTCATTTTTCATTTAATGTCAATAGACTTAAGGCCTCCTTGAAAAGATAAATCATATGCAGAAAATTTTGAGGGTATTAATGTGAATCCATCCAATAAGAATATATGTGAGTATGCACTTCATCTCAGCTTTGTCTCTCTGAGGAACATATACTATCACAAAGCTTTAAAAATCTCACATGTCCCTTGTCCTATCTCTCCTATAATCACAGTCATCGTGTGACATTCACAATTGTGGAAATTTGTCCCAGTTTTAGATGTGTTGAGCCTGCAGGGATCTGGAAGACAATGCATGGCATGTAGATACTTACAGATATAAATAAGTATATATCAATAGTCTGACTAATAATCACATATGTGAGTGGAGATATGCTGATATTTTTCTAATTAACAGTAATGATATTAATGACATTTTTCTGGCTTGGGAAATTTACTCTAGTAGAACAGCATAAACTATAAATGTCTCCCCATTGTATAGTATGGAAAGTGCAGCTGAAGGTCATGTGTATGAAGTGCCATGTGATAGTGCAGAAGAACAATTTCCTATGTGACTATTATGGACGCCTTGGTAAATGTCAGACCATCTCAAAGACTTTAGGAATCTGGAACCCCTAGTGCTGGGTGCTTTGAGGCAAGTCCAAAGGCTGGATGACTTGCAGCCTCTATGTGTTCATTGCCATGAGACATGGTGCCAAACAAGTATGCTTGTGATCTGCCTTTGGAGAGTGATGCTCTTGCAAATATCTGAAAATTTTCATAGGTGTTGCCCAAGAAAAAACAAAAATATCAGAGATTTTTGGTGAAAAGTATAGTTTTAAACCAGTGCTATAATAGAGCATTAACAACCAGGTGTGCCCAGTGCTCAGCCTACGCCTAAGGAAGGGCTTAAACTCTTGCTTCATCTGTAAAATGTGTCTGCAATATTACTTTACCCAAAACACACAATCAAAATTTAATCAGGTGAGATGATCTCCTTTTGCTCCAGTTCCTGGCTTATCAAAGTTTTAACATGGCACATTTTGTCCCTAACTACAAATTGTCTTTAATTTCTGTGGCTATTCATAATCATAAGCCTGAAGGGGGTCTAGTTCTGAATTGTTTTTTTTTTTCAGTCAGTTAGATTTTGAAGAAACAAATTGTGAAACACTTGAACCTAGAACTATGTGTTTTCCCCTTTATTATGACAGGTGTCCCCCACAAAGATGGATGGAGAAAAGGAATGACTAATTGGGGTACAGGTGGAGAAAATCTTTTCTAAAGGGGTGTGTGTGTGTGTGTGTGTGTGTGTGTGGTGTAGATAGAAGTGTCTGTTTACTCAGTACTTTAAAAGGAAGATTTACTACATTACCTATGTGAAATATTTCTTGAGTGAGCTAAGTTCTACCCTAGCTAATTCTGTCTTCTCACCTACATGTAACAAATGGCTGTTCTTTTTTTATTATTATTATTAATTTATTCGTATTACATCTCGATTGTTAGCCCTTCCCCTGTTTCCTCCCATTCTTCCCTCCCTCTCACTTCCCCCCTTCTCCCCTCCCCTATGTCTGTGATTGAGGGAGACCTCCTCCCCCTATATATGCTCTTAGGATATCGAGTCTCTTCTTGGTAACTTGCTGTTCTTATTTATGTGAATGGGAAGAGTGGAAACTGGTGAGGCCCGGAAGAATCCACGTGCATGGCCATCCTTTCAAATTCGGCTCCCAGTGGAACTTTAACCCCAGTTCAAACTTTGTGCTTAAAACTACTTTAAACATTCTGTCTTGTTTCAACTAACTCAGCATCTTTTTAGCGCTCCAGTGTGTGATGTCTCTCCTTCTCCTTCTCCCTATCCCCCTCTCTCCCTTCTCTCTCGTTTATCACCCCTTTGTTCTCCTTCCTTTGTTCTAGTTCCTCTCGTACACATTTAGTCCTCCTCTCTTCCCTATCTCTCTATCTCTTTCTCTCTGTTGTTTGAATCTTCACAGGATATACTGCTAATAAAACAGAATACCAAGGTTCATAATTCCATGGGATTTGTTCAGGCTTTACATGTATAAGATAAAGAGTTTACTTGAGGACACGTGATTGTTTTAAACTGATTGTTGTTGTGGAGTGGCTATAAAAGCTGCAAACTCAGAAAAGTTAGAGCCCCTGTATTTGATGAGTATTAGTATTGAGTTCCAAGTTAACAAAAGGCTTATACAACCTATATGATTAAGAATACATGACTTGGAAATCTTTGATCTAATTGTACACTGATATGTTACCTTCTGCTTTTCACCACTCAGTGTCTGTAATTCTTTGATATTTCTCATCCTTCTAGATGTTGATTCTATTATAGCATTTCACATTATATCATATTATATCGCATTTGGAAGTTCCTTTAATACTGAAACCTGTATTCAAAACAACAAACTGTAAACAAACAAACAAAAAACCTCTGTAAATCCATAAACACATTGAAAACATAATAGTTTCCCTGCTATGTTAAAGAAGTTGCATTATGTATCATTATGCATGCTTTGATATCTTGGTTATTGTCCTTTTCTGTTGTTGTTTTTGGTTTTTTGAGACAGGGTTTCTCTGTGTAGTCTTGGCTGTCCTGGACTCTCTTCGTAGACCAGGATGGTCTCGAACTCACAGAGATCAGCCTGCCTCTGCCTCCCCAAGTGCTGGGATTACATGCATGCCCTACTGCACCTGGCTGATCCTTGCTGTCTTGGAGCAGCACCTTCTCTGTTTTCAGTGAAACTCTAGTGGGGTATGTGGTATTCTGTGAAGTAAAGCCAAGTGGGATGGGGAAATTTAGCTCAAGTGGAGCAGGCTCCATCTTCTATAATGCCTAAGACTCTGGTTTTGTTTTATTTTGTTTTTTTGTTTTTTGTTTTTTGAGACAGTTTCTTCGTGTAGCCCCGGTTTTCCTAGACTCAATTTGTAGACCAGTCTGGCCTCGAACTCACAGAGATCCACCTGCCTCTGCCTCCCAAGTATGTCTAAGACTTCTTAAAGCGGAATTTCCTAAGATACACTGGATATTTAGGAGGGGTGCAAAATATACAGTTTCCACTCGGCTTGATTTGATCAAGGACTTGTCTTTCATTTCTTTTTTAGCAGTCACTATCATGAGAAGAATATGAGAGGTTCTTGGATTATGTGTCATGTCTGTTTAAACAGTCACCATCTCAAAATCCCAGACAAAGCTTAGCTGAACATGGGAGAACACAGGCAGAATAGTCTTAACTAATGACTTTTCAAAAATGATTCACATGGTGGACCTTTTCTAAGCCAAGCACCCAATTTATGCACGGATTTTGTCTGTACTTTTAGAATCCATGCAGAAAATTTGATTGTCCTAGAAGACATAGAACTGTGTTTTGCTAGACTGCGCTATCCTATGTTGCTTTTCATAAGTAGAGCTGATTTTGAAAGATTGATTTTATTTTACTTCATATGTATGCATATTTAATTTGCATGTTTGTGGAGATGTCACAAAAGAACATCAAATACCCAGGAATTGGAGTTACTGATAGTAGTGAGCTGCCACGTGGGTGCTGGGATCCAAACACGGGCCAAGAGCAGCATTTGTCCTTAGCCTCTTTACCCATGTCTCCAAATCTATTAACAGATATTTAAAATGATAATTTTCATTAAAAATATAATTGTACTTAAAAAAGAGAGAAATCTTCTACCCAGCTCCTCCTGTTGTTTCATCAGAAGTAAACGACGCTAGGTGGGTGCTTCAACTCTTCGTTGCTGTGACAAAATGCCTGGAGAAAACTGAAAGGAGGAAAGGTTTATCTCTGCTCATTGTGTCAGAGGTTTTAGTCTGTGTTCTCATGGTCCCATAGGCATGGTGAGGCAAAGCTGACCCACACTCTCCCCCCACCCCCCACCCCCGCCCCGCTCCTGTGCCAGAAAAAAAGCAGAAGAAAGAGGGCAGGCAACTTGGAAAAACACATTCCTTTATGGGTGAGACCTCACTGACTTACTTCTTACCATGAAGCTCCAACTCTTGTAGTTTCTACCAGACGTCTATGTAGTTTAATTAGTGATTGCAGTGACTCTAAGCAAGGTGATATCTAAAACAAAACAAAGCTTGTGTCATTGACATGTGCTTATTTCGCTGCATGAAGGTCTACTATAAGTACCGTGAATTGGCTAAAACCTATCTGGCGAAGCACATGCTTAGGTCTTAGGGGACATGGAATGAAAGGATGACTATTGCTCTTCTATTGTGTGGATGTATGATCATATCTTCATGATGGTTGTGCTTTCAACTCTTGGACACTTCCGTGGTTCCGTACTTAGACCATTTGTCCTTAAATGGCTGGAGGCCTTTAAAACTACTTCCTATTGTATGTAAGGATGAGCTCAGTGGTTTCTAAGTTACTTCTCGGTTTCATGAGGAAGAGCTATCGCATATGAAGGCACAAGCTTACTTCCCCTCATCTCTGAGAGAGGAATGCTTTCTGTCTCTCATCTATGTCTACATATAGTACACAGACACACAGTATATTGGTGGCATACATTGTCAAGGTGTCTTTAAATCTTATGTTCAGCTTGGTACTCTTTTAAAACAAAACAAATAAATAAATGACCACAGTAACAAAATGCTCACCTTACCTTCATAGTGCACTGACAACTGAGCACTCTCTGTGAAGGATGCTGTCTTCATAGCATGCATCCATTAGCGTTACCATGCTGTACTCTATGTACTCTGTATGTGCATCACTTTATCAAGTGGATTAGCACATGTTGGCCCTGATTTCTTATAGGAAAACAACTATCTATAACCAGTTACATTAGTGGATTGAATGAATAATTGTTTATGCCAGACTGTAAATATAGTAACTGCCATACATAAAAATTAAACTACTTTTAAGAAACAAAGAAAAATTTCAGCAAATGCCAGAAAGAAAGCCAAATCCACAAAATCAGACACTGGTTATTTTGGTTATTAGTGGAAATTGAGAGGGCATAGAACGTGCTGTTATTTCACTTTATACCTATCTAGTTAAGTAGATTCGTTCATATGTTGCCATAAGCTATTCTTTTTTAACTTAACACTATGATTGGTCCTTTGCCAAGTACCAGCGGTATATTTTAAGTTTAACCAAGAACTAAAGGATAAATAAAGTGATGCCTGCTCACATGCAAACTAGTGGGCCAGTATAATTTGTGGGTAAGTCAGATTAATTGGTTTAAATCAACTGTTTTCACTTAGATATTTTTGTTTTCTTTGAGAAAAATTAGGAAAATCAGGTGTGTGTATATGTTAATGAATTTTACTATTATTTGTTTTTGAAATGAGAGTTATTCCTCTCTGATTTTGATACTCCATGATATGTATTTGTTATTTAGTTAGTTTACTTTGTGAAAATAATGTAAGTTTTAGTGTTTTCAGATTTTTTTTAGCCAGACTTATAGCATAAAACCTTTGGAGACCAAAATAATTTTTTCATAATTTTCTTCTAAAATAAAATAGTCTATTAATTTTTGGTATACATATATGTTCTCCTTTAACATTGACTAATGCTTTTGCAATTATATACTTAAAATACAGAAAACAAAGTAGGGTGAAATAATAGCCTAATGTTTGATCTAGCCTCACAACTTATTGAATGACGCTATGTAAAGGGTGTGCATTTTATCTCAGAGGAGTTCAGGTGAGTTCTGTTGTCCAGATAATTATTAATAGATTCTGTGTTTGGATTATTTTGGTCTGAATTAATACATTTATTTGATAGGAGATGTTTGAAGATGATGACATATAAATCTCCAAAAGACTTAAGATGTCCAAAAATACTTTTAAAGATTTGGGAATGTTGAAGCTTTAAAGTTCAAATTAAAAAGAAATGGATAGCAAGGGGCCGGATTTGACATAGAGCTTATGGAGTTGGAAGCCATTTTTTTTCTTAAAAAAAAAAGTGATCTACCATTGAAGTCTTGCCCTAGAATCTGAAGAAATAGAAAACATTTAAACTTCTTTAGCAATTCTTGGGTTTGTGAGTTGCATAAACAGTGTCTCTTGTGTTTTATAGTTCACTTAAGCAGTTTGATTTTGATCTGTATATATGGAGTAGACAGGATTCAAGTGGTTTCTACCCCCCCAAACCAATGAGCAGACACATATGTTCCTTAAAGAAGAAACTTCCTGTGTCATATGGAAGCTATCTAGCTTGCTATAGGTCTAAGGCTTGACCTCCCTTTTATTTTGCTATCAGTTGCTTAATTCTTTAGATTCCTTGTGGGAGACTTTTGATCAAAAGAAACATTTTATTTTTCTTTTTATCCTTTAATTTTTCATAAAAGCTACCAGAAATGTATAATTAATAACTTTGTACTTTATGCTAATGATATATGCAAGTATGGTATAAAACATCTTCTTATTAAGGATTAGACCATGATGACTTCTCTTTTGTGTTTAACTTTGATTTCAAGCACTTGAAAGTTTTATTATCTGGAAAAAAAGAATAAGTCATCTGGAATTATATATTATGAAAATAAGTTCTGCTTCTTGTAGTACAAGACATACTCAACAGCATTTCAGGGTGAGGTGAGATTACACAATCTAACCCTCTCAATTTTTGTCATGTTGTTGAGAATATATATATATATATATGTGCATATGTGTGTGTGTGTACATTTATATATATTAGCATATATGCAGGGTCATGCATGAAGTAGTATTTAGAGAGCTACTCAAAGAGAAGATCCTTTATAATCATTTCACTTGATTTTTTAAGCATTTCTTTCTCTTTCAAGTTAATGATAAAAGGAACACTAAAATCATGCTTGTTGTGTTGGCTCACGCTGGAGCTGAATGGTGAGGGAAGGCAATCACTGAGTGGAGAGAGAGAGAGAGAGAGAGAGAGAGAGAGAGAGAGAGAGAGAGAGAGAGAGAGAGAGAGACTGTGTGTGTGTGTGTGTGTTGGTTTAGGACCCAGTGAGTTGTTAATGGTTTTGTATGTCATCATGTTTAAAAGAAATTGGACACAGGTGAAATTAAAACACAGGTACCAGGGTTGTTACAGTCACGGAGTCGGGGAGAACTGAAAATTAGGTAAATGGTTTCATTGTACAGAGAAAAGGTTCAGAAAACAGGAGCCGCATACTTTAAAGCTTATCAGTGCTGTCAGTCACATCAAACATTGGACATGTGACTTCCTTCCCATTCTTCCTTCTCTTGTTTTTAATCTCTTCTTTGAGGCCAAGGAAGTACAAAGAACACACACTTTACATCCCTTACTTTCAAAGAGTTTCACATTCAGTGATAACCAAGCCGGGTTTTCATCGCACTGAATGAGAATTTAGTTTCTTTTGAATTGCTCTAAAAATTGATTTGTCTGGTCAGGCATTTTGATTACTGATGGCATGGATAGTTAGATTATGAACATTTCACAAGAGTATGAGTGCATATATTTATGCACATATATACCGACATATAGATATGTTTCCATATGTGTATTTAAACGTGTATCAAGATATATGAAATAGAACTGAGTCATTATTGGTGAATTCACATTCTCCAGATAACCCGAGACTTAAGTTTCCTATTTCTGTAAAAGAGCCCCCTTGAAAAAAACGATTCCTTGTTACACAACTCTTCTATATATTTAAAGTTTTTAATCAGTGAAATAAAGAGCATTATAGCTCTAATGTTAAAACTTTTACTGCACGACTTAAGTGGTATTGTAACACAATGCCTTGTTCTATTATTTTTAAATACATGTGAACTCTAAGAGTGCTTTTAATTTTAGTGTTCTAGTTTAAAATGAAATGAAATTAGTTGAGGGTAGAACGTAGAATTTTTGCAACAGAGATACTTATGTTTTAGATCATACTGGGCATACTGTTTAAATATATTGGCAGTCAGGTTAGATGGTATAATTAAGGGTGATTTGTGTTTGTGTATATGAAAAATGGTGTATATATATGTGTGTATATATATATATATATATATATATATATATATATTGCTTCTGTCAAGTAGTTCATGTCTCAATTATGGTGATGCCTTAAATGAACAATTTTGATTCTTTCTGTCCATTTTTTTCTTTTAGCATCATTGTCTAAAAATCTGCTTTATATTGGATTTACTTTAACAAGCATTTTGAATTTATTTCTTCTATTTGTTTAACAAAAGAACATTGTCGTGGAGTACATTGAGCAATACTAAAGTAAAACAGTCATAACTGATGACTGACTTTCGTTCATGTGATTGTGTATTTTAATGGCTTCCAAGATTTTTCTAGAAAAATCATGGCTGGTATAAATAAATTTAGATCCCCTTTCCAACTCGCATTGGTAAGTAAGACAGTGCTCAGGGTTGAAGGAGTTTCAGAGGTTGAATAGTCTCACCAAGATTTCAATCTGTTGGAAGAATGACTTCTTGTCCCATAATATTTTATATTGTGTTCCTTCCCTGGCTGTATTATTAAAACCCAGAAAGAAAAGATTTTGTCTCACATCTGCCTGGGCTTTTATCAGATATTTTTACCAGTCCAGGGTGCTGGTATGTTGAGGTATTTTAGGTGTGACACATACAAGCCTGTGTACATTATTTAGGAAGAGAATCTTTTCCTCAGTGTTGTTTGTTTTACAGATGTACAGTTCAGATCTCCAAATGTCTTCGTGTTCTGCTAGGACAATTTAGCTTCCTGATAGTTGACAAATAGAATCAATACTTGTAGAAAGCATTCTAAAGCCACCCACGTGCCTTATGAAGTCAATGCTGGGTCCGATTTTACAAGTATGTGGTCTTTTTTTTTTTTTTTCAAGGGAAAATGTTCACTGGAAAAGTTCTTGGCACACAGTGAAACATCGTGCAATCTGTTATTTGTCTTAGAGATAATAACTGGCGGGTGGCTATAGCCTTGTGCTATCTAACTTATGACTTGAGAGGGGAGTTTCTTCCACTCAAAAGTATTGCAAATGTGCTTATATTTACATAATATGTCACTCTGAAAAATTACGATAGTATAATTCTAGCAAAAATTTTTTCTATGCTACTTCAAAGTATACTCAAATAAATTAACCACATTTTTTAAAAAACAGAGACTAAAAAGAACATACCCCTACCCCCCACAGCACAATATAAAACCCAAATGACCTCTCTGATTCTTCTTTGAAGTTTTAGATGTTTAGCCTTCTTTGCGATGTACATTATTAAGGCCTCTGTTGAGCATAAGGCATCAGTGAGTCATATGCTTTCTGAAGGTCTGCTCCTGGGTGGATAAAGGAACTAAAAATTGGGACAATAATAATTCAATTAAAATAATTTTTTTCTCAGGAGCTCGTGACACTGGTGGAGTCATTTTTAACCTTTGACCCACTACATTTCTCATGATAATGATAAATCAGCAGAGATCTAAAATGTTTCTTTCTTCTGAAGAATGACTACCTTTTTCAATATGAATATATTTAGACCAATTCACTTTTAAGTATTTTATCTTAGTTCCCCTGTCAGTTTTCCAATCACCTTGACATTAATATATGGGCATAAACCATTCACTTTTCATTTTGATAGATGGGTAAGCTTAATGAATCAGATTTCTACAGACATTCTGCCGTTCATACAGAATTTTCTACAGTTTTGAGCAACCTCATTCATGTTGTATCAGTTAGTCATTGTTAGAATGTAGGTATGCTATACATAAACATTGATAACTAATGTTAGGGTTTTTAAGCCCTTGACCAAAGAAGGACTAAATTGCAGTAGATACAGATGAAATGATGTGTAATGTAGGAAAAAATTCAGAATTCTAGAAGGAGAGGGAAGATGTGATTCTAAAACTAATATATTTTCATGTGTAGGAACACTTGATATTATGACCTAGAGCATCCTGTCTTCTAGGTCAAGTTTAAATATAAGTGCATAAATACATACACATTCATATAAAGGTATAAATACTTAGCATGTTTTTGTAAATTTGTAAATGTACACAAATGCATACGCATGTGTGCACACGCGCGCATACACACGCAAACACACACACACACACACACACACACACACACACACACACACACACA
>OU015748.1:94578677-94591432 GCA_907169655.1 Acomys percivali
ACACACACACACACACACACACACACACACACACACACACACACACATCTCTTGACAGCTTGGTCCAGAACTCCTGGTCTCAACTGCTCCTCTTTCAGCACCTGGAATTGGTGGGACTACAAGCACATGCCACTACTTCTGACGTAGAACAGCATGGTTTTTCTTTACACTTATAGTATACTTACACTTCTTAGGTTGTGTTTTTTTCCTTTTTCCTTCAAATAGTTTCCCCTTAGATAGTTACCACGAAAATTGCCTGGTAATCTTTCATATGTTCTCCAAACACTAACAGAGCCTCATTTGACAATGAATATAGGTTTCCTAAAAAGCTGTCAATAAAAACGTTGAAGTTCAAATATTTCAAAAGCATATTTAACCTGTCTTGAGTTACAAAGAAGGCTGCTATCTTCTTTTGCTTGAGGTTCTTATGGACTGGCAAGGAAAGGTATACACTCCTCCTTCCTACAGGCCAGTGCTGCCCCATGACTACCATTTTGTCTTGAGTCTTCACTCTTTTATCCTATTTTTGTTATTTCATGATGAGCTTATATGGAAGTTTGATAAGTAATGTTGTTGGTGCATAAGGAGAACACTGTAGGTTTTAAAGTGCTGTTCTATCGTCTTCGACATTAACTACTGACGTGAAACATCACCTCATCAAGGATGGCTTACACATCTGGTATATTATCTCGTTCTGTGATTCATATCCCAGCAATCCATGTAACTTGGGGTGTTCAGAAGCAATGCTCCTACATGTCTTTACAGCTAGTATGGTCCTGAAGCCCACAGAGGAAAACAGCTCTGTCATGCAATTAATTTGGATTTTTGATAGTTGTGGTATAACTTACTCTATTAAACTGGTCCTCACAGCAGAACCTGCTAATAATAAAGGAAGCTTCTTCTGTTAGAAAGTAGCAGGTAGAATTTTTAGAAAGATAGTGAGTGGTTGGTGGCTTAGGTAACACTGGAATTTTTGTCAGCCTAGAGCTTAGAGAACAAAGGCCATGAAGCCCCATTCTCAACTGGCCTTTGCTAATATGGTCTCTAGTTTGTAGGAGACTATTTATTTTTCATTATTATTATAGGTTTGTCATTAAATTCCTGTACAGGGATTTATCACTTACCTCTAAGTTTGATCTTAGACACTGATGTTACTAAGGCACAGACGATAGAGCCTGTGTGGGAAGAAAATCACCAGAAATTGCTAAGATCTTGTCTTTTCAGCCTTAGTACGACAGTGACCTGTATCAACTTTCATACTGTTCTCTAGGTGAGAAGCCACGGCTTAGCTTATTTCCACATTCTCCTGCAGAATCATAGTGACACCCAACTTGCCACTGTTTTGCATGCCGGGTCCTACTCCCCACTTCCAGGATGCTACCCGTATGTGTTAAAGAAATTGTTGGTGGGGCAGAGCAGAAATGTTCATGATTCTCTTTCCTGGTAGTAAGTGGGCAGTTTTCCCTCTGTTCATAACATGCCTGTCTGTATCTTTTTGCCTTGAATCTATGTCTTTCAAATCATATTTGTATCAGTGTAATAATATCAAAATCTAACTTAGTATGTATGCACATATATACATGTGTTTTTCATGGAAGTAAGCATGCAATATGTATTTTGTAAAGTTCAACATGTATATATGTGTTCTATAAACATAGCATCTCTGTATATATATATCTGTATACACACACACATACACACACACACACACACACACACACACACACACACATAAAATCTACAACAGATGCATATGCTTCTCATTGTCCATAATTGAAAATAAGGAAATTAAGCAAAATAGGATGGGTGGGATGACTAACATTATGGATATGAGTCTTTTAATATTCATGGCATACTTTAAAAGACTAGATCAGCCAACCTCTGCCTTAAACATGTCCAAATATCAATGGTTTTCTTTTGTCTGTTTGCGTCTCTCTCTTGCTTATTCTTTTCCTACTTGAAGCTATATTTCCTCCCTGGAGGAACTATTTTATTGTGCCCCTTAAAAGACCTTGTGTTGACTAAATAAATCATCCCAGATTGAGTCACCTGTGCGTAATCTTCAAATAACCAAGTATCTCTGCTTTCCCTATGTGTCCACAGATATGGTCCGGAAAAAGAACCCCCCTCTGAGAAACGTTGCTAGTGAAGGCGAGGGTCAAACCCTGGAGCCAACAGCTACAGAAGGCAAAGTATCTGGAAAGAACAAAGAATTTTCTGCAGATCCGATGTCAGAAAATACAGATCCGAGTGATGCAGCAGACCTGAACAGGAAGGAGGAACACAGCGTGCATGGCCAAGAGCCATCTTCCAGCAGTAAGAAGGACTTGCAAATCTCAGGCCTGAGTGAGAAGGCTGGCTTCAATTATGAAAGCCCCAGTAAGGGAGGAAACGTTGCCTCCTTTCCACATGATGAGGTAACAGACAGAAATATGTTGGCTTTCTCATCTCCAGCTGCTGGGGGAGTCTGCGAGCCCTTGAAGTCTCCTCAAAGAGCAGAGGCAGATGACCCTCAAGATATGGCCTACACCCCATCAGGGGATTCATTGGAGACAAAGGAAGAGCAAAAAATGTCACCAAAGGCTACCGAGGAAACAGGGCCAGTGCAGAGTGGTCAAGCCAATTGTCAAGGTTTGAGTCCAGTTTCCGTGGCCTCAAAAAACCCACAAGTGCCTTCAGATGGGGGTGTCAGACTGAGTAAACCCAAAACTGACTTACTGGTGAATGACAACCCAGACCCGGCACCTCTGTCTCCAGAGCTTCAGGACTTTAAATGCAATATCTGTGGATACGGTTACTATGGCAATGACCCCACAGATCTGATTAAGCACTTCCGAAAGTATCACTTAGGACTGCATAATCGCACCAGGCAGGATGCTGAGCTGGACAGCAAAATCCTTGCCCTTCACAACATGGTGCAGTTCAGCCATTCCAAAGACTTCCAGAAGGTCAACCGCTCTGTGCTTTCTGGTGTGCTGCAGGATATCAGCTCATCAAGGCCTGCTTTACTAAATGGGACCTATGATGTGCAGGTTTGTGCTTTCTCTTGTGATTTCTAGGAGGAGGGAGAAAGTAATTAGTGATGAAACATGAATTTGTACCTTCATGTTCAGAGTGAGGTCCCAAGAACAGATGCATAGCTTTGGGCCCTATAGAAATGATGTTTATATTTCATTGCTACTCCTTTCAAATGTGTATTCATAGTAGCCTTTAACTTCTCATTGTGTAAAAAAAAATGGATAAAATTTCCAGTGGATTTGGAAATATCTTTTCTTGGAGTCAGCTAAGGTTCATGTCTCTTGACCTATGTCATGGTAGTTAGATATTTCAGCCTTTGAGTGATTGTGGAGATCTCTGATTGCACATCATGGCATTTCATTGCCTTGTTCTACTTTCACATCATTAGGTGTTTCCTCTAATCTTCCTCCTGGGCCAATCTTTCTTGTATTTTCAATTAGTATTTGATTTTATAGTTAGTCTAATTAGAGTTGGGTTATACCGATAGTGTCAAGGCAGAGTCCTGGAAAGTCAAAATAATTACGAATGAAAATTGAAAAGAACATTTTTACATTGACTAAAAAATCTCAATGAGATTGTAAGTAACAGGGAGCCAATGCTTATTTTTGAAGCAAGCCAATAAAGCAATCCCTCCTCCATTTAAGGAAAATGATAATACTTCATGAAATGTTTACACTGTCGTTGAAACCCACACACTGTTTTCAGCTATCTTTCTGCCCTCAATTGAAAACATAAATTATATGACAAAAAATCCTAAAGTATAATAATTCTAATTTGAAAGAAACTTGGAAAGAAATTCTGTATTTAATTTTAATTTAAGTTTGGCGATTTTGGCTTAGTTGATGCTCATGGCCAGTCCAGCAAAGAGTATTAAGTTTTGTCACATTATATACATTGCTATTGTATTACTAGGCAAGGGAGGTCACAAAGCATGTGATGGTTAATATTAACCTTATTTATGAATTATTAGAAGTACCATAGAGCTAATGAGTTCCCACAGCACTTGTTTACCCTGGGAAGTCCCTTGACAGTCATTTTTGTCATCTTCCTAGCCACAGGACCTCATTTCTACACTTTTCTATGGACTGGCATCAATTAAGAAAGATACAGAAAGATGTTACAGAGGATAAGAGTAATATCTTTTACAATATTAGTAAGAAGGGCCAGGATGGAAAACTCAGGGTCCTTTCAGTGTCAGAATGGTCATCATCAGCTGAAAGGAGATACGGAGAAAATGGAACAAGCCAGTTTCGTCCTTAAAATTTCCACCTTCTCAGTGAATTTCTACAAATAGAATTATTTCCGTGGAGCAGCGAATTAAAGCAACATAGTTATTATGCATGAAAGCTGCATGCTTTGAACTCCTGCCTTATTAAAGATCATTTCACTGTCTTATGTCAGATACACTTCGCTGTCAAACTCTGATTTGGAAAGCAAATAACGTGTTTTAGATAAAAGGGTTGGAAGTGCATAATGTCAGTATGCGAAACGGTGTTTTATAATTAGCAAGTAATATGATGTTAATACCTGGATTTCCGGCAGTTTCAGTTTGTTCACTCTGGGGAGGACTTCTGAGGGAAGCTGATCCTTGCTGTCAGGAAGGCTCTAAAAAGATTACTAAGGCCTAGGGTTTGGAAGAATCCAGATTTTTAAACACACTTCCATTTCCCCCCAATAGTTATGTGTTAGGTTCTTGGTTATTTATAGTAAAGTTTATGTTTGGGTGGAATACTTTTCCTGGGCAGTGATTTTAGAAATGAAACAGATGTGGGAGCTATCTGAGTTTGGAAATAAAACAGCTGATCGTGGACTTCGCTGTGTACTGAGTCCCTGCTATTTATGCCAGGAAGAAGAAAAGTGATAGGAAGCCAGAGCAGGAAGGTGATCTCATTAGCATTAGTTATTTTCTTCTTCAGTTGAAGAGAACTTATATGGCAATCTGTAGAATAAAATCAACCCATAGGGAAAGTAGGTGATTTTCTCAAGGCAGTGGATGGGTTTAGGGGCCAAATCTAGAGAGATTTAACTTTATTTCGTGATTAGAACACCAAGTACACTATGGACCGGTGGTGATTTTAAACATATAGCACATACATACCTCATATTGATGCAGAAACATGTCCACAGATAAATGACTTGTTTCCATGCGGGACCACATGCCTGACAGAGTCTCCCTACATGTACTCAATAATAAAAGCATGTTTGAAATCTCTTTTTGCCCTCACCTATTAATGCTGCTGAAATTCTCTTACAGGAGTTCTTTCTTTGGGCACTTATACTGTTTTGACTAAAATCTGCCTGAGATAAAATAATTTCCTTAATACAGAGGTGTACACACACACACACATACACACACACACACACACACACACACACATATACACATATATACTGGTCATTATAAGTTAATGGTTTGTGTATATTCTGATGAAATAATTTTTCTAGATACCAGTATTGTGAACAATTTTAGCAGTCATTTACTGAACTGCACTATTTAAGTCAACTGCAGAAAGGATGTAACATTCTTTAATCTTTTTCAATTAAACTGTCTTTTACTGAACATTCAGAGCAGCTGGCAGTTAATGATAGATTTATGACACTTTAGACCAAGAAAAGGGAACAGAGGAAAGAACTCAGAGGACTCTGTGGCTTGGATCTATAGTTTGTCTTGAGATGAATGGTCTTATGTAAATGAAACCAACTTGACTGCAAATACAACATAGCTAGCTTGGAAGATAGAGTATCGTAAACAGTCTTAGATTTTGAAACATACACTATAAACCTAAAATATATGTTATCTGGAGGAACGTTTGAAAATTCAATAGCAGAGATATTCTATCACAATATCCATTTCTATGTAAATGATATTCCAAACAATTTGCCCTGTAGATAGAGAACCAAGAATAGGTGGAGACCAACAGCAACAGCTACTGTTGGACTACAACATTGTGTTTTGGTCAGAGGAATTCATGAGATCCTTCACTGTACACCTTGCAGTAGTATGCGTATTCCTGAGAACAGAAAAGAGATAATCTTCTTCAGGAAAAGGAGAAAGAAAAACAAAGAAAGAAAAAAAGAAAGAAAATGACCCCCTTAAATACAAACTAAAAACAATGGAATTCAAACCACACTAAAAATAAACAGCAACAACCAAAAGGAAGAGCCACTAACTAAAGGCTAGCTCTGAGCTATTTGATTGGTTAAGGTTGCTAGTTTTCCAATGTTTCGTCCCCTCTCTGTGTTTTATCAGTTTTTTTTTTCCCTTACATATTTGAAAATAATGGATATGGCATGATTGGCAAGCCTCCTGTCATTTTTACTATCTGCATTCAGCCTTTGAGGCTCGCAAGTAGACCAATAATAGGACAAGAGATTGAGTTCTTTAAAAAGTAATTACAGCCTCTTTCTTTTTAATCTGCTTTATTATGCTTATATTTAAACCTTCTCTGAATGGAGACCTGCATTAACAACGCCGACTCTGCTGTTTCATTAGGACTTAATGTGCTGTGCATTAGGGCGTTTGCATCATCTTTATGGGGGAGCTTTTAGCTCTCAGATCAGGTTATAAAATTAGGAGTCCTGTCAAGTTGTGCTTCCCACGGGAAAGTGTTTACACTATCCCAAGCTGATAAAAGCTCAAGATGCACACAAGCCTTTCCATATTAGCAGATCTTTTCTGTTGTTCTACATCACTCAGGACTCCAGGAAAGTAGCTACTGGATTCCATCCGGGACCTCCATTCTGACCTTTAGTGAAATCCCAAGTTTCCTAGAAGGATCCCTTTGTTAACTTCCCAGGGATTCTTTTTGGTTTGAATAAGGAGTACTAGGTTTCTGTTTCGTAACTATTTTTTATCACAGCTGTACAATATGCAGTGTTAGAGACAGGAAGGGAAGATTGTAGTGATAGGAAACTATCGATTGTTTTTATATTTTCAACACATTTAACTACGGGAGCTGTATGTGTCTTTAATGTGTAATATATTCAGTTGAACATGGAAATTACAGTTTTGATTAAAATAGTAAAAAAAAAAAAAAGAAATAAACAAACAAGCAAGCACAAAAACCTGGGAACATTAATCTCATTGTGGTTTATTTTGATTTGTCTTGAATTTTACTTCCAAATATTTACTTTTTGCTTTGCAGTTTCCTTTGATCTAGAGTGTACGGGAAGTTGTAGATCTTAGCAGGTTCTGTTTCTTTGTTGTTCTAACTTGGGAACTATTGCATTTTAGAAAAACTGGTGAATGAGACTTTAATCAATTCAGACTGTGTATGGAATACAGAATGTTTGGCATATGAATCCAGACTGATTTTCAGGGCTGTATCTCTTTAACAAGTAATAAAGTGTGCAAAATAAAACATATGCTCACCCCAAGGCCATAAAGCAAAGCAAAGTTCTGGCATTTACCAGGTTATTTTCATCAGTGGAGATGGCTAAGCTGGATAATGTGACCCCTCCAGGAGGAGAAGTTTGACCATCCTAACTAATCCATTTACCTGCATGGCAGTTAAAGCCCATTTGGCTCTGTTAACATGAGAGTGGTATGTTAACTGTCCATTCCTCTTTGATTTTTGTTTTGTTTGTTATCATTTAAAGAATGTGTATCATTTTCTAGAATACCAGTGTTTCTCTCAAGGCAGAATGTTTAGAATAAAAAAACATAATTATCAGCGCATCCAATCAAATTTAGACTCATTCAACTCTTAATAAAAGTTTTATCTTCCAAATGGCCTGCTCTGCTAAGTGTATCAAGCCGGCAGACTATTGAGTGCTTTTCATTCTTTGGGTCATTGTAATTACAGCAAACTTGCAGCTGTTGAAAGCACAGATATACAGCAAGTGCCCCAGGTGTAGGAAAGTTTGGAGAGAAAGAGCAGCATCATTTCATTTTCTGATTTCTTTGTTCTGAGAATCATTCGACCAAACGTATATGACTTCTTATTAATCCCTTGACTTCAAATCTTAAGAAATATTTTATGCATTTTTTCAGGCCCTCAAACGTGTTTGATTTTTATGGAATGGCCAATGCCGCATTTATACTTTTCAGTATTTTAAAGCTGATCTGGTGTTCTTTCATCATCTTTCGGTTTACATAATAAATATTGCACATAGCTTTCCTCCTCCAGTTTTAGAGTTACATTTAATAATAGCCAGCACTTATTAAGGGCTCCTTATGTGCTGATGTGCCTCTGACTTCTTTATGTGCATTAATCAGCTCATCTTCATGAAAACCCTTGAAGTAGACACTGCCATTATATCCATTAGAAGGGAAAGAGGAAGCAGGTATAGAAGGATTAAAGTACCATGCTCACTAGCGGAGAGTTGCATAACTAGGGTCGGTCCATAGGATGTAAACCATGATAGACAGTCTCCAGAAGCCTGGCCTCACAACTACTCTACTGCACTGCGTCCTCAAAGGGAAATTACGTTTACTGCAAATAGAAAAGAGTGAGAGACAAGCCCAATAGCTCGTGAGATATTGGATCCCCACACTGAATCATTTTAAATGTGCAGAAATCCGTGATCTCCTTGAGACTATCTGTTATCAAATGCAAGCAGCACGATGCCGACTTATTGGAATTTACTAGGCTTATAATTGAAATCTCTGAAAAGAAAATTAAATGTGTTGATTTGTCTCTTTTTTGATTACTGCAATTCATTTTCACTGATTCTCTTGCTACAGAAACTAGTTCTGACAGAGTGAGTACAGGACAAATTTTGCCTTACTCAATTAAGATTGCATTGTTATCCCCAAATTAAGGGATGTTTCATGCATGCGTTCGATTTCTTTCATAGTCTCCTCATTTACAGGTCTTTGTTTTAAGCATTTAAGATCTGACGGATGGTGTGAGAGAGAGAGCTGTCGTCTTCAGTTGGTATGTCCACGAAGAGTAACATTACGGGGATGCTCCCATTCTTTGTGTTCTCCTAGGCTGTGTAATTACACCTTTACTTTCTGCCTCCATTGAGAGAAGTGATGGGTTTGGATGCAGAAAACACATCAAAATAACTTTAGACGGTTTAATTTGAGTATGCTGCATCCCTTAGCCATGCTGGGAACTTTGTGATTTCACTAGATACTGAAAGTGAAAATTTTGTGGGGTGCAGTGAGGAGCTTAAGGATTGAGGTGTCTTACCTGCCCAGCATCCCTCCTTTCACTTTGAGATAACCTGTAGAAGTAACTTTAGAGATTACGCGGACTCTCTCCTGTGTTCATTAATATGGGAAGCCTACAACAAGTTTGTTCAAAGACTTTTTTTCTAGCTATTTGGCAGCCTGGAGATCCCATTGTTGTCCCGAACCAATATATGTAAACCCAAAGTTATTAGAATTCCTTTTGCCATGTTTTATGCACAGTTCCATTTTAGTAAGTCAAGGCTGGGATCTTGGCCCTACTCTGGGCTTTTGTGACCTTATTCCAAACAGTTGAGAGGTTGTTCCACTTTTCTTTATTCTTGTACTGTGAAAAATTAATTATGTTTATTTAGTAAATTCAGAATATTTTCTTTTTAAAAATTGTAATTCACTTCGTGTTTGTGGTTTGTGGTACATATGTGTGGTGTGTGTGTGTGTGTATTTGTGTGTGTGTTGTAGTATGTACTTGTGTTACATGTGTATGGGTGTGTGCAGTGTGTGTGTGTATGTGCAGTGTGTGTGATGAGTGCCTATGATATCTGTGTTGTGTTGTGTGTTTGTGTGTTGTGTGGTGTATGTGTGTGTGTATGTGGCGTGGTGTCTATGTGTGCATGCTGTGTTTGCTGTGTTGCATTTTATGTGATATTTATGTATGTGGTGTGTATGTGGTGAGTTGTGTATAGTGTGTGCGTATTTGGTGTGGCACGTGCTCGCGTGTGTGTGTGTGTGTGTGTGTGTGTGTGTAGTGTGTGTATATATGGTGTGGCATCCTGTGTGGTGTGATGGTGTGGCGGTTTGTGTGCATGTGTGCATATACTGTAGGTCAGAGGAAAACTTTCAGAAGTTGGTTCTTGTTTTCCAGCTTGTTCAGGCAGGATCTCTCTTGTTTCTGTTGCTGTAGTATCTACTCTGGACTAGCTGGGCAATTCTCCTGTCTCAGGCCCTCATCTCACCATAGGGGTGCTTGCAGGTGTGTTGTATCACACCTAGCTTCTGATAGGATAAACCCGGGGCACCAGGCTTGCGATGCATGGGCTTCTACCAGCTGCACCAGCTCCCCTGCCCAATATTGCATTCTTTTATTCTTTTCATTTTGTTCATTTCTTTTTACTCTCCTCTTACAGCTCATACTTGTTGTCTTCCTTCCTCCCTTTCATTTTGTTGAATTAACTCTCGGTTCTGCCTTTCTTCCTCTCTGCTCTTTGGTCTCTCAGGTTCCCTTTTCCCCTGGAAATCCCTCAACATTGCCTGAAAGGGCCTTTCATTGTTCATGCTCACATCTGACTTCGCACAGGATCCTTCCGCCTGCGTAGCCTTTACATGAGTGCTGCTTGGAGGAGGCTAGTCTTCAGATATCAGCTTGGCTGCTCTCTCAGATCCCACACTGGCCCCCGGAACCCTTTTCTGTCTTTAGGCACTCTGCTTTTGTTGACATGGAGCTATGGACTCAGCAGAAACAACGCATATTCCATTGTTTTCATTACCTATTTACATCTGAGTTTTCTACAAACACTTTAAATCATTTGACTCTGTGTGTGTGTGCACACAACTGTGTGTGTACATGTGTGTGTGTGCGTGTGTGTGTGTGCACTCATGTGTGTATGCACACACGTGCATGTGCATATGCTTGTGGGTACAGCTGCCTGAGGACAAAGGAGGGCAGCAGATCTTACTGGAGTTTAATATCTGATGTGTAGGTTCTGGGAACTAAACTCAGGTCACTGAGCCATCCCTCCAGCCCCATTCGATGAGATTGCTGTGTTCACAGACACTTGTGGGTCCTGGACTATCATTTCTTGTTGACTCCTAGTGCTTCTCAGCTAGTAGGAGTGCCACAAGCAACCTCTTTGGAGGAAAGATGTTCTTTCTGCACCTCAGGGATTAAACTCAGTTTCCGTTGTCAGTAAGGCATGCCCAGTACAAGGCTGCGCTCTGTCTTTCACATCTGTATCCTCTTGCATCAAACATGTACTCCTTTTTATATCTCCATTCTGATCAGTGGTTGGAGGCAGGCTGGAAGTAGAAGTCTCCTATGAGGAATACCCCGCCTACAACGTATTTGCACCTCGTTTTCTCATTTCCCATGACAGATTATCTTTAGGGTTCTTTGTAATATTTGTGCTTATGTCTCTGTGTGTGCTGTGGTGTTGTCTAGGTATGTATGGGTACGGATTGCTGCAGATGAAAGGTAGGAGACCACCTCTTAGGTCTTCTACTCTTAGCACCCTATCCCCTTAAGACAGGGTCTCACATTGAAACTGGAGTTAGGCTGGTGGCCTGCAGATGGTAGAGCTCTTTCTCTGTATGTCTCTCAAAGCCCTGCCTTTATAGGAACAAAACCCGCTGTGCCTTGTTTCTGTGTGAAGTTTATGCACAGGTGGCAGACACTCTGACCTGATGAACACCATCCCCTCAGCTTGGCATCCAGACTCTTATTGAGATTAGATTTATGACATATTGGCATTCTTTCATTCCAGCTACCAGCTGACCACAGAAACACTGGTTACACTGAGTGAAACGACAATATACGTTTAAAGTAAACTATTCATCTGTGAAGAATTGGTGTTATGTGTCTTTTAAATGCTTCCCCTGGAATTCTTTAAAATTTGACCACCCCTCCCATTTAGGTGGCTCTTATAAATCCAAATGTGAGAAGGATTCCTCAGAATTATTGTGGTGACACTGATAAGAACAGGCTGCAGGAATAAGCCATGTGAAGAGTGGGAAGATTGCCACATAGTTAGATTCCTTACTGAAAATTTTAAGTACTTCTTCTCCATCAGCCGCACATCACTGCAGTGCACTTGGTATTCTGGAATGTGCTTTTGATGCTCTGTGCACGCAGCAGCAACATTCCTTATGTGTATCAGCAGGTTAATTCTGGGCACAGTTATTCTTAGCCCTGTCCGTCCCTTACAGATTTCTTCAAGTGATATGAAAATCCATTATTTTAACAGTGATTTTCATTTAGTGAGTTAGCTTTTTACTTTTAAGGTTTTTACCTTTTTGACTATCAGCCCATAACCTCAAGTCCTCTCAAATTAGCACCCTCATACCTTTCTCTGTTGCCGCCAATTATAGTACTTGAAAATGAACCACATCTGAGGGTGAGCTTGTGTGTAGTTCAAACAGCTCCTTTTTCTGCTGCCTTGAAAATGAGGACATGAACTGAAGTGTCATTTTAAGAATTCTGAGTCTTTAAATATTTTCCTCTGACATACTCCTCTAGATATTATTCTGATACAGTTTTACTGTGTGTTGTCAGGAGGAAACACATGAATTCATACAGACCACGAAGAAACACTCTTTTAATGTTTTTCAATTCTCTTGTGAAATATTTCTGTTAAACAATATGCATTAAATTGTAAAGAAAATCCATGGAAAATACTATGTGGAAGGAATAATTTTTTTTTCTAAATTGGAGGCTAAGATATAGTTACTCTTATCAGGGAAAAAATAAGTTAAATCTGATGTTTTTGTTTGTTTTCTCTATGTGTGAGTGCATGTGCGCATACATGCTTGTGTGCATGCAGCCCCTCCACCACCCCCCCGTGTGTGTGTGTGTGTGTGTGTGTGTGTGTGTGTGTGTGTGTGTGTG
>OU015748.1:94591442-94611519 GCA_907169655.1 Acomys percivali
TGTGTGTGTGTGTGTGTGTGTGTGTGTGTGTGTGTGTGTGTGTGTGTCTATTATCTGGACTGCTTTTTCTATGTGCAACTTTAATTTGCCTTTGGAAGTTTATATGCTAGTTTGCTTTTGTATTTAAGACAGAATTAAGGGCTTTTTTGGAGGTCAAGCCAATGCCAGAGTCGCCATGAGTTATTATGGTTTCTTATTCCAGGTGACTCAGGGGTCTTGGAGAGAACTCACTGTTTGTATTCAATCACATTCCTTCCTTCAGCCCAAATGCAGGGAGCCATTACATATTTCAAATATTAGTAACACATTCTTCTTGTAGTCTAGAAAGAATATAAATAGACCATTAGCCTAGTCATGGCAAATGGAACCTTTCACTTATGCTAAGAGTACTGTTTGAGCAAAGTGTGTTGAATTTGCCACTGATGTCACCAGTCCCCATCCATTTGATCTATTCATCATGTTGGCAGGAGATGTTTACTGGATGGCTCACTTTGTTAAATAATATTTCATCCTTTTTGCCATTACACTATAGTGTATTGCCTAATACAGTATTTCATGACCACGTGTAGTTTTCTAGATTTTGATTAAATTAAATTAGTGAAAAGTAAGAAAACATTTAAGTTAAAATATGTCATTTCCACTACCTTTTTCTTAATAGCTACATCTGGTTCATGCCCATCAACAGCACAGAGGATAATATGCAAGTTTTTATTATTTTGGAAAATTCAATTGGATGGCACAGCTATAGAGCTCTCATTTTTGTTTATAATAATCCAATTAAATGGCAAAATTGTACATTATTATTTATATTCATAAGAATGGAAACAATTCTTAGGAGGTTCTTATATTTGCTCACAGAATTTGATTTGGAGAATTTCTAGGAGCACATAAATGCATAAAAATGTAGCTGCAGTTGTATCCTTAAGGCAAAGAGAGGATCTAGCTTGCTCATCTTATATATTTATTCTATCCCAGAGCCCAGAACAAGGCAAACAGCAAAACTAAGGAGGTGGGGGAGCACATGCAAGGTCTCAAAAGAACATAAGGCTGTATGATTTTAATATGTGAATATCTTCATACAAACTTTCTGTGTTAATACATTATAATTTCAAAGGTTGGTTAGTAAAGGAAGAAGGACAGAAAACTATGTTCTGTTTTTTGTCTTCTTTTTAGTGTAATCATAACTAGGAATATAGTTTTTTCCCAAATATTGATGGGTTCTGCCATTTGAGAAGTCATATTTTCTGACAGTATGGTTTAATAAATTGTTACTATAAGTGCTTAACTGCTCTTAGGGTGTATTCTTATTTAATTAAGAAAGGAGGGCATAAACACTAACACTTGTAGGTACTAAAGCTAAAAACAGTGTGGGCAGTAGACAGGGAGGGTATTGCTTAGTAAATTTTGTTTTATTTTACAGAGATAGCCAAATAATGAATATCAGATGTGTTTAACTGCATTTTGTGTAAATGTGCTTCGTTAGAAAGAATCATGGATATTGCATCTGGGTCTTCTTTTTGAGAGAGAAAAAATTAGTAGAATCCTAAATAATTATGTGTCCCTTGAGAGTCTTTTATTATATATGATCCCAATGCTGTTTTGCTTTCAATACTGTATAACACCAATATGATTTAGTGATGTTAACCAAAGGTAAATTTGTAATATATGGAAGTATCAATGTGATTGCTCTTCATGGTGAAATAACATTTGTGAAGTTTGTTTGTTGTTTATGAAAGAGCTCAACAGGAAGAATGATTTCTTAGCATAACTCACATATTTAGTAACCATTAAAAGTATACTGAATAGGGGAGTTGTCAGATCTACTTCCATAGGTGAAGAAACAAATCTCCTAGACACATTGTCAACACCAACTCAAAAGACACACTGTACTCAGCAAAGTTTGTTAACTTCAATAAAAATAGTTCACTGATAATTATTCATAATCTTTTCTTTATTCATGGCTAGCAACAACTCAGCAGGGATGCTGAGATGCCTGAAATAGAGGTACTATTTACTTCAAAAACCCTATATGTATGGATTTCTTAAGAATATGTGTGCTTATTGTTCCACTCCTTTGGTGTGCTGGCTGTGCACACGGGCTTAAAGGATTGCAAAATCAAACACAGTGATGATCACTGGTAGATTCTCAAGAATCTCACTTGTTTAAGCAGAAGTTAGAAGCCTTTTCATTAGAGAGCTCAGAATTCTGAAACAATGAAGTAGCTAAACCAAGAAAAATATTCATCTCTAGAATTTCGCACTTTGTATTTATCCTTATTTATAAAGCAGTACTGTTTTTGTATTTACCACCTTGATCTAAGTTTAAATGCCCAAACTGCCTGATAATAGCATCCCACTTAATGTATTTTTTTTTCTTGAAAATAAGGTTTCTTCTTCTCAATTCTAGTGAACTGGGAAGTCCATGTAGAAGTTTTGCAATGTAATCTGTTTAGTGCAACTTTCAGCTCCTTTTGATCGGTGTAAGGATGTTGTTCTAGACAGCTTTTCTCAAGGCTTCGAGGTTGGCTGTTTTTCAAACTGTTGACTCGAAGATTTTGGGCTGGGAGGCTCACTCCACTTAGCTCTCCTTGTTCAGGGGTCCTGTCCTCGATAGACATGATCATGTATATGTTTAATCATCATCTTTTGCTTAATAATGAGGAAACAATAAAATGATCTTAATGTACAACCAGTATCAAGTTGTTTCTGCCCCAGTGCTGATTTCCTGGAACTGTAATGTTGGATATGCATTTGGAAGTTACCACAATTGAGGAAGCTGTTGGACAGAGAAGTTAACTAACTTGATCAAGATCCTGGCTCTTTAGGGAGCAAATGAGCGTCTCCATTTTAGTTCTATACAGCAGAGGTGCAAACATTCCAGAATGTACTACCGAATATAATTTGCATTTTAAGTAGTGCCTTCAAGTGATTTTGAGAAGCCTGAGACTTTTCTCATGGAATGATTTGGATATGAGCAGCGATCACACATGTCATTTTCTGAGCAGCTGTTGAAGCAGGCAGAGCATGATTTTGTCACTTGCTTTATATATTACATCTGGTTGCTGGGACAAAAAAAAAAAAATCACATTTGAAGGAAGTGCTTTTCTTTCCACTACTTCCTACCATCCTTCTGACCTTCCATTCTCCCTTTTTCAAGGTCTCAGTCAGCAATTCACTTTCCAACTGTTGGCTCAGTGTGATTCTTACTAACTGAGATCTCTGTTTCACTGTGGCTTGGAAGGAAGGAAGTCTGTCTTATAAAGTGCCGTATGAGGCCTACATATCATCAATAAAATGTGATCGCTCCTCTTTTTTATTTGTCTCTTTTTGAGATAGAGTCTGCCTCTTTAGCCTAGGACTGTCTTGAACTCTGTAGTCCTACCTTTGTCTTCTGAGTGTTGGGATTATATTGTGTGCTAACATGCCTGTCTTACTATGTAAATCAAGTTTAACAGAGACAGTAGAATGTAGTGATTTTCATTGGGGACTGCTTTATTTTAATCTTTGACCATCCCATGACCCCATTCACTGGAAGAGACAGTGACTCTTAGCTATTAGATAAGTCTTAATCAAATAGAGTCCTGATGGATTTCTCTCCATATTTGGGCTGAGAGACACTTGAAATTCTGTGTGCTACCAGCATTCTTGTCCACTTCATTTTAATTTGGTTTCCTTGTACACAATTAAGCTTCTGTTAGAAGCTACATGTGTGGTCAGTTTAGGACCCATGTTTTATGTAAAACAAAGACTTCCTCTTTGGATGCAACCTCAGTGGTGTAGGATTGAGTCTCACACTTCCTTGGAGATTCCCTTCAAGGAGTGACCTAGAGGGACTGCCTTTGGTTTTCATAGTAATCCTTAGCTCTTCAAAAGGAAACCCTTTGTTATTCGGGTGTCATGTAGAACAACCCCACTCACTTGGAAATATGTTTCTTAAAATATATATTATTTTGTTATTTGACCTGGTTATAGTGTTTTCATTACATGTCTTCATCCTTCGTTATAAGATTGAGCACTCAAAGAGTCCTTGTAGAGAAATAAAGACCCCTCCCCCATAGTTCAAGCGGGTTCCCAAGAAGGAGGAAATGTATTGTGGTTTTTATAAAAGTGTTGAATACTTGACAATAACCACCTCTTACAGAGAAGTGACTGAATGTATGGCACATTTAAAGTAACGCCCATTTCTTCTACACTGCAGGTCACTTCAGGTGGAACATTCATTGGCATTGGACGGAAAACTCCAGATTGCCAAGGCAACACCAAGTATTTCCGCTGCAAATTCTGCAATTTCACTTATATGGGCAACTCATCAACCGAACTAGAACAACACTTTCTTCAGACTCACCCGAATAAAATAAAAGTGTCTCTCCCCTCCTCCGAGGCTGCAAAGCCTTCAGAGAAAAACTCTAACAAATCTATCCCTGCGCTTCGAGCCAGTGACTCTGGAGACATAGGAAAGTGGCAGGACAAGATCACAGTCAAAGCAGGAGATGACACCCCTGTCGGCTACTCAGTGCCCATCAAGCCCCTCGATTCCTCAAGACAAAATGGTACAGAGGCCACCAGTTATTACTGGTGTAAATTTTGTAGTTTCAGCTGTGAGTCATCTAGCTCGCTAAAGCTCCTAGACCATTACGGCAAGCAGCATGGAGCAGTGCAGTCAGGTGGCCTTAACCCAGACCTGAATGACAAGCTTCCCAGGGGCACTGTCATTAACCAGAATGATCTAAGCAAAAGTGTAGAAGGAGAGCCATTGACCAAGCCAGAAAAGGGCTTGGGTGGGGCTAAAAAGAAGGACTTCCCGAGCAAGGGAGCAGAGGATAATATGGTAACAAGTTATAATTGTCAGTTCTGTGACTTTAGATATTCCAAAAGCCATGGCCCTGATGTGATTGTAGTGGGTCCACTTCTCCGTCATTATCAACAGCTCCATAACATCCACAAGTGTACAATTAAGCACTGTCCATTCTGTCCCAGAGGCCTTTGCAGCCCAGAAAAGCATCTTGGAGAAATTACTTATCCGTTTGCTTGTAGGAAAAGTAATTGTTCCCACTGTGCACTCTTGCTGTTGCACCTGTCTCCTGGGGTGGCCGGAAGTTCCAGAGTCAAACACCAATGCCACCAGTGTTCCTTCTCTACCCCTGATGTAGATGCGCTCCTATTTCACTATGAGACCGTGCATGAGTCCCAAGCATCGGATGTCAAACCAGAGGCAAACCACCTGCTGGGATCTGATGGGCAGCAGGCTGTCAAGGAAAACAAGGAATACTCGTGCACCAAATGCGATTTTATAACCCAGGTGGAAGACGAGATTTCTAGACACTACAGGTAAGTTTTCTGGGGACCAGAATCCCAGAAGATTCATAGAACTGAGAGAATAGAAGCAGAAATTGGGAGGGCAGCATGTGATGTGGGTGGACTTACAGGGCAGCCACGTAGACATTCTGTGGAACTGCAGACGATAAGTTGATTGATGTGATGATTTCAGATTTTAATTTACTCACATGTTCTCATGCTTCCTAAGTGTCTTATACCATTTTCAAATTCTCAGAGATAATAACAATGAGTTTACTAATTTAGCGTGGCTAGTATGACTCTGCATCCTATAATTATTGAAGGGACAACTCCCGAGTTAAAGGTTCTAGTAGAATATATTTTATTCTCTGGAAACTTTCAGACTGAGACTATGTTGCCAATTTCTCTCTTTAAGTGAGATAGGACGTTCTCTTCACTTTTCGTACTTGAGCAGCATTCTTGATTGGCATACAAAGAACAATGTTGAGTTGAGGTTTTGTAACGAACATGATTTTGGTTGTACTGTCACTCCTTGGTGGCAGATAAAACAGGTTATTTCAAATTCATTAACACACACACACACACACACACACACACACACACACACACACACTTACTTGATTCTCCTTATAAGTCTCATTTTCCCCACCTTACTATTCATACTTTCTAGAGATGAGTTTACATGGAACACTCACTTAATGTATGTACTTGGTTCTTAATTTCAGAACTGTATATTGTAGCAGGCACTGTATGTACAGAAGTGAATAAGATAGGCATAGTTCATGGCCATATGAAACTGACACTTTTTTAGGGAGAAAAAGGCACCTACAGATCATCAGGAGTGGGAAGGGCCACAAAAGCAAAGGAACAGAAGACTACACTTCAAATGAACATAGGAAGAGCATAGCTGGAAAACGGCAGGTCAAGAAAGGCTGTCCCAGGCAGGAAGGCTTATGCTGAGACTTAATTATAAGCGGGGTCAGGTCTTTATGTTCAAGCCTCAAAGACAAGATGTGCAGAACTGAGCACTGTTGGTGCTTTACTGTCATTCTTTCCCTAAGCACCAATGCAAAAACTTGCATTTTCTGTCTTCTTTTAGTCATTTTTATTTTGACATGGTCATACTGTAGCCCACGATAGAGTATAGCTCACTGTAGAAGCCAAATTGACCTCAAACTCCTGGCAATGGTCCAGCCTCAGTGCTTCCCATGTGTTGAGATGAGAGTGATTAGAAGGGAGAGCCATTGTACTCAGATTTTACTTACTATTTGAAATGCCTTTCAATATGTAGGTTCAGTGCCCTATATAAAAAAAATCTGGCTATTTCAGTTTTAAATTCCAAGTCATTAAACATCGCCTTTCATTCTTTTTTGAAGTTCTGTGTTAGTGGCATTGTGGGTATATCTTCTCAGTCATCAGTAATGAAGCAGTCCATGTCCAACAATAGGCTAATAATGTTTGATGTTAATTTGAAGGGCATCCTAATGTTCACATTGAATCAAAATGTTCAGAAAACACTTATTTGAGAGTTACACTGTTTAATTTATAAGGTCAGTCCTAGGAAAGACACAGTGCTGCAATCAAATATGTGTTCACACTTGCAATGAGTGTTTCTGTCTCCTCGGATGTTAGCTGCATGTTAATTTCTTTCTGGGCTAGCAAGCACCAGCTTTTCCTTGACTCTTGCTAGTGTGGATACACAAGCATGGGTGAGTTTGTGCACACTGTACAATACAGTTGTGAAGGGCTATAAAATTTTTTGAAGGGACCATTATTATTTTCTTTAAATATGAGGAAAATGAAATAAGTAGACAATATGCACATATACCCATATATGCGTGTATGTATGTATGTATGTGTGCAGAAGTATAATCACTACACACACAAATACACACACATACACAGAGACAGAGAGAGACAGAGACAGAGAGACAGAGTCAGAGATGCACCTAGCAACTAGATAATGTGGGCAAATACATTTTCTCCAGTAGTCTAAGCCATTACTAAATGCTTTGTCTGAAATCAGCAGAATATTTATGTTCTTTAGATAAAGAAAATAATCTCTGGAGCAATGAACCATATGATAAAGGAGATTTTTAGTAATGTCCAGATTTATTTAGTTCTTTGTAATGAAAGTGACTTCTAGCAGGAAGAGACCATTCTCTCCTTGCCCAGCACTGTAGCAGCACAGTTTAACACATGAGCATGCATAGATCTTGGCAAATGTCTTTATGCAAATGGATTACCCAGGAGCATTTGCCTCCACAATAGTTTTCAATCCTGACAGCTCCAAGGTGAGTTACATTTTAATCTTTCATTACATAGTTTTAGAGCAGTTTGAGGCTCTAAGGGTATATGCCAAAGACAGTTGCATGTTGGCTTTGAATATAAGTCAAACTCTCAGCATTTTATTAGCTAAGAAATTAAATAGAATGTGTTCTTAGGGCACTGAGTATTTAATAATACTTTTAAATACTTAAATAATTTCATTGATCTAAGGACCTTTTACATTTTAGGCTATTCATCTTCAATCTGAGAGCCTTTATGGAATTATTTGAAGTTTAGAGCCTTATGATTTCAAGAGTCATAATTCATGACAAGGAAATATAAGGGAACTTTACTAAATGCTGGTCACATTGGCAGCCTTAGGGATATAAAGTGAAATAACCATGCAATTGGTTAAAACTCAATCAGCTAAGAATGTATTTTCTTTAAATTCCATGTTTTAAAAGGAGAATAAGAGGTTGTTTCACCTTGTCTCAATTCCATCTTTCTAGATTTTCCTATACTATTTTCCTCCTAGAGAATGTCTATCATCATTGTCTGTTCTTGTAACGGAGCATTCTAGGCTTTGAATGTTTTACGTACAAGAATGAGACTGTAATAAAAACCAGCATAATTGTACAATATGTGTGGAATAATTTATACCTGAAACAGAGTTGATGTGGAACTCTGAGGTGTCTTGCTGTGGATTACATAGGAACTGGGCTGTTCTTAAGGGAGCTGACATCTTTTCCACTCAGTACCTGTGGGTTCGTTATCATCCCTCCCTGTGTTTATGCATGCTTAAACTGTCCCCTACTCACCTTGTAGATGCCACTCTTTTCCTTGCATGAATCTGCTACTCTTCCATCATGTCTTTTATTAGTTTATTACTCAATAGACAGTGCACCCACTTGCTCTTGGTTACTATTTTTTATCAAAATGTACAGGGTTACAACTTATGTTTCGCATCTAAGTAGGGCAAAAGTCTTCTTACAAAGCAATTGTAAACAAGCATTCTAGTTAAAGCATACTTTTAATGCATTGCCAGACTTCCACAAATTTAGGGGAATTTCCAAAGCTTATTCTTTACTTCAGTAAGAATGAACTAAATGGTAGTGAGGGAGAAGTGAAACGTAAGTGTGGCATGTGAGGTTGCACAGAGGACAAATGCCAGTGTGTCTGCTGGATTTGGCCAAGACCGAGGCATGGGGTCACTCAGGAAAGGAGCTGAATTTACAAGTTCTACTTTAATGCTGCTTCTGATTAAATTATTTCTACATTCACTGCTCCACTGTTGCCTTCAGGAATAAACATAAATTTGACTATAGAAAAGTACTCAATTTTCATTTACAAGTAGTCATGGGTTAAGGCAGGTTCTGTATGTGCTCATGGTTGCAAGCTTTGCAGCATAGACAGAGGAATGATTCACCATATATGAAAGAAGGAGAAAGCATAAATGATAGATTCAGACACCTAGGAACATTAGATACAGGAATTTTCAGTTATAACATCATAATTGTCATGTTTTTAAAAAAGCAAAAGTTACCACTTAAAATTGTTCGTGCAGTGAAAAACTATAAATTATTACCGAGGGAGGCAATGAACAAATTCCATTGCTAATTAAAAAGCATAATTATTGGAAATTAAAGAAAGCAAATAAGATAATTGACTCGTTAGGTAATGATAAAGAGCCTCTGCATTAATCACAATGAGGCATTAGAACTATATTTTCTGAATAAATACTAATTGAATTAAATGTTTAATTAACTTAATTATTTGATGTATGTTGATGTTTTGTCTGCATGTTTGTCTGTGCACCACTTGTTTGCTTGATGACCTCAGGGGCCAGAAAAGGGTGTTTTTTGGCTCTGTCTGGGGTTACAGACAGCCATGATATCCCATATGGATGCTAGAAATCAGGTCTGGGTCTTTTGGAAGAGAATCCAGTCCTCTTAACTGCTGGACCATCTCTTCAGGCTTAGAGAGGAAGTTTTGAAGAGATAGTAAGGAAGTAGAAAATATGAAACCAGATAACATGATATGGAAATACAATGAGATCTATGCAGTTACACAACTCATCCAAATCTTAGAAGAAGAAAAGAATAAAGTGAATGGTATGGATCATATGCAGCCAGTATTTGGGGAGACAAGAGGAAACAGCATCTTCTAGGACTCACTGATGAAGGATGTAAATATATAGATGCAAAGAAGCATGAAACACACTAGGCAAAATGTACTATAATAAACTTACCTATAAATATGTTTGAAAAGTAAAAAGTCAAAAAACTTGAGAGCAGCTACAGACAAACAATAAATGAGGTACTTAGAAAGGAGAAGTTGCTTGACACGTTCTCATTAGCAAAGTTGGAAAGCGGAAGCAGGAGGAATATTGCCAAATGACATGAACCTAGTATTGCTTACCAACCACCCAGACGGTCTTCTAAGGATATAAGAGTAAAGACATGCTCATAGAAAACCTGGCAAACATCTCTATCACAGGCACCTGTCCATTGTGATATTCATGAATGATTCGAAAAAGGTGCTTTGCGTCTTTCAGTTTGAAATAATTAACATTGGCTTAATGCAGTGTTTCTTCAGAGCATGTCTTAAGCTGCACCATGTTTATACTTCTTAATTTCTCTCTGTTGCTTCTTGCTTCCCATATAACATCAGCGTCGCACACATTCCCCGCTGTAGCTCTCTCAACATTTCATGTTTGCTGTTGTTTTAATATGTGTGGCTGTTAAGTTGATTCTCTGGAAGGAGGGATGAGAATATATGTTGCTCATTATTAACAAGTTGCTGTGAGAATGCCCAGTAATCTGCAGAGTTCCTGGCAAGCTAACTTATGTATATCTTGTGGTCCTTTCTGGCCATAGGCACTTGATTCTTGTTACTGAGGTATGATCTCTGGAACCCACAGTGTGATTCTTATTTGGAAACTTATGATATTTTCATACAATCATGGCCTTGTGACCAACATTGAGAGTCTGAGTAGTTTCCATGTTTCCAGATGGCAGCTATGCAGGTTGGAGTTTGAGAAGTTACCCTCTTTGTTAGTAAAGGGTATGGTGGTGTTCACACCACCCCAAACATTTGAAAGTAATATTCTATTTTTAATTATCACTCTATCATTCATTTAGGCTTGATTCTAAGAGAGTCTCAAGAGAGCTTTGTAGTTAACTGTCATTTCTGCCTCGCCCAGTGGTTTTCAGTGGTCTCAGAGCATGAACAGCTTAGTGGCTTAATTACTGTTTCACTGTACCATCCATCTCTACTCTCTTCCTAAATAGTCGTCAGGGTGACTCCTAAGATGCTGAAGGAGAGTAGGGTTTTACCTGAGTTTCATTAATGTAAAAAGGATTAGAGATAGCTTGTGAGTGTAGTCATTCAGAATCATGAAATATCTGATATATTATGATTTCTTCATTTAGAATCATGATATTTCTGGTATAAAGTGTCACTTAGCTAGATACTGGTGTCTGTATTGACTCCCACAAAGCATTTAGGTTCTCAAGTCACGGCTGGACATAGGGTTTCAGGAAGATGACGCACCCTGGAATGGTAGCACATGACCTGTTTGTAAGTGGTTATTTGTCCTCATTCTCTTTTCTATCGTGAGATCTTTTGTAGCCTCTCCCTTTATTGTTTCACTTTTCATCGTGTCTGTAATTTCATTTACTTTAAAATATTGTGGGGCATTTAGGCTTCAGCATATTTAGAGGCAGAGTGTTGATCCGGAAGCTGGAAGCTTTGTGACATCAACTTTGTGTAGACTAAATGGGTGAGGCATCATTTCTCCACCTATTTGCTCATCAATAAACCCTGGACTTGAGAGCCTAGCTGTTTTGTCATTCCATCATCAGACATGCTTCATAACATGACATTAATCCAGAAACTATTATGACCCCTCCTTCCATACTTAAACCATATGTTTATCATATTCCTCTCTGCCTAGTGGTATCCTTAGGCTTGAAAAGTCCCCCCCCATTCACAACCACTAATGAATGAATGGCACTTTCAATGGATTGATCAGACTATTTCCTCGTTGTTGTTTCTTCATCTACAGTAGCCTCTTCCGCATCTCACACTTGCTACAATGTGCTTTTTCCTCCTGTGCTTGCTAGTTTTATGTCAACTTGACACAAACTAGAGTCATCTGAGAGGAAGGGACCTCAATTGAGAAAATGCCTACATAAGGTCAGGCTGTAGGCAAACCTGTAGGACATTTTCAAATTAGTGATTGATGAGGGAGAGCCTTGCTCATTGTGGGTGTGGATTCAACCCTTAGCTGAGCAAGCCATGAGGAGCAAGCAATTAAGCAGTGCCCTCATTGGCCTCTGCCTCCAGGTTCCTGCCCTGCTTGAGTTCCTGCCCTGACTTCCTTGGATGATGAACAGTGATGATGAAATATAAGCCAAATAAATCTTCCTTCCTGAAGTTGCTTAGGTCCTGGTGTTTCATCACAGCAGTCGCAAGCCTAATTAGGACACCTCCTTCTCATCCCCAAAAGAGGACAGCTCCTTGTTGTCCTTTGGATTTATATACTTCCCTCGGGAGGTCCTTGAATTTCAGAAGTAACCCTCCTATGCCTTACTCTCTCTCTTTTATGTCATTCTTTCCACACATCATTCTTTGTGCCTACATATTAATATACTGTGGCCATCCTGTAAGTGCCAAGAAAGCAAGGACTATGAGTTCCTATTTTACCAGTATGTAGCCAGCAGCTTGCGAAATGATATATTGAGGATTATCTGCAAGTGGAGTAACTTCAAGTGATAGCTCATAGGCCTTACTGTGAGGTTATTATTATTAGTATTTTTGGTAACATATGAGGTAAGTAGAAATTGCTTCTTATGACTTATAGAGGGTTAACGAAGGCTTTTTAATCAAAGAAAAGGATGCGTCATTGTAAAAAATTTGTGTGTTTTTCTTACCTTTTTTAATCAAACATTTGTCCTAATATAGTAGCTTTATTTTCTTTAACAATGGAGACCTGACAATATGATTGCTTTGTTTTGTGACTTTGAAAAGATAGTGCATACATCAGCACATATATAGGCTCTTGTAGCAAATCTCTCTGTGCTGCCATTGCCATGGTGTTCGACATCTTGCAGACATTCAGTTTGCTCAGTTTATACATCTACCTACAGTTCATGTAATTCCTTTATAAAACCTTGTTTAAATGCATCTTACTTTCTAGATTATATAGATCAGATAGCCTGTGTCATTGACTGATTTAAATATGTGCTGCAAAGGAATATTTTAATCACAGAATATTTTAATACGTGGGAAAGGTATAAATAGGAACATGGCATTAAAATGTTAATATATTTATAGTGAAAAATGGCTCAGTTCAGCTGAGATTAGCAAAAAATGGAAAGGCCATTGGTGAAATCAGTTGTAAAAATGGGAATATCAACTTAACTAATGCAGAATTGATGATTATCCATCAGAATAAAATGAACAGAGCAGGTGATAATAAAGGTAAACACTCGGTTCTAGTGGTAATTAACTGGCTCCCCCGCGTGCGTGTGTGGGTGTGTTAGTGCCAGAGAAAACTTTACATTCTTATATAGAAATGAAAATATCTATTAATTAAATTTCAATTCTGGGTGTTGACAATCTTGTATATTTTTCTACCTCCTAACATTGCATGAGAGAAGCCAGGTGCATGAGGACTATTTCAGCACAGAGCATTCCCGTCAGAATTCTGGCTCTCCATTGACTCTTTTCTTCCTTTCAGGAGAGCACACAGCTGCTACAAATGTCGCCAGTGCAGTTTCATAGCTGCTGACACTCAGTCACTATTGGAACACTTCAACACGGTTCACTGTCAGGAACAGGAAATCACTACTGCTAATGGCGAAGAGGATGGCCATATCATACCCACCATCAAAGAAGAGCCCAAAATTGACCTCAAGGTCTACAGTCTGCTAAACCCAGACTCTAAAATGGGAGAGACAGTTCCAGAGAACATAGTCAAGAGGGAGAAACTTGATGACAAGGAAGGGCTGAAAGATAAAGTCTGGGCCGAGAGTTCCACCGACGACCTTCGTGGCGTGGCATGGAGAGGGGCTGACATCCTCCGGGGCAGTCCATCCTATACTCAAGCAAGCTTAGGGCTCTTGACACCTGTGTCCACCTCCCAAGAGCAGACAAAGACTCTAAGGGACAGCCCCAATGTTGAAGCTGCCCACCTGGCAAGACCTATGTATGGCTTGGCAGTTGATACCAAGGGCTTCCTGCAAGGGGCACCAGCCGGCGGTGAGAAGTCTGCATCCCTCACCCAACAGTATCCTGCTTCTGGAGAGAGCAAGACTAAGGATGAGTCTCAGTCGCTGTTACGGGTAGGAGGGTTTCCTTTTTAAAATAATTTATATCTTTTGAAGGGAACATACATTTTCTATATTTAATGTGCTGTGTAGTGGAATAAAAGTATCTATATTGATGTAGGGATAATATATATGCATGGAGGCCAAAGGAGCAGAAAGTAGCTCATAGGAGCTTGTACGGAATACACACATGCAGTCCCAGGTAGGCAACTGCCTATTTGTCTTTGCTTTCAGCTCTGGTTGAATGTTGGTTAATCATTCTTGGTGACTATGCAAAACAGCAAAGCTGCCTTTGGAGGAGGGAACTTTCTAATCCCATAAAGATGCTCAGCTGTATTCAAATAATGATCTGACTGCTAAATTGTACTTTTCTGTGAAACAGTCCACAGTTGATAAGGGAGGTTAGCACAGATTAGAACGCTAAGAATATAAACTGGACAAGATGTTAATCCAAGAAGCAGTGTTTTGTTTTGTTTTGTATCACACACACACACACACACACACACACACACACACACACACACACACCAATGCCTGTAGTTCAATTGTCAGAATGAATGAAAAGATGAGCAAAATCTCAACATGAGTGGTGCAAATACTGCCCAAATAGGATTTACTTTTATTTCATATTCTCAGGGCCTTTTAGAGAGGGAACCATGTGGAAAATGAGACAGAAACTACAACTAAGGAAAATCTTCATTTGTATGGTAGTGTTCTCAAAAAGCGTTTTAGCTTCTGAAACTTCATGAGCTCCTGGTATGCCATATATGTATTTTGCCCAAGGGAGTGGGTACCCATAAGTATTTCACCTCAGTGCTAAGATGTCTGGATGTTCCTGCACAAAAGGTAGGATCAGAGAAACTAGCTCACTTTACAAAAACATCTGGTTGGGTAATGGAGTTCATACCCAGGGCTTTGACCTGAAGGTCAGAGACCATAGGTCAGCCAGGAAGTGCCTTGCTGTGAATAGGTTTAGCTGCTTTGTTCTCACTTCCTTCAGAATCTCTGAAGCCCTTCCCTGTGTCTCAGGTGTTGTAGGGCCGAGTTAATGAGCATTCTGTGAAGGTGCCTCAGCTAATGATAAAAGCCATTGCTTCTCCTGCCTCAAGACCCGGAGCTAAGCCTTGACTATAGAAGGAGGAATACCTTGTACCCCCAAGAAACAAAGACTTTTTTTTCTGTTGTCTGTGAAGAGCAAATGTTCTCTAAGGAACTTTGGGAAGAAAACCAACAGTTTTGTAGCCTCCAGAAGCATGCTCCTTTTAGTGTGCTTCCTTCATAACTGTAGGTAGCTGCACCTGTTCGATTGTGACTAGCTTTCTCTAAGCACTCCATGATGGGCCTGTTTTCTGACTTCGGGTTGAGAGAGACAATGGGTGTTACCTGTACTGTAAGTGTCCACTGACATCTTGAGAATGTACGCTTGGTGCTAGTCCTTCAGATCACCAGAGCCTCGTCCTGTCCTTTTCCACGTAACTGGCATTTCTGCTTGGCTACAAGTTATTCTAGTAATTAAAAGAAAAAAAAAGATATTTCCAGTCTGTCAACTTTCCTGCCTCCCGCCAAGAACTTGGAATGAAAATTAGCTGATTAGGCAGCAGAGTGTGAATCCTACCAGTATTGTGATAAGGCTAAGGATGGTAAAAGGTCTGAAAACAGTTCATGCTTTTCAGTCCCTCCACTTCCCTAATTCCCTGACTTCAAGTCTCTATTGCAGCATGTCAACTGCCCTTTCACTTCCTCTGCATTAGCTGCTGACTTAGGAGATCTTCAGCTCAGCTATCTCCTCCGCGAATGCCTCAGTCCCTAACCTTGTGCTCTGTGGTCTCTCAAGGCTGCCGTCTACTTTATGTCAGAGAACATGTGCACACACATCTTTTAAAAGCCAGACTCATTCTTCTGTGTCTTTAATAAAATCTGCATCTTTAAGATTTATACTTAGTGTTCTATTACTTCTTTTATGAATCTTTCAGCTTATTGGACATTTGGAATAGAAAGAGTGGCCAGTTTGGTTTATTGTGCAATATTGGGTTTGGTTTCTTAGCTGAATTTCAAATGTTTTATCTGTAATATCTAAATGAGCTTTGAAAGAAACTTGGTCATTTTAACAAGCAGAACAGATCTGGTTGAGAAACTGAGGCAATTCCCAATCTTCTTGGTGGTGGAATATGGGATGCTGTATTATCTTAGCAAATATCCTACCTGTTCTTTCTGGAAGGAAGTACTTAGCACAGCATCATTGCCATGTTTATTAAAGACAAAACTAGTGCAGTTCAACTGCATAGGTGAAAATTTCCAAACTTTTATTATGTTTATAAATGCACAGTAAAAGTGTAGAAATGTCTGGAATGACAGAAAATGTTCTGCCTATCTACGGGGTGAAACATTAACTTTCTAGTTTCTTGCCTTCTCTGGAATGCACGCCTACTTCCAGAAACTCACTGATGACATGGGTGTGAGTTTTGCATTGGTTTACAGCATGCAGTACGGTGAGCCAGTAAATGCTTTTGTGTAGATTGCTGTTGCTGATTGTAGGACCTAGAAAGTGTTGAGTTAACGTCAATAAGGATTACTAAAATTGGAAACATACCAAGTGACTAGGCCAAATGTATATATGCTTCTTTCACAAAGCATGTGGTTATAATGCTGCTTTCAGGGTGCTCATCTTCTGATGAAATATTTTTTAAAAACTTTTAATTAATCAATGCATTTTTACTGGGTCTAGTGGTAACAGTTCACTCCATTCAGACAAGTGTAGAAGGAAGCATCTCAAGAAGAGCTTCCATTTCCCAATATTCCTTCCAATCAGCATCAACTCTTTATTCTGTTTCTTTGTTTGCTTACATGTTTTTAATTTTTTCCCCTTTTGTTTGTTGAGGCCTAGAACAGTATTTACCCTTTCTTTGGGGCGGGGGCAGAAATACCATGCCATTTATGTCTGTTCTCATTTAGTGAATGTCCTTTTATTTTTGCTTAGTTATGAATAGTAAAGACATGCAGAACATTAAATTGTTCATGACACGTCTGTGGCTCACTGGGCTTAGATGGTGACACAGGACACATTGACTTAAGTTTTTCCCTGTAAATTGCTTTTAAATAGTTAGACTTTTATGTCAATCAATATTATTATAAAACATTTGAATATTTTGTGAATCTGAAGGAATATGTAGTCTTTTTTGTTAGATAAAACTTTCGCTATATTTTTCTTAAAGTTGTGCACAGTTACATGAAAATGTTTTGTTTTTTAAAGCCCTATTCCTATAGCGGTCACCAAAGTTTCATAAATACAAACTCAGTGTTTTTACTTATATTTAAATTTGGCCCTATGAAGAACTTACAGATATTTAATATTAACTATGCCAAAGGGGGATGATCAATTAGTTCTCTATATTCCAATATTTTCCTCCATATTCAAGTGATGGATTATCATCATGATTGGCTTATGAAGAATTTTGTGCCCTTTATTCTGAGCAGTTTTTTTTTACAATGTATTTCTACAAATGTGTGTATATACGCATTTACTTTTAGGGAAACGCATAACAAATGTAATTGTATAGATGTTTTATTAATTTCCTTTTTATCATTCTTGATTTTATTCATACATAGAATTTTGAAAGTTATTTTGTGGCAGAATTTTTTTTTTTTGGGTCAGAGAAGCAAGCAAATGGGGAGAAAAAATTTCGTCCTTACCTTAAATTTCACAGCAATTTTGCCAGTGTCAAATGGAGTTTTCACTTAAGCAAATGCCCTAGCATAGGTAAGTGGAATGGTTGAGTCTGTAGGAAGCAGTAGGACAATTCACTAGCCAGGCACCAGGAAATCATTTGTGGCAACAGTGCCCTAGTTGCATGCTTGGACACAAATTCCACCCCAGGTTTAAGCACTCTGTTTATTAGGAACTTTGTTTAGCACACTTAGGGGAAACTGAGACACAGTGAGACTACTTGTTGCTCAATGTCCTTGTCAGAGTTTGTTGGGTTTAACATTTCCATCCTACCCTGCTCTGGCATTCAGATGTGACTTTCAGATGTGGGCCCCTGGGAGTTGTTGAGTTCCATGGTAGGCCACTGCCTGTCAAAGGGGAGGGAGCCTGCAGGAAATCCAAACATCTATCTCTCACCCAGGATCTACTTACTGCCTTCCTCACAGAAGGGCTGTGTGGCTTAGTTAATTAACGTTTGTCAGCCCATTTGAGGCGCTCAGATCCAGAGTGCCTGATAAGCAAAAGTAGTGTGATTATTTGCTCATCGGGTAAAGGTGATGCTGAGCCAGTACAAAGCAGACCTTATTTCTCCCGTTCTTCAGCAGTGTTAAGTTTATAGTCTAAAGGCCGCTGATACTGGAAAGGCCTTCCTTTCAGAAGCAAAAAAAATGTCCTTTGGGGGACAGTCTATTGGCAGCCATGCAAACAAACCCCAAGTGACTACCTTCCTAACAACTGACACAAGACCTCAGGAACCTTTTTAAAATAAAATGTTTTTAAGTCAAAACAGCTGCTTATTGCTTTGCTTCATATTTAATGAAAACAAAGACAGAATCTACATCATCCTACACAGACTATCGACTTAATGTCTATGTAAATAACCGTTTTCCTGATCATCTCAGAGCTTTTTACATGTGTCTAGTCCAACACAAATGGGTTGAGACTCCATTGGAAGCACATTGATAAGTTATTTGCCTAAAGGAAAAAAACACATTTAATGCTAATTTATTTTATCCCAATATTGTATAATAGTTCTTGTACTAATCTCTCCACCCATCCCATGTGTTGATTTTTTTTAATTAGGAAAATTTATCATCTAAACTCAAAATATCTTTTGGTATTTTCAAAAATAAAGCCTAGGGATTGAACTTAGTGTAATAATTATAAGCATGGCCGTTTTAATTGTTTTTAAAAAGTAAATCTTAGGTAGATTTCCCCCATTCTTACTAGTTGTTAATACTTCACAATAAAATATAATTTTTGATGAATAGAAAATAATGAAATGATACATAAACAAGTTTGGTTTTATTAGTTTT
This sequence comes from Acomys percivali, assembly GCA_907169655.1. NCBI lineage: Eukaryota > Metazoa > Chordata > Mammalia > Rodentia > Muridae > Acomys > Acomys percivali. The sequence goes on from OU015748.1 coordinate 94,610,357, forward strand.
ACTAATGAGGTTTCTAGTAACCTAATTTTATTTTGTACTTCAGCTCCACTGGCTCAAATAGGTGTTTGTAAAAATATTCTCTCACATTTAAAACCTGCTTTGTTAGACTGTGAAGTCTGGCATGGATTCCAAGCCTGAGGGAGCAGATTTATCTTAGTGTACTGTCTAGATTGGTAGTCAAAATGAAGTGCTGTCATTTACTTCAAGTATCTATTTGTTACTTCCTGTATAACTAACTTTTGCTTTGCTTCTGTCCTCCTCACCTCTGCGCCTTGTGACACCCGCCCCCTCCGCCCACTGTCTGAGGCAGTAGATACCAGGAGTCCCAAAGGGAACCATTGTTGTACTTGTTTCGATATGGGAGGGGGAAGAGTATACAGGTGGCCCACACTTTAGGCATACAGAGAGGTAGGTGCACAGTGACTCAGACATTTCCTGATGTGACTCTAGCATTTTCTTTTTCAGTGGGTAAACTAATAGGTAGATTTTATATTTCAATATCAAACTTTACATAATAGGTAATCATTTTGGATTTTGTTACGGCTTCCACCAAAAAGCACCATAAATATTATCTTCTCTATTGTTTTCTCTCTCCATAGAGTTTGGTTAAGAGCTTTTAAAGGTTGCAAGGTGAGGACAATGGTCATGTGACTGATCTATACTGGGAACCTTGAAAACCTGGGGTTCCTATGTGATAGTAGGATGAGGAATTTGAATCACCTGTTCCTTCACTTGGGAGAGGCAATACCATTTATAGATTTTGATTATTAGCAATGGTTTCTAAATTGATGAATTTTATTTTTGGAAAAATTTTTATAACACTTTAGCTCACAGTATATTCTGTCTGTGTTGTCAGTGCTTAGAAGTTAGGGAAAAGGAGTCTTAATTCTGATTTTCTGACTATAGGAAAAATAAACTAAATTGGACTTTAGATATTCTTCTTCATGTTAGAGTGGTAAATGCCTTTCAAATATAATTACACAAATTAGCTTGCCTTTTTAAAGCAGCAGTTTCTTAGTTTTATAAATTTAATTTAGGCATGTTCATTAGGAAAGAGGTTCATATAGAAATTTACTTATTTGTAACATCCAGGTTAACCAGAGAATGAAACACACACACACACACACACACACACACACACACACACACACACACACACACAC
>OU015748.1:94611529-94622077 GCA_907169655.1 Acomys percivali
CACACACACACACACACACACACACACACACACACACACACACACACCCCACATTTTTGAAATAAAATATACTTAATTCTCCTACATTAAAAAACCATGGATACAGATTATTTCTCAAGATTTGATGCGTATATGAGTGCGAATGATGTGTTTCTTCTATGGCTTTTTGGTGAAATCAGTAATTTATGTGGAGAAATCATAGGATCCATGGCAATAGAGTGCACTGAATTGCATTCATCTGTAATGTTACATTTCATTTAAGTTTTACATTCAAGACTTATTCTTGACCGTGCTTTAAAAAAAAAAAGGTCTTGGTAGATAAATGACCCATAAAATAATCTCTTCTCAGAGAATTAACTTTATGAGCTTAGCTTATAATCCAATATATCTATCACAAGAACAGCTCTGTAGCTGTCTAATTGGAATTCTCACTGAAGAAGACAAAACCTGCAAAGCCACTTTAGGAAAAAAAAAAATCCTGCCCAGGAAGGCATTAAAAACGAAGGAACTGTTAAAACATAGATGGCTATTTATAATTAATGCTAAGCAATTGAAACTTTAACATTTCAATTTCTATTGCCTTTCCATTAATTTATTACACCATTAATGCCATAATATTAATTAATCCAAAGTCCTTGATTTTGATATTTCTGTTCCCTTTATTTAGATTAGGAAATGGAGACTGTGAGATTAAATAGTTTGCCAGACCTTATACTGCCTGTCAAGGCAAAGATGGCATGCTGCCCTGGTTAGCATCCAGCATAGCCTTCCTCATACTGTGGTTGCTGTTAGTGCCTGGGGGACTACCTACACTTTCAGAATGAGTTTGTACTTCTGCTGCCCCTCCAGCATTTTATGTGTATATGAATAATATTGAAAGAGAGAGTTCTGAAGTTATGAAACTAACACATGCCTGTTACAAAGATGAGATCTGTATAGAAAATGAAAAAAAACATGGGTACATTCCAATGCCCAAGTTATTGTCTGTTTTGTTATCGAATGTATCTTTAGACACATTCACATATCTATTTTATTGAAGCCTAGAATTATGTACCTTATAATTACATAATTTGCTTTTTTGTTTGCATGTCTGTTTTTTGATTTTTCCCTTATTTGTTTATTCATTTATATCCTGGTCATAGCCCCATCCTTCCTCTCCTCCCAGTCCCATCTTATTTCCCTCCTCCCCAGCTTTCCTCCCCTGTTCCTCAGAAAAGGGGAGTCCACCTCTTCATCCACCTCAGCTCATCAAGTTGTATCAGGACTGAGCATGTCTTCTTTTCCTGGGGCCTGGCAGGGCGGTCTCACCAGAGTGAAGTGATCAAAAAGCAGGCAACAGAGTCAACGTCAGAGACAGCCCCTGCTTCTCTTACTAGAGGACCCACATGAAGCTTCAGCTGCCCACCAGCTAAATCTGTGTAGGGGCCTAGGTCCAGTCCACGCATGGTCTGTGCTTGGTGCTTCAATCTCAGCAGTCCTCTCTGGGTGCTGGTTAGTTGGCTCTGTTAGGCTTCTTATGGAGCTCCTGTCATCTCCAGGTCTTTTTCTCCTACCCCCTTTCTCTGTAAGACTCACTACACGTTGCCCAGTGTTTGGCTGTGAGTCTCAGCATTGGTTTCAAAGCACTGCTGGGTAGATTCTCTCAGAGGACAACTCTGCTAGGCATAGCAGAGCATTGTTAATAACATCAGGGACTGGCTTTCTCCCATGGGACGGGTCTTGTGCTGGGCAAGGCATTGGCTGGACATTTTCTTCATCTTTGCCCTATCCGCTTTTAAAATTTAACAATGTGATGTGAAGGTTTTTCTTTGCTCATACAGATGTCACAATATTTGTTTTAAGCTTTTATTATTATTGTTACCCATATTATATGTTTAATATATTTAATGATGAGAATTTAGACTATTTCCAATTTTACTAATAAAGAACACTTTGAAGCTTGGCTGAAAAGGTTATACCAATAACCCTAGCACTCAAAACATTGAGGCAGATGAAATACTGCGAGATGAAGAACAGCTTGATCGGCATAGTAAGTTCCAGACTAGCCTTGGCTACAATGAGTTAAGCTTCTGTACCATTAACTAACTAACTAACCAAACAAACAAAAATGTAGAACACATTCGTAATTCCAAGTATCTATCATTGCACTGCTTTTTCATTTCTTTATATATGTTATAGTATAATTTATAATCTGTATTAGGAAATATATCTACTAACTAATGATAATGCTCAGCTCACTGCTTTTAAAAGGATATTTTTTAAGATAGAAAGTAATTCCAGTCTTAATAAGCCAGGAAAATAATATGGAGTAAATACTTAAGCATTGGCAGCTGACCTATAAATTGAGTATTTAATCATAATAAAAAGAATTGAAGAACAATTGATAATCTCAGATAGCTGATTCTTATTGGGTTTTTTTTTTGCTTCTTATTGTTTATGTGAACATTCATACATATAATACCTAGGTGAATTTTTTGCTATATTACTTTGTATTGTATCTTCAGTATAGTGCATAGACAAATTTAATTGCAAGCAGTATCTTTTTTCCTAATCAAAATCTATGCAGTGTTTCAGGTGAATACACTTTGCATAGGCTAGCTTACAATTTTGTTTTTGCTTTTGATTTTTTGTTTTGTTTTGTTTTTGAGAGAACATTTTCTGTCTTGCGTCCGTGTAGTTTCCTGGGGCCATATTCTAGCTTCCTTTCAGATTCTCTCAACTTGTTTGTAAAGCTAGTTTTTTTAAGATACAGGTTGAATGTGTTTGTGAGGAACTGTGTGTGTTCTGAAGGCACAAGAGAAGAGAGCTTAAGGTTTGTTCTTTGAAAGATGTCTATCCTTATTCTCATGTATTGTGCATATACAGATATTACATTACAAAATATTTTCTTCCTTAGATTATCAGAATACCAGATTTTATAGCTATTGTGCCTTAATAAAGTACTGAAAGGAGAAAATAAAGAACACTGTAAAATTGCATTTGCACTTGTTGTGTGCTTGAAAAAATACAGAGACTCAACTCATAAATTATATGTTCACAAACATAAACTTCATACCAGTTGCGTTTGTTTGAGCAAATATGTTAAGCTAGTCTTCTATTTTGGAATCTAAACATTTAAAGGTGCTTACTTTCCTTAGAATAGCCATTTGCTTTTCACAGGAATAAGTCCCTGATACAGTAAAAATAGCCTTTAACTTATTTGAAAACTTTTATAAATTTATTGGTCTTACAAAACACAGTCCAATTAATGGTAGTGTAGACTACTCATGAGTTAGTAACCTTGTGTAGTTCTTGCTATTTTCAAATTTCAACAGTACATATTTTTAATAAAATATGAAATTCCATGTACATTGTTTGAATTATGTAGCTAGAATGAAATAAATGTGGATTATATAGATGATTCTTATTATATACCAATGTCCCCTTAGTTCTCCTTCTCTGAAGCCTTTATACTTTGTAATGGGATTCCAGTTGGTTTGTGTAAGAGTTCACCCCAATATCCCACGAACGTTCAATATTTCTGAAAATTTTCAAGAGATCTTGACATTATACTGAATAGTACTCTGAACCCTGTATTTGGGTTTTGGAAGTGTGTGCTTCATTCCATTGGGTTTTATTGACAGGTGAATACTAATTCATATTTATGATTCTCATTTCATGCTTTCCTTTTTGTTCTTCCTGGTTTCACAGTGAGAATTACATGGCACTGGAGGAGAGTAGGCTTTGTGTTATAAACATAATTTGCGAGTAAGTAGTTATATGACCCTGGAGGATTCATCCATCCCTTATGTAGCCCCATTTCTCTTGCATTGGAAACTTCTAGATACTAGAATATACAGTTGTTTAAATTTCACTTACATGCTAAATATATGAGCCATGTCAATTTCTTGTTGAAGCTTAAAAATACTGATGCATGAATCAATGGATGAAGTAGCTATAAGACACAAACCTTATATTTTAAGCTTAATAAATCTAATCTGAAGAGAGAAAAATCCATCTGAATTACAAATGAAAATATGACTTTCATATAGTCATTGGAGATGAGAAATGTATGAATAACTGTCACACACAGTCTGAAACATTGAAAAATTTTCACCGTTTAAGCTTACCTTGAAAGACAAGAGAATGCTCATTCTTTATAAATAACAGTGTTGAGAAAATTCAGGTAATTAGAGGGCTTCTTATGATTGAGGTGAAAAGAGAAATATGCCCAATAAGAAATAAAATGACCTTGGTGGCAAAATGACAGAAAAAAAAGTATGTGTCTTTACTTTGCTGGCATTGAGCACCACTGTCTGTTTTGTTCTTCATCAGATATGCTGATCAGAATTTTGGATGAGGAAACTAATTTTAGTAGGTGGGGTGCAAATTTCTTAGGAGTCCATGAATAGACTGTAATCCCAGCTGTTTCATTACAATTATAAAAATAAAATCGGCTGTGAATCATTCAAACTCTGTTTAATGGGTGTGAATAATTTAGTTTTATCCCACAGAAATCTGAAAACTATAAACCTATCTTAGTACTTTATGTTCTTTCAGAGTTAATATCTCATTATTCAGAGATGACTATTTGAAGTATGGGTGGTCATAATGAAAGGGCCATATTTCTAATTAGCCCCTGTGGTTTTCCACATTTGGAGTAGCTTCTAGGTTAAGGGTAGGTAGGGGTAGAGTTGAAAAGAGATGAGAAAGAGTCTAGGAAAAATGAAAAAAAAAACAAAGCAAAACAAAAAGGTTAAACTAGTATTTCCTAGCATTTTTCCTTCCAAATGAAAGTAAATGTTCATTATGGATATCTTGCAGCACAGATGTGAATGAAAGAGCACAGATATTCTACATATTGACTATATCCTTTTGTGGACACACACATGTGCACACTCACAAAGACATATGGAATACCAATGTGGGTTTTTAAGTTTATTATTAAAACACCATATGAGTTTAAAATAATATAGGAACATTTTGAATGTGAGGATATATTCTACTACATCGTATTTACAGTTCTTATAGTAATTTTCTGTACTTTGCTCTAAAGAAAATGATCTATTCCCTGTAATTGGTCATTTACTTCAAGCTTTTACTATTTTAAGGAGTACGACATCAAATGTCTTTGTAGTTAAATAATTGCATCTTGCTTGCTATTCCAAATGGTTTGATTTGTTGTCCCTATAATTAGGCTTGTTTGTGGGATGACATAGTTAAGGCATTTATTGGCAAGTATAGGTCACTTTTCCAGGCTATGCATATATACTCCTGGGAAATGGGAGAAATTTATCATTCCTGGACTTTCATTACTTAGAATTGCCCCACAGTGGTAGTTAAGGAATAGAAACCCTGACATTTCCTTTATACATTATGATAGGGAGAAAGTTCATAATTGTGAGAGTTAGGAAAAATGTATTTGTGTATTACCAGAAGAGAATCTCTCAGTTACCCTTCTTACTTTTATAATGGAAAGGTTTCTTACTCACCTTGACATTTAGTTTAAAAAGGAATTATACTAAAATGAAACCTAATGTTATAAACACTCAGGGATCTAGCTGTTTCCTAAAATGTTTCTGAAAGAAAATAAAGTTATTATGTATGTGTGGAAAATCAACTGTTATTTGAATATCTAAGTCAATTGTGGATTTCTGGGTCATTTACAAGTTTATTATGAACATTAAAATTGGTTTTTAAAGGAAAGCATAGAAAACCATTCTATCTCACCTCTATTTTGTTTATCCTAATTATACTGCTGTGTGCAAAGTTCTCTTAAAATGCATTTCTACTCATTACATTTGAATACATGGCACACATATACAGATGTAGGTCTTAAATGCTCATCTTGGTCAAGAACTTGTTTTAAAAGAATCAAAATACAGTAGACTAAACTGACCTAGGCTTAAATAAACCTACAGAATTTAAGGAGAACTGTAAAACCCCTTCCTCCTATAGTGGTATTGCTTGTTGTCCAACAAATATCAGTGTAGTTCCTTAAAAGATAAAAAGGTGTCAAAATGAACATTCCTATTGGGATGTAATCCGAATAAATTATAATAAATTAAATAAATTTTAAAGTAGAGAAAAGTGGAAAGAGACTTTATCAAAAGTGTATCAGGTCACATTCATATGAAAGACAGATAGTGTTTACAAGTAGGTTTCTTACTTGTTGCCAAGCAACCAATGAACAATAACATGAACCTAGGAACTGAAGCGATTGCCTGCCATGTGGAAGCAAAGATTGCTCTTGCAGAGAACCTGTATTTGGTTCCCAGTACTCCTGCACATAATAGTCCAACATCTTCTTCTGAACTCTGTGGGTACCTGAAGTTCTATGACATAAATACAGACGCACCTAACTTGAAATAAAACATATTTTTAAAAATATCTGAGTAAAACAGACTGGGCTGTTAGTAGGTAAATCTGAAGACATAGAAGATAAGTCATAAGGAGAAAACTATGAAAACTCAGCCCAGAGCATTTGTTTTCAAGATCTAGAAAAGCTTAACAGAATTTATATGAAGTATAGTACAAGGAACTAGTGCACGATATACGGAGACGTTTAAAAAAGTATTTATTTGGAAAAATTCAAAACAAAACAGGGAATGATTTTGGGGGAAACCTAACGATAACTTGAATAAACTTTTAATTTTATCGATGCGGTATTTTACTTATGATAGTTGGTCAGGACTGTAGACGATAAGGTTGGAATGATGCCAGTTAGTAAGTGGTCTGATTCCTTACTCTGTCAGTGATAACATGGAGCCTCCTTTGAGACACTGGAAATAGAAATCTCTTCCGTAGACTTGCTTACATGTAGAAGCTTTAAGTTAGGAAAGCTTATAGATGTGAGTGACCAAAAGGTAGCTTCCTATTTGTATGGCTAGGAGAGATGATGAATAGTAACAGCCATGATAATAATAATAATAATAATAATAATAATAATAATAATAATAATAATAACAACAACAACAACAACAGCAACAACAATAATCTCAATAATAGCAATAACAGAGAAAAATGCAAATGATGTTGTTAGTAGTGATGAAGTATTTCATTGCAATATCAATAGGTGGTAGCCCTGCGAGCAGAACACCAGAGGCAAGTGAGGAAGGAACTGGTTTTATACCTATCAAATCGCAAGTGTATTCAGATTATGCCTCAATCTTTCTCTCTCACTCTCTTTTTTCAGATTAAGTTTCTAATGGAGGGTATTTATGGCTCTGGGAGGAAGTAGGGGAGGTGTTGGGGGATGAATATATTCAAAACATATGAAATTCTGAAAGAGGTAATAGAGGTATATTAAAATATCTAAGGAATAAAACATTTTTTCTTACTTTATCCCCTTGGTGCGTGATAGTTTTATAATGAGAAGCTGAAAGTGGGTGGGGGTGGGTAGGGAGGATCCATATGGGAGGGGAGATGGTGAGGAAGTGGGAGAAGAGGGGAGAAGGGAGATAATAATCAGGACATACTGTGAATGAAAATTATGTAAAAAATCTCTTCTCAATGAAAGGAAAGAATGTTATGACTTTCTCCTCCTTTAATCCTATATAGTGGAATAAGCGCAATAAAACATTTGAATGCTTCAGGGTAAAACGAAAGAATGAAAGTACGTAAGTAAATAAATAAATATCTAAGGCGGGATTGACAGTGTTGTCTCTTTTAGAGAACTTTGGTTTGAAGGGACTTCAGATGAATTGACTTTCACTTAATCATGGAGTACTTGCTAGCCTAGGTGTACAAATTATCCTAGAAAACACTAACATCACAAGCAAGCTGTAGATACCAGGGCTCTGTCTTGTCTGTGGATGAGGAGCAAGAAGAGTGTCCAGTAGGTTGATTATACCACAAAAGGCAGATGTCAAGACTCCTGGAGTAAACAAATTCTTTTCTTAATTAAAATATAATTATGTATTTTCTCTGCTTTGTTTTCCTTCCTGCAACCTTTGCTTCATACCCCAAGCCTTCTTGCTTCATGAAGCTATGGGCTCTTTTGTTTTAGTTGTTAATGTTGCATGTGCTTGTGTGTGTATGCACACACGCATGTGCGTGTGTGTGTGTGTGTGTGTGTGTGTGTGTGTGCGCGCGCGCGCGCGCGCGCGCGCGCGCGCGCAAACAAGCATACACACATATTTAAATATGTGCACAGTCAATTTAGAGTTACTTATATGTTTATGGATATATGGTTTCAGGGATATTTTTAATCCACTTAATAAATGAGGAGTCTTTGGAATTCATTTTCTCTCCACTGGGAGTTGGAAAGTATTCTTTGAGAAGTGTGAAGAAGAATCAAAGGAAAGAAATCCAAACAGAAACTAGATACAACCTGCATTTGTGACTCAGGGTCAAAAATAATGTGTGAAGCTCCTCCATGTATGTGTATGTTTCTTCTCAACTGATAGGGCTCAGAAACACTGCACAAACACACATGCGTCATGTGTCTTGTTACATGCCAAGCCTAAAGAAAAGTTAAGCAAGGGTCTTTCAAGAGGAAGAGGGATATTAAGTAAGGTATGAAATGAATAAGGTAACATATTTAATTCTGTGAATAAATGTAAAAGAAAAATATACACAACATCTTCCCTATAGTCATTTCAAATGTCTACCATATGTACTTTGCCTTTTGGATTGCAGCATTGTATACAAAAACTGTCATAATTACTTTCCTAGATTATTGTTCGTATTCACTGATAATTTCTCTTAGATTTGACCTGTGGCTGACTGTATGTCTTATTTGATGTATTGTCATTGAGAAGAAAGACAAATGCTTGGCTGTGACATGTCACCTGTTGTTTAATGGCTAAAACTGTTACATATCATAATACTGAATTACATTAAGTCATTTTAAAAGCATTCTACTTCCTTCTTTGTTTAAATTCCTGCAATCCCTAGGATATTCACAGGGTGGTTAATGGAATCCTTGATTAAAATCTTCCAAGCTTTAAGGCTTTCAGTTCTTGTAAACAATAAGGATCTGAGGCATTGGGCTCATTATGTCTTTTTATTAGTCTATTTACCCATTTAATGTTAACAAAAAATGTCATTTTTTCTTTCCTTTAGTTTTGTTGTAATAAATACAAATTAATGCCTTTAAAAGAATCAACCACACTCCATTGTGTGATGATCACAGAATTTATGGTATTTCTTTAAGAAATTCTCTGAAGACATATTATAATTATTTTAAAACTAAATGAGCTGCTTTGGGTGTACCAATTTTCCATTATTTACAATAGGTCTTTTAAGTTTTATATCTAGACTGCTTTTAAGTGGTTCTTTCAAAATATGCAGAACTATGAACCCTACAAGCTGATGTATTCAATCTATACTTGCTTCATAATAGCTATGCAAGCTATAAGTAGACAAAAGTCTTTTTACATAAATGACAGCTGCCATAGATTCAAGGCTCACATTTGGGCTTGGCAGCTTAGATCCCATGAGCAGTTCAAACACAGTCTACCCTTCTAGGCTGGATACTGTCCCACGGTTTGAGATGCCCTCAATATTTCTGGCTTTTATGGTTTTAATTAACAAACATGGAGGTTTTAATCATGTAGTGGAGTAAAAAGAGCTCCCTGTAGTGGCTGATACTTACCAATTTTATATTTCCTTTTAATGGTGGGGCTTGTCTAATAATTGTTTAGACTTAAAATGAAAGCCTATTAGTGTTGTATGTATGTGGTGTGTGTGTGTGTGTGTGTGTGTGTGTGTGTGTGTGTGTGTGTGTGTGTGTGTGTGTGTGTATTACAGGGATTCCCTCTGAAGGCAAGGGGCTTTTCTATTTTAACAAATTTGAGACACAGTGGAGCAAAATTATGAAAAGAGCAAATAGTAGCTCTTACAGAGTAGACATTTTTAATTTTCCTCCTTTCACAGCTTGCGAGCACTTAAGCCTTCAAGTTCTGTACCATGCTCTTATTTGTGTTTCCTGCTAGCTTTGCCATCCTTGATCCTCCCTTAAGAAGTATAGGTTCAATAAATTTTTAATTGGGTAAGTCTATGTGCATATTTAAAATATAGAAAAACAGTTTTAAATTGTATTTGTTTGCGTGCATGTCTGAGTGTGCATGCATGCGTGTGAGTGTGACTCTGTGTGTGTGTGTGTTTAAGTGAGCCCATGGTGCTTGTATGGAGGATGGAAAACCTCAAGTTCTCCCTGCAGTATTTAAGTCCAGGATCAACTTCAGTTGAACATCATTGAAAATAAGCTCTCTTGTCTACTGAGACACCACACTGAACCACTCTTTTTTTTTCCCAAAATATATGTCTACAATTTTTATTCTCTTAGTGCAGATACCAAAATATAATAATTTTGCTTTGTTATTGTGAGATTAGGTGGAGCATTTATATACACTAATGATTTTAAATAGAAGACCTTAGTATTTCACTATTTAGAGTGCTGCTTCAATGTTACTTTACTGTGTGAGACTGACCATACTGACTGTATGATTTTTCTACAACTTGTATATAATTATAAACTGATTTATGTTTCAATTTTCTTTAACACTGAATGGTACACACACATACACACACACACACACACACACACACACACACACACACACA
>OU015748.1:94628028-94644105 GCA_907169655.1 Acomys percivali
CTTCTTCTTCTTCTTCTTCTTCTTCTTCTTCTTCTTCTTCTTCTTCTCCTTCTTTTTCTTCTTTTATGGACACAGATCTCTAAACTAGATCAAATAGAATAAAGCATTCTAGCTGTCCAGTCATACATAGGAAGAAATCCATGGGTCTCTGCCTCCTCAGTGCTAGGAGTACAAGTGGGTACACTGGAGCCTAATTGTTAAGTGGGTCCTGGGAGCTGAAGTCAGATTTTGCTTGTGTGGCCAACAGTCCTATCCTTCAAGTCCTTCTTTGTTTCTAGTGTGCGTAGTTGAAAGTGTTACACTTCATGGAACCCCATTTAATCACCCTGCTTTTCTCTCTAGTCTTTACTGTGTAATGTATAATTCAACATAAATTAATGACCACTGAATCATTTCTGGGCATTTACTGACTCAGTTCATATATGGTGCGTGGCCAGTGCCTTCTTCTGAGACTGAACGGGATTTGGGTTCCATCTGCTCTTTGGAGGATTTGCAGATCAGACTCCGGAATGTAACTACAAAGAAAAGTGCACATTTATTTTCTTTCCAGTGTTGAACAAATACAGAGGTTTCTTGGTAACTCCTCCATTGTTTCTGTGTGGTTTTACCTCTGGCAGTGCTAAATCAACTCAAGATTGCATCCATTTCCCCGGGGTGGCACGCACTCAGGCAATACCCACTATCATTGCGTGATTATCCCAACTCCCAATCCCTCAGCTGGAGTTTAAGTGTTATGATGGTTAGGGGACTTACAGTGAGTACAGCTGGAGCTTAGGAGGGCCTGTGACTACAAGTTAAAAGTCAGGTGGTTCGCTCTCATAGCAAGTTTCAGCTGTTGAAGTAAATTTGTTTGACATTTTAAGACTTTTCCATGTAAATTATCAAACAAAAGGTGTATTATTCTTCTTAAGTTTCTGTGATATGGTCCCTCCCCCTTTTTGTTTTCATATTTGCATAAGAGGAAATGAAACATTACAATGTTTAACCTCCCTTACACTCACCCCTCCTCCTCCTCCTTACTAAAGCACTGATTTAGTGATCAAGAGAAGAGATTTTTAATAATGGTTTGAGCTCAGTTCTCTGGCTGCAATCCATTCAATCTTGACATTTATCTGAACTAAGTACTTTGTAAGGGGGGTAGCCCTTTGTTCAGGGTGTGTGAGAAATCCTGCTGGACCAGGTTGGCTACAAAAACTAGGATCAAATTGCCTGTGCTCTGAGTGGTGAATAAGAAAATGCAGCCAAGAGAGAAGTGAGGGCATTTTTTTTTTTTTTTTTTCTGATCACACCTTCAACCAGCACTTGCAAAGGACTCCTTTTTCTGTGTGTTTTAATGATGAATATTCGGAGGGCACGTGGCTTTTGATTTTTGTCTGTTTATTAGAAAGTATCCAGTTATCACTGTTGGGTTCCATATGTCAGTAGAGTTCATGAGGATTTTCTTTGAGGGATCCAATGTTTGCATTGTACTTGCTGAGGCTGGTTGCGTTTTATTTATCTTAAGTTGTCAGCAACCTTCCATGTAAATCCTAGCCAATATAATAAAAGTAAGATGGAAAAATATATATCTGCACACACTACACATATATATAGACAGGCTCATATATTCATATATGATATGTGGTACATATACACACATATAAACCATATATTTTCCTTAACAGCTTATGTCCAAATTATATAAAAAATTAGGAAATTTATATGGCCCTGTTCTTGAATATAGGTAGTACTCCAGCTTAAATTTAACAAGTATATTATATGGCTTGGACACAGAACAAATATTTTTATATTAGTTCCCTATGCTCTACTTGAACATTCAAAAAATCCTCAGTAAAGTCTATTTTAATTAGCTAGAACATTGTTTTAGTGAAGTCATATTCCTAAAATGACAAAAAATTGTTCTTATCCCTTTAAACAACACAGCTCAATATTGGTTAATTTTTTTTCTCTTTTCTTTCCCTTTTTCCTCTCTGGAAATCATGCTGATGATTGTTTAGATTTGAATTACCATTCATTTTGGAAAAAGAGAATTGATCATGGTGGTTACAGATTTGTAGCAAGTGCCAAACTATCAAGTGGTGTTTTTGTTTTTGTTTTTGTTTTGTTTGTTTGTTTTTTAAGATAAGGTCTCTCTGTATATAGCCTTGGCTGTCATAGACTCACTCTGTAGACCAGGCTGACTTTGAACTCACAGTGATCTGCCTGCTTCTGCCTCCTGAGTGCTGGTGGGATTAAAGGCGTGCACCACCACGTCCTGATAATTAAACAATATTTTAAAAACCAGGATATGTATATAAAATTCAATAGACATTTTTAAATCCACACAATAATTATATTTTTAAAAATAAAATATTTGAGAATTTAACATCTAGTACCCTGTCTTCCTACTTCACACAAGTACTTTTACTTGCCACAAATAAATTAACATTATTTTACCTCACTGGGTCTATTTATAAAAGAACATGATGTATTTTTTGAGGCCTTTAAAGTACTACAGTATTTTTTGTCTGTGTTTGCACTATGGCAGGCTTGCCATATTATCTTTGCTTGTTACTCTGTGTTATACAGCAGCATGGGTATTCAAGTCTTTGGAATCATGTTTTTAAATGTATTGGCTTATGTTGGGCAAGAACTGACAGCAAGTAACTCCTTGGCTTTCTTTTGCTGTGGTAGTTTAACTGGGTAACCGTTAAGTGTGCCTTTATACTAGAAATGGAAATTTTTCCCTGTTTACAAAGATAGTCCCCATTTGACTCCTACAATCTTTCTCCCCGTCTTCCATGGGGTTTCCTAAGGAGACCTTTAATTTGAACTGTCTCTCTGCCTCATGTATAGTTGTAGGCCTCTCCCTGTGTTCCATTGCTGCCAGAGGAAGCCTCTCTGATTATGACGGCGCAAGGCACCAATCTATGAGCATAGCAGGATAACCAGAAACCGCGGTTGGGAATGTATCTTATGAGAGAAGAATCTATTTTCAGTAAAAGCACGAAAACATACTTTTCGGTATTGTGGTTTATTTTAGTGTTGTATTATTATGGGGGACCACATGTTTAATACTTTTCATTATGTTTTTCTTATTCTTTTTCTTATTCTGCCTTTTCTTATTTTTCTTATTCTTAGTGTGCTATTTTAAGAACCATGAACTTGGCCCTTTAGACTTTATTCAATTTACCTTTCTCCATATACTAGGTTCCACCTAACCAAATCCATTGTAAAGGCCACCAAAGGTAACATTCTTCTTGTATTATCTCAATGTGTTGTGTATCTTTTATTGTTGATTTTGACATATCCCAAAGTTATACCTTTTGTTGGTAGTCGAGTTTGGAAACATTGAGCAGAGGAAAATCCTTTTAAGGTAATTATGGAGATTAAATATCAGTTTCTTCTGATACAGCTGTTTCGAAAGAATGTGACTACACTGCCCTGTGTGAGTGACTGGTGCTTGTGTTGTATATGTGGAAAGCACAGACTGCTTGCACCGGTGGCTGAGATTCAACCCTGGTCTTCTAGTGTTTGGCGTCTGTTAAGGAAGATAAGCTATGCACTTAGGTGACCAGAAAATAAGTTAATATTTGCTACGTATGAAACGAAAGATATGGCCTTTCAGAAATAGGCATAATAGTCGCACATACCTCACGTATACAACAGTGGTTTCATTTATAAACTGTTTGGAAACACTGAGCTAGAACAAGCCATATTAGTACAAACTCGGCATAATCCACAATTAATGTCAACGTTGCCTTCATCTCTGTGATAAGAAAGCAGGGAGCTTTGTACTTGGAGTTCTAGTGAATGGGTTAAAGGTAATGAGGTAGGGAATGTCAGCAGGAAAATGGGCAGATGTGTTGTTAGACACATTCCTTGTCTCCTAATTCCACTTAATGTATTTAAGCTGAGGTTTTACATGGTGTTACTGCCTGGGGAAGGGTATTTTATGACAAACTGTTGGACCTCAGTATTTATTTTACCCACCAGTGTAGGGACTGGATATTCATTAGTTTTCTTTCCTTGAAGCCTGCTAAGTAGCTTTTCCTTCCTTTCTTCCTTCCTTCCTTCCTTCCTTCCTTCCTTCCTTCCTTCCTTCCTTCTTTCCTTCCTCCCTCTCTCTCTCTCTCTCTCTCTCTCTCTCTCTCTCTCTCTCTTCTTTCCTTTCTTCATTTATTTATTATTCGAGGAAAGGGTTTATTTCATCTTGTGCATCTAGGAAACAGTCTGTAAGTGAGTGAGGATCCCACAAGCAGAAGCTGAGGCAGAAGCAGTGGAGGGATGCTTCTTACCGTCTTTTCCTTACAGCGTGCTCAGCCTGCTTTCCTCTGTCATCCAGGACCACCAGCCTGTAGGCGGCACTGCCTGCAGTGATCAAGGCCCACCTGCATCAATCACTATTTTAAAAAGTACACCTTTGACTTAGCTACAGGCCAGTGTTATGGAGATATGTTCTCAATTAAGACTATGCTTTCCCAGATAGTTTTAGGTTTGTATTAAGTTGACAAACCAGCCAGTATAATTGACCCCTTGTCCACATGACATTAAAAACAAAAACAAAAACAAACAAACAAACAAACAAATGGACACGGATGGTAAGTCACTTCAGGCCTTTTGCTCCTTGTCATTTTGAAAGCTCTCGAAGAGCGTTCGGGGTTGATATAGTTAGTCTTCTCTATCTGACGGGCAGTACGTAACCAGCACACAGATGCTTCTAAGCGCTAATGCTTATCAATGTTTCCCCTGGCTTGTCTCACAATATATGTGCCTTCATATGTGGGACAGCCCTAAAATGGATTCAACAGCAGTTCCCTGACTATATGGTCATAACTTATCAAGTCTTATTTTGGTAGCCTGCTTATTCTTTTTTTTTTTTTTTTTTTTTTGAGTGCCACCAGGCATCCCCACCAAGGGCAAGTGGTCAAATATGGGGCCCCAGAGTTCCATCAGAATGGCTAAGATCAAAAACTCAAGTGACACCACACGTTGGTGAGGATGTGGAAAAAGAGGAACACTCCTTCATTGCTGGTGGGAATGCAAACTTGTACAAGCACTTTGGAAATCTATCTGGTGCTTTCTCAGAAAACTGGGAATAAGGCTTCCTCAAGACCCAGCTATTCCACTCCTTGGAATATACTCAGAAAATGCTGCACCACACAACAAGGACATATGCTCCACCATGTTCATAGCAACCTTATTCCTAACCTTTCACTTCTTCTATTAGTAAGTGGACATTATAGTTACCAACACTACATTCAGTCCAATCAAATGAACATTCTTTTCAGCCATAATTTGTTTACTTATGGCCCTATAGTACACTCTACAGAGGAGATTGGAAAGAAACCCAATATGAATAGGAGGAAACTGAGTGTAGGGATTGGCTTCCTAATATAGGTATCTGTAGACTTCATTTATAAGGTTTCTTAGTTATAATTAAATATAAAGTGAGGGGCTGACATATCTGCCTTCAGTGGGAGAGGATGTGCCTAGTTCTGCACAGACTTAAGGTAAAAGCATGGCTTGGCACCCATGGGGGACCTCCCTATTCTTGAGGAGAAGGAGAGGGGAGACAGGGTGTGTATGTGCAGGAGGACTATTTGCAGGAGTGTGATACCCTCAGAATGGAAAGTGAATAAATAAATGAATAAAAAGTTACGTTGTACAACCACTTCTGTTAGAAACAGTGGTGTTTCCTGCTATTTTAAAACCAGAGACAAAACCACACATCTTACTTTCCCCACGTCTGAGTTGTTAGACTGACAATGGTCTCTGTGCTCAGATTCTGGGACTCAGGATAGTAGTGAAATTGACCTTTACAGATCACATTTGCTCATCTTGGATCTGGGTCAGGCTTTTACATTTTACAGGAAGAAGAGAAAGCTTGATCCAGTCATGATTTCTCCTCTTGAATGTGAGACACATGAGGACTGAAGCAGTCCTTTAAGTACTGAATAAACTCCATCACTGGGCCTATTCTCTTCATGGGCTGACTTACAGATTTTCAGGGACAAAATACCCAGCTTGTAGATGTAGCATGTAGGCACCTTGAGTTTCACAAAAGAGAGGCTATATCAATCATTTGGAAGGATGAAGTTATGTATTTTAAATGACTTCCCAGATTAATTTGGTGTGGAAGAGAACCCTTTGCAAATATTAGGGCCATGGTGAAATAAGATGTGTTTCTAATCTTACAAAACCTTCACTGTGTTCAGTAAAGCAGGCACACAAAGTGACAAAGGCCTGGTGCTTGTTGTTCACACTACCCAGAGACATGATCACTGAATACAGTATGAATATTAACAGGATACAGTTAGAAGTATATTAGGAGTAGATTCTATTAGACTGAATATGTACACACTGTACAAGTATCAATATGTGTTCCTACGCTAGTGAAAAATTAGGAATTTATCTACTTATTTGAGAGGTTTGCAAAGCAAGCCTCTCACATGAGTAGATTCCGTCTGTTTCCTCTGTTATGGAAAGGTATTTTTTTTTTTATTATTCTCTAACCTTTAAAATGTCTCATTTATTATAAAAGCAAAATGAAGGCTGCAGGTGAGTTAATTGCTTTGACACCTAGCCTTCTATATTAGTTGCCCACATTTTGCCTTTAATTGCTTAATCTTTTATCGTATCTGATTGGGGTCATTACAGTGCTTAGGTTCTATTGAAGTCACAGCCTTTCTGTAAAGTTCTGTGGTGAGCTTGGTTTCATCTTGACAAAGTAAGCTGTTTGTGTGCAGAGTGGAAATGTACTGGTCCATGCTCCGCCCACCTAGCCTTATGCTGAAGTCCGTGTCCTACCCTTATCTTGTTCTTCCTCCTGTGCTCTTGTCTGGAGGGAATTGATCAGCTGGGGGAAAAGAAGGCTTTGGCAAACAACTCTGATTGTTAAAATCCCTGGGAAAGGTCACTGGTGCTTGATAACATATTGGGACTCTTACGAATGACTGTTTAGTTTCCTGCCTCTCTTTTTTAATCAAGAGGAGCTCCATGTTGAAGAAGGAAATACAAACGTTGGGATAATCTGCATCCTTTGCCTGTCTACTCCAGCATTTGGCAAACACAAAGGTGTAATGGAAACCCCGTTTGAAATCCTACCTGGTGTTTTGCTAAAAGTCACAATCCTAAATTTAAAGAAGAAAGAGTAAGACACAAGTGCCTTTTTAAACTCTACCATGGTCCAGGAGTGATCTGTTTAGACAAGCCTTACCTTTGAAAACTGAGTAGTAAGAGCCTGCTACACCTTGTTAGTGGCTTCCTGTTTTTGGATGTTTGGGGAATGAGACTCCCACAGGAACCAGGAGAAGAGATAGGAACATTATCTGTAACTAGGAAGAGGAAGGAGTGTCCCTGGTGTTTGAGGCAGCTCACTGTTTCTTTACTCATTTGCTCTCTGCTTCATTCATGGTCATTATCAAGTTGGTCTGGTCTCTTGTTCTTTTCTTTGTCCTTCTCCTCACCTACCCTTGAGCCTCTTGTCTCTCTTTTTTCCTCTGGCATGCCTCTCAAAAGCCCTTCTCTCTGAACCTGTGCCATCTGGAGCAGTCGCGCCCTTATCTCGGTGCCCCATTGACTTGCCTCCTGGTCTAATCTCTTTGGAAAAGTTATCTCTTCTTTCTTGGCCTCCACACTGAAGTGTATTTCAGCCTATTATTCATCCCATTGATAAATCTCACATTTATCCACACGCTGAGGGGTGTGCTTTTGTAAGGGGTGAGCTGGTGTAAAGCTTGTAGTCAAGACCATGCTGTAGTCCTGAAATTTTGAAAAAGGGAAACACAGCTCAGTTTTGTCACCCAGAATCAATGGCTTTAATTCCGTGCACTGTTTTGTGGGGTTTTGAGAAAGAATAGTTTTAGGATACGGATCGATAATTGAATGACGTGGGGCTCGGGGATTGTAGAAATCTCCTTGTGTTTTTAAGGTTCTCAATTCTGTGTTGGGACGCTTGTAGGCTGGAAAGTTTGGCCATCCTGATTAAAAACCTACTTTGTTTGTTCATGTAAGAATACCTCATCTTTTATAGGCATACAACACTCCTTTGGTCATCTCTGAAGAATTGAAAACAAGAAAAATCCCCTGTCACACTGTACATTAGAGCTGAGAAATGTTGATTAAGTTTTTCAGATTTTCTGCATTTATTTGCTTTTGCCTTAGCTTTGAGAATGCATTTCAGGATGAGAAAACAGTATATAAATACTATCACAGAAATGTTAATTATTATTGCACAGTTTTTTACATTTCACTTAATTCTATTTAGATTACTTCTTTAAAAATAACAGTATAACAATTTGTAGTGTCACACGCCTTTAATCCTAGCACTCAGGGAGACAGAGGCAGGCGGATCTCTCTGAGTTTAAGGCCAGCCTGGCATACAAAGCCAGTTCAGGCAAACCATGTCCACACAGAGAAACCTTGCCTTGAAAAACAAAAAGAAAAATGGGAGAGAGAGAGAGAGAGAGAGAGAGAGAGAGAGAGAGAGAGAGAGAGAGAGAGAGACAGAGACAGAGACAGAGAGAGAGACAGAGACAGAGAGAGAGACAGAGAGACAGAGAACAAAAAATCCCTCAATGTCAAATATGGGTGAAAATTGAAAATGTTAGGAAAAAGTAACTATGTAGTGAAATCTGTGAAATAGAAACCGAGTTAAGTAGACTCGTCTCTCAAAATGCAGTAAGTTCATTGAAGTACTTTGCTAATTGTGTGACAAATGCCAGCACAATATATTACATACTTAAAAAGTTTTCTACCTTTTAGCTATTCTTAAAGACTTAAATAATATTGGTATGAGTTTATGTTCTTGTGTTCTGCTGTGAATTGAGGAAAAGCTAAAGAGGTTTTTGAAAAATGTACCTGTCTTCACAGTACATTAACCTTGAAACCTAATGAGTAAATATTAGTCTGATTAATATAAGTTGTGACATTTTTCTTCCCCATAGTTTATTGTCTATTTGCTAATATTTATGTACATTTTTTATTTTTATATATAATCTCATATCAAAAATGACAAGCAGCAATAATAGTGGAGCTAATCTCGAAGTTTTTTTTAACAGAATTTGAGCCTAAAATTCCTGCTGTAGTAACTGGAATGTTAAAGGAGTATGTTAAGAATCACAAACTACATTTTGAGGATTGGACAAAATATCTTAAGGTAGAATGAATGGAATATTTGTTTGCATTCCATATTCATTTAAACAAATGTTTGCCACACATCTATTTTAAATGAGTCAAAAACTTATCTGAGTATTAGAAATAATAAGGTAAAATATTAAAATCTCTGTTGCTGTAAAAAGTTCCATTTTACTGTATTTCAATAATATCAGTTAAAGGTTGTTCTTGTTTGTTGATTGACTTTTACAAAACATATTGAGCTGGAAGTGCAATTAGGAGGTCATTCTCAAGCACAAGAATCTAACTTCAATCTCAATACCAAAAACAGCTAAGGCGAGAAAATAAAAACAAAGTAAAAGTCATTAAATTATTCAATAAGATATTAGAATATGTTGTATAATCACATGTAACATATTTATATAAGTATATTTTTACACAAACATTTCTATGAAGTTACAATTAGTTCATTACTACTAAATCACTTGCTTTGAGTTTTGCTAGTGACTAATGTGACACATTTGTCATCATTCATCCCCGTCTTCAGGGCATCTCTCCTCCCTACTAGGTAGTGATGTATTTTTATACTGCAGTGTTCTGGAAATGAGTGGCCTGTGACCATTGTACCAGGTCAGATTTAATCAATTGTTTCTTGAATGAACCTTGCACTCTCGATTTCCAGGATGAAAGTCTGAAGGTAAGAATACTTTTGGGAAAATATACCAGTAAATAACTTATTTTCAATTAATTTTATAAAGGAGAGGTTTAAATTGTATGCATTCAAATAAGAACAATTCATTGCTACAGTCAGATCATTATAAGAAGAATTTTAATGGCAGCCTAAATATGGTACCGTTGTTGGCTATATTGAGTAAACTCACTAAGAAAATTTCTGTTGCACTACTTCATTAAAAATACTAATTTATATTCCATTCTATTCATAATTGTTATAAATATGCATTATTTTATTTTATATAGTTGTTTATTGTAACTTGACATATACCCAACTTGAAATATCTGTTGAAATAATACTTCAAGGTCTTTTCTACTGAGATGGGACACCGTATTCGAGAATTAGCAAGCTCTAGGCCTTGGGTTCAATCTCAAGCACTGCAAAATTAATAAATAAGAGAATAACAACCCTTCTTTTCATGTGAATTTAATTTTACATTCATGACAACTAGTTAGATATTTAAGTGGTGGTATGATTGTTTCCTTTTGACATGAGCTAATAAAATGTTATAGTCTGATAGCAGATCAGAAATAAAGAAACTCCCCCATCACATCTCATCATTTCTAGATGCTGAATGCATTATGTAACCACATTCATTTTGTGTGACTCAGGCAGAAACCTTAATTTTCTTTGGAACAGGCTTGCAGCAAATTTATTTTGCTGATTCTTTCCAAGGGGAGGAAAACATATAAAAAGACATCCTGTTAGATTTGGTGACATAAAGGTCAAAAGATAAACTGTAAGTGATCTCCGTGTTTATTTTTTTGACAGTGTTAAATTAGCAGCCGCTCAGCCTTCTCTTGGAGAATCACAACCTAAGTAATTGAACATGTCGCTGGGGAGTATGCTTGGTTAAGCTGATTCCTATTATGTTGACTTGTCAGGGGCCAATAATTAAAGCTGAAGAGCGATGCTCATTAGTGTCTGCAAGATGATTCAAAGACTAAGAGAGAGAAGTCCTTGAGATGCACCTGCAAAAGGCAGGCATGCATGGAGGTGAGAGCAAATACAGTGGCTGCCTTTTCTGCTATGTTAGCATTGTAGTTGTGAAAGGGGTACACTGAATTAAGTGTTGTGAACATTCTTGCGCTGCACAAATTATAAAACACGTTTTCCATTTGCTGTCGTGCAGACTTTCCCTCCATGTAACGGTATTCTGCACAATTATGTTTTTAAAAGTAAAGAATTCCTGTCAAAGAATAGCACTTTGAAAAAAACTTATACTGGTAATCATTTCATTCTTCTTGCTGGAAACTTTGTACCAATCTGATTTCTCTTCTTTGAACTATGAGTATGCTGCACAAAAAACCACAGAAGTTATATCCAGTGTTGATGGCTAAGGCTTTAGGGATGTGCATTTGACACACTTACTCTGCAAAAATAGGACAGCTAAAATGTATATTTAACTGAGCTGAACTGAATGCAGGACACAAGCATAGGACATAGAGACACCGAGAAGACCAAGAATTTATAATTTGAGCAGAACCGTGGGTGGAGAATAATCAGTGTCAGCACTGAGCATTGTGAAAACATGACAGTAATGCCCTGAAATACTGTTCTTTTATGTTGTAATTGGCCTCTAAATTAGGCTCTTATTTTATGAACCCATCTTAAAATTAATGAAATATCCAACTATCCTTAGATTTCTTACAATTCAATTTGTTGGGTTATTTTCACTATTGTCTGTCATTCTGAAAGGTACTGTTTAGTGATGAAATGTCCATTTTGTTTCCAGTGCTGTATTTTAATTTTACCGTAGGACCTGGATTGGTGTTTGCCCTTTCCAAGGCCCCACAGTTCAGCTGGAGTCTTTAGTTTGGTATATAACGTCTAACAAGAACATGTTGTTATTTTGTTGAAGCTATTGTTATGATTCTATTTGAGATTATGTCTATGAGGAAACCCTTCCATATGTGAGGCTCTTAAAACTTATATCGCAGATAGCCCTTGTGAGCATTTCTGTCTCCTCCATTTGTATGAAGTCCCTTAAGGACATGGGTTGATTCTTGTTAATGTTTGTATGTCTGGTGGTTGGAGCTTAGTAAATGTTGGTTAAACTTAATCAGAGAGCAGAAGAGATCTTCTGGGATAGTTACATATTTCCAAAGATACTAACAGCTTTAGAAGTCAAATAGAACAACCCCCTACTCTATGCCAAGAATTTCTTACTGGGTGTTCTTTAACAGACAGATCCTTCACTGGCCTGGTAGAACATTTCCAGAGCTAGGGAGGTCAACACTTTGCAAGCAACTGTTTTTAGATTGGATGGCCTGCATTTATAACAACAGAAAGTTTACCGTTAGTAGAGGGGTACTTTATATAAATTATCTTCAATATTCATAAGGTCCTTAAGAATCAGGGGTGAATTATTATTATCTCTCCCCTGCAGATCAGGATGGTGCATTTTGTAAAGGCTCCGTGATGTCCCTAAAGCCTCGTGACTACTGAACAGATGTGCTTCCTTGGGCGCCTACCTTTTCTTAGTTAAGCTTTAGAATGTCTGCTTCCAGGCCTGAACCTGGATTCTTACTGTTTATTTTTCCATTATTACAAATATATTTATAGTTAGTTTTTCCAGGAATCTATCGTTTTGTGAGAGGACAGTTGTGCTTATCACATTGCATTGCTGCTGTAGTGTCATGCCATGAAAAACACTGCCCCAAGCGGGTGGGTTCCTTACATTACAGCAGCACTCCAGTCTACCTTAATCACTGAGAGATGGTTCTCAATAAGATACTATGGCAGAGGGGCTGCTTGTGTAGGACTTTTGTATCTCTAATTACTAGTGGGAACTATAGACATACAAAAGGAGAGACTCTTATCTACCAAATATGGGTATGGAAGAATCGATCTTCCACTAGTAATGTTGGGTTTGTAAGCAAATATTATATACAAAACCCTTTCATTTTTCTCAGACCAGCTTGTGGTATTGATTTTATTTTGTAATATGCTTTATTTTTTGTGAGAACACTCATATTGGAAACATAATCAATATTGGCTCTTCTGACAGTTATTAATGCTGAATACATACTCATTTGCATGATTATTGACAGCACTTGAATTTAATAGGTTTGGTTTTAAGCCGTGAGCATTATTTTTTTAAATGAGTTTTCCTTTTTTTTTTTTCAGTAAAGAGAAGGTAGATACCTCATTTGACATACTCATTTTGAAATAACTATTGATTAAAACTATAAAAGCTCAGCTTTCACCTTAATTCATACCTTCCTAATATTTTTCATTGGGATAAGCTGTGATAACCCAATTACATATTCTACTCAGAATGTCTCTCATCTGTTCCTCTGAAAAATGTTAAAGCGCCATTGAACTAATTTTTACAGTACTATTAATCAATGTAATCAGTATTAATATACTACTTTACCAGTTGAGTGCCACTTGTCACTAATATGACAAGGCAAATTTTATATCTATTTTTTTTCCACAAAGGCTTTCATTTAGTAGGAGATTAGAAAAAAAAAAAAGGAGATCAGGATTTTAATTGTTAGCAATCAGAAGCCTGTGTGATTAAGACTGACATTCTGGTTCAGACATGTCATTCTCTGCTAGGAATTTCTTACTAATTCTTTCATAGATCTTAACATAGTCTTATTTACCAATACAAGAAACTTTAATTATAGATTAAACCCACAGGCAATAGATATGTTTAGTAAAAGTAATTTCTTGTTGGAGTTAAGGCTTCTCAATGTAGTTTTGGCTGGACTGATTCCTTCTCTTTTATGCCTTGCTTGACTTGGAAATTCCTAAAATCTCAAACATCATCAGGCCTCCAAGTCAACCTTTGATCTATAAAATGTTCATTTTTGAGAAGCAACTTATCCTGGGTCAGGATTATTATATTAAGAAGTTAAGAAGTGTTTACTAAACATGAATGATTCTTAGCATCAATTCGAGTTCGTTTGTCCCCAGGCACTTGATATTCCATGCAGAGAATAAGATACAGCAGGACAACTCAGCAGCTGGCCTGATGAAAGACTGGCATGGTCTGTAGTGAGGGCCTTCCTGGATAGAGAAAAGCAGGAGGCTATGTAGGGCTGCAGGGTGGTGGAGACACTCACCATGTAGGGTGTATTGGGGCAAACAGACAGAAGTGTCAGACAGAAGTTTGAATGATCCCCAAAGGCTGTGGCTTCATTTTTGGAGCATTCAACTAGATGTGATGCTTTTAGTTACTGGAGTACCAAATAACTTGCAGCAGATCCAGAACTCGGGGGAGAAACTGACACACCATCACTTTACAGAACAATCCACGAGCCTGTGAGTCCTCATTGCCTAGCTAAAGATCAGAGAAAAGGAGAGACTGGAGGAAGGTCTGAGCGTGAGAGGTAGGCACCAGAGAGAGGGAGATAGACAATCAGAATCTTTGATCCTCCCTTGTGGTTAGAAATAAGAAGTAATGCATAGAAAGTTGGTTTAGCAAATTACGGGTGATAAAAGCATCTTTTAAGAGTTTGTTGTTTGATGGGACTTTTTAATAATTTAATATAATTAAAAAGTTAAATTAAGTAAACTTCCTGTAATTTGGAGGCTAGATTAGGAACTAATTTCTAGGAAATTACTGTCAGCGATAAACTTCAAATATAGCTGACAAGCGAGTGTACAGTCAGGTTTATTGTCTAAGCATTTGAACTTGGCTCTGTGAAGAAAATGAACATAAGAGTTGGATGCTTGCTCAGAACTGTTTGATAACTGCTTCTTGTCTGTACTTGTGGGTATATGCCTGGTTTTAACCAGCCTAACAGTAGGATGAACTTCTGCTCTGAGTGCGAAATGTAAGGGACTTTAAAGCAAGGAAGAAATGGCCTCTTTGGATCATCATAACGAATGTCTCTGCCAAGTGAGTTGCCCAAATTGACAGTACTGCCATATATTAGATGCTTGAAGCCATGCATAATTTGAGAATATTTTCTAAAAAACAACTTTCTGGAAATATTAACTTAAGCATTAAAAATTCTCCCCTCCTCTTCTGTGTCTATGATATATCTTTATTTAATATGTATTATTTTACAGTTTTGAAACACCAAATGGGAACTTGTCAAATCCATTTGCTAATCAACATAAAGAGAGGTATATAGTAATAACTGTTGTACTTTAAATTTAAAATAAATGAAATTGCATATGTCAAATCATTCTGTGTGTTTGGGAATGCTGATTCAAATGGTAGACAAAAATCAATATCACCTATTGCTAAAATATTTTTAGTTTTTCATTTTTTGTTTGTATTGTAATTTTGTAGTTAGTATTTGGAATATTATTAAAAATAACATTGAACATGCTTTGGAACATATATATTGTAAATATTACATGTAATGCACATATATATTTAAATGAAGGTGAATCATATAATATAGTAGTTATTATGATTCTGTCTAAACATTTTTATTAGTATTATTGTTTCAAGTATAGAATAATTTGCAGCATTGAACATTTTGAATTATTTTGGTGCTGTTCTGCTCTTTAAGATGATTAAATAAAAGTGATAAATAATATCCAATGTTCCATTCTATTAAAGAGAGGATATGTACTATCTAGACAAATATCTAAAAACATAACAATTATTAAACTCTTTGACCGTCCAACCAAATATGCTGCACAATAGAGGGAAGAGAAGCATAATTCATGTAGCCTAATCCACAAGTTACCACACTAACAGCAATGGAAGAAATGCCATGGAGTCGTCGACCACAGCATGTTACAGTTATTTTAGTGTATTTGTCCATCACCCTATTTACCTTGTGATAATTTCTGTCCTAAGAAAAGAATGAAAAATATCAATCTTTCTTAATCATAAGTGTTAATGCATTCTGAATGCTATTGTGATGGATACAAATGATAACCATGCTGATATATAGAACAGGCTGAAAGACACTAGACTCCCAGCTCAGAGTGTACTCTGAGTTACCTGGTAAGCCACTTGCGTTTTCACGTGGCCCAACATCGATTTCCTTGCCCTTCCTGTCCAAGTTTTTCTTTTCATTTTAGGTCCGGTTACTTAGAAAATCTGCAGTCCATATACTGTAATGTTTCAGGAAGTGTGAGCCTGATCCTAGGGTTTGATACGGACCTATAATCCCAGCACTTAGGAGATAGAAGAAGGATAAGAAATAGGAGTTCAAGACCAACCTCAACTATATAGAGTTGTAGAGAATGACACTCTGCCTCCTTAAAACCAAAAGTAGTAATAATAATAATAATAATAATAATAATAATAATAATAATAATAATAATAATAA
>OU015748.1:94644115-94663187 GCA_907169655.1 Acomys percivali
AATAATAATAATAATAATAATAATAATAATAATAATAATAATAATAAAAATAACAACTACAGCAAACATATATCAGAATCCCATACCAATTGCACAGGAGAATGTAGTCATTAAACTAATTAAATGATGGATGGTTATAGCTGCCACAGATGCTAAAAGCATTGGTGGACCTTGGTGCCTCTATGTCAGATAAAGTCCTGTGCTTGGCTTCATTTTGGTATAAATAGCTTTGTGTTTATCTGATTAGCCACTAAATGGACTTTTTAAAGTTTCTGTATACTTAGTAACTTTGTAGAGTAAATCAATACACCGTAACCTTTTGAAGGTATAATTAGAAGATTTTCTTGACACCTGAAGTGTAGACTATCATACCAGTCAGTTTCTGCACAGATGCCAGGGAAGCAGGCCTTACAGTTGCCTCCATCCCTGTCTTATAGGCCATGCTGCTCTTCTGGGCCAGGAAGGATGAGATATTTTATATCTTAAATTATAAAATTATCATAGTGACGCTGTGAGTTAGAAGCTATGATTCCCATTTTCTCTGAAGAAGGATTTGATGCCTAAAGTCTGAGAGTGGCTGGCTCATAATCAAATAGGCCCTTTGTGAGAAGCTGGGGGCAGAATTCAAGCTCTGGTGTAGGTCTTTCCTGTGAACCACTGCTGTCTTCTCCAGTCACAGGCACCAACATTCATCTTCATTGATTTCTATAACAGCCTCCTTGTGATCTGAAACTTCTTTTTATTTCCTACCATTCCTAAGAGAATGAAATCCTATGTTTAGATTTCATTTTGTTCATTTTTGTCTTGGTGAATTAACTATCAGTACCAATGTGAAAATTTGTCCTATTTAGGACACTTGTATTTCATACTTAATTGTAACAGCTGCAGGCAAGCTGATGTCAAACAAGAAGAACTCTAGAACATAGCGTTTCCAAACAACTATACTTAAAAGCCCCTTAGGTTATATTAGGGATATTGTATGATAAGTAAATTATTTATAGGATGATAAGCCCCATTTTGAAATCCACACTCAATTAAGGTAGATTCTTACTCATTTAGAGGTTAATCCCAGCACTCGGGAGGCAGAGTCAGGCGGATCTCTGTGAGTTCGAGGCCATCCTGGTCTACAAAGTGAGTCCAGGACAGTCAAGGCTACACAGAGAAACCTTGTCTCAAAAAACAAAACAAAACAAAACAAAAAAACAAAAAAACAAAAAAAAGAAAGAAAGAAAGAAAGAAAGAAAGAAAGAAAGAAAGAAAGGAAAGAAAACCTGAGGTATCATTTTGGCTTTCGTTTATCCTAATTGATTTTCATCCTATGTGCAAGAGTTTTGAACAAGTTTGTAAAGAAAATACCAGAGAATGAAAATAATAGAGACACCATTTTCTTTTCATTCATTTGGTAAAGAATTATCTTCAAGTATACTTTCATTTTTGGTAAAATATTTATCTTTTGTGCTCACATAAATGAAATCAAAGACTTAGGAGTTTGCATGAATTAGGCAGTTGGTACTTTCAAAAGAAAAATCACATATGGCTACAAAGGAATGTTGTGAGTTTCTTTTAAATACCAGTCACTTACTCATTTCTAGTCTGGAGAGAAATAAGATGGATGAAAACTTGAGACTAGAGGTTGAGGCCAACAACTCAGCAAGGCCAACAGAAGCAGGAGAGCTGAGGCCTGACTGACTCCTCACACCTCCTTGGGAGGCAAAGGCCGAGAAGGGTTTCAGTTCCGAAACAACCTGCCCCCCTCCAAATGGTTTGGAAACTGTTCCAACTTGCTTATTTCTCTGTGTGTGTGTGTCCAGTGCTGTTGATTGTCTGAAGTCTTTTCTTCTCTTTCTCTGTCCTTTAGCCTTCTGTATCCCAGAGACACTAACCTATTCCCCTAATGCCTTCATGACATTGTGTTGCGATTAAAGGGAGTGTGAGTTTACCCATCACTGCACTGGGAAATCACAAGGGCTGGTTTCCTACCAGGTTTTGTTCAGTCCCCAGAATGGAGAAAGCTAAGGTTTGTGCATTTTCCTCGTGGAACTGTGATTATTCTGGAGTGGGTCATATTGTAGGACTTAAAATTGTTTAATTATAGCACTTGACAGTTCTCTCATAATAATAATAGTTAGCACTTACACAGCTTGTTTCATCTTCAAAGCATTTCACAAGCACTAATTAATTCTCACCACATGCCTGGGAGGCGGGTATCACCATTCCCATTTTACAGATATGGAAGTGGATGCAAGCAAGTTAGGGATCTCGCCATCGGCCACAGTGGGAAGGCAGAATCTAAATGCAGGTTGCAAACTTAGGAGTGGCTGGCGCCTAAATCTCTTTCCTTAGGCCTAAATCTGTCCTCTTCCCTCTCCATGCTCATCTCTTCATATTTCCTTTTTTTTTTTTTCCAGTCTTAGAAAGAACTTGATATTTTCTCGTCTTTCTTCCCTTTAGAGAGTATTTGTTTAACGCTGCTCCAAGGAATAAATAAATCATCCCAGTATTACA
Source organism: Acomys percivali (assembly GCA_907169655.1). Taxonomy (NCBI): domain Eukaryota; kingdom Metazoa; phylum Chordata; class Mammalia; order Rodentia; family Muridae; genus Acomys; species Acomys percivali. The sequence continues at coordinate 94,646,621 of OU015748.1, forward strand.
GCTTTAAAGACATAATATGTCTAATCAGGACATGAATATTTTGAAATGTCAGGAAATGAATTAGGTTTGGGTGAAAGAAAGGATTCCAAATTACATTCTGCCTGATAAATATTGCATCCATAAACAGTAAAAATAATGATAGTAATTAGTTAGCATTATCAAATAAAGCATGCATTTAAAATGAAACTGACCAGACATTTTTGTGTCATGCTGACTGATGTGTACACACTCTATTTTCTGACAAAGGAAGGACTCATTTGAATTGAAATTGCCAACATGGTAAATTGTAGATTGTGCTGTGCTGTGATAAATTACAAGTGCAATATTGGCTAGGCTGGTGAGCCTTGCATTTCTCTTCTCTTTATTGATCCTATCACTGCTAATATCTTCTGTAGAACCTGCATGGCACATTGTTCTAGATATGGAAAAGGCATTCGGTTGTATTGTGCCTATAGCAGGGCTCTGTGTGGCTCCAGTGACCTTTGACATTTGGTATTGATGTACTTTGACGTACAGTGTTCCTCATTTTGGGGATCTGCTGTCTGGATATGCAGATCTTGGCACAGTTCATGCCTGGAAACTCACTTAATAAATACTGTATTATATTCAACAATTTTGGCTAATATGTGTCAAGTATAACTTAAAATAGAATGTGTGCTTGAACAAAATGTCTCATCAGAATCATAAACTGTGTCATGATAAAATGTTCTTAGTTAATCCTCTAATCGGGCAAAGTGAGATCCAGAGATTGAATGGCCTTAAGGAAGGCTGCTTTCCTGACAGGAGACAGCCATGAGCTGTGAGAGCTAAGGGAGTCTAGTGTTCTCAAGTGTCACCCTTGACTTCTGCACCTACTTTGTTTTCCTAATTGCGGTGTTTCCTTCTTAGAGCGCAGAAAGTTCTTCAGAATTTGGGGAGTGGACTGACATATAGAAGCTATTTTATTTTTTATAGTTTGTGTTGTGTTAGCATGAAAAAAAATGGTTGAACTAGGATAGTGTTTAGTTATAGCTTTCTGTTCTTAAGTAGGCCACAGCAAATTCATTAATGTGTATTGAATGCAAGGATGATACAGTTACATTTTGTATTATGGAAAGAAAGAATGATGGATATTGAACACTGTACAGGTAAAAAACATGAGAACACAGAAAACCTCTTAAACTGTCTCCATATATCTAGTGGTCTCTGGCTCAATGTCCAAGACACACTGTGCCCTTGGGAGAGTAGGTTCATTGTCTACTGTGATGTATGTACACACATTCAGAAATGTTACTAGTTAGTTTACTTGTTTGTTTACTAAGAATATAAGGTTATGGAGAATGTTCCAAGTTTGCCATGCTTTTAAATTTATGGTTGTGTTTCAACATTAATAATTATTATATAAATGTAAGAAATTTGTTAATTGAAAGAAAATTCTTTAGTGACTAAAATGTCAGTGTTTCAGGAAGATTTGATGAAAATGCATCACATTAAATATCAAACTATGAAATTTGTGCAATATTTAGGATAAAGACCATATTTTTAAAAGAAGTTTAGAGAATTTGTTTTAGAAAGACAATTTCTCATAGATCCATTAATTCTAATGGGCCAAAAATATATTTCTAGCACAATTAATTATTATGTTAATGCATAGATCAATACAGCAGTGAGTTAAAAATAAATATGAGTGCATATGACATTTTTGTGCTTATAAATGTAACTGTACCTTTTTGTTAACTTGATTAAAGAACTGTTGGTGTGACTAGTACAATAGTAGGAGATCAAGGTTGTGATGCAAAACTCTTTTTCAGTCCTTCAAGGATGTCCCTTGAGGCTAGAAAATAATAACCATATTCTTTGTCACTGCTTTAATTCATTCTATTGTAGTTTACGCATAACAGAATTATTGTCAATAGTTTTTTCTCAAATTTATTTTCTGTTACTGTAATAGGGATCCTTAATATAGCCCAAGGTATTGAGCAATGCCTCACTGCATTTTCATACTAACCACATCCCTGTTCGCCTTCTGATTGCAACATTTGTGTGATGTGGAGCATCAGTGGCATGTAGGTTGTCCTTTATGCTACTTTCTGTAGAGACATATTAGGATCTTTTCCCATAAAGGATTATAATTTAAGGAAAATAAAAGTAGATTCTGACTACTAAATTCTGAATGGTGATTGACCATCTGCAGAATAGAAGGGGTCTTCCCAAAAAGAGGTGGCATGTGGAACCGGAAGGTTTTTCTTGCCAAGTGACAGTTAAGCGTCATTTAACAGAAGCATACTCGGCAAGGGCTCTGACATGCAGGACTTCTGATGTTGTCTCCAAAGTCATGTAGCACAATCAGAAACAGTCAAAGATAGCCCTGGGAGATTTGGAAGGGGCAACAAGGAAATCACTGATGCTCAGAGATTGAATTAAAACACAGTGTTGTTTTTGGCTAAAAATTAGAATTGAACTGATCAAATTGTTCATGACCTGCTGACCTTTATTTCTAGCCATGTTGGTAACTTTCCCTATGAACTTCACACTGGGTCATAATTATTTATTTGCTGGCAGATCTATACATTTTTTCTCTATCTTTCCATTATCTTTGACAGTGCAAGTCTTCAATCAATATTAGCCAGTGAAACTTCAAATCAGGAACTAGAGAACTCTTTTTAGACCCTAACTTTTTGCTAAATGTAACAGGATATGATATTTTTAGTAATCTCAAACAACTGTATGTATGTCCATGTTTTCTTTTGCTGGCTGCCTTTTTTGATACAAACTGGCACAGTAAGTGAATAATTTATAGTTTTTGATATTGTGTTGACAGCTGTTGAAAGATGTAAAAATTTAGATGCATAAGAATGGGGTTTAAAGTCTCGGTCTACTACTGCATACTTGCTCTGTAGCCATGAAGAGCTTATTATATTTTCCTGACCCTGAGATAGGTTCATTTTTGACATCAGATTGTTATTTTTGCTCCTATTAACACTAAAAAATATTATCTAAGGACATTAGAATCTATTTAATATCTGACACATAATATATTCTCAATAGAAGTTTCTGATCCTTAATATGGATCACAGAATAATGATTGCAGCTCACAAAATATATTTGAAGACTCGTCTAAATTTTCTCAAATTCACACTCAAGAGGTTCTTATTTACAGTTATTTAAATAATCATAGTATTCTTTAAGACAATAATAGTATATTTTCATAAAGTATTCTTGGAAATTATATAATATTCATCTTTCGCTTGGAACACAACTTTTATCCAACTCTTTCTTGGTCTTAAGCAACATTAGAGTCAGATGAAAGATATGCTTCCTGCGATTCAGTTATCTCCTACAATGTCCAACTTCCCAACATTCCTACTGGAGACAAAGCAGTTGGGGTTTTGAGAATACTTTCAAACCATAGATTTCACAATTTCCTCTATTCAGAGGATGTTTTACATATAACATGTCTCCTCTGCTATCAGCTGTGAGTTATGGAGCAAGTACCTCTGAATGCAAAGTCACTGTCTTCTCCTTCTGTTACTGGCCTCATCATTCACTTAGACAATTTGTTCCTATATCCTTAAAAAGACAGGATTTTTGATCACTTCACTGAACACATATCATTTTCCCTTGTACTTTATTAATACGTGGGTGACATCCTGACTCCCATGCTTGTAGGAAAAGTACTGATGAAATGTCTTGGACAGGATATATGCTGGATATTTACCATGCCCATTTTTTGTTCTTTTCTTTTTATTGATTGATTTTTATTTTGTTTTATTGAAAATAGATATTTTTTTGCTAACATAATATATCCTAATTAAGTTTTCCCTTCTGTCTACTCCTCCAAGTTCCTCCCTACCTCTCTTCTCACTCGGATCTACCTCATTGCTGTCCCTCCTGAGGAAACACAGAGGCTTCTAAGGGTCGATGATAAAATATAATAAGATAAGTAAAAACTACACATCAAAATAGAATGAAACAAACAAGTAAAACAGCCCAAGCGGGGACTCAAGTAGCAGTTGTTCATATACTCAGGAATCCTAGAAATTCACTAAACTGGAAACCATATACCAAGGAGCTTTAGGACCAAAAGACAGAAGAAAAACATGTAAATAAAGTAAAATAATAAAATAAACTACCTAGCATGATAAAAATTTACAAAAGGAAAGACCCCGACATGACAACAGGAGACAAGGAACCTCCAAATAAGCTACCGAGTTCCTTCTCTGTATGCAGTGTGGGCACACAGACTGCACATAAGAGTCATTTGCTTTCCCAGTGAGACTCCTTTGGAGGAAACTAAATTTTCTTTTGCAAGTGGTTTATCAGTTGGAGATTGCTACTGAGTTAGGGATGGGCGTGTGGTCACTTCTTCTTTCAATATTAGGGCCCAATCTGGCACATGCTGCCTGAGTCTCTGTATTTATACATTCATATGCATATGCAGATGGATCATGCTACTTTAGAGGGTCTTGCTTTTCTGTTGTCTCCCATCCCTTCTAGCTCTTCAACCTCCTCTTTCATGGGGTTCCCTGATTCCTGAGGGGACATCCTTTCTATGGCTGAGTGTTCAGAGGCATGGTGCCTGGGTGCCGGGGAAGGAGGGTCTCTTTATTTGTTCCCTTATGTTGCCGGAAGATGCTTCTCTGATGATGGCTGAGCAAGGCACTGTCTTTTATTTATTTATGGCTTCTAGAACTTCTTTCTCACTAAAAATAATTCAACTGTCCTAAAATACAGCCCAGCAGAATCTTGCCCATAATGTAGTTCATGACATATTCCCAAAACTGCTGGCAAGACTATCAGCAAAATGTGTCATTTGCACATCTCATTCTTAGAGCAAACAAAATAATACTTAACTATGTAATAATTTACAGTATTAAATACCCCTGGGAAAAGAGTTGGTTTTAAATACTTTGAAAAGAAACTTCCAAGTTAGTGATTTACACAGTTAATTATAAACAACAAGGCTTGTAATTAAGTGTTGCCATTTTGGGTGGAATTGGTCTCACCCATCACTAATCGTCTATCCTTGTCTTTGGCCTTTGAGAGATTATGGGAAAATGCGCACCATGAAAAGTTTAACTTGTCAAGTTTAAATTTAGATGCAAAGTCCGGAATATCAAACACCATACGTGATAATTATCACCACCTGGAAATAATTTGTACCACTGAGTTAAATAAGAATACTCCTTTTCTGCTGATGGGGAGTTTTTAACCTCCTGATCACTGGAGCACTCCTGCAGCTTCCAGTGCTGTGTATTGTGGCTCACTCCCAGTAGCCAAGATAGCTGGCACAGGTCATCAAACAGTGGAGGGGTGTCTATTAGCTCTGCGCAGTGTGAGGAAGACTAAGAGAGCAACAAATGGAAGGAAGGAGGGTAGTTCTCTTACAAACTGCCTGGATTTTCTTTTAAAAGCTAACATTTAAAAAGTCAATAATGAGTAGATAAGTAAACAATTCAAACGGTTAAACCTACTACGCCATATTCCAATGTCCTACATTTGTATTTTTCCTATGTCAAAAATTTATTTTGGAAAGTGTGAGGGTATTTAAAAGAAAAATAATCTGTAGTCCCAAGTGGGTTAAGAAGGTTTTTTCTAAGTTTTTTTTATAATAATGATATGCTTAAATGATATTTCACATCGTTTCTCTCTGCAGACTCATTTAAGCCATTTCTGACACATTTTTATTCTCTATTGACTTTTCATATGTGATTGAGTTGCTTAACTTTATTAAATTTTTATGTTTATTAGTGAATTTTCTGCACATTCCTTGAAGACAAGAGTTGCTTTAAAAATTTGAGTGTTTAATAATATTTGATTATCATCTACGTGTGTACTTCCAATACACAATTTATATAATAAATATAGTGAACCACAATTATTACTGATTTTGAGCGTTGTTTCTTAGATAGACTTTGTGAATATACAAAAGAGCTTTACCATGTAAAACCCTTATAGTTACAAAGAGAGAAGTATTTGAAGTTATTTTTCATAGTCACTTAAAAAGTGAAAGGTCAACACATTCAAAATTTATTTAGTATGCCTTTACATAAGAAGAGTCAGCTCCATCTATTGCTCAGAAAGAGCTTTTTGTTTATGTTCATGGGTTTTCATGTCAAAGCACTCAAGCTTCTCTCAAATGCTGACTTGTAGATCTTTCTTAAATCACATGAAAAGAAGAAATTGTCACATGAAATCTTTACCTTTAAATTCATGTAAATATTTTCTAAATGGCTAACACATTAAAACCACACCAGTTTGGTCACCAATAAGAATGGTTAAAATTTCACCTGCAGTTAGAAAATAGTATGCTACAGGCAGTATTATGGAGACAACCATACATCAGGAGGTACAATAGTATCTCTTGATCAGTTGTAGAGAGACACGAGCGTGAGCCAATCTTGCGCTCATTATTAACTGTAACAAGGGAATGAACTATGAACTTTAGGAGCTGATGAACAGGAGTTCTTGGTAAATTGGGTGACACTTCACAACGAGGTGAAACCAAATTCGTGGTAACCTAGGGCAATTTTAAAATACTAACTGCAAATCTAAATTTAATTGAATCACATTAGGCAAATTTTTCTTTTTCTGTGTGTGTGTGTGTGTGTGTGTGTGTATGTGTGTGTGTGTGTATATTATATGTATATGTATATTCCTCTCTGGCAATAATATTGTACAATATCCCCACCCCACCACTTTTTTGATTTACTGTTCAACATCTGTATACTTTCAACATGTTTGAGATTGGCTTCTTTTACATCCCACCTATGAATATAATCATGCAGTCCTCATCTTTCTATGCCTTGATTATTTGAGTGGGTTCAGTATGAACTCAGCCCAACCTTTCGTGTCCAATTGAAGCGTTCTTTTGCTGTCACTATCAGGTAGCTTGGCCTGTGAATCTTAATGATGCCTTTGTAATTATAGTTTTTAGTTGTTTACAGATCTTGTTCTTTTCATATTCTAAGAGAGACTAAGTTTTAGTAAGGTATTTCAGATACCAAGCTTGACCAAATACTGCCTGGTCAATATCGTCAAAACTCTATACTTGTAGAGTTAAATTTTACTGAAAAATGGCTAAAACGATACCCTGAGGTACTAGAATCACCACCTATTCTCTGACATAATTTCTGTTAATTGTATACTTCATCCATGGTGGCATGTATGGTAAAATTTCAGTGTAACTTGATTACAACTTCTATCTAGACTAGGTAGTCTTGCTTAGTACACATGGGGACAATTGTAACTATTTGAAAAAAGAAAGATAAAACACTGCAAACACACACTGTCTTAGATGTGATTAAGTAATCTGTGAATTGTTTTGCACACTCACTGGCTCTTTCAGCATCTTTCCCCAGAATTTCTCCATGTCTCCTGTGTCATCAGTTGTCATGTACCTCTCCAGCAATTCATAGTCATGGAATGCCTCAGATTTCATCATCCTTCACCACACTTCCCTAAGACCAAGAGGTCAGAAATGTCCTTCCCCACTTCCTAACATCCTCACATTGTACGGATGTCCTTTTTTTGCTGTTGTTTTTATCACATTTATTTCTTCAGGCCTTCCGTCTGTTGTCAGTTTCTTAATAATCTTGACTCCTTCTACGTCTCCATTAGTGCCTAGCAAGCTTTTCCTGGTCTTCATTTCATTAGTCTTTTTTTTTTTTTTTTAAGTTTTTTCTATCTGTCTATGTCTCTCTCTGGTTTGTGTGTCTGTCTATCTGTCTCTGTCTTTCTGTCTGTCTGCCTATGTCTGCCTCTGTCTCTCTGTCTCTGTCTCTGTCTCTCTCTCTTTGTATCTCTGTCTCTCTGTCTCCCCCCTCTCTCCCCTCCTTTCTCCATCCCTCCCTTCCAATCTGTGTGTTTTTACTCTTCTAGGTTTTCTAATTCTAAGCATCATATTCTTTGTCTATAGTCTCTTATGATTTATTGAAAGGCTTCTTCAACTCAATCCCAAGCCAGTAGGGAAAGTGGCTTTGCCTTCTACATGGCCTCTTAAGCGCAGGAGCTGGAGGCTTCTGCATTCTAGAGTCCCTCAGATCTTCTTCTTCTTTTTTTTTCCCAACCAGTCCTGTGAATTCTGCATGGAGATGATGTATTCAACTCCTTTCATTATTATTTTTCTTCTTTCTATCTCTTCCTCCATCCTTTTCTTTCTCCCTCCCTCCCTTTCTCCCTCCCCTTCTATCTTCCTTCCTTTCCCTTTCCTCTTTCTTTTCTTCCCTTCTTTATTTCCAATGATGATGTTGATTTCATTTTGTTTTCTTTATAATAAAGTTTTATAATAGGAAAAATAAGTGTATAATTCACAAACATGTGTACAATATTTTTAAAACACAGAAATAAGAAAAAAACTTACTGTTTTGATTAAGGAAACATTTTTTACATATACATTTATATTATTACACGTATATACAATAACTTCCTATAGCAAGAAGAACCATGACACAATCAGGAATTATATAATTGTTACATTCTTAGTGTTTAGGCTATTTGTATTTGACAGCCTTGAGGAAAATATCTTTCCTATCTTGGTACGTCTAAATTTCTGAATGTAAATCTATCTCCATCATATCTTGTTGTTATCAACTTAAAACATCTATCTAGAACTAATTGTTTTAAATGAACAAAATATTTGAACAAGCACTTTGCTAAGGGAAACTCATAAATGGAACATCACTGGATACATGTGGATCATTACTCATTAAAGATATGCAAATTAAAATCACAATATAATGAGTGAGTTAACCCAGAAGCAGAAAGACTCAAATGGTATATACTCACCTATATCTGCATACTAGCCCAAGGGGCATGTCCCACGAAAGCCTTCACTTACCAGGAAACTGGGACAGAGGGAAGGACAACTTATTCGGACTCTAGATGAGAGAAGTATGGGAGAATAGCAAAGTAGAAGGATCCAGAGGGTCCTAGAAACCTACAAGTAGAACATTATAATAGGCAGATTTGGGCCCAGGGGTCCCACTGAAACTAAGGCACTAGCCAAGGACAATCCATGCTGTAAACTTTAAACCCCTACCCTGATCTAGCCAATGGTCAGAACAGTCTCCACACTTGAGTGGAGAGAGGGATATGACTTTCTCATATACTCTGGTGCCTCACATTTGACTATGTCCCCTGGTGGGGGAGACCTAGTGGCACTCAGAAGAAGGACAGCAGGTCACCGAGAAGAGACTTGATACCCTATGAGCATATACAGGGGGAGGTAATCCCTCTCAGGAACAGTCATAGGGGAGGGGAATAAGGGGAGAATGGGAGGGAGGGAGGAATGGGAGGATACAAGGGATGGGATAACCATAGAGATGTAACAAGAATAAATAAATTAAAAAAATTTTCACCCTTAAAAAAAAAAAAGAAAAAGAGAAAGTCACAATATATTATCATTTTGAAAGTTGACCGTATCAGATTGTGAATTCTTACTCCGTGTTCCTCTTCCTCCTTAATTCTGGGGTCCAGGCACACATCACCATGCCCATCTTAAACTACTCGTGTCTCTCATCTCTCCCAGAAGCTATTTTCCCTTTATACTCTCAGTCTCTCTGAGTTTAAGAGTCTTGGAATCAGGGACCTTGGCTAGGCTTCTGTTATTATAGTTGTTGCATAGTGTAATTCCCTAGGTGAGATCATGTCACCAGAGACGATATTCTTAATGTCAGTTCTTTTCATGGACATATTAACTCACCATTCTGTATCCTCATGTGTAGTAATAGCATTTGTGATGCTTATTATATTCTAATTTTCTCCAAACTCTGTATCTGAAAAATTCTATAAGAACCATAAATAACTCATCCCATAACCTTTTTATGTTTAATATTTTACAATTTTCATAATAAACAATATTAAATATGATATAATTAATAGAAGCCTATCCATTTATCTATAGCAATTTCTTATTCACTGGCTTTTTGTGAAATTAGGTACATGTCTTTCATTATTATTTTTCCTCCTGTGATTGCTAGAACTTTTCTGAGGATATGCGCTAACCCAATGACTAGTAAATTTGAAAATAATTGTGTATTTGTATCACGGAAACATTGAAATAAGGTCAATAATATTTTGACTACTTTATACCATTTTACCATTTTGAAACGAAAATTGCTTTTGTTTCAAATTCATCTAGAGCCAAAGGTCTTGGTCATAACTGACAGTGTGAGGTGCACAGATATGTGCTGTACTCATCATAATGTTTCTTCTGGTTGCAGGAAGTACTTATTTCTTACTGCTTATCATAAAAATTATTTTCTTATTATAAATAGAGGCATGCTAGTTGTACGTATGAAAAAAAGATTATTCTGACAGGTATTGTCACTGAATTGTATTGCATGCAAGTTAAAAAAAAAGTTGAGTAAATAGTTAGCTTGGAGTCTCTCTCTGTCTCTCTCTGTCTCTCTCTCTCTCTCTGTCTCTCTCTCTCTCTCTCTCTCTCTCTGGGTCTTTTTGCCTCTGTCTCTCTCTTTCTCCCTGTGGGGGCACATAGGGTTAGTGATTTACTTTTCTCTGCAAAGATTACTTCATAATGTTAAGATCAGGGAGAATGAGCAAGAATCACAACAGGAGAATACTGAACACATTTTTGGGAGCAAAGCTATAAGTATTGATGATGCTTTTATCGTTTCAAGTTTTACCTATCTATCATTCAAATCTATGAAGGTTGGTAACAAAACTGCCTGGTTTCCTTTTAAACATGCTTTACTTGCATTCTGACACTTTGAAAATAGATAACAGTAGCCATTTGAATTTTAAAAAGAAGGAACATTTTGTTAGACTCTATTTGCTCAAAGGAAGTAATGTCAACTTAAATAAAATACCCTAAATGCTTCATTTTTGTTGAGGTCAATGATCCTGGATCTTAGGCAGGTAAATGTTTCCTCATCAGTTTTCTTTAGTTGTCATTTGTCCTCTGGTCCATTTTTAAGGAAAAGTATAAGTAATTGATGAAAGAGAGCATTATCTATGACAGCTTCAGATTTATTAATATTTATTAACTATTGACTATCTCTGCATCTGAAATGCAGTAAAGGAATGTGTGGGTTTAAAACTTACTACATTCTCTTTGTTCTATGTTTGCCATGGAGTTTGTCTTCCTGTGTGTGTAACTAAGCATGGAAGGTGTTAAGTAAAATTAAAGGCACTATTGTTGTTTATTTTTCAGAAATAGTAATGTCCTTATATATTCATTTTGTTCTGATTTTGACAGTGACAAAGCCTCATGTTCCATTATTAATAAAATATGTAACTTTGCACATTAAAGCCAATTTTATCATTCTGAGAAATTGAAGGAAAATATCTGTTTATGTCACGCACTCATATAATCAACAACTTTTCCTCATTCAACTCTTGTTAATTTTGGAAATTGAATTTACTATGAAAACTGCCATGCTTCCAAAATATACACATGGATTTATTTATTTGTTCCATGAGATACAGGACCCTTCAGGGTATCGCACACTAGAAGTACTTCAGAAGTAGGAAGGCAGCTGGAAAAAAATTATAAAAGTCAGACTGACAGTGTGAACATCTCCTGTGAATTACACTATTTGGATTCCTTTTACTAAAATATATTGTTAGGAAACCATGTCTGAGTTAGTGTTCAAAATTGGGCTACTGGGCAGTGTTTCAAGTGTCAGCTGGCAATTAATCTTTATGTGACTATCTAATTTATTACTAGTGCAAACAAATAGTTTTGTACTTTGCTACATAATTTAAAGCCTGACAATTTGGAGGTTTCTTTTATTAATGTACTGAAACTAAAGTTCTATCTTTAGCAGGTTGTTGAATGCCCACATCTATATAAGGGATGGATCTGTGAATCTTAGTTTTGATGTATTATTTATATTTGATAACACTTATTAGAAATTATTCATTTATTAATATTCTCTTCTTCACATTTCCTTCTTTACTTTTGCTCTTACTCCTTTCTTCTTTTTTGTTCTAGCCTCTCTCTATCTCCCAGTTGATCTAGACAAAAGTAACTTCCTTTCTAACATCTTTTTCTTTTCTAAAAATAAAGGTAGTGTATTGTTAGAGAGTAAGGCATTTGCAAACAAGCATACATAGGTTCCTCATACTGGTGATTTTTGTGAGTGCGTTGCCAGGTATCTCAAAGATCTTCAATTACAGAAAATGAAACTTGGCCCATTATAACATTACCAGTATAAACAAAATGACCCAGAATGTACTTTAGCTATTTGCATGTTTCCATTTTAACCTGATTTATCCTCATATCATGTTCTTCCCTGAGTGCACAGTGCAAACATATCCTACCCAACTTTATCTCCCTGTGTGCTCTGTGCTAATACTATCATTACCATTTTAGGTGAAAAATGTGCTGAGCAGAAAGAAGGTTAATATTTCTTTAAATAGTGTCTGTTAGTCAACGAGATAAAATTTTACTTAGATGTCTGCTACTTTAACACCCTCTACATTTCAAGATAGCTCCATTTTATTCTGTATTAATAATGTCTGTGGTATGGAGCAGTTTGTTACCCAAACATTGCTTAAGATGTGGTTACCTTTGCCATTGAGACATAAAATGTGGTGACACTGACTTTAAAATTGTATCTAACTCTCAGGAATATAATTTTACTAGCCATAGATAGTTAACGACTACTATGCTGGTGGAGAAGCTCTACACAGTTAACTTTGTTGCCATTTTCTATTGTGTCATCATTATTGGATTAAGCAGACTCTTCACATATTAGGGCAGTGTGACTGGTATATGAGTGTCGGGCAAATGCGTATGCCAGCTCTTCAATCCACTTTAGGAAGTTAAGCACTTATATCATCTATTGATCTGTGTTTTTTGCCTGCCATCTGTGTCAGGCTAACTTGTAATAGACATTACAATTTTTTCTTTTAATTTTGTGGGTTTTTTTGTTTTCCTTTGTCCTCAAAGTTCCTGTTTCATTAAGGATCTCTCCCTTTCTCTGTTCTCACCTGAAATCTCTCTTTCAAAATAAGTCATACACCTTTTTTTTTAGTTATATCTTAACAGAGCAATTATTCAAATATGATTTCTAAGTTCCTTCATGGAGGTACTCTGCAGGTGTGTGAGAAACGCAGGTCGTAATATGTTATCTGGATTACTAAAAACACTATTACTTTATAAAACTCAGTGAGGTAAATGACTATAATTCTCACGTCCTGCAGCATCTCATTTATACAGTGGTAGGAATTAACAGCCATGCTAGTTTAGAACTCATGGTCCTTTTCACTTAAAACAAGAAATTTAATATGTAAAACTGATATATAAGGTTGTCAAAATCTCTAAAATGAGCGTTTTCCCATGAAGAAAATATAAAGAAACAATTGTTGTCCTTATACCTTTTTTTTTTTTTTTCCATACTGAAATTTTGTTTCTGGGCTGAGGAGATTTCTCTGTAGTCAAGGTGCTTGCTGCCAAGGTAAATCATCTGTGTTTGGTTTCTCAGAGCCACCTGATTAAAGGAGAGTGACCACTAAATCTCCAGTGTTGTCGTCTGACTCCGTATGTCACTATATCACTGGCAACATTCTACACCAATAAAATGTTACATAACATTTTAAATACTTTAAAAAAATTCTTTCTCTCTTCCACATTAGTAAGGTGTGAAAAATAAAAGCAATATTGGGAGAAATGTCTCATGTTCAAGAGTCCTTGCTGCTTTTGCAGAGGACCCTAGTTAGCTTTCAATTATCCATATAGGGTCATTCTCAACTGCACTTAAGCCCAACTCCAGGGGATGTAATGACCTTTTCAGGCCTCCCAAACCACCCCTGCTAACATACACATGTGCATGGGTGAATGTGCATGTGCACACGTGCATAGACACACACGTGTGTGCGTATAAAAATAACTTGTAGAAATAAGAAAGAAGTTGTTTTGGTTTTGTTCTGTTGTTTTTTTTTGTTTGTTTGTTTTGTTTTGTTTAAGACCCACCTTATAATGAGATCAAGATGTAGGCAGTATTAATACTATTAGTCCACAATAGAGACTTCCATTGTTTTTATGTATTATTCCTCCACTGTTGCTACTACTGCTTAGGATAAAATATCTTTCAATGGTGGCTGAAAGTAGTCAGTGCTTGTGAATGTAATTGTGTGGTAGAATATGAATTATGTTTTCCCAGCATTATAACGATGCAGTCCTTACCTCTGTGTCTGTTGAGGAGTTCCATAAAGTCCTTTCAAAATGAAAGTGTGGGGCACTGAATCACTAATTCCTCTTCTCATAGAGTGTCTTCATGAGAAAGTTATGACATAGTTCCTATAGCTACACCGTGAGAGAAGACATTGTCTAGATTGACCACACCCAGAGTATGCTACTAAAACAGCAATCAGACCACTGTCCACCATACACAATTCTTGGTATTCCTAAATTATTCGTTATTTCGATAAATATGTTTTAAGATGCTTTCAAGAGAAGTATTAATCCTTTTGGTCTTTATTCACTGACAATGATAACCAATAAACAGAATTTATTTGATTTATGACTCCTTACTTAACAAATTAAAGACACTTTCTAAATAGAGAAAAAGAATCTAGATTCTGAAATGAGTGAATAGCCAGTGACAGTGCTACTTAGACCTGATGATCAACTTTGACCACTGTTTTTAATCATGCAGCATTTTGTAGTCCTAAATAAAGATATATGAAATTAGTTGCATATGTATACCGTAATATTTATGTAACGTAACAACAGAATTTTGCCTTAATTTATAAGTTTCTATTCTAAATTTTCATTGAGTGGACATTTTGACATTAACAGAAATGGCATAGCCTCTTTATGCCTTTATTTTTATGAAAAATGCAACCAAAAATAAATATTGAGTTATGACAAATGTGGTATCAATATTGACGTGTTATAAATATTTCTGAAAAATAGAGAATAAGATGAGCCATTGAACATGACTGCTCTCTTAGTGTACATACGTAACATCTATGGGAGTGATTAAGCTATATTCTTATTTATTTATTTCTTGATAATTTTAACAAATGAATCAAAGATATGATTAATAAATTATGAATATCCAGGTATACATAGCTTTTTTAAATAGTTAAATAAAAAGAGGCTATCTGATTGCTGATGGTTGTGTTTCTAAAAAGTGTTGGGAAATCAACTGTCTTTATAGATTCATTGTTCTGATTTTTTATATTATGATGAGAAATTTATTCTTAAAATCATTTTTGAGATGAATGGTTTATGTGAGTGTGTGGTGTGTGTGTGTTGAATTTGACAATAGCCTACACCTTCCACTGGGCCAACAATTCATTACAATTTTCATTGAAAAACTATCTTGATAGTTGTTGGACCAGAAATGAAACTACCTTTTTATCACCAAAACTTAATTGGAGACAGTATGAGCAGATCCTGATATAACCATGTTCACTTAGGTTAATTTACCAGCTATTAAAGTTGTGGACTTCCGAGAATAATTTAAATGCCCAAAGTGGGACTTAAGTGGGTCTTCAGTGGTTTTCCTAACTCATTTGCATAGAGTTAGGGGCAAATAGCCAAGGAGTTTGCATAAGCCTTTTTAAGAGAATAGATTTACAGAAAGTAAACTTGCACATGTGCTTTCATAGTAAGCACATTAGAGAAGAAAAGCATAGCTGTCACATGTCCCAAATCTTACCATGGTGCATCTTTCTAGGCTGTGACAATCTCCGGAACACCAAACAGGAGGGTAAGTCAAATATTGGCATCCTTGATGCCTCCTTCGTGATTTTATCAAAGCGCCTTAAGCCCTTTAAACTTGCTGCCTTTCATTCCTCCCTCTGCTTTTTATCTGTTTCTGTTAAAAGGAAAGCTTGTGGTTAGTGTGTGTGTGGGGGGGTTATGGTTCGACGCATTCCATCCAATCTTTGCTTTGCTCTTAAACTAAGTATGCAGTCTTTGATTAGTAAAATCACAGGGGCTACCATAGGAGATTTTAAGGGTGTCAAAGGAATCAGCATGCCTGAGCTACTTCCTAATCAGAAGAGCGATTCAAAGTTTTATGTCTACACATAACTATAAGTAGCTAGAGATCTTCTAGAATGGAGGGCATGCCAAAGGAAACTCTGAGCACAGACACTTGTTCTACTAAATCAAACTGTTTTTAATGTGATTTATTGCACAAATAAAACAAACAAGCAAGCAAACAAGCAGTAAACATTTATTGAGTTTTGCTCTAGGAGCAGTTTTGATATTAGTAATGATTTTTAAAAGTTTATGTAATTTTGTAGTAGTGAATTACAAAGTATATAGACTTGTTTTCTCTCCTCGCCACAACTCTACCCTCCTTTTGACTCTCTTACTTCCTCTTATTCCTTTTCAAAGGCAGGTTCTTGTTCATTCCGGAGAAGAACTCTGTCTCTAAGGCCAACCTCTGGCCAAATTTTCCCCATCAAATTATTATTTTGTAATAGAATGTATTGACTTGAAAATGTCTAATAAATAAGAATTTTTAGGCTCAATGTTTGCTCTTATTAAAAATAGGTTGGATAATGTATAATTTCCTCAATCCTTACTAGTTCATGCACACTTAAGTTTATTTTTCTTTACATTATTTTATGCTATGATGCAATTGAACACTGAAAAAAAAAA
>OU015748.1:94663197-94682682 GCA_907169655.1 Acomys percivali
AAGACCTATGAATAATTGTCTGGAAACGGATAACAGGATAATATCTCCCCTGACCCATATAATTAACTCTGCCAGTCACAATCAAGACATACATTAATGCAGTGCTTTTTAAAGTATTTCCACCACTTCTATTGATGGTTTAACAACACAATCATGATTACATTGACACGATGGAGGTATGTATGTTAATCAGTTTCTAAGATAGGCAGTATGTTTACTTCTTTGCTGAATTGAATGACAAAATGAAAAAGAAACTTGAAATCCTATATCAAAATATAGTTATGATATTTTTACAACAGAGATATTTTGAACACTGTAGTCTTCAGTATAATTAATTTTAAATGTTTAAAATTTGAGGAACTATTATATCTACAACAACTAATTATTTTTTGAAATACAAATCATTTGCGTTGAGCTATACAATTTATGAAATATACATTAAAGTTACTTATGTCATTAATAAGGAATCAGATATATAGTAAAGCTTTTTTAAAAATAAAGTAAGAGAATCATGTTTTCCTAATGCTTAGAAATTTGAGGAAAACAGTCCTTTTTACTGTAGCAATGGAAACTTAAGCTTTGGTTTATCAATGTTTTTAATTAATGTAAAGTTTAACTGATATCCTATTTTGTCACGTAGGTTATAATAATATGTAAGTTTTTATTAATGTTGTCTACATTACACTGGAGACTCCATTTTAGATTTAATATTATAAAAAAAAACCTGCTTGCTATAGTTTATGGTCTATAAATTGGCTTTTTTATTAACTGTAATTTATTGTATATTAAATACCTTGGGATGAACAAAATACCCACATAATAATTGCAATTACAGCTATTTATTTATTTATCTATCTATTTATTTTTCTTGACTAATGATGATTAATTGAAATGGACATCAAGCCACTAAAGAAATTATCATGATAGAAATTCAGTTTTTATTAGATTTTGGGTTATTTCAGTCCCCATAACCATAATATAATTTCTAAAGGCAACATATTTCAAATTTACATTGTGGATTTCAAAGTTAATTAAAAATTAAGTTCAAAGGATCAGCATAACAAGCACTTATGAGAGTGAATCCTCCCTGTAACATTGTTAAGATGTTACATTCATTTGAAGGATGTGTTTTTACTTAGCTTTGCACAATGTGTGCCTTTGTGACTGAAATTTCAATTGTTTTTGTGACATATTTGGTTTTATTGGCTTTTCTACTGTCATGTTTATTGCCTTGAAAAATCTATTATAGTTAAAAACAAGATTATGGAGAATGAGCAACAACAGTGCAGCAAGGAAAGGAGAATTTTCAAATATTACCACGAAAATAGTACATAAAGAAATTTTAGTCAAATTTTGATCACAGGAGTTTTTCAACATGTGCTGAATGTATGTGTTAAACTGTATACAAATACTTAGGAATATGCATAAGTACATGATGCATAGTAACATGTAAGACAGATAGATGACTTTAGCAGTTGATAGAAGTCCAGTTAATCCCATGATTAATAACCCTGCATATGTTTTATTTATGTATAAAGAGTTTTTTTAAATGTGTGACTGTTAAAGCTATATTAAACTAAGTTTAAGTATCTGTTTATTTTGTAATTTGCAAATACGTACAGGGACAACATTTCCTATGGTCTTATACTTTTTAAGGTTATTTACTTTTCAGACAGGACATATATATGTATATATATATATATATATGACATATATGTATATATACATTATATATATAATATATAATAAAATACCCACTGTCCTCCATTATTTTTGTCCATTTAAGTTAGTTCTACAGAGATGAATTAAGGCTTTGGAAGCCTAATAATTGAACATTTTAATACTTAATAAATTATTAATACTTAATAGTTGTTCATACCATTAAGCTACAAATTAGAATTTTAAGAAATAAGAACTAAAGAAAAACAAATGATAGAATTACAAGCAGGATTAACATCATTGCTATTATGAAAATAAAGAAAATAATTCACTGTTTTCATTTTTTCATGATCACATTCATAGTTTTCTTCACTTTTCCTGTTATCTTTATTCTCCTTGATCACTTCATCATATGACAGCAAGTATATACTGTTTTCTCTGTGTCTATGGTATGAGCTGACTTCGTTCAGCTTTAGGATGGCTCTTGTTATGTGACAATATAACACATCTTTCAGATTGTCACTGTCTTTGGTAACACATCTATGAAGTTTCTATCATATACGACACTACAGAACTAAGTAAGGGATCCACAGGTTAACTTTTTTTATATATGCATTTCAACTCTTCTACTGACTCTGCTGGAATCTTCTGGAACATTATTTATCAGGACAGGATCTAGTCTTTCTTTTCTGGTCCTGGCTCTGCCCACGATGCAGTGTGCTATGAAGGTCCACAGGGGCACTTTGGCAGCTTTTTGTTTTGTTTTAAACCAAAATATCTCACAAACCAATTCTTGGGGATCTTATCTTATTATGATTTATACTTACTTAACCAGCAAAATTTATTATAAAGAATAAGATGTGACCAAAATCGGTGCAAATGGAGCTATGGAAATAATCTCACTAGAGAGTAGTTCCTCAAACTTAACCTGGGAAAGTTCCAGAGTCGTCAACTAAGAGGCCAAACAGCCTCTAGTCAAAGTGACAAACATTTGAAACTAATAAAAGATCATCGCCTCTTTGAATTTTTGTTTTGTTCAAACTAGTCTGGAAATCACAATTAGGTGCTATAACTCTTAATTGACTCAAGAATACTACTGGGTCTTAACATTGTTTTCTTTCTTGCAGAAAGATATAATCTTTAGAATATTATCACATTCCTTTATATCATTTATCTGGCCCTTTCTCTTCCGCATATTGAAGCCAGAAGCATCTTTTCACACCTATTTGTATTATTTTAACACTGTCTCACTAATTAGCTCTTCAGAACCCTGATGACATTCCTTTGCTTCCTCAAGCTCTCTTGCTCTTTTTAAATAAAGCTTTGTTTAAAAAAATCACAAAAGACAGAATTCTTTGGAATGGGCTTCCTGAGCTCTTTACTACAAATGGTCATAAAAAAGATAACCTCCTTAAAGCTGACTAGGAAGGATGTATGTGTGCAAACCATTACATGTGAAAGTGATGCTTTTGCAGGACTCGAATAACAGAATAGATAGTAAATATTATCTATCTAAATGCGTATACTTCAAAGAGTACAGACTGAAGTGTTGGAGAGATGGTTCAGTAATTACAAACAAACTAGAGTTCCAGAGAACCCTAGTTGGATTACCAGCACTCACATAGTAGCTCACAACAGGATTTAAGACCAGTTCCAGGGGATCCCATGCTCTCTCCTGATTCATGGGCATGAAGCATGCACACTGTGTACCCACAGTCAGGCAAAATACTCAAACCAATTATAAATAAATAAATAAATAAATAAATAAATAAATAAATAAATAATCCTTTAAAAAATGAGCACAAGCCACCAGTTCCAATTTGGTTTAAAGGAAGATAGAAACTATGTTTGAAAACAATTTGTTGGTGATAAAAAACAGAAAATTATGACAGCAATGAAAGTTTAAGGTTATTGTTCCAAATTTGGGTAAAACCATATTTACTAAAGAAGCAGAAATTCGTTCCAATCCCTTCTTCAATAGCAATGTATGTAGCAAGAACTATGTGGTAGGATTAGTTTGGGCCATTTCTCTTTTTCTGAAAAAGAAAGTAAAATGTGGTTTTAATAACCTTTCAACCATTTTATACCGATTACTGTTAATTCTCAGACATTCTATAAGATACTTTCACTCCATTGATAAAGGTTTGTATAGTAAAAGGGACAGTGGGTAGGTAGGGATTAAAACTGTTTCTGTCTTAGTCTCAAATTACCTTGCTCTTTTGTACCCTGCACTCTGAAATCGGATGGATGTAGGGAGAAATGATGGTGGAGCTCAGACTGGGAGAGAGCTGGGGCAGGAGGAGAGAGGGCCTGCAGAGAGAAAATAAGCCTTGGTCAGAGATCTCTATGATAAGCTGGAGGCCTAAGACAGGGCTGGCTTCTGGGAAGAGATGAGGCTAAGTCTATATAACTGAGACTTCTAGTATCATGGATCATGGAGACTGGAGAGCACACCCTCTAACTAGACAGAACTCCTAGTGGTGGGAGGGGAACATCAACCCATCCACAAGAACTTTGACCTGAAATCTATCCTATCTACAAGATGTGCAGAGATATAAATGGAGTGGACATTGAGGGAATGTCCAACCAATGCCTGGCCCAACCTGAGACCCACCCAATGAGAGACAGCCAACCTCTGACACTGTTAACAACCTCTGCTGTGCTTGCAGACAGGAGCCTAGCATAGCTGTCCCCTGAGAGGCTTCACCTGGCAGTGGATTGAAACAGATGCTGAGACTCATGGACCAAACATTGGGCAAATCATAGAGACTCTTGTGGAAAGTAGGGGGAAGGCTAGAAGGCTAGAAGGTGACAGCAACTCCACAGGATGACCAACCGAGCAACTAACCAGGGCCCTGAAGGGCTTAATGATACTGAAGCACTAATTAATAAGGACTATGCATAGACTAGGGCCCCTATACAGAAGTAGCTTGGTCTTCATGTGGGTCCCTTAGTAAGAAGAATGGGGGCTGCCTCTGACATGGACTATATTTTCTGCTTGTTGATCCCATCCTCTTGGCAAGGCTGTCTCATCAGGCCACAGGCAAAGAGGACAAGTTCAGTCCTGATGTGACTTAATTAGCTGGGGTAAGTTAGTGGGGGGGCTCCCTTTTTCTGAGGAACAAGGGAGGGTTGATGGGGGAAGTGGGAGGCAGGGAGATAACAGAAGAGAGGAGGGAGAGGGCTAAGGTCACAATGTATAGTGAATAAATAAATGAATTAATTAAAAAATTAGAAAGGCCCATAGTTGAAGACTCCAGTCGGGTGATTATTAAAAGTAAGCCAAAGTTAGAAAATGGATACTTTGGGCATTTTTGTTGGTTTGTTTGCAAAAGAAACATAGAGGTTTAAGTGAACATTCCTCTGCAGATATGAAATTGTTATCATTAAGACAAGATTCCTGATCAGAATTTCTTCTTACCCTCCTCCTCCTCCTCCTCCTCCTCCTTCGTCTTTCCTGAGACATTTCATTAATATTTTATCTGGGTCCAGATTTCAGAGTTTAACAGTTCAATGAAACCAAAGTGATAGTTTTGAAGGAATTTCATAGTCCTCACAATTTCCATTCCATAATATTTCCCAATCTTTGTTCACATCATCTACTGCCAAACCAATATTAATTGTGTGGCAACTAGTCTATTTTAAGTATTTTCAAAGTATCAACTTGGTTTTTCATTAAAATATCTTTTTTCTATCTTGATATGTGTAACCTTAGGGTTAGAGTTCATTGAATTATTTTTTTTTCTAAAACTAAAAGCCTAGGAAAACATATTAGAGAGACAAATCTAAAAATACATGCCAATCAATAAGTAACATTTCAGATTTATTTATTCATTTGATGAGATGAACCTCAGGTAGTTTTAATAACTATGTAAATTTTTATTCATTCTGTAATCTATGTTTATAAAAAACTATCATGTAGCCCTGGATCCTTTCAGACCCCCTAGTAGCTAAAACAAGCTTTGAATTGTCTACACTCTTTTCTCTCCTTTTCAAAAGCTGAGATTATAGGTAGACCTCTTCATGGTTGACTTAATAAGATACATTAAAATTCCTTCGATGCTAATTTTCATTATAATATGTCTTCATAGCATATTGTTAATAAAAAAGATGTTCTTTTTTTTCACCTGACTCCATACTTGACGTCATTAATAGCTTGTGAAACGTCACTATTTTCTTCAGGAACTATAACCTCTGCCGGGAATTAATTGTGTACTCCTGTCTATTTTGATCAGTTCTAATGATTAATGTGTTGAAGGATGGTTGCCAACTTTATTTGTCCTGCAAAATATCATTGGGTGGAATGAGAAGTTGTTAGAAAAATCAGAGAAACCAGAATGAAACCATCCAGTGACCTAAACCTAAATTGCTTTGTCATGGGTTTAGTTCACCAATGATAAACGGAAGCCTTTAGCGAAACTTTCCTGTCCATCAAGCTGAAGCTACTGTGCAATGGTTTCTTTAAATCATGGCAGTGTGGGCATTAGCCTATGCATTTCCTCTTAGTATTTGATTAGGTCATTATGTGTCAGTCACAGTCACCCATTAAACAGTTGGTCTGAATTTTAGCTGTTTTGTCCATAGCAATTGCAGAACAGAAATATCCGTATAAGTTCAGATGACTGGGGAGGACTTTCTCACCACACATGAACTTTGATAGTCATTTGCTCATCAAAACTGGGAAAGAAAATGATAGAGCACTCAGCGTATGATTTCCTACAATAACAATATTTACAAATGTATTATCAGTATAAAATAATGATCAGCTTAAGAAAAGCAATCTTATCAATGAATTTACTCTGGCCTAAATTAGACCAGTTACCTTAAAATATGCTGTTCTATTTTTATAAATGGCATGTGTCTCATTAATTACATTTCACTCCACCCAAATGGGATATATGGCATTACATTTGCTATACTTCATGACAGAAATATGTATACTTGGGTAACCACACATTCTTACAATGTCTCCACATTAAATGGTAAGGAAATTTTTACTCTTTTGACAATGCTTCTTAATGTATTTATATTAAATTTTGGAATTCATTTGGACAATGACTCCCAAAGATGAAGTTAGTTCTGGAGAAGTAACAGATCTCCTTTGTCTCCATGGCATCCTAATAACATCCACTGAAGTGAGTTTGGAAAGTGAGTATGTGTTTTTGTCTTCCATCTTTGACGTCCTCCTTATCATGTCTCTAAGAAGAAAACTTACTGTACACTCTTACTTTGCTAGCAAGTCATGTGGCTTGTCTTAATTTTCTCAAATCTGTACATGGCCATCTCTAGAGGTGCCCTTCTAAGTCCTAGCTTGTAATTATTTGGTCATACAGGAAGCACATGGAAAAACAACCACTATACACATCCTCTATTTCCTACATTGGATTTGGCAGGTGGTGCTATAAAACTTTTGTGACAGCAGAGTTATGCACTTGAACATGGTGATGCTTAGGACAGTTTGGAAACTCTGTCCTTTCTTGCTCTTCCTACGAACTATTTGTGGTCATTGAATTATTTTGTTTTTGCTGCTGAATATGTTTTGCTTTTGGTTCCATTTGTTTAAAGGTACAAGTTTGGGATTGTGTGATATAATAGTGCATTGCAAAACTCAATTAGCTTATAATAAGAAATATGTGTGGTATATGTACCACAGTTTCTTTATCAATTCTTCTACTGAGGGACACTTAGGCTGTTTCCATGATCTGGCTTTTATGAATAAGGCTTCTATGAACATGATTGAGCAAATTTTCTTGTTGTGTGCTGAAGCATCTTCTGGGTATATTCCAAGGAGTGGAATAGCTGGGTCTTGAGGAAGCCCTATTCCCAGTTTTCTGAGATAGCACCAGATAGATTTCCAAAGTGGCTGTACTAGTTTGCACATATACACTATGGAATACTACTCAGCTATTAAAAACAAGGAATTCCCAAAATTTGTGGATAAATGGATTGAGCTAGAAATGATCATAATGAGTGAGTTAACCCAGAAGCAGAAAGACTCAAACAGTACATACTCACTTATATCTGCATAGTAGCCCAAGGGGCATGTCCCACGAAAGCCTTCACTTACCAGGAAACTGGTACAGAGGGGAGGACATCCTATTGGAACTCTAGATGAGAGAAGCATGGGAGAATAGCAAAGTAGAAGGATCCAGAAGGTCCTAGAAACCTACAAATAGACCATTATGATAGGCAGATTTGGGCCCAGGGGTCCCACTCAGACTAAGGCACCAGCCAAGGACAATCCAGGCCATAAACTTGAAACCCCTACCCAGATCTAGCCAATGGTCAGAACAGTTTCCACACTTGAGTAGAGAGTGGATTATGACTTTCTCACGTACTCTGGTGCCTCACATTTGGCCATGTCCCCTGGAGGGGGAGACCTGGTGGCACTCAGAGGAAGGAGAGCAGGTTACCTAGAAGAGACTTGATACCCTATCAGCATATACAGGGGGAGGTAATCCCCCTCAGGAATAGACATAGGGGAGGGGAATAAGGAGAAAATGGGAGGGAGGGAAGAATGGGAGGATACAAGGGATGGGATAACCATTGAGATGTAACAAGAATAAATTAATAATAATAATAAAAAGAAAAAAAGATATATGTGTGGTAAACATGAATTATTTCAGGATAACTTTTTGTGTAATAATGTTTCCTTAATTAAATTAAGAAATTAGAAAAAAGTGATAATAATTTAGCCATAAATTGTGAAAAATAACAGAATAATTACAACATAAATATGATTTAAGAAAAATATTTAAGTGTTCTCATTATGCTAATTTCTGTATTTTTTACTAAGATTTTCAAAGCAGGAAGGTCAGGCTCTTATTCTGTTTTAATGATTTATACTCATACTGAAGTAAGATTTTTCAAGATTTATTTGTGTGTGTCTGTGATTGTGCATACGTGTTTGTTCATATGCATGTATGTAAGAGTATGTGCATAAGTGTACAAGAATAAGTTCAGGTACTAGCCAGAAGGTGTCAGAGTTCCTATAACTAGAGACACCCATAGCAACCAAACTTAGGTCAAATGGAAAAGCAGCAAGTGTTCTCAATCATTGAGCCATATCTTCCCCCACCCCATAATATTTTCACTCTTGGCTTATGTTGATAATATTTAGCTTTTTTTGTCTACATGTTTGTATGTGTGCATGCATGCATGTGTATGCATATACATATGTAAATATCTTCTATCACTGTCCAACTTATTTTAAAGAAATGGTCTCTGACTTATTTTATCAGAATGGCCAACCAGAATTCCCAGGCACTCTTGCCTCCACCTCCCCAGGGCTGAGATGACAGATCCTTGTTGTCTTCCAGACTTTTTATGTGGGTGACTGGATAAAACCAAGGTTTTAAGCTCGTGCAGCAAACAGTTTACTAACTGAACCCTCTCCCAGGCCACCTTATCTCCTTCCTTTTCAAATTCTTTAGGCTGATTTGCCCACCCAGTAAAATTCTTCATGACACTCCATTCCTGCCAGTTTCTAGGATGAGTAGGAGATGAGTGGTGGTTGACAGCTAATTAAGATTTCAACTCTAATGTGAAATCACTAGGGATTTACTTGTGCCTCTTAGAGTTTCCTTTGAAAACTCTTAACCATCCAGGCCAGCAGTAGTTTGCTGTCGGCAAGCCTACCATAGGGCTGGTTGTGGACACGGATTCAAGACGTTCCAGTGGCAGGTACTTGAGCCCTTATAAAAAGCTCATTTGAAAATAGAGATATGGAAGAATGGACATCATGCTTATGACTCTAAACTCTGATCATAAAATTAGTGAGGCAGAAACCACATTTTCGTAAAGAAATGACGGCACATTTTGAGAAGAGAAGAGGATGCTTCACCTCTGTCCTAGAGTAACCCAATGAAGAATTCAGAACTAAAGAAACATTCTAAACCAGACTGCAGAATACATCATCCCAAAATGCAAGGAACATTGGGCCTAAAATGAAAACATTCCTGTTTGTGTATTGTATCCCATCCATACTACAAGAAGATGGGGAGAGCATACATTTTGTGGGAAAGAATAGGATGCAGAAAAAAGATAAATATGTACAGAATGCACAATTACCATATACTGGCCTAATTATTTTGTATATACTAACAGATTTGCTTGTCCAATAGTGCTATTTTTTGAGACATAGTATTATTGCACATTTCCAGATAAAAATGGAGCGATATAGATTTATTTAAAAAAAAACTTAAAATAAAGATGTGGCCCAAAATATAAGTCCTCGTTTAAGATAATCCATGAAGAAACACCAGCCACTTTACAGTATGTTTAGGGAAATGGCTACCATTTGGGACTTGGTTAGCATTAGAAATCCAAACTTAATGAAAAGTTTAAGGCAAGAGGGTCCATCTAAGTCATATATGTTTTACAAAAGTTGAATTCAGTTTCTATTCAGATACTTGTGGTTGAGCACCAGCATACATTTCAAACCTTTCCAAACTTAGTGAAGATAAAATAAAGCCAACTGAATATAAACTTTTTAAAAGTAGTGTTGTAGTAAGTTTCTATACAAGAATATGAATGCCAGTGTTTCTATGTGATGTGTCTATATCTGCCACTAGCTTGTGGGGAATCTTTGGAAAAGAAATGATGCCTAATTTTTACTTGTGAGTATGAGTGTATATACATCTATATTTTTACCATTCCATTTAACAAGTCTTTGAAAAAATAGTTACCTACTTCTGGGAGGTGAGAGGGTAAATTTCTTATGTAAACGGAGATGCTTTTCACAATAATAAACCATCTTATCAGACATGAAGACATCCGAAGGGAAGTTTTTTTTTATGAAATAAGGCTATGATAGACATTAACAAATAAACAAAATGCTCACAAGTATGAGAGGGTTTTTGGTAGAAAACAAAACAGTACTCTCTGACAAAAATAAAACAAAATAATAGAGTGCTTCATTATTTTATCTGTTTATAAACTTAGCCTTTTAACTCAGAAACAAGTAATATATAATTTTTTCAAAATGTGTCTATGATAGAGAGGTTGTATTATTTCTGGACATGCACTTCTGTGAACAATTCCTGTTTTTCCTTTCATGATAAGATTAATTTTAGATTATATTAATTTATACCACTCATAAAGAAACAGGGCCAAAATACTAGAAATTTATGATCTTCATAGTTTTATTTTAAAAGCTACCTCCTGAGGAATGCAGTTTTTCTTTTCTTTTTATATAAAAAAAATCTACTAAAACCTAAAAAACTTATTTTTTTTTTGTCTTCTTATTACTTTAAAAATTCATGAACATAGTGTTTTTAAATTTAGGCTTTAAAAATGTCCGCATGCTGAGTTCTCGTTTGCCAAGTTTTAGTTTGGAGGGAATTTTTATAACTGAAAAGAAAATTCTGAAAATAGAATATTTTAAATGGAAATTCTCACACACTCTGAATGCGAGCCACAAATGTTGCCAGCATTTGGGAATGAAGGTGACTTTTCATTATTTTGGTGTACAGCCATGACTTCATATGGTTACAGGGCAGAACTTTGTTTCGCATCAAGCTAACCGTGTTACATTGCCTTAACATGCCAAGATTTAGCAATGTATGTTCATGCTTTGTAAGAGATACACGATTTTCAAATTTAAAAGGGTATTTGTGCCCTATCAAATATAGTTTCTCTTTTAAATGTCTGTTAGGTTCATATATTTTGAGCTAAGATATGATGTAATTGAAGATCTAGTTTCAACTTTACTCTGGAAACCTGGCTTCCTGTAGTTGAGTCGATCATAGTGAGACATCTTTGGAAGCTGAAGATTTCCTTTAAAAGCACTTGTCCTATCGCTTTCATCATGTGAACCGAAAGGTCAGCGTTTCTTTGGGGAAACCCAGCATATGTCACATGTCTGTCAGGTCCCAGTGAACCTTGTCATTTCTCATCTCTGTGTGGGGATTTGGGGCCATTGGAATCAAAAGTCACTCTTTCAAAATTGATAACATTTTTTTGGCACTTGCTGCAAGCCAGATTCGGATTCAAGATCAGAGGATGACTAGTAGAAAATGACTGAAGGTTGGTAACAACGGATGTGCACTGCTGGGAATGGATGGAGTCAAGGAGGTACCCAGTGTGGACAGTTGCCACTCCCATAGGGCTCTAAACAAACCAGCGAAGAAGAAATAAAGAAAGAGAAAACTAAAGGGCACGAAAGTTCATACATTCCATTTTCTTAGGTTGTCTTCTGAGAAATAGATTTCCAAGGAGCAACATATATTAATTTTTAACCAAAATCTCACAGAACATTTGAGTAATGTAGAAAATCTGAAGACATCTGCTGAATTTTATTTAAAACATAATTCACATTAAAAGAGACAAAGTCCTTGTTTTTCCTGGAACCTGTCTGGGCACTTTCTTCCACCAGAAAGGCAGTAAGCCCAGATTTGGCAGAAGATAGGCCTTTTAAACTCTTGACATGTATCTTCCCTGGTGAAAGAACCATCAAAGTGAGAGCAAACAACTTGATGAGAGAAAACAATGAATGGGAGTAATACATCAAACAAATGAGTAAAAAAAAAAAAACCCTTAATCACTACTCTGTGAGACAGGTGCATATATGAGTGATGGGATATTGCTTAACTACATCCTGAAAAGACTACCTGCTCAATTGAAGCAGGCTTTCCAACGTCTGTGTCTGGAGCTAATTCTGATAACCCTGACATTCAGAAATGGAGATAAAGGATAGACAGCTATTTTTAAAATGCTTCGGTGTGGCAAGAGGAATTATCTAACATTGATAAATAAAGTAACGTGACATCTGTGTTGAATTCCAAATCTACTGTCTGGTCTGTTTAAGAAGCTAAAGGGGAGGGGTATTTTCAAGATGTAAACCGCATCGGGGCAAAGAAAGGTCAATGGTAATGCATGACTCCACACAAAACACTTTAATTCTTAACGAAAGTCTCTTTCTGTAAGAAATTCGCTATGGAATACTACTCAGCTATTAAAAACAAGGAATTCTCTAAATTTGTGGATAAATGGATTGAGCTGGAAATGATCATAATGAGTGAGTTAACCCAGAAGCAGAAAGACTCAAATGGTATATACTCACTTATATCTGCATACTAGCCCAAGGGTCATGTCCCAAGAAAGCCTTCCCTTACCAGGAAACTGGGACAGAGGGGAGGACATCCTATTGGGACTCTAGATGAGAGAACAATGGGAGAATAGCAATGTAGAAGGATCCAGTGGGTCCTAGAAACCTACAAGTAAAACATTATGATAGGCAGATTTGGGCCAAGGGGTCCCGCTAAAACTAAGGCACTAGCCAAGGACAATACAGGCGGTAAAATTTAAACCCCTACCCAGATCTAGCCAATGGACAGGACAGTCTCCACACTTGAGTGGAGAGTGGGATATGACTTTCTCATGTACTCTGGTGCCTCACATTTGACTGTGTCCCCTGGAGGGGGAGACCTAGTGGCACTCAGAGGAAGGACAGCAGGTCACTGAGACTTGATACCCTATTAGCATATACAGGGGAAGGTAATCCCTCTCAGGAACAGTCATAGGTGAGGGGAATAAGGGGAAAATGGGAGGGAGGGGAGAATGGGAGGATACAAGGGATGGGATAACCATAGAGATGTAACAAGAATAAATTAATAAAATAAATTTTAAAAATTTAAAAAAAAAGAAATTCGCAGTGGCAGAAAAATGTTTTTGTGAAAAGAATAACATTTGGGGACGGGGGGACAGGATTCCTAAGAGACAATGACTCAGAGAAATGAACTGCACGTTAGCAGCTAGCTAAAAATTTGCAACCTAAGAAATAACAAAATAGTAGTTTTTGAAGTAATGATTGAATTATTGTGGGGTGATCTGAGCTCTGGCATATGCCGTCAATCAAGTCAGCATCTGCAACTGCAGTTATAAGATGTCTGAAAAGGTTCTTCAATGGTCACTGCCAATTCAAGCATATCTGTCTAAGATTCTTTAAGGACAGTCAGGAATTCGCAGTGTCTTCCTTACACTTGTCTGTAACATGCTTGCACTGGATCAGCTTTACTTAGATCACTCATGTGAAAAATTCTACCGCAGTTCTTTTCTTGGTCCCCTCTAGAAAATGATGGCTCTTTTTATAATAAGTAAAGCAAAATGAATAGCGGCTTCACTCTTGATTTAGATGTGAGGACACATGCCAAATCCAAGATTTATGAGATGGTGACAATAAGGAAGCTAAAGGCAGTAGCATGAAGGCTGGTGATGGCTTCCTAGTCTACTTCGGAGCTAGGGTTGTTTTTCTTTGAGGATAAAGGATTAAGGGAAGAAGGGGAAATTATCTCATGGAACTAGCTACTAAAATGCCAGTTTTACTTGTTAGAATGCAACTAGTCATGCTTTCAGATAGGAGAAGTGGTTCACATAGGTTGAACACGTGCCAGTATCAGTGGGAGAGGTGGATGCTTGGAGCACACCTCCCAGAACCCTATGCAACACTGAATATTACAAATGATATAAAGCAGGAGGAGGCAGGACTGGGTCATCGCAGAGAGAAGTGAGAAGGCCTCCCAGGTGGAAGGAGATTTGCCAAGCGTCCACAAAGGACTGTAAACTGAGTCAGAGGTGATATGGAGAAATTCCTGTGTTTGAACCCATCATGTTAAGATGTAGCTAGGTTCCTTCTCAATACCTCTAGTTTGTAATAGGTCCTCTTTTTTCAAACTTCCCTAGTGAGAATTCTATTTGGATTAATTTATCTGCTTTTATATAAAACATTAAGAAATTTAATTAGTTCTGAAGAATTATTCATTGATTTGTAGGTGGCAGAAAATTAGCAATATTAACAAATCCTGGACTGGATGATTAAGTTCAGCATTTGGCTTTAGCTGCTATGTTTTCCCTGCCCCAGGGCATACCTACTGCTGCATCCTCCAGTGGTCATGGTGTTCTTTCCTGACTGGAGAGCAAGAACCTGATGATACATATTCACATCTCTGCTTCCTTTGCCCCAGTGTCATGCCTGGCACCTGGCAGCTACTCCAGAAAAGAGAAAACATTTAAATAGATAAATGAAATCATTGGCTGCTAAACATAAGCCTTCTCCTGGGAACAGGTCTTGTTCTATTGAGAAAGTGTGTGTCTGTATAAGGAGATGGGCAAAAGAAGATGTTTGGGTTCAGGGAAAACACACTATAAGTTTATTCACCATGGCATATTTCCAGTTCTTTATACAGTAACATGTTCAAAGACTCATTGCGAAGGATTTTAAGGCACAATAGAGAATATGTCATTAGCTAATACATTTCTTGAATTCAGACAAAAGGGGCACTCAAATCTTCACAAATAAAATATTATGTTTCAGAATATTTAGAAAGAGCCATTGTCCTGTCTTTTCAGACTGTACTGAAATATGTATAACAGCCATACACACTCTTCAGAGATGTATATCTAGATTTGGAAAATGTTTGAATTCATCGTAGTTAAAAATAGTTCTAGAGAATGCTGGATTTAGAGTGTAGCAAAGCTCCTTGGAAAGGCTTCCAGCTTCTGTTTTCATACTGTTCAACAAGATGTAGAAGGAAATGCTGCCGGATTTAATGGCCGTTACCTGATGGAAAACAGACATCCTTTGGATTGTCCTTAAGCATACTGAACGGGTCTAAATGAAATTAGAAAAATTCACTGAGACCAAGATGGTTGAGGAAAACAAATGGGCAGAAAACAGGAGCTTACCACATTAGGAGCACACGTGTTTTCAAAGTTGCCTTATAGGAAATCTGTATCACAAAAGGTCAAACTAAGTATTTATGGGCGGTATGGTGAATGTTCATGTCAGTTAGCTCTAAACTGAATGGTAGAATTCTTTAAGCTTGGCCATTTTAAGAATTCTGCCATACTTAATCTTTCCGGTTTTTTTTTTTTTTTCACTTAAAGGCAAGTCCGTGCTATCTGTGTAGGACCCTTTTTGTTCATGGTTCATGCTGCTTCCGGTTTTGCCATCAAATTGAAAAATCATTTGCATATTGTCTTCAGAAAATCAGATTTACTTATTATTTTCAACCATGCAATGGTTTCTTCATGATCTGGCCTTATAGCCATAGATTGTTTCAACTCAGTCAATATGCTCCGGTTGACATAACTGAAAACTTGTTTTGTTTTGTTTTGTTTTCATTTCAAGAAAGCAAATTGTTAGTGCTTCTTGCAAGGAAAAAGGCACACGAATACTGCTAAAACAACTTGCTGGTGTAAAGCTTGATATATAACCTTTCTCCTGCACACTCTGGTAAAATGACAGTGTAGTTTAGAGACATAAACAGAGTATTAGGATTCACAGCCCATGTAGAAGCTTCACCCTTGGGCCAGACCTATAGCAGTTGTAAGAAAATGATTTATTCCTTGTAATAAATGTTACTTCTCAATCTGTTTGCTTGGTCAATCGTTGCGGTCCCAAAAGAAAAGGTCTATCTCCAATTAGGACTGGCATGTATTATCTGTCAACTTTATATAGTACTGTAAAAGTCATCGACCTGACAGTAATATTAGTAGGATGTTTTATAGATCTAGTGCTGTGTGAGACTTTGTATAGGCAAGGAGTCTATGGGTCTGTCAGGCTCTGGGGTCCAGGATAAGGTTGTGTGTCGATGAGTCCTTGCCGCGTTTCTTGGTAAATGAACATCTGGTTCACATATTGATTCCATGTGTGAAAATGAGATCAGCCCATATAATGACCCGAATCAATCAGGCTGCAGCCGAGGAGTAACATACACTGGTCTTGATTTGTTAGACAACCAGAATTGGCAGCACCTTGCATAATTTGGCACCAATTGACAAAGATTAGGCTGTTTGGGGACCCTGGATGGTTATTAATTTGAGTCCTCCCCTCCTTAAATATTTTACAGAGTAACATCAGCTGTAACTTATTTGTCCCAACCCCCTTCTTTTCATACTAGCTCTAATTGTTTTAGACAAACAAGTGAGCTTGTGGCCTGTTCACTTTGCACAGGAAGACATGAATTCTTTGATCCATACAATATTCTTTAGCTCAACCTTGGAGCTATTTACTGCAGAGATTTCTTTGCAGACAGACAGTAGAACAGTTCTTTGTGAGGAGAAATGAATCCAGCTTCTATGCGCTTCAGCTCAAGTTTCCACTACTTACTGTACGGGATATAAAACGAACCATCTCTGTTTTTAAGAGGACTTGTTTTTTTTCCTCTTGCATATATTTCTTGACAACTGAAAATAGATTAAACTTTGGACCTGATTATTTTCTTTTCTCACTTTACCACTTAGGAGAACAGAGGTAGAACTCAGAAAATGATCAAATTTGATTTTGCTTCGGCAAGCTCCACAAGCCAAAAGTAAAACTTGTAAGATTTTAAAAACAAGCCCCCCTCCATATTTGTAGTAAACATTTTTGTAACAAAGTCTCATTAAGGATTTCCAGGTACAAAAGCCTGTCTGGGCTCTAGGAACAGGAGGCGCAGCAGCAAAGCATTAGCTGTGATTGTAAATTGTACTTTAAAAAATCACTACTTATTGCTGCCAAATAGTCTTGGAGGTGCAGACTCATTTACTTTGAATTTGGTAACTTGTATTTGGGTTAGTATCTCAGCCAATATTTCATTTATCCCTCCAACCAAATGACACACATTTAAATAGTTTCCCTAAACACTTTCTATATACTGCACATGTATTTTAATAGTAGAAAAAGCAGGGTGGGTCCTTAAATAGGTTTCTATATGGGGTAAGATGTGAATCCTATTATGACTCATTGATTTCTATCACAGATTAGAAAACATATTGGAAAAATTAATTCTCAATATCAATCTCAGAAATGCTTCTCAGTCCCCAGCCATGTTAATTAGTACTGTGTACTCTAGTCAGAATTTAATTTGTGGTCTCTAGAAAGCCCACGCATGAAAAGCCATACTCATTTCTCCCATTTTTGTTTTTATTTCATGTATTTCCCCTACTAGTTTATGAACAATAGTTAAAATATATTTCCTT
This sequence comes from Acomys percivali, assembly GCA_907169655.1. Lineage (NCBI taxonomy): Eukaryota > Metazoa > Chordata > Mammalia > Rodentia > Muridae > Acomys > Acomys percivali. The sequence goes on from OU015748.1 coordinate 94,680,817, forward strand.
TTTAAAAAATGTTAGACATTTATGATTGTTTCACCCTCGATCAGCAAGCTTACTCGCATTATTTATAACAATGGCTTCCCTGTGTTTTTGTCAATAATTTTATGAGTAACTTTGAGAAAGCTTTGGCTCGAGTCAAGTAAGTATTTATAGTTCATTAACAAGACAAACTGCTGTCATTTAAAAGTGAAGCAAACCATTTGACTCCTCAATAAACCAGGACTAATTAAACATTTTATACCTTAGGATGCACTTTTAAGTTGTAGGTTGATGCTAACAACGGTTTCCCTGGCTGTCTCACGTTAGAAGTTTTTGCTCTTCCTTTCAAAAACTTCCTGAGTTGAGAAACAGCTTTTGAAGGGAAACAGTTTTACAAAGAGTAAACACACATTTCACCTTTTGAATTGGGAAGCTTTTAAGTCTAAACAAGCATTCCTTCTGAAAGTCTGATTTTTCTCTATCCTATATTGTCCCCAGAAGGCTTAAACCCTAATTTTGGTAAGCAAAAATTCATGAGTTCTTGCTAGATGCATCACATGATCAATTTACTACAATTATGGCTAAAGACATTGGACCCAAACATATACCTCTTGGAGGTAGCAGAGTATTTATTTGAAAAATGTAAGGGTTTGAAGAAATTGTAGGGGAAAATGCAACAGTGTTGATAGACATGGAGTCTTAAAATTCAGACCATAAAATGACACAATTGCACATAACACTTATAATAGAAAAGACACTATCAAGGTGTCACATGGTTGATGCGTTAGAAAAATGTCAGTGTGTGGTTGTATCACACATTAAAACTATTTCAGCACACATGGGATTTCCTGTCTTTTATGACTAGCCCCAGGTAAGAATTCTTGCATATTAAAAATATTACCACCATGATTTTAAATTGAGGCCAAGTTGTGTTTCTGGAATGTGTGATAATTCACCATCCTGTCTACACTGTAAGTGAAACCATGTTAACAGCAACGGTACTTAAATATGGTTTTGGTTATATTTTAAAAGTGGTGTGGACAGCTTTATATTTCACAAGATACTTCTTTGTCTTTATGTATATTAGTTAATTTGGAGTAATTCTTTCATTTAAATCACCCATGAGTGCTAATTGACAATGACAGTAACATTCAAGGCATCCTGCACACGTCTGTCTTCTACTGCCTTTTATTTACACAAAGTGTTTGTTTAGTATGATGAAACATAGTTTTGCCAAAATGACAGTTGCTGGGACTCTCTGCCTGCATATGAAGACATATAACCTGCATCTTATAAAAATTCCAAGCTAAACTGCGCATGCACTGTGGTGTATTAATATGAAACATTATCCTCTGGTGGTCTTGCTGATACAGGTTTTCATAGACCTCAATAAAGTTCTCAATTTTAGTTCAACACATCTTTATTTTATTTCAAATGTAATATTTTATACATTTTAACTAGCAAGTTACTGAATAAATACCTCCTATAAGATGCTATGTATTTTAAAAAGCAGTATCTATAGAATTTTTGGAATAGTGAACTTAATATTTTCATGGAAAATGAGTCATGCTATTAGTTTACCTCAGAATCACATGTCCTATACCAAGCCACAAAACTATTTTCTGTTTGCGTTCAACAATTTATTTTTTAATCAATTCCATTTAAAATTCAAGGAAAGGACCATGTTTTGGTTGTGTACTTTCAGTTGCATGCACAGCAATCTTAATAAAACTAATCTGAATAAAATCATTGATTTTTCAATACAGAAGGTACACCAACACTGAAATAGTTGTGACAGTGTATTTTAGGAAGTAAAAATCACTAATTTTGGTTTGATTCATTCTATGTATTATTTCATTAATGATGCAAAGACAAGTAGAAAATAGTTTT
>OU015748.1:94685062-94720170 GCA_907169655.1 Acomys percivali
CTTCTTCTTCTTCTTCTTCTTCTTCTTCTTCTTCTTCTTCTTCTTCTTCTTTTTAGTAAAATTTGAAACTGTATGCAGGCGAAGTTGTTATTACAGGAAGGCATTTTATGTTGGTAAAAGATTTGGAATGAGTTGTTTTTGGTCATTGGTTGAAAATCAGACACGAGTGAGATTTCCTACTGCTCACAGCTCCTCTTCCAGCATGGGGATTGGTAGGTTCCAGGCAGTACACTTCCTAACGTATTATCTACATACTTTCCTACAAGTATTCCACATTTTGACCACGAAGTCAACTCTCAGCCCTTTCGATTCTCCACCTGTACCTGGAGCATTGGCGTACATGCTCCATACATTCACATACACATGTGTGTTTAGGGAATGAATAAATAAACGGTTGTGATTAAATAAAAGAAATGGGGAATGAAATAGAGGAAATGCTGGGGAAGGTGTAACTGAGGATTCTCACTTTTGGAGAGTATTCAGGTGACTTTGATGGAAACCATAAGAGAGTGGTGGGTAGTGGTTAAACCACGGTAGGCAACAAAGTGTGCTCACACTTAGGTGATAAGTGCTTTGGGTACCTGAGTCAACATATGAAATATCTTATATTGTTGAGAACATGCACCAGGCTTTATCTGTCTTCTAAATTTTAACATTTATTTTCAACGCAGGAGAATGTCTGATGAGCTGTTTCATGTCCTTGCACACATCAAGTTATAAACTGGAAATGATGATAAACTATAGTATAGTGATTTTATTATATAGTGTAGCATATAAAACTCGCATTATAACATAGTCTAAATATATAGTTTTTAAGCCAGTGTACATTATTGAAAGCTGCAATTATTCATTACCCATTTTTCTTACGGTTTTCAGTGAGGTGTGCTGCAGCATGGCGAACATGGAATTGGGTGCATTGTTAGTGATGGAGGTAGACATCTGGGACACGCTGAATGAGATGAATATTACAGTAGTTGTTTTAATACACTATATGAATGGGTGTATTTTAAGGTAATAAGCCAAGAATATTCCTAGATGTTGTTCTGTCTAAACATAGGATCTGAATTTGGTAAACGCTACATCCTAGTTCAGCATCTGAGAGCATGTGTGCACACACACATACACACACACAAACACACACACACACACACATATTCAGAGTAGTTACACTACTTAGATGAAGAAAAATACTCAATTATTTAATAATTTCTTTTTACCTGTTTCCATTGTTTTGTTGTGCTTTTTTACCTTACTAGCATGCTGAAGCAGTATCTCTTCTGTCCTTGAGAAATGCAGTGGAAACAAACAAAGCAATACCATTACTATAGAAAATTGTGAGTTTCAGGGTTCTTGCCAGGGTTTTCCTTATCCTATCATTAATTTGTATTTTCTTCGTATTTAAATATAAGACTTCCTCTTTGAAACCTAGTGATTTGAAAACTTTAATTTCTTTTCCAAAACATTAAAGCAAGATTTTTAAACCTAAAACTAGTGTCCTTCTGGTACTGGGCTTTTCATAAACAAATGCAACTAAAGAAAAGGTAAGTTTCACCACATAAACTACACCATGTCATTTTGTTTTTGTATGACATAGACAACCAAGATTTGCTTCCTTTTCCTAGGAAAGCACAGATCCCATATGTGTATAATTTATTCATCAGCAGTTATAAATAAAATCCACATTATATTTATTGGTGCATTTTGATTTTAATAAAGCTAAATATCTTTATAAAGCAGAATTTTAATAGTGTATACATTGTAGTATATCTTAAATCAATATCCTTTGACATTCATCAATTCATTTACTGTATTGAGCTTGTAAATTATTCACAAGCCCATTGTTTTTCGCCTATTTGAGCCTTATATCAAGGATGGCCTGCATCCACAACCAGTTTTCTCTACCATGAAGGAAGCATGAAAAATAACTGTGCACTTGTTACACTTGAGGGAGGATTATCGTTAAGTGAGAAAAGTAACCCCGTACTTCTGAGACACTTTACTTTTAATGTTAAATGTTGAATTTTTCAAAATCCTTAATTCAAGGTAAGAAGGAGCTTAAAGGTGTGAGTGAACATTTACAGCTTGGGATCATCTGAAGTCCACAACACTTCCCAGGCAACTTAATCCAACTTCAGTGAAGAGCCAGAATTATATAATTTCTGTGCGGTATCATGGCTGTTCTCTTTTCATGACAAAAAGTATAACACGATGAATCACCCTGTCACCAGTGTGGACATTTCAACAGAAGACATGACACGAAGCTCCTTCAGTGTGTGCAAGCAAACACGATTTTCTTTACTTTAGGTAACATGAAGCTTTTTGTTTCAAACCCATCACATTCTATATCTAGAGCTTCTATTACAGTTCCTTAGGCTTCACTGGCTTATTTACTTACTGGGTTCAAAATAAGGGCAATTTCCAGAGTGTGGAATGGTTCTGTAGTCTTCATACGGAAAATGAAGAGCATGTTCTAAGGCTTTTCTTGATGATTACCTAAAGTTTTGAAGTCAGTGTGTCAATTTTAACTGTTTTCATAACTTTATTGAATGCTGTCTATTGTCCGTAGTTGTCTCTATATTTAGTCCTCTTAACACTTTTAAAAATTTTCCTAAGCACCTAGGTAATATGATGTCTGCCTGGTATTTTCCTAAGTGACATTTCCTTTGCATTTCAATTTTGTGTTTCTAATTTGCTGAAAACTAGATTTAAGGGTCCCTTGTAAAAAAAAAAAAACTGTATATACCATATTTCCTAAAGGTTTTTGTATAGTGGTAGAAAACATGTAGCCTTGTAGTTTCTTGAAAGCTTCAATAGAATCTCTTGTCCCTCATTTCACTTATGAAATAGGGATGTGCATTCAACGAATAATTTCTCAGGACAACACTCACAATCAAAACCAACACCTACAATAAGTGCTATTTATAAGGAGTCATTGCTTGGGCCCTATTTCACGTATACTTTTGTGTTTTATATATTGCCATCAATTCAGCTGGCCTATCATTTGCTCTTCTTTCCATTTGAAAAATATGAAACAGGAAACTTGCTTGCACTTCCTGTTTCTTTTTTTTTTTTCTAACAGAAGTGAAAGAATTCTCCCCTTGTTTTTAGATCAATCTTCTGTGTTACTTGTGGTGAAGTCCCCTTTGCCCATTCCTATATTTCATATAGGCCCAAATATGATTAGGGAAAATTGGACATGTGAAACACGACTTGAGACAGACGGACTGGAGGTTTATAAAACGGTTAGTAGCAGAAACCGAGTTAGAAGATATTTATAGTTTTTGACTCATACAATTTATATTAAGAGTTTGACATGAAACTGAAGTTCATTTGAAGTTCTCATTATTAGTATTGTTGTTGTCATAGTGATTCGCTGAGACGTTCTGTGCAACTAAAGTCATCTTGACAAAGATAGAATTCACAGGGTTGTTGGTAGTTGTGAAATTCTTCACAGTATGTAAAAACTCACTTCAGGTTTAGTGTAACGTATTCATAAGAATTAAAAATCATCAAAAGCAAAGATAGCTTTCTGCCTTTTGACTGTTTCTATAGTGAATGCCAGGCATTGAGTATTAGAATTAGCTACAGTTAAACTTGTAGCCTTCCTTTTTCCCTTTTTTTTTTTTTTTGTCTGCCTTTTTGTTGTTGTTGTTTGTTTTGTACTTTAAGACGATGTTATTGTAACCAATACTGTTCTAGAACTTGCAACCCTTCTTTTTCAATGTCCTTAGCTGTTGGAGTCCTAGGTGTATACATCCATGCCCAGATTATTTTTCTGTAATTTTATATCACAAGGCCATCATGTATTTGCAAAACAAAATGATCATATTCAAGTATTGGCTCTATTTTTTTACATGTAATAATTTCTTGTGGAATTTAAAGACTTTCCCACCTGTTGACCAATAAAAAAAATCTTCAAAATTATTTATTTCAATATATAACCATTGGTTGAAATGACTGTCAGCCTTGGAGCAAAAGAAATAGATTCCAATTGTAGTTTTTGAAAATTTGTATCTGTACCCTAACAACATTCTAAGCTTTCTAAATTGTAAACTTAATTTTTAAAAACTACCTTTTGTGCAGTTGCTGTAATGAAAAGAAAGTAAATTTCTGAAATCATTTGAAAAGCTGTGGTTAGTTGTCAAAGAGATGTAACTATTAATTCATTATATGGGGTGTGAGAAGAATGGCAGGAATGTAAGAAGATTTCTAAGTCTATTCATCTATATTCTTTTTTACAAAGCAGTGATTAAAAATAGTGATCAGGAGGGGGATTGCATAACTTGAAATCTTCCTTTTTGGAGATGTCTAATTTAAGAACTCCTATATTCAAGTCCACTACAACTTTCAGGTTTCCAGATGGTGATTAGCCCAATTAGAATCCTCTGTGAGTTAAGCCTCTCCTCTGTTCCACTCACATTTCCCACAAGCCTTTAATTTTGCAAAAGGTCTGGCATTGCAGAAACTTTTCTTATCTGGTTGTGCAGATGAGGGCAAGAGAGTCTCAGAAGCTGTTAAGGTAAACTAATCCTGTTCTGAATAAGTGGTCACACTCTACTATAAGGAGCAGTTTGCATTCCTCAGGTGAGAAAAGACCCTGAAAGATGATCCTCATTCAGCACATGGCTACTGTGGGCAGTTTTCTTTCCATTTCTGTTTTCTGCCATCGTTTGGCTTTCCTTTTCCTGACGTGACATCTACTAAACTGTAGTACAGGTTTTATCACTGAAGTAAATAGTAGCATGTTTCCCTGGGAGCAATTGAACAACAGAGTAAAACAATGCTTACTGTTTCTTAAAAGTTGTATTAGATTGTCATGGTAATACACTGTTGCATCATGTTGTCATAGCAACCAGACTTATAAAACGAATTTAAAGAGGAGGAAGAGATACCCTTTGATGTTATGATTCCTTTAGCTTTAAAGTTTCACTCCTCTTCTACTTCTGTATCTTCCGTTTTATTGTGATAAAAATAGAAAAGAAGCAATACCCTGGGGAATAATGGGGTCTCAGATGTCTACCCAAGCCAACAGCTGAAGCATAAAGGTTCAGCCATCATGTTATCCTTGAGCAAGGTAAAATTCAGGGGACAAGGCAGAGATCCGATCACTTGCTGCCAATCCATCCTCCATACCCACCAGGAAGAAGTTCTACTCCAAGAGAGTTGAAAAGGGTTTTCTTCTTTCTTTATGATTATTCAGGGCATTTCTTTTCAAGCAAAAACATCCCAATGGACCTACTGAACAAACACAGTATTGAGTGATGTGAGCTGATTCTTCAAACTGTACCAGGCTTTGGGGAAGATGGCTTTTCTCTGTAATTAGAATGATTTAAGTCATCATAGTTGCTCAAGAGGTTAAACCTTGACCCTTGAGGTGAAACACTAACAACCATTTCTATTATTCCATAATGGGAGAGAAAATGCAGGCCAGGCACTTGAGACTTTTGTTACTTGAGTACATCCGACGAGCTGGTAAGGACTGAACCCAAATCAATTTAACTTGGCCGGTTTGCTAGAAATCAATTGTGTTTCCTGTGCCTTCTCCGGGTTCTCACCCTCATGGCATGAGCAACTTGCTTTTGTTCTTTTTGTTGCTACATCTCTCCTCCTCTTGCTTTTTAACAAACTCTTTAAGAGCATGGCGAGTTGGAGCAAGTTTCAGCATTAATAGCGGGCAGGTAGTATAATGCTATTTTTAATGAATGTCTGTTTTCTATTCTTTAGTGTGCTTTCTTTGGAATCAAGCCCACGAAACAAAGTATTAAGAAAACACACTGCTGCCCTGGAATGTGTGTATTAGCTGCAGATTATTTCCTATTAGCAGATTAGCTGCAAGGCTATTGGCTCAGAAAGGTCTTTGAGAGTATTTTGTTTTGTAACTGATTCAAGCCATGGGAGAGAATTGCCACCATGATTGGAAAGAAGAATTAGCTACTGTTGCCATGGACACTGGAGTTCACAGCCCATTGTTAAATTCAGAGCTTCAGCTTGAGATGCCCCAGCGTGAGCTCAAGCTTTGTTAATGAAATGATCGAATATACTTTTTTCAGAGCTCTAACAGAATCTTGTGAAAGATATGTGAAGTTCATTTTTTTTTGGTAACAGATTTTCAAGATTTCCAGCCAAATACCAAGATTTTCGCCCATAGCTTTCAATGAAAATGAGTCTTAAAATCTATTTTAAAGGTATATTTGAATGCTTATCTTTTAGCACATTCTTATTGCTTATTTAAAAGTATTTCTATTTAAATAAAAAGTTAGGTATTTCAAGGAGTGGAATAGCTGGGTCTTGAGCCAAGGACAATACAGGCAGTAAAATTTAAACCCCTACCCAGATCTAGCCAATGGTCAGAACACTCTCCACACTTGAGTGGAGAGTAGGGTATGACTTTCTCACGTACTCTGGTGCCTCACATTTGACTGTGTCCCCTGGAGGGGGAGACTTGGTGGCACTCAGAGGAAAGACAGCAGGTTACCAAGAAGAGACTTGATACCCTATAAGCATATACAGGGGGAGGTAATCCCTCTCAGGAACAGTCATAGTGGAGGGGAATAAGGGGAAAATGGGAGGGAGGGAAGAATGGGAGGATACAAGGGATGGGATAACCATTGAGATGTAACAAGGATAAATTAATAAAAAAAATTTAAAAAAATGTTAGGTATTTAAATCGCAATCTTCAAGGATGCATATCACTATGCATCCTAACAGCATAAATTCAGGATAGTGGTATATATTTGATGTACTTTTCTCAAATTTATAGATTTAATATGCATTAAATCTGATGATATGTTTTAAGAGCAGTCCATTTGTCATGTGACCTAAATAGAGCCCTTTAAAACTGGAAAGAATTTATGACAGTTGAAGAATAGCATGATTGAGGTGAAAACAGGTGAAGTTGAACTGAAAGGAGGCATATGCCATCACAATTGAGTGCGTGCTCACTGTTCAGTCACATCAAGCAGAGGTTAGAAACCAAACAAAATATTCTGTACTTCACTAAGAACTTACAAGCTTGACCAGGGTTTCTTCCTATGCCTCTTAAACATCCTATTCAAACAAAACAATTTTTCTATTGTTTCATACACAATACTATCCTATTCTTTAACTTCTAGACAGACCTGGACCAACTCATTTTGCACCATTAATAAATATTGACATCTAGAGCCATTTATCATTTATGTATCTTCTGTTAGCCTCAGTTTTCTTATATAAAAAGCAGAATGATAAGAGTACCCAGCTTGTATAATTTTTATGTGAACTGATTGAACAATGAACGACACACACACACACACACACACACACACACACCTGCATAATACATACACATGCACAGATACACATACCACAAACATACATACACACATAAATACCACATACATACACAGATGCACCCATACAACACACACATACACATGCACAGATACACATAACACACACATACATACACACATAAACACCACATATATACACAGATGCACACATACAACACACACACATACATACACCACATACATACAAATACACACATATATACCATATACACATACACACACAGATGCACACGTACACACCTACCACATACACACATATACACACACATACCACATACACACATATACACATACATACCACATACACACACACCACATATATACACAGAAACACACACACACACACACACACCCCAAATACATGGACACATACCACTTACACACAGATACATACACACCACATACACATACAAACACACACACCACATACACAAAGAGATAATACACACCACATAAACACACACCACAATAACACACAGAGATACACCCACACACACACACACCACATACACATATACACACAGATATACATATACTAAATACACACACACAGAGATGTACATATTCATACATGTATTGGCCTGGCACATACATACACACCTCCACAGATACATACAAAGGAAATCTCAATTAATATATATTGGAAGTTATATGCCATTTGGTATGAAAGACTTTTAACTTGCCATGGTTGTCATGGTTTCCTGTGTATATTTCATTTGTAAAATTGTTAAATAATTATAACACAAGACTATCTTCCCTAATTTTCTTATATAAACTTGAATAAAAAACAGTTGCATGTACTTATACTTGCTAAACTGGAAATAAGCTTAGTCATCTTTTCATCTTTATATTTATCACTAAGTTTTCCAAAGGCCCTGATGTGTAGGTTCTCATATATTGGGAAAGAGGATTATGGGAACATAACCGAGGCTCCCATGGTCTTTTTGTGTTAGTGTTATGTTGGGAAAACCATCATGCTCATGCCAATGTGACAGGAAAGCAAGTCAGTTGTACTTTAAGATGACATGAGTTGTGATGTGTTATCCTGAGAGCCTGCACATATGGCAGCTTCTTTTGGAGCCTTGACATTTACATATCATATTAAATAGGGACTGAGGATATGGCTAAATACATAGAGTATTCAGCAGGCAAGCATATAAACCTGAGTTCATTCCTCAGCAGCCATATAAAAAGCTGGGCTTAGTAAGACCAGCACCAGTAATCCCAATGCCCAGAAGCAGAGATTGGTGAATCTATAGAACCATTGACCATTGATCAGATATTCTTGTTTAATTAGTGAGTTCCATGTTTAGTGAGAGGCTCTTAAAAATTAAGGTAAAGTAACCTGGCCTCATAGGGGTCCCCAGAGACTAAACCAACAACCAGGGATCCTCCATGGCTCTCTTCTAGGTCTTCTGCATGTATGTTACTGTTGTGTAGCTTACGCTTCTTGTGGAGCTCCTGACAGAGGGAGCAGGAGCTGTCTCTGACCCTGTTGCCTGTTTTGGGGGCTCTTGTCCTTTTACTGGGTTGCCATATCCAGGCAAATAAAAATGGAGGTGCCTAGTCTTACTACAACTTGACACGATGTGTTTGTTTGATATATATAGGATGCTTGGCTTTTCTGGAGAGAAAAGAAGAGGAGTGGATCTGATGGATAGGAGAAGTGGGGGAGGGTCTGGGAGAAGAGGATGGAGGGGAAACTGTGCTCATAATGTACTATATGAGAGAATACGTTTAAAATTTTAAATTAAAATATTAAGGTAAAGAACCATAAATATAGACACCAAACACCCACATCTGTCTCCTACACACAAATGTGCACAGATGTACACACACACACACTCACACACACACACACACACACACTCACACACACACACACTCTTTCTCTCTCTCTTATAAACAACTGTGAATGGTTCACTTATCTTGCAATGAAATATGATGATATAATCTACTTTGTCAAAAAGATAAATTCTAAGAGCTCATAAAACAAGGATGCACAGAAGGGAACGGAACTGTCTCTGGAAAGTCTAAATAATGTGCATTCATTTGAGATCCTATTCAATATCTACCAACTGCAGGAGACTGTTGTCATTATAAACTGAATCCTAAGCAAAAGAATAACAAGTTTTCTGAAAAACAAATTTCAGAATGTAGTTTAAATATTTTTGTTGGTATTTTCCTATGTGTTTATTTGATGGCTATGTCAGAATTTTAAAATACACAATATCACAGTTCCACTTAAGGAACTGTGGTCATCATGTGTTTACTGAAAAGAGCAGAAGTACTGCTTTTGAGAGGAAGATAAACATGCAGGCTCCCCTCCCATTGGGAAAACATTTCCCTGACTGATGTGCAGCTAAAGACGAGATTCTGAAGAAAATAAGCACAACTTCTATTGCCACAAGATTGAGTATATGATTGAAGATGTTGGAATCATGTGAGCAGATCAGCTTTTGCTGTTGACAGCAAGAATGACAGACAAATGAAGTGAAAAGCCCAAAATGAAGCCATGTGATTCCAAAGACTAGGATACAGTGGTGACTATACCAACTTTATAACTGCTTCTCATAGATGGATCGATTCATTTGATAGAACCCTAGATTATTGTACTATTATCCATTAGGCCTGTGGTGACATTTTGTTTCACATGTATGGAATGCTACACGGATATGCATATATGCAGTAGCTGTTCCTTGGTTATAACTTGAAGATAATATTTCATGCAAATTATGGTACAAATAACTATCTTATTGTCCCTTAATAATGGTGGTGTTTTAAATTATCTTTAAAGAAAACTTGAGATAGAAATACTCATTTTATTTTATTATGTAGATTTTATGTTGATTGAGACATTTTTGAATCCCCCAAAAAACTCTTCTTGCCTCAGTAAAATACACACCTTTGTAAGATTAAATTTTCACTTGGTAAAACCATGTGTCCTTGCACTAATTACATATAATCAGACAATTATGAAATAAAATTGACCATGAGTCACTCTAAAAACTTATTTCATTTTAGTAATTTCTAGTTTTAATCTTTATTTCCTTCCTTCCTTCCTTCTTTATTTATTGCTTTATTTATTGTGCTTTGCTTTGTTTCAATTTGTTTTGAGACTGAGTCTCTCTATGTAGACCAGGCTGTCCTGGAACTCTACACATAGGCCAGGCTGGTCTCGAACTCACAGAGATCTGCCTCCCTAATTCTGACAATAAAGGCATGTGCTACCACATTTATTATTTGATTTTTGTTTTGTCTTTACCAAGGCATGATGCAAATAGACCAACACAATATACTCTATGGTGCAAAAGCTGACACACTGAAAGCTTCAAATGAATAAAGAAATCTATAATCATATATGGCTAGATGCATGGTTCAGCAGTAACACTACATCCTTTCTTTTAAATGTTGTATAAAAATTATCTAAATATGCTTGTAAGACTTAAAATTTTTTTTGAGAATACAGTTTCATTATTTTCCCCTCCCTCACTTTCCCCCAAATTTTCCATATAACTTTTTGTTCTCTTTGAAATTCATGGTTTGTTTTTCTTTGTTATGTATGCCTTTGTGTGTCTCTATATGTGTTTGAGCATTCATGTGTGTGTGTGTGTGTGTGTGTGTGTGTGTGTTGATCTTTTAAAAATCAAATTTTTATTAATAGGATCTCCATCTAACAACACACTGTATTTCTGATAACATTCACTATCCTGTACTTTCTAAATGTCAGAGACAAATTTTTTTAATCATGTCTCAAGTTGCTCTTTGCTTTGAAATAGGAATATGTGTCCTCTGAGTATCATAATTCAATATCTTTTGCTCCAAATAAGTGGAAACAAAATGTACACTCTTTAATTAATGTTTAAAACCTCAAGTGTTTATTAGTAAACCAAGAAATATGTGATTGCTAAACAGAATTCTGTCAGACAATGGGATGTTATAAAATGATTTAATTGGAACGGACTGACTGCTTTAGGAAAAATTATGTTCCTTTCCCATAAAACAGGGCTTAAGGGGGATAAAAAACTTTGTTTCTTTCTTGGAAGCTTGTTGTTTTTTAAGTCCTCAATTTAAACAGACTTTTAGTTTTGGTTTTGTATAATGTCAGTAATTGGGCAATGAGGCTACAGAAAAATTAAATAGGAAAATGTGTTTCCACATGTGGTGATGAAAGATGCTAACATTTTCACAGTGTGCTATTTGTCACATCTGCTTCTAACTGAAAAAGTATATACCGTGTAATTCACTTAAGAACAGGTGTGTGGAGCCGGGCGTGGTGGCGCACGCCTTTAATCCCAGCACTCGGGAGGCAGAGGCAGGCGGATCACTGTGAGTTCGAGGCCAGCCTGGTCTACAAAGGGAGTCCAGAATGGCCAAGACTACACAGAGAGACCTTGTCTCAAAAAAAAAAAAAAAAAAAGAACAGGTGTGTGTCCAACCTTAGAGAAGAGGAAGTCAGGATATGGAGGAAAGCAAGGCTTCACTAAATTATGAACATGCTTTTTAAGAGACAAAGATTCATTCTGATGAGGTGGCAGCGTAAACCAAAGAGAACAGTATGACAAGAACGCGGAATTTTTTCACTGTGCAAATGCACAAGTAGTTCTGACTTGTACAAACAATATTCACCTTTTAAAGATCAATTTTAAGTATCACAATACACATGATCTACCCTCAGTTACAATAAACTTAAATGACTTAATAATGAGCTGTGTCTGTGTGCTCTTATTGTAATAAGTCCATATTTCTTGTCTCACAATGTGAGTTCCAAGATCATCTTGAACGAAAATTAAAAATCTATTTTATATAAAAGCTTGCTGATTTTTCATCCAAATGACTGGTTTACTACAGTTGACTCATAACACACTGTGATTTAAGGATCACCATCTCCCAAATTCAATGAAAGGAACGTTTTAAAGATCAAAGATCAGAAACACCTGCACTATGGCCCTCTGTATAAATGGCTTAGTAGCTTACCTTTATAGCAAGTCCTAGAGCTAGAGTGACTAGCTACTGCCCAGATGTCAACATCTAGTTACCACTGGAAGTTCCCCACGGTGGCTCTCTTCTGGTACTACTTAGATTGGGTTCTCTCACTTGTATGCATAGCACCTTTTCTGTAAGTGCTAAACCATGATACCACCTCTGGCTTATGGAGATAATAGCAGTTTGTAATAAAACTGTTAGAAAATTCATTCGTTGATAGCTACTCTATCAACCAATAGAACAATGTGGCGTGGACTGAAGTTTGTGCTGCGTTGATTCTAGGATTGTAATAAACCATATTTCAGTATTCAGTGAGAGTAATGATGTCATAGAAACTGACCGTAGTATAAGTCTTCATTACTACTACAGCCAAGAATTGAGTTTGCATAATTTCTTAAAAACTGTTTATGGAGAAGGGCTAAGGTGTTAGAATTGCATCTCTCTTCTATACGCAGATAATTTTAATGAGTTGTACATGAAAGAATCATTGAGATTAAAACTAACTTTCTTCAATTGGTATGATATGTTTAATTCCAAGTATGACTTTTCAGTAATTGAGAATGGGAAAAAGGAGTCATGATGAGTTAAGAAGAATTAGCAAAAGCAGTAGCTTATGATAGCCTAGTGAATATTATCTACTGTGTTGTATTCTGATCGTTGTGCGCAGTACCTCTTGTTAGTCAGCCTTTGAAGCAGCCACTATTGTTAATCAGTGTGCATCTGTACGAACATATGAACATTACTCGCCGCCCACCTCTCTATGAAGTAGTTACTACTTCTAATGACAACTTTCTCTCTGTGTAGTGACTTGTGTATCTTGCTGCCAACGGCACTATGAGGCAGATAGCATTTCTAATTACTGTGTGTGTGTGTGTGTGTGTGTGTGTGTGTGTGTGTGTGTGTGTTTCTGTTTACTTGTACAAAGTATTCTTTACTCTTTAGTGCTAAGATCCCTGTCAGGCAACTAAAGGATTAGGTTTTGAGGACACTGAGACAAAAAACTCATACTTAACCCTTTTTGCAACTTAATATGGATTGCCTGCTTGTTTATTGTCTTTTTTTTTTCCCTCATAAGGATCTCTCCTTATGGTGTGATTTTTGTACTATATATTCACACATCCCATCTTTGGTCTTTCTATTGTCTGAAGGACTGTCCAGTACATACATTGTCCCCATAGAAATTCTTTCTGCATGAAAAAAAATTGCAAATGCTTCACTCCCTTGAAAGATAAAAATGAACATATGTGTGATAAAATAGATGATTGTATTGAACTTTTTTTGCCAATATATAATGCCTAAGTGTTTTTTTTGTTTTTTTGTTTTTTGTTTGTTTTTTTTACATCCCGTGCTCTACTTAAGTCTCCTGCCTTCTCCCCCGAGTCATCACCACCACCCTGGTGCTTGTTCTTCTTTACAGTGCATCCTGAAGCCACGATAACCTTGCCATTGACAGCTACGTCCTAGTTCAAAGCACCTAGTTACGCGAGCTGGAGTTTTCACTGAGCTGTCTCCTATTTGTGTGTTTGACTACATAGTTCTATCATCAAACATTTGGCAAAGAATTTGGCAAAATTCTTTTCTGTTTCTTGTGGGCGGATGATAGATACTATAGACAAATTATGATGATGACATATAAGAAATATACTGGGGATATATTAATTTATTTAAAAATTGAACAATTTAAAAACTAAAAATGCATATCTCCTAGCGCTGTGGAAGAAGCTGCTAATAAACTTAGCAGTGAAAAAATATTATAAATATACATGCATAAATTAATACACACATAAGTATATTTTTTCCCTCGTCTCTGTAGATCAGGAGATATGACACAGCTATGAGTGATATTCTACTCAGGCATTCCTTAACCTGAAAGGGAGGTGTCAGCCAGGGCTGTGGTTCTCACTGGAGGTCAGAGACCTTTTCCAATCTTACATGCTGGCAGGTTCATTTCTGTGGAGCTGTAGAGGTAGAAATTTATTTGATTTCCAGCTGGCATCTTGTACAGTTCTTTGTTACATGCTTCCAAAGATGCCTCTTTTTCAAGATGAGAGATATACTGCTGAAGATCTAGACAAGCCAGGGATCCAGCACCCTAGATTTTAGATCAAGGCCAACTTTATAATCCTATCTGGGAAATCATCTGATGATGGGTCTAAATTTATATGCAGAGACCCTACACCTTAGTTTCTAGATTAGTCCTGTTTTATATCAGGGGAGGGATACATGTCCTAAAGACCATAGATTTCAGAGTGCCACTCTGCCCAGGATGAGTCATTGGGATTTCCTTTGTGCCAAAGTAAAATGTAAATCTAGTAATTGTTCCCAAGATCACTGGATATTTCTAGAATCCTGCTTTGTTTTTTCCCCCCTCCATTGAACTTTCATTTTCATGAAGAGATCTTGGAATGCATCAGTTCTTTTGAGATTAAAAAAAATGTGTCTACCAATAAGATAAAATTGGAACATTTATTTAGCATCTTTCCTTGAGCATCAAATTTTGAAGATCACATTGTCGGTTCTCACAGGAGTTAGTGTGATTCCCAGAAAGACGTTATTCCTGAAGTGATTTCAGTTGAAGCTGAGCTTCTTTTAATCAGAGTACGTTTAGAACGCAACCCGGAACAGACTGTGAAACACAAACAAGAAACAAGTCTCTGAATAACTGGCAGGACACACCACAATGCTCAGTTGTCTTCTCCTGTCTGTGCCTCCTATGGGGAATGAGACTCGCGGAGTCTTTAGCAGCCCAACACTGTAGACATTTTTTCCTATCATAGGCACATTGTAAGTGACTTGTCCCCTTTCAGATTTATTTCATAACCTAAATATTTGTATGGAAGTGTTGAAGATGGAAAGATGGGGTGGGTGTGGGGGTGTCAGGAACTCCACAAGGACAATATCATGGCTGGCAGATCTGGACTCAGCGGGGCCTGCACAAACTGATGTACCAACCCAAGGCATTGCAAGGAGAGAAGCTAGACACTCTATTTGGATATAGTCAATGGGTGGCTCATTCTCTATGTGGGGAAGGAGTTGGGGGATCAGGGAACTATCTCTGACAAGAAATCTGGTGCCCTATATTTATCACTGCCCCTTAGCAGAGAGGCCCTGTGGGAACTCACAGGAAGGGGATGCAGGGTTATCTAGATGAGATGCAGGGTTATCTAGATGAGACCTGATAGGCTGTGGTCAGATGGTGGGGAAGCAGGACCCCAACTGTCAGAGCTTTGTGGAGAGGAATAGAGCTGAAGAGGAAGGGATGGTGGGAACAGGAAGATAAGAACAAGGTGAATAAAATCAGGATGTAATGTGAATGAATAACAACAACAATAATAAATATAATAAATCTGTGGAACATTGAGTAATCTTTCAAACACTGAATATTAGATGTTCAAAATAAAGTTAGTCAGTCATATTATGATTTTATTTTTACCAGTATTTTCTTTGATAGAGTTTTAGCTTAGTCTTAATCTAGATAAATGATTATCTCCAGTCAATTTTGAGGTGAGATTTGAGCTCAGAGAATGTATGTAACTTGGCCAAGATCACAAAGCTACTATATAGCAGTCTGTATTCAAACTCTTGTATATGCCACTCACTGAAGGCAATACTTACATGTTTTGTAAAAGTGTAAGCTATCCAGAACTAAGGGCTAATACCAGGTTATGAATTCCAGCCATATAATATAGTAAAGAAATTACACTACAAGCAGTTACTAGTAGCTTATAAATAGATATGCAAATGTTTTCAAGGCATACAAATGATTCAAACTAAATTTTCACTATCTAGGGCATTACAGATAAACTCCTGAAGCAAATATACCTACCTATGAAATCAAATCTCACTTTAAATGGCAACAATTACTTTTTATACTGGGATACATAGAGTTAAATTAAAACATATAAGCAAAGTACTAGCTACTTTGTCTAGGGTAATCTAAGAGCAGATATAGGAGTGAGCTCTTTACTGCCTCTCTTGCCTGAGACACTCAGCAACTACGGAGTTGATTCTGTGCTAAGATCTGGGTCAGGCATTATGAATATAATGTTGAATAAAACACAGAGCACCCCTATTGAGGACAAGACCTACTTACACAGAATACCAATGGGCATGAGATTTGGGGGATGCTCACATGCAGATGCAAATGGCTACTGCTTATTATAGAAGGCGGTAGGTTCTATAACTGGTTGTATTGATCACATGGTAATAATTACATTAATCTTGCTGGATTTTCTCATGGCTTTCTGTTCATTTTGGTTTTAGTTAAGGTGGAGTCCTTTGATCGGAAATGCCCACAGGATATGCATTCTGGCTATTGAAGTTGCGTTCTTGTTTCCTCTGCTGATGTAGCCATGTTGATGGTCAAGTGAAGCAATTTTCATATTCTCCCTAGATTTGATCTTTGATGAAAGGAAGCTAAAAGAATTCAAAGGAGTTACCTTGCCTTAGGCACTTCCTTCTTCTATTAAATTGATGGCTCCTGACTTTGTTGGGGTTTAGGGAACACTAAAAGGCCCATGTTGATTGAGTTTTGACTTGAAAGTGCATGGGAGGGCCTGTACTCTCAGTGTTGTGATATTTGTAAAACGAGGTGGAGCCATTTCTGGGGTCTTTCTTGAAAGTATTTTAGCTCTTAAATATTTAATCATCTTAGCCACTGAATCATAGAAAACTTCTCTGTAAAGTGCAATGATTAGCAGTCATAATTTTAAATGTAATGTTTAGTAAAATCAAAATTGATCTTTTATACCAAATTGTGATTTAGTGTCATAACTTATCATATGTATGTTAAGCTTCTTCATATGACAAGCTAGGTCTTTAAATATCTAACTCTCTCTCTCTCTCTCTCTCTCTCTCTCTATATATATATATATATATATATATATATATATATATATATATAATCTATATATCAAGACATCGAGATAACAATATAGAGAGATATGTGTTCATTTGAAATCATTTAGTTTTCCCCTCCTTAAATAGTTCTTGAACTACTCTTCAATAGCAAAATTAATGACTCAACTTATAGCATGGGCCAATATAATACACAAATTTGTTCTCTTGTTTTGGTATTAAGTTCTCCCAGCATTTATACTAAGAATCAATTGTCTTTTAGGTCCTTTTGTGAAGGATATGTAAAAGCACTTACCTGTCTTTGTTTTTTCTTTCATGGTACTAGGATTTGAAGTTTGGACCTCACACATCATAGGAAAGTGCTCTAGCACTGCACCATAGCTGTGTCCCTCACCCTAAGTAGCTGTATTGCTGCTTTATCTGTTTTTTATTTGTCTCAAATTTTCCAAAGACTTCTTTTCATCTCTGTATTAGTCACAGTGACTTATGCAGTACATTAGTGGATGCAGGTCTCATTAGAACTTTTAAAATCAAATCTTAGGCTAGGTGGTGGATAGTTGAACTATCTTTAAACATTTTAGAAAAATCAAGGAAATAAATCACTTTCTCAGCAGATATCCTTCCCTTGGATTTCACTGTGTTCCTGAAAGCACTTCTAAACTTAGTGAATTTCTGTTCCTTGAATAGTTCTCTTTGTTTATGATGAGTTGGCAGGAGCTTCTACAAGGAATGAAAAGATGTGCACGGGTTTGGGAATACATAGGTTCTCATGACAATTTTGATGCCCTACTTTTCTGATGATCTAGTACAGTTAGATGAGGCTCTCTAGTATTAGAATTTTGAAACCGTTCATTTTACTTCTAGCATATTCTAGCTCTTGTGACTTTTAAGGCCCAGTATTGAAATTGTTGCAGAAAAAAATGGTGAGGTTGAGTTTGATCAAAGGCCTCTAGAGCATCACAAAAGTTTTGAGGCGAATTGAAGTTTAAATGCCATATGTTTGAGGCATAGCACTTGGTGAGTAACACTTTGCTTCTCAGTTTCACTGATTTTGATGGCAACCAGCCTTTGAATAACTATTTATAAAGCTAATATTTCTGATAATGAAGTTGGGCAAGTGATTTAAATCTATCCACATGTAATAACTTCCAAACAACTACCTTTTCTAAATTTATTGTCACTTGATATCTGAAAAGTGTGCCTGTTCCTTTATAGGAGCGGCAATCAAATAACAATGGCAAAGCAAATTCTAATGTAACACTTTTTTTTCATAATGACAAAAAGGTGATAGCACTTGCTATTAGTATAAAATGCATTTAAATGTTTGTAGTAGACTTTCATCTGATTAATGTTAATAATTCTGGAATTTATTTCAATCACTGACATGCACATAATCCTAGTTTGGTTTAAAGCAATTCATTAGCATAAAAATGTATACAACAGTGAGTTCTGTTAACTAATTATTCTTAATTGGCAATTCAGAAGAGTTTCATCTCATAAAAGTATGATCACTTATAGACGTCCTCTAAGTTAAAACTTGGTGACGAATAGAATTTAAAATGCATGTAATCATATATAGGAAATGTTCCTTGTGTTGTGGGTACATCCTTTCTAGCATGCTATTATTTGGAGAGGGCATATGAAATACATGAAAAAGACAGGGAGTTTTTCAACTTGACAGAATTTTTCAGCTGGATGTGTGATCTAAGATAACATTAAGTAGATTAAGCATTCCTAAAGGAACCATCATTTTTATCACATTGTTAATGTTGATCTTCCCTTTTCTTTGTAAAACTGTGTATGTATGGGTGGTTGCATGTATGTCTCTGTATCATTTGAATGATTGTTGCCCGGTGGAAAATACAAGGCGTTAGATTCTTAGAACTGCCATTACAAAAGGTCATGCGTTAACATGTGGGTGTGTGAAATCAACCCCAAATGCTATGGAAGAGCAGCCAGGACTCTTAACCATCAAACTGTCTCTCCATCTTGATCTTTCTTATTGGCATGATCCAGCTTCATGGCATTACCTATAAATTGGTATTTTTTTTTATAAACTTTGAGTCATCATGATGGTCTCTTTAATGTTAACTCCTCTACTAAATGTAACCTTTCCCACTAACCATGACCCTAGTGTGTCCTTAGGTTGTTCCTATGTATGTTAATTGAATTTCAATCTCATTGCTGATTCCAAATAATATATATTTATATAAATTTCAAATTTTAATTTTTGCATAATAAAGTGGGAGAAAGTAGCAATATAAGTTGCTACTTTGAAATTCAATATAAATTGACATATATCTTTTGGGTGACTATTTATAATAACATTCAGAACTTCAACTTGGCCACGTATACTAGATATTTCAGATATTAATGTTCAACAATTTACTCAAGAAAAATATGAAGCATACAGATATTCATTCATATATTTCTTATATGAAGCTAGCAGAGTAGGCACGCAGGAAGTTTAGAGGAATCTGGAACTTGATAGCATAAATTTTGCTAAATACACAATTATAAAGTGGTTGAAAACTCCCACCTGAGAAATATTCTGTAGAAATTTGTCTTTATTGACATGGTTGATGTCAAAGACAGAAGGAGAATGTAGCTGACTAACTATATACAAATAGAAGAAAAAAAAGTTCACGTGGAATTTACAGCTGGATAACTGCAAAAGGGAGATAACAGTGCTTTGTGGTCTCAAAATAAAGCTTGTATCCAAGATTGTACATTCAACAACCTACTTAAGTACCAAGGTGTCTACCACAGTGAGATGAGGAAACAGATAGGGAAATGTCTGTGGGAATCTCTACTTCACTCTTCTTAAGAGCTCTGAAGATGTAGAAGGATCAACTAGTTGAGAGGCTTCTTCAAAGCATGCCTCTGAAGTTACTGTATAGTCATAGCTTGAAACAACTGTGAACCTCTCTGTGGTGCAAGGGAGTGCTCAATCCCAGCACAACGCTGATGGGGAAAATATCACTTGCATGTTATAGTGAGATATTGTCCTCACTAGCATTGCTACTGTAGGCTCATAAAGTTCTCTTTACTCTGTTTGTGCCTTTCTATGACATGTTTGTTTGATACAGACCTGTTAGTCCCAATTTCATCGCAGATGCATTACCTAGCTTGTTCAGCTGTACTTTCAAAACTATATTTGAGAAAGAGCATTCTGGTTTACAGAATATTAGCTCACTAAGGTGTTTTTGTTGTTGTTTGTTTGTTTTTAAAATGGATGCCAGGATAGCAGTAACCATGTGTTGTTAGTGTATTTCTGCAATGGAAACTGTAAATATTATCATGGGATGTGATATTTTCAGTGATGTCTTTTAATTATTGTGTTTTTGAAAAAATAACACATGAAAGATTATTATATATGCAGTATGTTTATTAATTAGGCAACATATGAGCACATAAGTGTGTTGCGAGTTATTCCAAGAGAATTTGTTGTAGTATAGTTTAATCTTGTTAAGCCTTGGGATAGAAATCAAGAGTCTTGTTGTGTGAACTATGGTGATGTCTTTTCTTGATTGTGTTGGTCCTTTAGACACTAAAACATTTATGAAAATTGATAATTTTGCACAAATATTGAGGACGTAAATTTGCAGAGTCAGGATAAAACAAAAATTGCTTGCTGGCTTGGCGGAAACTAAATTGTAGCATAGCTCTCGCTTTCATTTTCAATTAGAATTACTTGTTTCTAACAATATGTTTTTTTGTCAAAAACAGATGCTCTAAGGCAAAAGAAGGGACACACACAGGCTGTATGTTGAGTAGCAGATTGACTCGTTGGCCATTCCTTAGGAGTCAGAGCCTGCCATGCCCCCTCTTGAAGCAAATCCCAATATAATGTTTTCATGTGCTGATGACTAGGTCCAAATTTGAGCCCAATATCAGCAACTATTTTTTCAGCTATTTATGAATCAGATTTGCCACCGAGTGTGCTATTATTTCTTTGATTTAAGTAAGTAAAAGTAACATATTCTGAGCATCCTTCTATGATATACCTGGTTTTTGTTTGTTTGTTTGTTTGTTTTTGTTTTGTTTTGTTTTTGTTTTTTTGAGACAACATTTCTCTGTGTAACAGCCTTGGCTACCCAGATTTTGTAGACCATGCTGACCTTGAACTCATAGAGATCCACCTGCCTCTGTCTCCCAAGTTCTGGGATTAAAGATGTGAGCCACCATGCACAGCCATGATTTATTTTGTTCTTTGTTGGCCCTTCAAATTTATGCATGTAGATGATCTAGATTGTATCAAGAAGGGGAACTGTGAAAATAAGGGGAAAATGGGAGGGAGGGAAGAATGGGAGGATACAAGGGATGGGATAACCATTGAGATGTAACAAGAATAAATTAATAAAAAAATTTTTTAAATGTGAAGCATGGAGAACCTCTCATATAGGAGTGAAGTACTGGATACTTCTGAATAAAGCCTTCTAATTAGAAGCATTCACATGCTTTTCTTATATGGTATTTGCAGTATTTGGTTGTAGTAGTTGAGTCAGCGGTGCTAAGATATGTTCCAGATTCAAGATGATTTTCATGTCTCTGTTTAATAATCTTCTAATCTTAGTGAATTAGAAACAATGGACGCGCGAATGCTGTTATCTGTTTGCGAAAATGGATATATGTTGTATTCCATGTGTCACTGAGCCTAAACTGCTTTCTCTGTATTTGTGCAGTTATGATAGTTTCCAAGTATAGTAAAGTGGCACCAAGTAGCTGTAAAAGCAAAGTAATGCAGTTTTAGAAGGAAGGGAAATTTTAAGAGGTTTTGTACAGTTCATTCATTATTACTAATTTACATAATATTAAAATTCAAATGTTTATATAAAAATCACCTTCCATCTTCATTAGCTGTTATTCATGCTGCTGCTGCTACTTTTACAAACAGTATATGGCTCTATTTGCTTTATAACTATACATATCTATAGTTTTATATATATCATACCTTTTGCATTACAGCCTTTCATATACCATTTATGTATTGTTCTCAAACAGAGTTTTTGCCTAATTTTCTGCTTATGCTCTTTAAGAGTTTAAGAAGTCTTGCTATATAAGACATTGTATTTTTTCCTATATTTTAGCTCAGGAATAAAAATTTAATATGATGCTTCTTTTTTCTTTTTTCTTTTTTTTTATTAATTTATTCATATTACATCTCAGTTGTTAGCCCATCCCTTGTATCCTCCCATTCCTCCCTTCCTTCCGCTTCCCCCCTCTACTCCCCTTTCCTATGTCTGTGACTGAGGGGGACTTCCTCCTCCTGTATATGCTCATAGGGTATCAAGTCTCTCCTTGGTGACCTATTATCCTTCCTCTGAGTGCCACCAGGCGTCTCCATCCAAGGGACATGGTCAAATATGGGGCACCAGAGTTTGTGTGAAAGTCAGATCTCACTCTCCACTCAATGGTGGAGAATGTCCTGTCCATCGGCTAGTCTGGGTAGGGGTTCGAAGTTTACTGCCTATATTTTCCTTGGCTGTTGCCATAGTTTGTGGAGGACCCCCAGGACCCAGACCCACCTGTAGTTTTCCAGGACCCACTGGATCCTTCTATTTCCTCATTCTCCCAGGCTTCTCACACCTAAAGTCTCAATAGGATGTCCTCCCCTCTGACCCACTTTCCTGGTAGATACAGTTTTTCATGGGGACGTACACCTTGGATGCATCTTTTTCATGAAAAGCCATTTAAAGTTGTTTTGGGTGCTTTGTTCTGGACTGAAGAATTTTGTATGTGCTATCATGGTTTACTACTCTTTTCAGTAATGAAGCTGTATTACTCTCGCGAGAGACATAGGGAAGTCATAGAGGGTTGGCCTATCACATGGAAGTCAATTGGTTCAAGCCCAAGCACTATACTCAAAGACACATTTGTTCACAATGCTTTCACATGTACTTTACAAGTTCCCTTTCTTACTTACTTAAGTTAATAAAAACTAAATATTTTGTTTTAAATGTTTCCTTGATCTTGCATATGTAATTAATAGTAATACTTTATCTCTCTTTTGAATTTCAACAAATGCTATTTAGCTGTGGAATGTTGCCAATACAGTTTGTTGTCTGTTGTATTGTTTATGGACCAAGGGTATGGGACCACAGATACTTTTTCTACCCCAAGAGAACAACCAGTTTTCTCTTTTCTTTAATGACAGATTAAGTTAAAATTTCAACTATAGTGTAAAATAAGTGTAATGCAGCAAATTCTTGTGACAAAGAGCTACTGTAGTTGCTGTGTCTCTTCTCCACTCAAAGTTATTCCCTATACACCCATGCCAGGGTTTGGTCTCATATTCTCAGTATGTTATAACATTATAATTACAAAATGGTTGAAAAAATTTAGCTGCTGAATGGATTTATGAATACTTTTGTGTATTATTTCTAAGGAATTTTAGTATATCATAGCTTTCAATTGATTTTTGTATTTCCTTTTTGGAGAGTCAACTTAGTTATTTTAGAAAAATGTCATATTTCGTTCTTGATATAATGGACATTGGTATTAAAGACAATCTTATTATTTATAGCAGTCTATATGCATAATAAAGCATTCAAACAATCTATCTCCATTTAAGTGAAAAATTCCCTTGATTCTGTATATTATTCACAAATACCATGAAGTGATATATATGCCCTGCATTTCTATGGTGGTTAGAAGCAGAGTATGTTGTGTAGGCCGGGAGTTGTCTTTTATGTCTGGGTTTCCAGCACATACCATGAAAGATACTGAAATATCCATAGCAAAAAAATTCCACTTCCTTGTTTATCTCAATGCTGAAGCCTGACCTGTTGGCTTAGCCCATGTAATCTGAATGCTCAATTTATGTGTGGCCATGTTGTAAATAGTAACATAACTTACATGAATCATAGGTAACATATACTGTCTCTTTGGGCTTAAAAATATCATACTTTTTATGGCTGTTGCTGTGCAGCTAAGATAATAGGAATCAAAGTCATGAAGCGGTAATTAAAAACCCTCAGAAGTGAGCTGTTTTATTGGTTACATGCTAATTAAAGACTATAGCTGTCAGTGATTTAAATAAGCAGAAACTGTGTCAACATGAGTGAAAGGTCAGCAATCAGCTTGCATGCCTCTGCCTCCCCGTCTGCCTTCCCTCACTGCTCTTCGCAGCACTGGGGGAAGCACAGAAGAGAATCTCTCTAACTAGAGAAGTTGGCGACACAGACAGCATAAGCTTTCTGATCTGAAGGCAAGTTAGATGCATACTGAAAAAAAGATGAGGATTGAGCAGTCTCTTCATAAAGTTGCTCGTGTCCACAGAAACCCAGTGTGCGCTGATTCTGTGGACAGCTGTTCCACTCTCAGCTTCTTACAGTTGGATTAGTATTGAACACAGGAGAAGGTCTAGCATAGCTTGCTATGAAAAATGTGAATCTTTGTCTATGAAATATATATTAAAGGCTACAGAGTAGGAAAAAACTAATTTAATCTCAAAGCGTGCTTAATATATAGGAATAGTCTTCCAGAAAATGGGAAAGACACTTCATCAGATGACAGAGTAGCGAAACATTATGCAGTTTCCTGTCTTCTACTGTAGAGAATGGAATCTTCAGGTAATTTGGCCAATAACCGTGATTTGGGGGCTGTCAGCTTTTGACTACAATTTACTTTTTATATTTCCTTCAGCAAATATTCCTATCTTGTAAGTAATAGAAAGTGACTCCCATTTTATCCAACAGTGTAGAATACTGAATTTTAATTGAGTGGTTTTTGTAGAATCATGTTAAACTGAATGAAGCAAAGTAACTTAGTCCTTCAAAAAAAAAATAAGGTCTGATAATACTCTACAAGTACTAGTTCTGTCTATATCACATATGCAATACTCATAAATGATATTTAACTGTTTATGAAATTATAAACCAATTATTAACTATATTCTTAAAATGTAACAGCATATAGTTAAGTGTTTAAATTCATCAAATACAAGTTTAAGTGTACAGAATTATCTTTTATCAAATGTAGTGTATATCCATCCTTGCATGGAATCATTTAAATTGCATATTTGATAATTTCTCACTTGCACACATTAGTCAAAGACTGGAAAAGACAGTAAGTGTAAAGTGAGTGTAATTTAAGATCCGTGATGCACAGAACATTCTATTCTAAGATGAGACGTGCTCTTTGGTCATACTCAACCACAGTCTCCTCCCAGCTTTTCAGAGATCACGCACCCAACTCCTGTCCCACCTAACGTCCTGCTTTGTATTCATCCATTTATTTATTTTCTTTCCTTCTTATTTATTTGGTAATCTAGCAAGTTTAACTGTGCTGCTCGTATGCTCACGGTTGAGAGACCATCCACTCAAAGACAGTAGCCCTTTCAGGGGCCACACCCTTAGAGAAGTGGGTTTTCCTGCTGCTGGAGCAATCAACTGTTAGAACCTCCTCACCTGGGAGTGAGGGTTTGTGAGCTCCTCCTCTAGTCGCGCTAGCATGTTGAGAGGCTTGCTCTTTTGCAAGCCTTGCACAGACAACCACAACGGCTGTGAGTTCATGACTATGTCAGTGCTTTCCTGTCCAGATGAAATCCTCAAAGAATTCATAGGGAGATATTACATTTAAGAAAAAAAGTAGAAATGCTAAATAATTTTGTTAGAAAATTAAAAAGAAGCAAAGGGTGCATAATAATAATAAGTACCTAGAAAGTTCTGGAAATGAATATACCTGCTTTAGAGTATTCCACAGAGTCAAGAGGCAGTCTTCTGACATTCTATCGTTGTCCATTCACAGAAATAGTTGATCTATCAGTGACCAGTCCTGTGCAGGGTAGGTATGAGAACAGTGTGGTGTAACCCGTTCATGACCAACTGAGCGATTTATACTTCCAAATGCGTTCCAAAGAATTAAACTACAACTTTATCAAATGCGCAGTATTTTGTGTTTCAGTGGTTGGTTTTTATAAGGAAGTGAATGCCAACCACTAATGGCCTTTGTATAAGAATAGACAATATGAGCGTAGTTATATTCAATTAGGAATTATGTACAAAGTCATAACTAGGAAAACATTTATTCTCATTTAGCCAACTTTCTGGAGCCACCACCAAACACAACCTTTTTCCAGCCACGTGTTTGGTCTTCAAAAAATGTGTTTTGCTGTCACTGTCAAGCACGGTTAAGATCAAGGTGTCTTTAAGCATCTGTAAAGAGGAACCTTGGGCTATGTCACACTGTTTCATCTTATAATTGTGAGTTGTGTTTGTGTTTGTGTGTGTGTGTGTTTGTTTTAACTGAAATCTGATAAGTTTTAATTAAGTAATAGATCGTGTCCCTTTAATTATTAGTCTTGTGATTTCCAGGGTCTGCAGTACACATATATACTTCCCTGGTAGGGAAAATACATCCCCCATCAGTGTCATATGCACTTTACTTTTGCTTCTAAATACAATGATCTGGTAAGTTGATGCTTTGGCCTTTGTTCAGTTTTGTGTTATTGGGGTTGAAAAAAATTTTCAGAGACACTTGTATTTTGCATACCTTGGAGTTTAACTGTCTATAAGAGATTGTGTCTAACTTGGACACAGTAACCACACACTTAACAAATGACTTGCCATGAGTTTGGAAACGTCTTAGTTTCCCCCCAGCCCTTTGTTTAGTTTCATATCCTTACTTCCTTGAATCTGGAAGTTTTTTTAAATGAATTCTCATGTGGGACCCCATTCATTTGTTCATATAGTCAAAGAGAATTGTTTTTATTTCCAAAGCATTTCTCCCTTCTAAAATCCTGGATTAGATTAAGCAAATGCCCCATTTATATAAATAAATTTTTTAATTAAGCAGGGTCGGTAACTATGTCAAAAACAATAAAACGGATGATTTGTCAGAAATAAACTGCAAGGCATCTGATCCTTTGAACATAATTGGAAGTTTAGTATTCAGAAACAAGAATCAAAATACAGCGTGTCTGCATAAGGTTCTTAATGAGTCACAGTTTCAATAACGTCTGTGCTATTATTAATTTGGAAACTTAAATTCCACAATAAAAACTGTGCATTCCTGTGTAATTTTTACCCATGAATACTGGACAACAGGGAGTAGTGCTCTTTGTGGAGAATTTTCATAGAGTTAAAAGCTCCAGAACCAGCCAGCTATGGAGTACAGTGTTGCAAATATCTTTGTGATTTCTATGCCTCACTGTGATGCCCAAAGGTAGACTCTAGACTGAGGAGATATTCTTGGCTGCAAAGAAAGGATCTCAGTTATGGTCATCCTGGGAAAGAAATGATAACTAAGCTCCGTGCTTAGATAATAGACAGTTTCTATGTTGCTAGGAGTTGGGGGAGAGTGAGCTATGCATATGATGTGACATCAGTCAGAAATTTAATGTCTGAGATTAATTTTTATCCTAATTAACACTATTTATTATTTTATGTAGACATAATATATAGAATATATAGAAATAATAATATACACTAGATTAATTATATTATTTTAATGACTTTATATTTTGCAAATCATCATGCCCTGCTTTATCCTCTTTTTATCTGCGAACGTCATTTCCAGTGCCTTGCTTCCTCAGGGCAATTCTCTTAAGCTCTCTTACTCTCTGCTGTGGCTCTAAGATGCACAGATATAATTAGCTTTAACATAAGAGAAATGGACAGAAAGAAAATAATTGCACAGAACACTTCAGAACTATTGGGTTATACTTTTGGTGAAAGTCAAATTGGAGATACTGAATTTAAACAATACCAACAAACAAATCCTGTGCTTTGAAGTGCTTTCTCCATTAACCAGTCTAAAAACCAGTTCAGGGTCCTAGGATAAGCATGTCTTAGGATCGATTCTTTTCCTCACATTTTTCCTCCTCTTTTTTTGCCATCCATGACCCACAGTTAATTTTTTTTATTAAAGGTGGTGGTGTTAAAAGACAGTTCTTCTCTTGAGGAGGTAATCATGTGACTTTGTATTTGATTTTTTTTTTTTTTTCATCTTGGTAACTTTCCCAATTTTTAAGACAATCAGTCCTGGATGTTTCCTTTCCACAAATGACTTCAGTTGAGAAAAATCAACCTGTTATGGGAATACCATTCAAAAAATTCTTTAACATATTTAAACTTGACTTCCAATACAGGTCTATATGAGATCTCGCTAGCCGTTAGAGGTTACAATTGCAATGAGTAAATGATTTTATTCAATTCTGAGGGGAGGTCTATTAAAGTAGTGCATAATTTCAGAACAGTTCTCTGGAGATTAACATTTTATGGCAAAACCAAGCCATGTAACATAATGCTAATGACACTACCATTACAAAAGGAAATTAAAGTTGGAAGAATCTGTCAAAATATTATGAACGTTGATGAATTAAAGTTTATTGCTGTATTTTTAGAATTTGCAAAGAAATGCCCCCGGGTATTTGTAAGATGGGAGTGAAATGGAGAGAGCTATAACTGCCAGCATGTCTGTGCTTGCATTCAGCCTGCTGTCCCCACTTCATTTCTGTGGGGCTCTCTTCTTAGGCTGCCTGCTGTGGCAGGAGCGGTTCTAGCTCTATAGTTTCAGGTCTTGAGGGCTTTGATAAGTTCAGATACTTGAGAACACAAGTTTTCTGCACACTGAACGTTTTTCATGCTGAAGCTCAGTGATATCACATTTGAAGCCTTCCTTGACATGGCTGAAGAGTTTGTAGCACACAGTGAGAAATATTTCTGGTTTCCTCCTTCTTAGGGAAAGGCAGAGAAGCACTCATCTGCGTTTTACCTGTCTACAGTTTATTTTTCAAATAGGTTGTAGGAGACTTTTATATTATGCAGTAAGTTCTCTTTTTCCTTAATGAGTCTGTGGACATCACTTTTTCAACCATATTAAAATCGATGCTTATTTACCTATGAAATCACAGAGAAATAGTAAATCCATTAAGAAAACCATTTGTTTTTCAAGTCACCCTGAAACTTCCCTTTTGGCATACTTGGTGTTGAGCTGAGGGCATCACCCATACTTGGCAAACACTCTACCACTTGGACTGTGCTTCAGTGCCTGAGGTAAAAATTCTTTTAGAAACCTATTCTTGATGCTCCATGTTGATTACTGATGGCATATTTATAAGTTATAATAAGCTAAATATTGAGAAGATGATTGTAGTTTATGTTTATTGCGGGTTTATGAGTTCTGTGTTGAATTTTACGTGCATAATAAAAGCGCTGCTTTTGTGACAATAACTACATTTTTGTAGGAATCCTCCATAATTGAAGGTCACAAGCAGTGAGTCTTCACTCTTGGGTACACTATGCTTCTCCACTGTTAGGGGTTTTAAAATACATATTTTATGCTTTAAGGTTCATTATAGGGATCAGAGTCCAATTAATTTATATATAAATTACTGGCATTTTATAATGAGACTATAGTAGATATGAAAATTTGTAATTTAAGATTAAATGGGTTTTCATGTTGAGAACACTTGTTAATTATAGCCTAAAGCTTTTATAGATATTTAGTTATTATGAGTAAAATACAATATTATATCGTTGGACAAAGATTAAAAATGCCCTATAATGCAGCAAACCATTTCATTCATAGGGACCCAGGCCTGATATTGCCTAAGGAAGTTTAAGCACCTTTTCTGATGCAGAACAATGGTTGTACATAAAATGTGAGGAAGGCCTCAGTAAAATATTTGTCACACAAACATGAAGACCTCACTTTGACCAAGGACCCAGTTAAAACCACCAGGCATGGTAGTTCCTGCTTTTAATCCCAGGGCTTTGAGATGATGATGGGAGGATCTGTGGCTCCCTGGCTAGTTGAATCTGTAAGCTCCAAGCCAGAGATACTCACAAACTCAAACAACCAGGCAGATGGTGTTGATGAGGATAACACCTGAAATTTTCCTGTGACCTCAACAGGCGCAAGCACACATATGCATGTGCACTCAAACCCACATAAACACTTGCACATATAAGTCCACACACATGTGCAAATTAAAGAAAGGGTCAAAAATGTACATAAAAGAAAGCAATGACACTCATTTTTCATATGAACTTCAACTTTGAACATTTCAAATACTTAGAACTCCAATCTCTGTCCTCTTCCCCCAGAACTTAAATATTACTACAGACTAGCTGGCATGTTCCATTTAATAGCTTCTGTTGGCTAAACCAGAGTTTCCCAGATGTGTATTCTGAAACTTTATATTAAATATGTTTTAATATTGTGCTTAAGCACACGTTTTTAATTCTAGAACTATGCTGAATTGATTTTCAAAGGCATTTAGAATTTTTCTTTAAACCCTGGAAAACATGCCTTTTGAAATATTATCCTGATTTACCAACAAAACATAACAATTAGAACATGATACATTGTAAAAAAAATTTAAATTTCCATTTGTACTTCTATATTCTTTGGTGGTTAAGTATTTAAAATCTCAACTCTAAAGTGAAATTGAGAAGTAATTATGAAAAGAATGTTGTTGTTACAAAGTCTAGGGTGGGAGAGAATAATTACACATAGCTTTTTGATAAACAGTCTAAATTGTGCTTCAAAGGACAGATGTGGCTTTAATAATCCGAAACCTTTACGTTTTCAGATTAAACTTCACTTGATTGCATCACACTTGATATGTATACTTAAATCTATATGTTAAATGTTATACTTTGATATAGCACATCTTGTTTGGCTTTGTTCTTATGATCTGACAAGCTTCATTATATAATAAACTAGTTTAAATAAATCTTAAAGACATAAAAGTGTTCTTGACAGTAAGAAAAAAAAAATAAAGTACGCCAATGATATATCGGTTAGATGTTCCAGAGTAAGTCAAAGTTTTTTTTTTCATTCAAATCTCTGAACATGTGTTTTGAATAAAGCTGTAAGGCATTTTCCAGTAACCAGTGTTGTATTACAGAAATGAGTAAGGGAAAACAAAAGGAAAACATGTTTCAACATTTTATTCACTATTGTCACATACTGTTGCACATTTCCTTCTGGAAGTGAACGTGACGTTTGTAATATAAAATTTCTAAACTTAACCTTTTACATTATGTGAAAATGCTTAGAATTCCATGCCGCTGTGAGATAAGCAGAGATCAGGAATCGCTCAATCAATGTTGAAATGGGTTTCCAAACGCTTGAGACTAATTATATTACAAGTGTGATATGAATCATTACTGTCACTTTTGATTTTTCCAATGAATTCTACCAAGAAATAATCAGTGTTAGGCTGGTTATAGAATACTTTAGTGAAGAACCTAACATTTTGTGAAGTTATAACTGATAAATAATATCATCAGTTACATCAATAATTGTTAACGAATTATTGATGCATCAAAAAGCAAGAAGTTCACTTCTAAACAGGGAAACCCACATTCTACTTCTAGATTTTCCTGTTACTTTAGTTGAAAATTATCGCATTTCCAAATTCAGGAGAACAACAAAAACACATAATATATCAGGAACCCATTTGATTATTTTTCTTTTCACAATAAATTGTTGCTGGCACTAACTTCATAGAGTTGGAAGGTGGAGCATTGAGCATGTGCAGGAAATCTAAGTGTTGAACGTGCTACAAGCATTGAACACTAAGAAATAAGCTAGCAATTTTAGGGAGAGAAGTGTAATTGATTTTAGTGTTGTAGATATTTTGTATTTCTTAGAAATATTAGGTTTTGAAAAAATGAAAACACATAATTTTAAAGCTGTTGTGAGCACAGCTTTACAGAGAAAGGAAGGTATTTCCTCTCATGTAAGGACTGTTGAGATTAATGTTCAGGCTGGGACATTTTCTTCTGTAGAATTAGTTTATTAAATGCCTTTGGAAAACTGAGAGCCTGAAGTTGACGAACCATCTTAGCAGTCATTTCTCCTAAACCAGGGTTTTCCTGCTGATATGCCAGAAGATGGACATTCGATTTCATGCTCTGAGTGTGGTCAGCAGCTGGCAAACTCTCTCCCATCGCTCCATGGGTTCCCCAGATCTGACCTCCGAGGTTAGAAATATTTACGTGAATCCTGTCACTGTTGTGTCTAGGAATTTAGACCGAGAATTTATGACACCGTTTCACTCAGTGCTCCTCTGAAGAGAGTGAAAATCTTCTGAGAAGAGTGAGCATTTTGTTTCATCCTTTTCACATTTGTCATAGTAAATGTAAAGTTTCCACACAGCCTCTGCTTCCAGGGGCCTGTGTGCTGTGCGTGCATGTGAGGGAAACAGTGGCCACTTAATACCGCTCTTACTTTGGCCGTTCAAGTCTTCCATGATCCATCCCTTACCTTAATAGAGCATGTGTGTGCAGCCACATAGAAGTGCTGCTATCTTACACATATTTACACTCAGATGATACTCCAGTTTCCACAAAGTTTTGTTAAGGAAATATTTGCATCCCCGCCTCACAACAACATGATAGGGAAAGGCCAAGTGTCCCTACCCTTAGTTATTAGGGAAGAAAGTTAAGTCTCAGAGTTTAGGGGAAAAAAATGAGATTTTTGATAAAGAATCCTACATTTGGTCAAATTTTTTCTGCAACAGCAAGCTCAGTGTTTAATGTGACCTTCGCCAATTCTTCCCTGCCTCCATCCTACTGCATGTGCAGTTATTAAGGTGCCAACAGAAAGTTATAGTGTGCTCATGAAGGCATCAAATATATGAACAATGTCTGAACACCAGGTTGCTTGAGTTCCGTGATTAACAGCAGCAGCACTTCAGGGGACTGCTGGCCAACATAGAGCCTTTGTAACCAGAAGTCGCAATGTTTGCTTCTTAGGTGTATGCATGTAGGTGAATGATTGTTAGAGATGATGAATGCTGCCTTTTATAAAGTGTCCTTTGTGGGCCTAGACATTAACGGACACTAACACTGATTTTGAACCTGCTCTGTGGAAGACAGTCTTTCAAGTAACTTACAGAACTGGGTGTACTTTATCTGCACAAATCTGAGACAGATATGATTGTCTTCTCATCCTCATCCATAGGTGAGAAGAGTGGATTTATGGAGGATGTTGTCTAATGACCTAGTGTCTCCAAACAATGGCAACTACTGCATTACAATGTCCATTCCAAGACTATATATTCTTAGTCTGTTGGAATAAAGTGGCTTGAATGAGTAATAATTTGTTTCTTTCAGTAACCAGTAGATTGTCTGAGAAAAGATCTTTTCATTCTCTCTGAGTACAGGAGTAGCTTGGGAAATGTCTTCTTCCAAGGGATTTACTTGTTATTACCATGTCATTGTTGAGACTCTGAGTGTGAGATCATATTTCCTCAAATAACATCATTATTCAACTCATTCACTGATGGCCATAACATTTCTTTCTTTTGGTAAAGCAAAGGCACTCGTTAGGTTTGGGATAAGCATTATTTCTTGGAAAGGAGGAAAGGGGAAGATATTAGTAACAGGTAATCAGGAAACTTATGGTTTAGTCACTAGATTTGGTTTGCTTAATTTTATTTGTGTTATTTGTTGTAGTTTATAATTTATTTTTCTTTTTGTAATTTGATGTTCAAATAAGTCCCAATTTAGTTGACTTAGAGGAAATAAAATACATCAGGATCTATAATCAGGACGTTAGCATTTTGTGGCCTTCGAAATGATGAGTTCAAGAATATAAAATGGGCAGGTGGTTTTAATTGTAGACTAAAACAGATGCACTATGAGACATACCCCTTCACCTGATGTGTGTGTAAGCCTTGTACTCATAATGACACTTAGAGACAAATTTCAGAGTGACTGAGGCCCATAGAGAACAGCTCGATTAAGTCGTCTGAAGCATACAAATATTAATTGAGATGACTGATGCCATAAAAAGATAGTTGGTTCAGGTGTTTGCCAGGTCCCAAAACCTTTATGAGGTGCATACCATGGGAAAGGAATCTTGGTGTTGCTGGGACACATACATGAAAAAGACAGTTCCACAAGGGACACCTAGTCTTCAGAGGAAAGATACTGTGGTAAACAAATAATTATAATCTGGACGATTGACTGCCTCGCAGTACAACTAATGGGCTCTTGTATATTCTACTCACCTATTGTTTATTTGTCTATCTTTCTGCCTACTTAGTTATCTTTATGTCTGTTTTGTGTATCACCTCTCTGTCTATATACCCACATATCCTCTATCACCTGTCTATCCTTTATAAATATAAAGCATATGCATATGAAACTTTTATAGAACACCTAATAAGTGCTACATATAAGATAATGATATCAAACTATAGTCCCAGGCATTGCTTTGTATTTAAAGACAAAGAGGAACTTTTACCCCGAATCCATTTTCACCCTCATTATGCTTATATCTTTGACCTTGTGCAACCTTCCTTCAAGGTTAAGAGCTTCAAGGAAGCCTACTGGTCACTGTGGTAGCATGTAAAAATCTTGTAATTTGCTATAGTTTTTTTTGCCATATTTCAATTATTTATTATCTTACATGTGATATTATAGAGCATCAGCTTTAGAAAAACTTATTCATGTCTCTTACTGAAAACATAAGCTTTACAATATAGAAGATGGTGTAGAAGGAGTTGGCTGTGGTTTGGTTTAAATTAGTGAATCTTACAAAGAGTGTTGTCAAGGAGATGTTAATTGTTTCTCACTGCTTCTTAGGTCTTCCTTTGAATAAAAGCAAGTTGGGAATTTGTAAAATCTGAGTATTATGGCCTTGGTTAAAAGTTGATATTCTTGTGAATCTCAACCCTGATTTGAAAAGGGAAAGATCTAAGTAACTAAGTCATATGAGGGACTAATTTGATTAGTCTTATGCTCAAGTGATATTGCTACAATTTAGCAATAAAATTCTAAAATAAAATCTACATATAGTAGATATAAATATACTTCGTGATATGTTCACAATCTGAAAATAAAACTAAATATTAATCTATAATTCATGGATCATTTTTAAACTTTGAGGTTGTATATAATATGTGTCCATCTCTCTCTCTCTCTCTCTCTCTCTCTCTCTCTCTCTCTCTCTCTCTCTCTCTCTCTCTCT
>OU015748.1:94728544-94751180 GCA_907169655.1 Acomys percivali
TGTGTGTGTGTGTGTGTGTGTGTGTGTGTGTGTGTGTGTGTGTGTGTTTTGCCAGGTAATACTGGACTGATATGATGATCCAACTTTCATCCTAGGACATGGATTCCACATAAAGTCACATAATTTCTAATATTATTATCCAAATATTGACCATGTTTCTTGGTTTGGTTTCGCTCAGGCTTGTTAAATATCAATTTCCATAGTGATATACCAAAAAGGGTAATTTTTTTCTATGTCAGGTTCTTAAAATGATTCAGGTAAAAGATGCATCAATTCCCTCAATTTGAACTGAAGTTATACCTTGACCTGTTGCCTTGGAAGCAGCGCCAGTGTCATCTCATTTTTATAAGTCATGTCAGCTGATTGCTTGATTTTACAAGCATCTGATTTTACCTGAGCACCCCCTGGTTGTGATGTGGACATTTCTTTATATTTCAGCCTATGGTTAAAAAAACAAAACAAAACAAAACAAAAAGGAAACAAACAAACAAACCAAAAAAAAACAAAGCTTGCCTCACACCACACAGGAAAAAAAGCAGTTTGAAAGTTATCACATCAAAGGGAGAAATACCATGGTCTGCAGACTGTCTTAGATCTCTCCGAATAAATCAATTAAGGTACAGGCTTAATTTGACATATCATTTCTTCCAAAAGAGACCTTCCCTCCCCAATTTCCTCCTCAGAAATGTAAATATGTAATATATAATATTTTTTTTCTGTTTGGTGAAAAGATACCGGTAAAATGATAACATCTGGCTGGAGGAAAGAGCTGCCAGCTAAGGAATGGTTTCCTCTCTGTGGCTCTAACCAGCCCCTGATGCTGTGCAGATGTGCAGCCAGGCCTGACTGTAAAAGTTATAAACATTGTCATAACATTGTTCGACTTCTCTAGTATTTCCTGTCTTCTGCTTAGCACTTTATTACTAAGTCTGGCCAGCTGCCAAGTGAAATGCAGGGAGTTAGGGCCTCTGGCTTGAAATTTAAAACAAGTCTAGAATTCATTGGGTTTAATTTGATATGCGAACTCTGATAACTCACACTTGTTAAAATAAAGCTGCTTACCATTCAAGTTAGATTTACACAGCTTTGAGAGAACACGGGAGAAGAAGGGGAAAACACATTTTTCAGAACTTTCGCGTTGGCTTTTAGCGCTGGATTTTTCGGGCTGGGGTGGGGGGGGGGGGGGGAGCGATTCTGAGTGGAGCAGCTGATTTCGAAGCTGGACAGCTTACAGCAAACTTGTGTTCATTTCCTGTATTAGATGCAGTTCCCTGGGCAGAGAATGGGCCTTTCTTTCAACACTTCTGAGCACGTTCTTTCTCTTGGCTCATTTTCAGATTAGGAAGGCCACATGAGGCTCATTGCCTATACATCATAACAAAATGCTGAGGTGAAAACAAACGAAGGATACACTAGCAGACTGCGCTCTGCAGAGGGTGTCTTGTGCCCTGCTTGAACAGAACACCACTGAAGCGCCAGTATGAAGACATGTTAACCCAATTTTCCCTGTAATGTATACATGATTGATTGGCAATTTTTGGACCACAGGCTGTGGTTAGGATTACATCAATCAGGAAGCAGTAACTCTTGAGAGACCTCCCTTAAACGATCAAGTGTTTATTGGTGAAAGTGCTTGCAGTGTGTGCTGTCTTTTTTTCATGCGTTCATCGGTTCCACTCCTGTTTGAGATGAGATACACGCGTGATGCCGAGCTTATTCCTTTTATCTCACCCTCTCATTTCAAAATGTACGATGATACAAATAGCACAAAGGATACTCAAGGTCTGAATTTAAAAAAATAGAGTTGTTGAATGAACGAGAAGTGAGGAGTGGATGGGACTGCATTTGTAGGGAAAGAGTTTAATTCCATGCTGTATACAAGGAGGACAATCGCTTGTTTTGGTTAACAATATGCGACATATTTATCAATGGAGCATCACTCAGGTATACAGAGCACTGTGAAGGCAAAAATGTCTGTTAGCATCATATATGCATTTCTGGGTTGAAGGAGGTACTGGGAATCAAACTAAGAGCCTTGTTCATGCTGAACAGGCACGCAAACACCAAGCTTCAGCCTTCATCCAATACACAGATTTTAAAAGTCAGTATGTAATTATATTACATTACACCCTGTATTCCTTACAAATAAAAATGACGATATGGAAGTAAGCTAGGGGGTGAATTTGCTGAACATCAGGCCCTGTTAACTCTCCACTCTGTCTCACTCTTAGGCTAACAGGAAGCATTTCATCTGTCACGTGCAGTCAGACTCCTGGTTGGTGTCTTTGTTATTCTGTGGGTTTTCACTACAGTCATGAGCGTGCATAACTGCCGAGTTCCCAAGAGGAGGTGTTATGGATCTATGAAATTTTTGTAAGGTGTGAACACTAAAAAGCTGTCCCAAGGCTCTGCTGTTAATTTGTTTTTATTGAAGGAAAGGAAAGAATGGGGCACATGTGTGCACAGCCCTTCCCACCGCTCTGTTTTCTCATGTGTATGTGCTGCACAGAGACACACGGGCGGCATGGAAGTTACAGTTTGTAAGTCTAGAGAAGAGAGAAGCTCTGGCCGGACATCTTCCCCGGTCACTGGACTCTGAAGTTGTAAAATGACTAGAGGCACAGGTCCTGCTACTTTCAGTTCAGGACTGAAGCATGACTAAAGAAAACAAGAGGCACAGCATTAGTGATTTTTGCTCAAGTGTCCCTCACAAAACCACTGGCCCTTACTTGTATGATCTAGCTTTTGGCAATGGAATGTAAGGCATCCGGGAGTTAAATGCTGTGAAGAATGAAAAGCATGCTCAAAGCATTCGCTGAAGATGGTAGGGCAGGGCCTGTGCCATCCCGAACAGCTCCTGTGGATGCAGAGGACTCTGAATACTTAGCATCTAATATCATCCAGTTTGGGATTCACTTTCTTGGTCCACATCCCCAACAGAACAGATGTTTCCAAAGCTCCATGGGGCAGGGGGTGAGAATAGATTTCAAAATTCACTCACTACATGTATAATCAGGTTTCCGAGAGACATTTTGTCTTCATATGTTTCAGAAGACTCCATTACACAGAGCTGGTGGCCTAGCCCAGGACCTGCCTGAAGATGCCACATCACTTCCGTCTATACACTTGTTTGCTCTTTCATGAAAGTAATGGCATCTTTGTGTGTGTGTGTGTGTGTATGTGCTTGTGTGTGTGTTTGTGTGTATCTCTGTGTGTGTGTGTGTGTGTGTTGTTTTCCTCAAGCCACATATTCCTTTCGGCATCTCAGAGAAAAGGCAATATGGATTTAACAGAGTTACATATGAAGCTCAAAATATTACCTGTTATTTGGGAATGTGACTAGTCACTATGACACCTGCCCGAAAAGTTTGATTGGAAGTCATGCCTTTATTGAACTATTGAAGTTATACAGCCAGCTAGTGTTTAAACAGGTGAAGACCAACAAAAACCTCACCTAATTCTATATTCCTCCGCTCTGGCCAAATGTTTCAAGAGGAAAATGTGACAAAGGAGGCAGACATGAAATCCGGAAATCCTGGTGTGGAGCCAACAGACCTCTAGCACGTTAGGGGAGTAGTGAGAAAGCAGCTCTCTGCTGTCAGAGTCAACATTCCTCAGACAGTTGCAGAAGCTCTGAAGCCATTGGATTTGTTTGCAATGAGAGATTTGTTGTGGATTTTTAAGGAGGCCCCTGTGTGTGTGCTATGCTTTGTAAATATTGGCCTTCAGGGTATTTTTCAGTCATGCTGATCGGACCGTTATTTTCCCCAAACTACAAAGTGCAGCAAATCCATTTCCCTCAGTCCGTGGCCACTGGGATTGCATCATAGGATCTTTGTGAAAGAACAACAACAAAAAAAAAATTAGCCGAAGCCTCTTCAGAGAACTAGAGAAGTGATGAGGAGAAATAATTATATTAATATACCTGTGATTATATATAAACAAGTAAGCATAAAAGGGGTCTATGGAATTAGCTAATCATTAAATTATTAAACTAAACTAAAACATTTGATTTCTTTAAAAA
The DNA here is from genome assembly GCA_907169655.1 of Acomys percivali. Taxonomy (NCBI): domain Eukaryota; kingdom Metazoa; phylum Chordata; class Mammalia; order Rodentia; family Muridae; genus Acomys; species Acomys percivali. Next base: position 94,732,569 of record OU015748.1, read on the forward strand.
GAAATAATCATATAATAATGACTTAAGTGATCAAATAATTGCACTTTCCAATAGTATAATAAATTCTATGCACCTTTTAAATTTTCTCAAATTTATTATTGCAAATTTATTAGGAAAATAGATTATATGTGCTCACGCTTTCCAAAATAAGAATTTCATTTTTGTCCCAAGATATGATTTTTGTTTTTATAGTCCAAGCTGGTTCTCCTGTAGCAAATGACTGTACAGTGATAGTTGTGTAACAACTGATAATCTAAAAGTGGTTTGGTGTATTTTAATTAGCATTTAAAGCTCATGTTAGGGGATGTCCAACAATGACCTGATATTTGACCCAGTAGACAGACTTTAAAGACACTTCATGACTATGTTGAGGGTAAATTAATTGTAGGATCTGGCTGTTAAAAGTTTTTATTATCACTGCTTCATGGTAAAGAGATCTGATTAGTGTGTTTCTTAAACTTTCTGATTTCTTTAGGAGAACAGTTAAAAATCCTACAAACATCACTTGAAATGTATGACATTATCTCAAAAGGCAGGGTAATGTGGCTGTGAGAGCATTTCACTTGTGTTGGACCTAAAGACGCCTACCTGAGCGTGTAGTTCCGAAATGTTGGCCTACACTATCTACCAAAAGCTTCGAGAAGGCAGAATAAGAGGCAGGAGAGTACTTCCCCATATGTTGGCCATTTGGCTGTCAGCACTTGTTGTGACAGAAAAGAAAAGGAGTCTTGAGTGACTGCTAGTCTGTCTTAAAGTATGGTAATGGGGCTAATTAGGAGAGATGAGAGCTGAAGTGCACTGGGGAGGGCAATTATCCCTATAGCTTTCGTGCTGCGCTGTATCTTTCTCAGGTCCCTCTTTTGTCATTCCACAAGCATCAGCAGAATAACGAGACCTTCTAACACAACCCGAGTGACGTTTGCTGGAGAAATATAGTGGACACTAGCAGAACTCCCTTTACCTGCCTTCTCTTTGGACTCTCCCTAAACAAGGATCTGGCACATGGCTGAGGCAGTGTTTACTGGTATTGTTCAGCCTACATGAATGAAAATTAATTGTGCTTTATTATGACGAGCCCATATATCTTCTTTTGGTAAATGAGCAGCATTTTGTGTGGTTCTTTCATGTTAGGCATCATGGCAAGGCAGTAATTTAGCATACTTGAAAGGAAAAGACATCAGAAGGCCTGCAAGGCAAGCATAAAATGCATTCTCTTTTATGTGATTTAGAAAGTTGAGACATTTTAGTTTCTGTTTTCAAAGGTTTAGTACATTTTAACTTTGACAATAATTATGAAAGTAAACAGCAGGTCTCAGATCTCTGTACATTTATTTCATAGTAGGTGACACTGAACATAAGTCTCTCTCTCTTTTTTTTTTTTTTTTGGATATTTAATCAGAAAAGTTAACAGCAAAATAACATATGTTTGTTTGAAAAATCTGAATTGTTTTTGAATGGTGCTGACACTTATTCTGATATGTGTAGAACATGATATATAAAAACACCAAACTTTCTGTAGAATAATTTTAATTTTGACCTAAAAATGTAGAAATATTTCATATTCAAACAAAAGTTAAAAAAGCCTAGTTTGTGTCACTAAGGAACTCCACATGGGTCTAATTAACAAATGTTTGTGCTCATCTTTACACCTGAGCATAAAGTTCTATTGTTTTGTATATTTAATTATAATTTTACTTTCATCTGTCTTATATTCAGAAGTTTATTATGTTCTTGGGGATTTAAAAGGTATGAATGAAGTTAATGAAAAACCTAAATAAACCAAGTAAAACATATGAGGCAGAAAATACCTCCAAGTTACTAACACGGGGCTAAACTATCAACCATGTCCAGTAGCTAACTAGAAAAACTTCATGTTGCATTATGTTCCTGTGGCAAGCTAAGATTTCTGAAAACAAATAGGGGCAAAGATGTTATTGATTGGTTTGGTGAAGAATTTGCAGCTTGACCTAGAAATTCAGAGTCCTGCTGAAACTAAGAGGTTAGAAATTGTTCTCAACCCTGTCCAGGCAGAGTAACTCTTGAATAAAAACAAAGCTACCTATATCTCAAAACCAATGAATCAGAATTAATTTTTGGTAGGGCAAGACGAAACCACATTTTAAAAACATATTCCTGGTGATGATTCTAATGAGGATAGTATATAAATTGCTTATTGAGAAACACTATTATGGATGACGAAATATGCCTAGCCAAATATCATATCAGAGTAATGCTGGGTTTTAAAAGAGGGCCAACCTAAGAGCAAAAGTATAAACTAAATTTCTGCCTTAACGGGCCAATAGAGCTAAAGTTTGAATTGTAAACCTCAGAAACTAGATGCATTTAGGCTGAACTGAACAAATTCAGCCAGATACCTCCTGATGTATACTTTTTTTTTTTTTACTATATTTTCTAATATTGTTACTGGTTCATGATTGTCTTCAAGAAACTCTTTGGCCAAGCATAGGAAGCGCCGGGGCTGGATAAGATGGAGCTCAGGTGAGAATGATGACAAGAGACGTAGTAGAAAGGATGAGTGATGAGCAAGTGCAGCAAGAGCAGAGAATCCAGGCTTTTCACAGGAGGGAAAACAAACAGTTTTCCATATTCCCCACGGAAACAGCCTGCCCCTCAGGCCCAGGATGCTCTCTCATCATTGGTTTTGAAACAGAAACTAATCTCTTAACAACTGGACAAGGTCCTGCAGGTGGATGCAGGTGATTGGAAACAGCTGCTACAGGTGAAAATGAGCACATATGAATACAGTATTTTTGTTGTTGTTCTTTTTTTTTTTTTTTTGGCCAGATAGGAAAGGAAATGTTTCCCTGTGGCAGAAGCTGAGTACTAAATATACAGGGGTAATTTATACACAAGACATTCCTTTTTAGTTGAATGATGTTTCTCAAATATCTTGAAAGCAATTGCTGGAGCATTTTAAATATTCCTCTGAAACACATCCTTAAATTCTTAATGACCTGGATAAGGAAAAACTATGCCAAGTAAAAACCAACTAACTATAGGTGCTGTAACATCTGTTTTGCAAGCTAGGAGGGAGTGTTTCATTAGATTTATTCACAAACAGAATTTAACTGTTTTTAAATATGTTTGAAAGAATAAAATATTTTTTTCAGGAAAATAATTGAATTTACTTATTAGCAAATATCATGATGAATAGAGCCACCATAGATTTATCCTTTCTAAGTATATCCACACATAAAATTTTGACTAATAGCATTATATTTTGTTATGGCCCTGTAACTGAAATTTACAAATGTTACCTTTATGCAGATATTGCAGAAATATTTTTCATTATTTTCTCCTAGTTATATAGTCTTCCCTCTAGCTTTTCATTAAATAATATTTGGAGGAAAATTACCTTAGGTTTAGTGGCTGTGTTCCTTTTTTAAGTTTTTAATTGATGTATTGCCTTTTTCCTCAACAAACAATATTTTGATCATCAATTTAATGGCATCTTTTTCTGTTTGCTGAAGTTAGTTTGAAATTGTGTAATGTAACACATACCCATTTCTTTTCATTCTTTTTCCTGTCCTCTTCATTTTCGAGAAGTAAATTGAGTGTCCTTTAGTTTCAACACATCTGGGGCAACTTAAAGACGTCTAGACAAAAAGGTAATTGATAAAACTAAGAAAATTTCAGTTTGACTTATGGAAGAGTGATTTTGGGAGATCTTAGAGAAAAGCACAAGCAGGAAGAGGAGCTAAGATGTTAACTATTTGATGACATGGGCGTGGACTGTGTGGTAGAAATAGGGTAAGTTACCCAAAGGCTTCCTGTGAAACCATCCTGGGAAAAAAGATGTTACGATGTTGAGCTTCACACAGTCTGGACTCATGAGCTGGGCTCAGAACCTTGCACCAGTCTCCGTCACAGACAATACAAGAAGGGCATGAGCTAGAGTAATACACGCCTTGCCAGAGAAAATTAGAGTGACCCAATTAGAGAAATTAAGGGAATGGCGAGAGGCAAGCCAGAGGGCTCTAGGTTGGGAGAAGGTTCTGAAGGTAAAAAGATGTTTGGGTTGGTCCACTAAGTGGTGAAAAGATGAAGGTTGGGAAGAAGAAAATGATGTGATTGTCCTCATACATTTAACCTAGACGTGGCTCAGAGGAATAGAATGCCAAGATCCAAGAGCAAAGCCAATCCTAAGGAAATAAAAACATTGGTCCTAAGAAGACTGCAGGCTTGAGTAACTGATTGGACATGGTAGGGGAAGTCCTTTAAGCTCTTGCCAGTTTCAGAGCACTGAGGCCAGAGTGAATGAGGAAAGAAACCAGTTGTGGCTAAAAGATGATGTTCTTTAACTGGTGCCTTTGTCTTGGGATGGCGAGGCATCTGTCAGTTGAATACTTCAGTGCTGCTGGTTTGAAGGCATTTTAGGAAATGAAAGAAAAAATGTAAAATATGTTTTCTGATTTTTGTTTTTGTATAAACTGGTGGTTAGCTAAGGATATAGCTGCTATCACTGTTGAAAGAGAAACTGTGAAAAGAGCAAGAAACACTAAAACAAACAAACAAATGAAAAAGTGGAAGAAGGATGTATAAGGAACATAGGTACTCTCAAACAGGAAATATCAATAATGTGGAGGCTTTACGCTTGCCCTAAGTAGAGAGTGGGGAGATCTTTGGTGGTTCGACTTGTTTTCACCCATTCTGCATTCAGAAAGTTTACTCAACACATACTCTAAAAGAGCATACCATGTTGGGCCTTAGGCATTCTGAGAAGCAGTCACTTTGTCATCAAAGGGCATAAAAGCTGTCCCCTTAATCGATGAGAAGTAGCCCCTGAATGATGGAATGTAGCACTGGATGTCAAACTAAGGTCCACAAAATGAGAGTGAGAATTTTGATGTTGCCTATATAAGGCAAGCTTTAAACAGTTGAAGGAAAGGGAGGTCTATGGCCAAGAACAATACTGAAGACATTGTGAGTCTGTATTAAAAGAAAAAAAAAACCAATAAAGTATTTGCTGATATATTGGGGACAAAGAATCTGGCAGTCACCACCCACATGGTGGTATGGGGCAGCTAGGGAAGGTTTAAGGTTGCTGAGTTTGAGCCTGAGGTATGAAATAGGAAATCCACCAACTGACATCTATTGATGACTTAACATTATCCAAACACTGAGTTAAATCTTGTGCTCCTCCTATCAACCTAAACATAGCAACCACTATCCGCATTTTGAGATGAAGCAATTGCGTGGATGGCAACTGAGACAGTTTAGCCTAGTTCACTTACGCAGTGAATTAGCATCAGCAGTAGCAGGGATTGAACCCAGGCCCTTGGGCTCTAGGAGCTCTAAGTCACCACAGCTGTGCAGACAGAAGAGGCCTAGGCTAATGAGTATCAAAGGACCTGAAAATCATGGTGATACAATTCAGTGCAGATGAGAGCCAAGCAGGTCATGTAAATGTCAAGTTTAAGATGTCTATGATATGGCAAGTTTCTCACCCAAAAAGGATGGCCAGCTACTTCACCGAAGTTTCACTTAGAAAAGAAACATGGCAATACCATATTGTACAGCTAATGCCAAAAAAAAAGAAAGCATGGAGTTTTATGTGAGATTACCTCATGTTTCCAGTGTTGACAAGTAGTTTTTATTTTCTTTACTATGTAGCCCTACACACACACACACACACACACACACACACACACACACACACATACCACATGCACATGCACACACAAGCATGCACACTTAGACATACAAAGCCTGCTGCTTTGTTCTAGGTTCTGGCCTGTGTTTCTCAGTAGGAAGTTACAATTTACAATAAGAAAGACATTATCTCTTTACATATTTTGCAGCTATACTAGTGAGTTCTTCCATTTTCTTCTACCATGGCCAAAAATCAGGGGATTTTCCAATGTGGTATAAATCTCTTAATAGTTTCTGTTTTTAAGTGAAATGTGAAATTTGTGTCTTAAATTTTCTCCTAAATTTTTTGCAATATAAAGTTAGATGTGTGGGTTTTTTTTTTTTTCCTTCTGAAAATCAATAGAGAAAATCTTGGTTTCTGCCTACAGTGTGTCATCGAGTCAGACGAACTGACTGTTTACATAATAGCATTGAGGCTAAAGTTGACATCTGAAGCCAGCCTCCATGTGTTTTCAAACAGCACATGCCCTGTATCATGCAGACTAAATAATAAGCTTCACTGCTATCATTTCTACCCAGGAAAGTTAAAATATTAGTGAAGTGGTGGCTCCATTTGTTGGCATGGTGAACCTCGGTATTTGTAAAGAAGTTTTACAATAATAAAAAACTATAAAGTTGGACTAGTGCTGAAAGAAAAAAATAACATCAAAAACTTGTGGATGAAAGCCACGGAATACTATCCAACTAACACACACGTGCACACATACACATGCTCACAGAGGGACTAGAGAGGTATATATGTGTCTAGGAGGCCTATCTTTGTAGAATAAAGCCAGGCTCACAAAAAAAAAAAAAAAAAAAAAGAACAGGGATAATGAGGCCATTTTTCATTATTTTTCCCAGTGGATTTTAAAATAGTTACCTCATAAAATAAATAGTTTAAATTTCCACATTACTTTTTGCCTTTAATCTATGCCTCTGTTGCACATAAATGAATGGAGATGCCTGTGCTCTCTGTGCTAAGACAGCATGTTAGAGCATACAGAGATTGATGGAGTGGGGGGAGGGGTATGGAAAGGAATCTACAGGCCCAATTATTTTTATGTTCTTTGCTCAATTAGATGCTGCTCTGCACAGTCGTACCTTTCCAGGCATGGGTTTCTCAAACATGACCAGAGCCTGAACAGGAATGTTTCAAATCTACACAGGGGCTGACCAAGGCCAGAAATATACTTTTTGTATATGACACTCTGCTAAATGCAAGCTGCTTTTGAGTTGAGCATCAGCAGGGCCAGCTAAGGTGTTAAGCAGCAACGATGAGCTTTTGTGAAACTAGAAACTCATGTGCTGACGTAAGAGATCATTTATGGCCCTCATTTAAGGACCACCTGAATTAACTCAGCTCTCGTCCCCATAAACAGAAAGAGTCCACCTTGCTGAAGGTCTAATTACAGCTCTCAATGTTCAGTGAGTTTACAGCTTAAAACATCTGAGTGAGTCTGCATCTTGAAAGCCATGTGAAGTTAGAGAGCCAGCCTAATTAAAACAAATCTTGGATAAACCACTTCACGGAGATAGAAGTTTGATGGTTCGGTATATCAAAAATTGTTAGCAGATGTTGTTCAGAGGCCTTAGCAGTTCAAAGATCATAAGGGTTTTCTTTCTTGTTTTTTTTTTTTTTCTCCTTTTTTTTTTTAACAAAGCAAAAATATTCTAATTGAAGTTGTCAGCAGGAGTGAGAGTAATATGCCTGTATTTGATTAAATAATCGTTTATTTAACATTCGGTGTGGACCAAAATTGGCCAAGAGCAGTCAGAAAACGTTTTAGCCACAAGACTGAAAGAGAAAACAGCAAATCGACAGTGCCATCTCACTGACTCCAGGTACTGTGGCTTGATAATGTCAGTTTTTATCTTACAAACCATTCTTTCATTTGTCTTACTGTATGGACAGGACAATTTAACACTTTTCTACTTTAATTTATTTTATATTTACCAAAAAAAAAAGGAAGGGCAATGACACAAACACATCGCTAGACTTATTGCCGGAACTTTGGAAAGGAAAGCCCCATGCCTTTTTCCATTATACAAATGTAAACATCTATATTTTTAGGAGCTGGGTGTTTTATGCAAGCTGCTATCCTGACTCTCCTCGGGATGTGAAGGTTTAGCTGCATAAAACAGAAGAATGTTAAGACTAGCGTGGCCCTGTTACAACTTACAGGCACCTTTTCCTGATTACAGGATAGCTGCACGTAACTACTTCCTTCCCCTTGCTGCACAGCTGTGTGCTGCTCTCAGACAAAACGAAGGCATTCCTTTTGAAGAGCAAGGACACTCACCCCGTCCACATAGCCTCCCTATTGGCCACAGTCATTCTTTCTTTGCATCTTCTACTCCCTCTCGGCACACACACAACTAGCAAACCCTGAATCAATGAACTCCTTCTACCTTGATTGTTTCAGACTCTTAACTGACTTATTAGACGTAAAACTTTTACAGAATTGCCCAATTAGGATTTAAAACAATGTTTAGCCACGGAGGAAAAAAAATCAGTAGTGGCCAGTGCCCAAACTATCTTTTGTTCTCCGTAAGTATACCGAGGTCTGGATTTTTAAAGTAAATTGTAGCATGCACTATGGCAATTTTGCAAGGACAACTAGAGAGCCATTCATCATTTAAACATTCAAATAAAACTAAATGTTTCTTTTTAGTTCTAAAGTGCAGCTCATAACACAAATGAAATAACATTAATAGGAGCAGGGGATGGAAAGACAGAAAACAGCTGTTGCTCTCTGCCAGCGTTCCCTGGGAGTCTCTAATCAGAGCGGGATACTGTATACAGTGAGGGAAAAGATCCCTTTTGATTCGATCTGTCCTCTGCCATGCTCAGCTTTGTCGGTTTCAAGGGAGCTGGGGTGATATTCTCACATGTCATAACACTGCCTTTGTGGACATTCAGCAGAGGGGACCAATGACTGGAAGGTTTAGTTTTACAGCTGTTGCCGAGCAGGGCTTAAAAGTTTCTTGTTATCTGCAGAGTGGTGATATAACAGGCTACAGTTGTCCTCCATGGCTAACAGGAGAAAATGATGTTCTTAAATATAGCCTTTTGCTATTAACATAATTTTCAGTTTTTACTAAGATTTGCTCAAAAAACAAACTTTGTCGAATGCTTGAAGAGGTCTACATAGCTCTCTCAATTTGTCCTCAAGGATGATAAGGAAAATGACACAAAAACCCATTGAAAAAAATCAATGACAATATCCAACTATGTTCCGATCTCACTACCCTTTTAACTAGTTCACTTTCTACCCTTTGAATCCTCACTGAAATCCATCAACATGTGTTCTGCTTTTCACTTTTATGTCCTTTTCACATGTTCTAATTTTTCATCATTTTAGTATTCCTGTAAAAAGCAGGCCTCAGACCATACCTCTCTGTAAAAGATGAGTAAATTATCTTGTAGATAAGAAAGAAAAGTTCAAGAGGAATCTGTGCTAGAGGCCATCACTCAAAACCCTCAGGTCCTGCACTCACGACGGTGTCATTTCATGGAGAGAAAACTAGCAGCACAGTAGCCTAGAGACCATTGCTAGTGCTGGTTATCCTTACCATAAGATAGGTGAGCAGATGCAGTCCTAGTTTATAGAAAAATATTTGATAAGAAACGAAGGTTCAACCCTGTACCTTGGCCTTTTGTTTTTGTTGACACCTTATCAAAACAAAGCAAGTAAAAACAAAAATAAATTCATGCTTTTGACACTGCCCGGCTCCCTTCAACAAAAGACAAAAGCTAAATATTTCTTCATTTTACTGTATGTGTCACGTGTATGCAAAAGCATTGGAATTAACACGACTTCACTTCATCCCTTTGGTACTGACATTCAGGTGCATCAGTCTCTAGAAGGTCATGGCTTATTTCACCCTGTTTCTGTAACAGGATAGAAAGAGAATCTTGGAGGAACTGCATTACTGTGGCATATGTGCAGTGTTTTCCTTAAGTTTTCAGTCTATCATCACTAGGCATTGGATAGTCTATAAATAATAAATGAAAAAGAAGGAAATGAGGATAGAGGAAATAATGAAATACGTAAGATGAGAGGAAGAAAATGTTTTATAGCAAAACGGTAGAACACTGCTTGGAATCTTGTAACTGGAAGAAGAGACATTGGGGATAATTGATACTTTGTTGTTTTTCATTGTCTACTCCATTGTCACACACACGCAGACACGCACGCACACACGCACACACACACACACACACACGAGTATGTGTGTGTATGTAAACATACATGCTGTGTGATATGTATATTCATATATGTACATAGAAACATACATATGCACACACATATGCACAGACAAGAAAAAGATGCTAAGATTTTTGAACTCTTACTGTGTAACTGGTGAGGTAACAGATTCTGTGTGCATCACACTGTGACAGTTCTCAATAACTTTCCACTTCTCTTCGTTTGTTTAGAACAGAACATAGGGCACTAATGAACTAACAGTCTTTGTTTATGTGACTTCCCTGAGTATTTGAACCTTGCATTAAACCTTTACAGCTGTATGCTTAGCTAAGTCTCTGCAGGTAGAACCTCCAGCACTGTGCTGGATGACACAAACTCCAGGGCCACAGAAATTAATGGATGGGTTACAGAGAACTGTCGTCTTACAGTTGGATTTCAAGGGGCTTTTCTCTGATATTGTATATTCCTGTATATAGAACAGTGTTTCTTTCTTTTCGTTCAGTTGTATTTGAATCTTTTAATGTCTCCTGACCATATATTTAACTTCTATGTATTTAGGATTATGATTTTCCTAGCACTTGTTTGGATTTAGAAAACTATCCTGTGCTTTGGCCCTTTAATCTTAGCAAGCTCAAATTTTTTCTTAAAGTATACTTAATAAATTATTGAATGTACATAACCCATAGAGAAAACATAAGGCCCCCAAAATGTTTTGTTGCTGCTGTTGTTATAAACAGTGTTTTCTTTGACTCTGATCTGTAACCAAACAAACGACACATGCCAGACAGTGCAGAATTCAAACAAATGAGTGTATTGGCTTCTGTAGGATGCGAAGACAGCCATAGCCAAAATTGATAGTCACTAACCTAATATTTACTGTGTAAATACGAGTCAGGATCAGACACAGAACTAGGAAGGCTACTTAGATTTCCCCTTTTCTGTTCGGAACTTCATATAAAAGAAGGCTGCCTTTCTCCTGTTGATTTAGACATTCAGCCTTCCTAGAAAATAAGGACAGTATCTTCGTTGAATTTTTAGTTTCCTAACATGTACGCCATGGAGACAGTTATTGGCCCACTGAATACCTTTTGATGTCTAGCAAAGAGCAGTAAACACGTGCACCGAGATAACAAGTGTGATGTCAGCATTGTGTCAGATGAAAAGCTCTCTTGGCCTTTGAGTTGAGATAAGCCTCCAAGAGAGCTCTCTGCTCAGCTGGCCACAGGGCTTTTATTGTGAACCCTCCCCATGTTCCCTGTGTGTTCACTGAAAACTGAGGAGATGACACTGATTGAATGTCAGAGAGGCGACCGTGGCACCTGTCTTGGGGGTAGCCCTGCTCTTGGTCTAGGCTGTTTGTTCCACGTTCCCCCAGCAGAGTTTGAGCAGAATGGTGCATGTTATATTACTTCCCCTCGACCAGCTTTTGTAAGAGAGAGAAAACGGTGTGGATCGGTTTTGTCCAAACAGTTACGTGAGAACTGTAGATAACAACGGACTCTTTAAGGATTATTCACACTAAAGAGAACACCAGCTGGCTTAGACAGAGCCTTCAAATGTTTTCTGAAGCAATATCAGATTCTTTACGTAGGGAAAGGCACCCCCTCCATTTATTTAAAGAACGATTTTACAAAGGTAATACGTAGATGATCACATGTACTTATTATACATATAAATACAGGCATGTTTATATATATGAAACATAAAAATTCAAATTTTACACATTGGAAACATTAAGCTCATTTTATTTGTAGTATTTTTATACTTCTGGTAATAGTCTTTAATTTTCTCTTGACAAGTCATTTATTTCTTATATTCATTTACTATGGTTCACACAGACCTGATTTTTATGCCCTAAATTCACCACCAACACATGTGCCTTATAGTTTCTTTTATTCATATAGAACCTATCAGAAATGGTATGCTATCCCAGACCTACAGAATAAAAGTCATTATTTACAAGTTCATTGGGTAACTTGTTCTGTATATTAAAGTCTGAACAATGAATGTTAACATTATAACTACTTGGCCACAGAGAGACATGGTTTTCCTTTGGCCAATAAGGCTTCATTTGAGGATATTGCACTGGGCTATTTGGAGTTTGGTCTTCACATTTTCCCAGGGGGTTTTACAATAAGTAGAGCACACATCATAAAAGGCACTTGAGGTTCGGCTCCCACCTTATCTGTGTACAGGAAGCATATTCCAGGAGGACGGAAACTGATCTTAAGATACCACTGGAATCCTGGTTAAACCATACTTAACGTCAGAGTCTGTCCCAGATGTTCAACTGTGTGAGTCAAAGGATTTCCTTCATGGGATTCCAGGGTCTGTTCTATTTTTTGCCATAAGTGACTAAAAGAAAGTAAAGGATATAAAGGTGATTAATCATTAATTGCTTATTCAAGTCTCTCCACCTATGTGTATCAGTATCTTAGCTGAATGTGTGCATGTGTGCTTCCCTTTCTCATTAATTATATACCATGTAGAAACATTAGAATCATAAAAATCCTAGGATTGAGACATGTCTGCTCTCTTGTGTCGTTCCTCTTAATTGCTTCATGTGTATTTACCTTACCTCCCCTCAAAATTATAAACACTTCAAAGGTACAGGACTTTTCTTACATGAGGCGATAATTTAAAGTAATAAGACGTTTATAAATAAACACAGCAGAACTTACAGAAAGAGTGTAGACTTTCAAAACCACCACCTGAGGAAGCTGCCAATTTATTCAAGTTGTGCTGACTTTGGAAAGAACATTGTTGTAAGTGTTTAGATTAAGCATCAGTACCAGTAAGGGAGCCTGAAGAGCTTACTGGAGTTCTGTTAGTTCCATCTGACTTTGACCAAAAGTGATGCTGACACTTCTGGGAATAATACCCTGTCCAGGAGGACCAGTTCCCACTAGAGCCTCCCACCTGGGTCTCCTAAGGTTCTCAGATGCCCCTCCATACCCAAGCTGCTTCCTGAGGAATCTCTGCGAGCTACCTACATCCAGAGAAGAAAGACCTTACAGATGTAACTTTTTTTCATATACATTTATTTTATTACACACACCTAAAACAAACTACATACAGCAGAGAGAACCATGCGACAATCATGAGTTCTATAAATGTTACATTCATAGTGATTTGGCTATTTGTATTTGTCAGACTTGAAGTAAACATCTTTCCTGTCTTGTTGGGTCTAAATTTCTGAATGAAATTCAGTATCAATCAATGAATATCAATATTAATCAGAATGGACCTATTGTGCAGCCAAAAGCAGTAAGTTCTCTTGTCTTAGAAGTAGCTTTAAAGTTGAATACCATCCTTGGATACTACAGTGAAAGTAGTTTTTTCATATATATATATATATATATATATATATATATATATATATATACACACATATCTGTAGACATATCTATATGATCATATTCTTTGCCCTCTCTAACACCTCTCAGATTCTCCCTACCTCCCTACCCACACAACTTCATGGTCTTTCTCTATATATAAACAGATAAATACAAAACAAAATAAATAAAACCAAGACAGAAAGAAAAATAAAACACAAAGACCAGGGAATCTGTTTTGAGTGGGCCAGCTACTCCTGGTCACAGGTCATAGCCTTGCCTTGGATATATCAGTTCTGTATTCTTTTTTAAAAAAATATATTTTATTAATGTATTCATATTACATCTCAATTGTTATCCCATCCCTTGTATCCTCCCATTCTTCCCTCCCTCCCATTTTCCCCTTACTCCCCTCCCCTATGACTGTGAATGAGGGGGACCTCTTTAGTTCTGTATTCTTTTTTTTCTTTTTTCTTTTTTTATTATTTCTTTTTTAAAAATATATACAGAGGGAGGTAATCCCTCTGAGGAACAGTCATAGGGGAGGGGAATAAGGGGAAAATGGGAGGGAGGGAAGAATGGGAGGATACAAGGGATGGGATAACCATAGAGATGTAACAAGAATAAATTAATTAAAAATAAAAAAAAATTATTATTTTACCCATATTACATCTCAGTTGTTATCCCATCCCTTGTATCCTCTCCCATTCCTCCCTCCCTCCCTTTTCCCCCTTACTCCCTTCCTCTATGACTGTGACTGAATTCTTAATCATCAGTTTTATTCTCAGTACTTCAGCCTAGAAATGGTACTGACTCCTCAAGCAATGACGTTCTATGAAAGATGACTCCATATAGTGCATAGTTCGAGAAACTTAAGTAAAGATATGAGTTTAAAAGGATAGAGTTTGAGATTGTACAAATTTGGATGTTTTATTCTTTTTTCTTTGTTGGGTAAACTGTATGGTACTGGTATTGGCCTTAGGACTTCACACTTGTTACACCACTAGGCGATACTCCACCCAGTGCTGTTGGCTTTTATTTTATGTCCAGGTAGGTCTTAAATATACAACCCTCCCGCTTTAGCTTCCTGGGTAGCTGCGATATGGGGTTACAGGGTTATACTGCAAGGCCCAGGCTTTGTAATAACTGAGTAGCAGGAACTAATTAGTAATTGTGTTCAGAGATACTATATTAGCAATTTATAATAAGTAAATAAAGAAAATCGTGTTTCTTTTCTCTGTGTTATAATGACCCAAGAATTTTGATTTTTCTGGCATGCTGAGTCTTTTCACTACTTTTTCTAAAAGAAAGAGAAAATCCTCTGCTTTCTGCTTAAATATCACACGTTTAAGTTGTAAGTCTTTACCTTTCCTGGGCTGCTACTTTTGCAAGCCAAGAAGATTTCAACAGGTAATAAACATTCAAAGAAATAAAAGGGTGGAGAAGGCTCTGCATTGGTTGCTATGGAAAATCTAAATCAACAGAGAAGGCAGCTGAAGGAAACTGGTGTTTATGATGAGGACCGAAATGCATTTTAATTGTAGTTCTAGGGCAAAATTGCACCAATAGTATCATATTAAAAATTGCACATTCATTTAGGAAAGTGAGCACACCTAAAACTTGAGGCTTTGAACTCAAAGATATATTTTTCTAATATTGACATTAGTTCATTTTATTAGCTTCAACTCAATGGAAAATGTAGTTTTCAACAAAACATTAAAAACATTGTAGTTTTGTTATATTTTACTGTAAAATTCATTTTTAGTTTGTAAAAGTCCATTGTCTCTGATAATAGTCAGGGATTTTACTACCATAGTAGATTTCATAGAAAAAATAAAAAGAATAAAAAGAGTCTGATGTCCAGATTCTTTTACATAACAAAATAATTAAAAATATCTGCTTCCATACGTCTACTGTAAGTGAAAATTGTTTTCAGGGCATGTTTTGAATATTAATTTTTTGAATATTAATTTTCAAATATAAATGGCTCCCTTCTAAATAATTACTATAACTCAGACTAGTGATTCTATATTATCAAAATTTTCTCTAATGGTTTTCTGAAGTCTAAATAGCCCAGTAGATCTACCCGTGTGAACTGTGTGTTTCTGCACACGGGTCCTCTGCCTTCATTGCCATGCTTTGTGTGTGGACATTTGCAGTGATGGTAGGCTGTGCAATAATTATTTCTACATAATCCTAAACCAACTCAGGGGTGTAAAGATTCTGGCAGCATGAGCTTTAAACAGCTGCCCTAAGCAAAACAGATGCTGCTGGCTTTTAAGTTTGAAGAGGGAAAAAAAAGGTAATATTATAGACCAGGCTGTCTGGCTATTTTTCCCCTGAAATGTTTCTACTTCTTGTGAAGTACACAATGCACTTGGAGTATTGGGCAGTGCTTGGCACATCAGCAGCAGCAAACAGATAAGCAGATGATTAATTTTTTAAAAATACACATAAAATGAAGAATAGCTTTCACGTGTGCTTTTCAGTCTCTGACACAATTTATTTCTTGACTGAAACATTATTTTGAATTATAAGTCAAGATGTTAGTGGAGCCAAAGTAGAAAATAATACTTAAATAAAACCACCACTACAAGACTAAACTTGGGCACTGAAGTGAGTAGAAAGAGAAAACAGAACTATTCAACACTTATTTTTCTACCTCATATTACATCTGTAAACCCACTGTTGCTTCTTACCATTAAAAAAATTCTTAGTAAAACCGGAATTTAGATTCAATGAAATTATTTATTTAAGCGTTATATTAAATATTATTTTTCATTGGTTAATTTTATGATAAATAAAACTCCTATTACAGCTGCAAATTGTGTCCTGTATAAAATATAGAAAAATTTTCTGAAATTGTCTGTCCTGGTTTATATTTGGTTTTCAAACATAAGATCTTGGAGGGCACTTCCCTCACAGACTGAACACAACGCATTGCGTGATGGACGTCAGATTGCATCCACTCATGTTGGTGCTGTGAAGATTAGAACATTCCAGATGTGTTTTTTCTTCCATTTCAGCCACCAAACATCTTTATATTAATAAACACAAATTTTGGAGATAGTTTCAAATATATTCAACATCAGTTTTTAACAGGTCAAACTGTTCATATGAGTGTCCTCCTTGATTTTAAGATGACACATTCAAATAGGCACTCACATTATTTTCTATATGTGATCACTCCTTTTCCCTACTGTTGCCAAGGAGTATAAATGCTTTAGTGAACGCTGATGATTTTCATCCTATAAAAAATGTCAAGTTCAAGGAAGAATAGCACAGCTGCTTACAATGTGATGCCTTATAAAACAAATCTATTAGAAAGGTCAATTCCTAGAAGGGGTCAAGCTAATGATATAAGTGGAATAATTTGCTCATTTTCTGAAATTTGTAAAACTATACACATAAAGGCCCTCTGTTAGATTGACTAACTAGCTAAACTTCTGCTAAATATTTTCTTCTTTAAAATTTTGACTATTTTTTTTAGGTTAGGAAATACTTGACCTGGTTTTTGAAAATGTGAATTATTTCAGATTTTAACCCAGTAGCAAACAGATTATACTTACAAATTTTGGCTTCTTTTCTTTGGAGTAGATTAAAGGAAGATAGTCACACACACACACACACACACACACACACACACACATAATTACTTAATTATATATGTACATATATGTATAAATATACACACATATGAACACACTGAATTTCAGCTGTATATTCAACTTAATAAGTAATGTTTTCTGTCTAAGTTTATATGTATATTCATATATTTTAAAATTCAGAAAACTTTAGATGTGAGGTATAATAAAAGAATTGCTTAAGCCACTTTAAAATCAGCAAATATACAACTGTTTGGAACATAGAGTATGTAAAAATACTGTTAATGATATATAAATTAATTCCTCATCAAATGTCTGCTGATGTAATATGACACATTTAGTCTCACATTCTGGCATTATATTTTTCACATTCAGTTTTTAATCAAAGAGATGTTTATCACCTCAGTCAGATATAACCTTTTAAACTTGAAAACAAAGATATTTTAATGTTTAATTGTGATATTAAAATGTGAGATTATTGACATTTAGATATTTTAGACATATTAAAATATAAGGTTTTCAAGCTACATTTTAAAAGGATGTATGGACATATTTACATGTATTTAACTGTATGTTTGAATGTTAAAAATATGTGTGTTTAATTGAGAATATTAGTCAGATTACAAAGCAATATAAATTTGTAGCGATCATCTCCAATTAATTATTATGCATTTTCTAGGCATGACTCTACACAAATATGTTATCACCTTTTTGTTCCCATCAGTTAAATATTCATTGGTATACTTCCTGTGTGCAATCCCTGCAGTTTCATTGTATAAAAGAAAGAAATTTTCTGCAACTGGACGTGAGTTCCATAGTAGGCATAAAATGAAGTGAACCATAAAGCACTCCTTTTATCCTAGAAAATTTCAAAAAGCATCGACTTCCCCCCAAGTTTCCACTTAAATTTTTGATAAGAAATGTATTTCTTGCTGGGAGTGGTTTTACATATCTTTAGTCCCAGCACTTGGGAAGCAAAAGCAGGAAATTCGTAACAAGTAGTGAGTTTGAAACCAAAATTTTTTGGTCCACATAGTTAGTTTTAGGACAGCAAGGAGCTTCTATGTCAAAACTAGCAGACAAACTAACATGAAATATGTATCTTTGATAGACTCATGGGTCTTATCAAAATAAATCTATTACCAAAGTGGATTTATGCACTGAAATTCTTGGTCTTATGAAACACTGAAAATTGAAGGAGTGGGAATTAGAAAGCAAAAGCAAAAGAGAGTAATTTGAAGTGTGTAGTTAATAATGATGTTGTGAAAACAAATATGAATAAATTTTCCTTATGTAAGTCAGCATATGTGAATAAAAATCTTGTCATAGTTACTGAGATATACCATGTTGTCAAAGCTATTTAGCTATGCAAATATAATCTAAAATCTATTTCTTGAAATCTTCAATATCTTCTGACAGTTCAACACCAAGAACTGTATTCATTAATCTGTCATATTTGGTCACATTTGTGCTTTTTTGGGTATTTATGTGAGTTGAGGGTACTCTATAACCTAGAAACAAAATAAAATGGTGATAAAATGAGTCATGATAGATTTGTTTACATTGCTTTCCACCTACTAAAGTAAATCATCCTTAACCTGGAATAGAGTACACATTCCTATGTTCTTTATCATGCTCTTATACAATCCTTTATATGAAATTTAAGTTATATCTTTATTTAGATATTCTTGTGTAAGTGTATTTATTTTAACTCTACTAGAGTGGACTCTCTTAAGAGGTATGCCAGTCCCACTTACAAAATATGACACTGCTTTAATGAAAATGAAAGAAGGCCATATCATTTCATTC
>OU015748.1:94761137-94780953 GCA_907169655.1 Acomys percivali
AGAGAGAGAGAGAGAGAGAGAGAGAGAGAGAGAGAGAGAGAGATATTTAGCAAGTCTATAGCATAAATGCTAGTGTCACTTTGAATTTTAGTGTGGTTTATAGTTGAGAGGAATTTTAATGCATTTAATGTATTTCTATGTATTGTGTATGTTTCCCTACAGACTCCCAGGCCTTTAAACATCATTAAACAAAACAACGGTGAGCAGATTATTAGAAGACGAACAAGAAAGCGCCTTAACCCAGAGGCGCTTCAGGCGGAGCAGCTTAACAAACAGCCGAGGGGAGGTAGTGAGGAGCCGGTCAATGGAAGCCCGCTGGAAAGAAGGTCTGAAGATCACTTGAGTGAAAGTCATCAGCGAGAAATACCGCTTTCCAGCCTCAGTAAATATGAAGCCCAGGGTTCGTTGACTAAAAGCCATTCTGCTCAACAGCCAGTCCTCGTCAGCCAGACTCTGGATATTCACAAAAGGATGCAGCCCTTGCACATTCAGATAAAAAGTCCTCAGGAAAGCCCTGGAGATCCAGGAAACAGTTCATCCGTATCTGAAGGGAAAGGAAGTTCTGAGAGAGGCAGCCCCATAGAAAAGTACATGAGACCTGCAAAACACCCCAACTATTCTCCACCAGGCAGCCCTATTGAAAAGTACCAGTACCCACTTTTTGGACTTCCTTTTGTACATAATGACTTCCAGAGTGAAGCTGATTGGCTGCGGTTCTGGAGTAAATATAAGCTCTCCGTTCCTGGGAATCCACACTACTTGAGTCATGTGCCTGGCTTACCAAATCCTTGCCAAAACTATGTGCCTTATCCCACCTTCAATCTGCCTCCTCATTTTTCAGCCGTTGGATCAGACAATGACATTCCTCTAGATTTGGCGATCAAGCATTCCAGACCTGGGCCAACTGCAAATGGTGCCTCCAAGGAGAAAACAAAGGCACCATCAAACGTAAAAAATGAAGGTTCCTTGAATGTAGTTAAATCAGAGAAAGTTGACAGAAGCACTCAAGATGAACTTTCAACAAAATGTGTGCACTGTGGCATTGTCTTTCTGGATGAAGTGATGTATGCTTTGCATATGAGTTGCCATGGTGACAGTGGACCTTTCCAGTGCAGCATATGCCAGCATCTTTGCACGGACAAATATGACTTCACAACACATATCCAGAGGGGCCTGCATAGGAACAATGCACAAGCGGAAAAAAATGGAAAACCTAAAGAGTAAAACCTTAGCACTTAGCACAATTAAATAGAAATAGGTTTTCTTGATGGGAATTCAATAGCTTGTAATGTCTTATGAAGACCTATTAAAAAATACTTCATAGAGCCTGCCTTATCCAACATGAAATTCCCTTTTTTTTAAAAAAATTTTTTTCTTTCTTTTGA
This sequence comes from Acomys percivali, assembly GCA_907169655.1. NCBI lineage: Eukaryota > Metazoa > Chordata > Mammalia > Rodentia > Muridae > Acomys > Acomys percivali. The sequence goes on from OU015748.1 coordinate 94,762,523, forward strand.
TGAGTAGGTTACCAAGATTTTAAAATGAAACATATGGTCAGTGAGAAATAATGGAAATGATACACAATTAAACAAACAAAGAAACAAAAAAACCTAGAATCAAAACTATCTCACCTAATATATACGGGGGCGATCTCTATACAGAGGCCCACATAATTATAGCTATTTTGTTTGTAAAGACACAAATGCTGTCTAGAATTTGAAAGAGTTTACATACTATCATAAGAGAGCAGTATTAGGCTGGCTATTGGCGCATTAAAAAACAAACAAACAAACAAACAAACAAACAAACCTGTAATCAGTTACATCCATTTAAAAAATATCATGCAATCCCAGCCAGTTGAGGAAAAAATGAATTTCCGGGGCAATGGAAGGAAAATGGCGCCCTCTCTTTGATTAGGCTCCTCTCATTGACCATGTTTCAGTTTTAGACCTCGAAATGTGAAGTGTGGTTAGGCTTGTTGAGTGAGCAGTAAGAATCATGACAGTTGGGGGCGCACTGTTTTTGGCCAGCCCTGCCTGTACATACACATACACACCCTCTTTGATATTTTTGTCCTTTAGATGTCCCAAGTACTTGGTAGTCATTCATTTTGTTTGCCGTTTAGATTCATTTTGTTCGAATATATCCACTCTTAAAGACAATGTCCTCAATGCTTATGTAGTAATTTTATTTTAGCCAGGTATTTCTTTCGTGTTTATGATGAACTGGTTTGGAATTTTTTTTTTTTTAAAGCCTCCTGTTGGTCACTAATCTCACTTGGCACATTGTAACTAAAGGCATATCCCCTCACTTCAAAAGATGAGATGAATATTAATGTCAGGCCATGGCTTTAATTTGTTCAGAACACACGGTATTTCTCCATAAGGTAACCTGCTGTATTTATTTATTTTCTTTTGGGTAAATATAATTTCCAAACGTTGTGGTCAGGCAGCATGCAAGGTTACGTTACCACAGACTGGCAGTTGGTATATGTACCAATGATCCCTTCATTAGATTTATACAGGTTTAGTTAAGTAGCATTAAATAGGATTCTTAGAAGTATCTCTTCATAGTACTTTTAATACTTAAGGCTTTGTAAAAAACTATCCACGAAGGGAGAGCTCCTCAGCGTAACTGCTCAGGGAAATAGGGCTAAATAATTGAACATTAAATAATTGGTTTAAGGTGCTGTTAGTCGAGCCTCAATGCTTGCTACAAGGATGTATGTACAAGGACTGACTTTAATAATTTGCATTATATTGTCCCAACCAGTAGTTTATTTTTTGCCACGGAGATGTAGACGATATTACAAGCTACTGGATGCACTGTCAGATTAACTTATTTCATTAAAGAAGTTGGGAGAACAAATAGGAAAAAAAACTTATTTTTCTAGTAAATATTAATGTATTACATTTCAAATAATGGTGCCTGACATATTGAATAATTATTTTCTACAGTGTACGTATGCAACAAAGATGTTCCATCATGCATTAGAGTCAGTTCTGGCTCTGCCTAGCTGTTTACATTTGCAAATGTAGCAAACAAGCAAACAAGGTAATGAAGCAACTATTTCTATTGCAGTAGGTATCTTTAGTGTGTATGTGTGTGTGCGCGTGTGTGTATGTGTGCATTACAGTTGTAAACGGTAACATGAAACAAAGGAAGTTCTCAATGTAATGGTGTGGAAAACAAGAAGGAAATGAAAATATTTTTATGCCTACTTAGGATAAAGGGTAGCACTATTCATTCCAAGTACTTTTTTTTTTTATTTTAAGCTCTTAACTCCCATTGTTATGCTTAAAATGATAAACATATATCCTCTTTTTATTGCTTTGTTGATGTTTCAGATGAAACATTTCAGAAATTATTTTGAGAAGTGTTGCTGGAATCTGCAGCACTGATGTTTTTATTGCATTCTGTAGTCGCATTTGCACTCCATTTTTACATTAATTCCCAGTTGCTTTGTATTTGTTTTGTTTTGTTGGGTTTTGCTTCTTTCTCACAATGCAGGAATCTCATTTCTTAGAGTTGGATGGCAGGTAGAGTTAACAATTCTGTGACTGTTAGAGCAAATGAAGTTAAACATATCTTCCTGATGTTATGTTGTCATCATCTTCATTCTTGCATTTTGTTTGTTTTCATGTTTTAAAAAAAGAAAAAAAAAAGGAAAAAAAAAAGAAGATCTAGAGAAAGAAAAACAGGACTAAGTCCTCTGCTTTGGTTTCATTGTTAAAGGACCCTATTCTGATCTCAGCTGTCTGTGGCGTAGCTCTAATATTCACAAGAACTGAAAAAAAAGAAAAAAAAAAAAAAAAGAGGTGGAGTGAGGAGCTTTGACATTCAAATGACTTGATACAATTTATCTTTCTTAGGAATTTTGGTGTATGCATCTCAGAATATAGTGGCATATCTGAGAGGTGACAAAGATCTAAAAAGAAGATTTCCCAAACAACAATATTTAGCAGTCTTAGTAAAAAGAATAATAAAATGCACTGTACTGATCCTCAAGGCTCATTATATATGGACTGCACAAATAACAAAATACCAGAAATTTGGTCAAGTTGGGCAATATTGCACATTACATCTTTGATATCCTTATGCAATTTCTTCAGTGTGTTAGACACAGTAGATTTTTCATTGTTGGCATACATGCCTTTTGTTTTTCATTCCATTATTTTTTTCCTCAATAAAACATAATAGCAATGATTAGCATTGGAAATACATATCACTGTGCTTGGAATATTTATGGTCAGTCTACTTTCAGTAGATTGTTTTTGGATAGCATCAGCATGTTAGATCTGATTTCGTATTTCTTTATTATTAATTACTTTATTTTCATGTTTGTTTATGTTATGGATATTTTGGTAGAGCAAAGTTTGGGATTAAAATGATGGACATTTATAATAACACTAAAACTCTCCTTTTTTGATGACCTGAAGCTTTGATTCTATATTTCAAAATGTATTACAAAGATGACTTTTATTTTTGAAAGCATTTGAATAGTTTTGTCTTAAATTGTGAAGGATTTTAAGTGAGCTACTTAGGTACTTGACCTTTTGCAAGGACTTTCAAGATGATTTTGTAACTTTATTCTCTTGGGAAAGTCTTCTGGAACACCACCTAAAGCAGTACGCCATTTCCAACCTGCAGGTCTTTTCAAACTACTTGTTGATTTTAAATTGTGCTCTGGCTCCAACCATCTCATGCACACTCTTCCTTTTCGTACATTTCTCTCGTTTTCACTCACCCCCATGAAAATACTGTTGTTTGATATAACAGCATAAAAAGCCAGCCCACCTCGGAAGATTGTGGATTGAGAGAGACACTACAGGACTCTAAGAACATGAGAAAGGGATGATGGGGTTCACAGAGTTAACACACGCTCTCTGGTATACAAACAACAAAGAGTTGCCCAGTTCTCTCTACATGACCTATTGAGATGTGTGTTGTTGTTTTGGGTTTTTTGTTGTTGTTGTTGTTGTTGTTTTTGTTGTTGGTTTTCTTTTCTTTCTTTCTTTTTTTTTTTCTCTTGTTTTGTTAAATCCACTTTTAAGATAGTGATGTTCTGTTCTAAACTTTCCTCTTTTAGTAAAGGTAGAGTTTAGGAAACAAGCATGGGGATTCTTTCTGAGATAATAATGAGAAGAAGAAAATGGTGATTATCTTCAAGAGCTTTTTGTGGAAGCCTGTGGTAGCACATCCTGTTTATGATTGCACATGTGCACATAATCTATTATGATCTAATGCAAATACAGCTCCCAAAACATTAAATGTATATATTTTTTAAATGCCTGGGGAAATGGTTTTTCATAATAAATTGAAGATGATCCATATTGCTATCAAAATACTTATTACCCTCTTGCCGTGTGGCTACAAAATATCACAAAGTGACCTGTCTTGAGACTTGTGTACTGTCTGCCTACTTAGTTAACAAACATTAACACCTTTTTGGAAGTGGGGACATCTGCCATCTGGAGGTGGAATTGTGGAGTGAATATGCTGGTGGTCTGGTGGTCATAATGCATGCTGCCTCTAGGCCATATGCCAGCCTCTTGCCCATAGTTGAGATGAATTACACTGTCTTTGGTTGAAGTGCCCCAGCAAAAATGACCACGTGTCATCTTTGGTTACCCAATATGCAAAAGCTTTCTGACTTTGCTAAGATAAGTAGAGCTGAGGAACTGTACACCATCAATATCAGCCTAAATGTACTAAGCAAAGTTAGGTACTATTAAGTGTACCAGGCCACTGACTATTAACCGGCAGTGATTAGAAGTAGCCCAGTGGAGATCAGCATTCTCATAGGTTTGGCTAAGGGCAAGAGACATTAGCTTCTTTGCAGAGTGCTTACTTTTGCTTGTTGGTCGCTTGTTCAGAGTGTTCTTGTGTGTTTCTGGTCACAGTGCAGCAGTTTCTAAAGGATTTCCACTTATTCACAGTCATTGGACCTTCTGGAGGATGATAGATAGAAATGTACCAAGGCAGGGATGAAGAAAATGTGAAAATCAACAGTAGTCTACACAAGGAAATAAATAAAATATGCTCATGTGTTCTCTTGGAAAGTATGTTTCTCTTGAAAGAAAAGCTAGTGTGGTAAGCTTAAACTATCCTGCACCAGAGCAAAGCAAGAGTAATTACCATAAAAAAAATGTTTAACCTTCCTCAGACCCACAATTCCCAAAACTGGATCCTGGTGTTAGCCCTTTATTTCCTCAATACAATGACTGCGAAATATCACTCTTTCTTTCTGTGCCTCAGGTTCCTCAGCTGTAAAATGGAAAAGTATATTAATAATAATAATATTAATGTTAAAAATAATAATGGTAATGTAGTACTTCTTTGTAAAGCACTTTGAGATCCTTGGTTGGAGGGCACCACAGGAGTGTCAAGTATTATTATGTGGCCAAGGGGGTTATTTAAAACTCTGGTTCCCGAGGGCCAAGAAAGTTTGGCATCATTTTTATTAAAGATGAGCTGTAAATATCTTAACTAAACAGCCTATAGTGTTGGCTATGAAGAGGCAAGACTATAACAAGGCTGATAAGACCATAGTTTCTTAATGGCTACCAATAAGGCACGTGTCACAATAACAAATGCTGAATTCTTTAGGGTGTAATATTTGACAACATGATTGATCTGGGGGTGGGGTGGGGTGGAAAACATCTCCAAATGCCAATGTAAAACTAACAGCAATATTCACCAGCAGAAAATGTCTTTCATATGGAATGATTTCATGTTGATAAGAAAAAGCATTCAATCTGTAGTCCTGATTTGAACATCAGACTGTGGGGTATAATAGTTCTGTTCTTACAACACATGGATTTTTTTCATTTTATTTTATTTTGTTTTCATAGTGCATGTTCATTTCTAATCACAACATGTTCTTGGTGTATTTCTTATGCAAACAATCTTCAGGCAGCAAAGATGTCTGTTACATCTAAACTTGAATAATAAAGTTTTACCACCAGTTATCCATGACGGCTTTGGTATGGTTTATATGGATTCACTTTCATCAATGAAGCAACAGAAGCTACAGATCCTTGTAACATATTGATGGGCTCTGAATTTAAATTATGAAACTGAAACCAGATCACCATTTAAAAAATATATCACTAAGACTTATTAAACTGCATTCTTTCATCTTGTTTTTTCTTTAACCAATCTGTTATAGATACATTTTCTGCTAAATTCTTTTTAGGAAGAGTCTTAATACTCTTTTGTTTATTTCAAAAACGTACTGAGTATCAGACATTGAACATTGAGTATTAATCTGCTAATAATTACCTTTCAGTATGTAAATATTCCTTTTTAAGAAATATAACTTTGATTCTATTCAGTATATCCGTATGCATGTGATGTGAAGATCCTGATAAATATCTCAAAATTAAATTAATATTTTTAAAATGTTTTTGCTTGTAGTAGCATTAATGAGAACAGATTCCCTGAAGGGGGATTTTGAAGGAGGGAAGAGGCAGGTAAAATCCAGATAAGGAAAAGGTGTGCAAAGATGAACCTTTTTTACCTAAAAGGAAAAAATAAATCACTGCAAAGCAGGTCATAAAATAAATAAATACCTGACTGCTTCAAGAGATGAGTTTCAAAAGTTTCAAAATGATTAGTATCTACTATGCTTGTGCAATTTTAATTGCTTATTTTGGTGGACACAAATTAAGGAACAAATCTTTCAATTTTTTTCTCCTCCTTCATTTTTTTCCCTTGTCTTTTGTTTTGGAAACAACAGTAGAGTCTCCTGGAGGGGCTTTCCGAAGGCTAAGGAGTTTGATTCACAGCTGTAGGCAGTGTTCTTCAGATAAGTGCCGGAACATCACTTAATGTGATTTCTTCACCTTATATGGAACTTCATTTTATTCCCCCCACCGGAGAACACGTTTCAGATAAAGTTGAAAGTCGTTGGTTCTTACCAGGACTGTCAGAATCGCACTGAAGAGAAAAATGCAGCCACCAGCTCTTCAGCATTGTTTTAACATAGGAAGTGAACAGGGTCACCCCTCTGTCACCTCTTTCACTTGCAGCCTCTGTGAGGGCTCAGTCTGCAACTGAGACACTGAGCAAGGAAGGAATAACTCTGCCAGGATAAAAGCAGCAACGGACAGGCTGAGAGCAGGAGCTCTTTTTGTGTGTGTAAAGGAACTCTTTTTTTTCCTGACACAGGACATTGCCGAGGGAGACTGCTAACTATGGGTTGCCAGAAGAAAAATTGGACAAAGGAAATTTTATATGAAGCCTCCTACTTTATTTAAACGTCAGCAGCAGAACTTTTTTTTTTCCTTTTATACTTGAATCCTAACAAAACACTTGCTCTGAGTCCATTCCACCCCTAGGATGGCCAAGTGGGATTTCTGGAGCCTGAACCACGGTGAACTCTGATAACTGGCAGGGAAGAAGTTTGACAATGAGTGAAAGTAGCTATGACTCCCAGGTTTTGTTTAAGATCCTAGTGAATAACGAGCTCCACCAGAAAACCCCACAATACCTGTGGCTACAAGCATCTGCCTGATCTCTCACCTAGACTTGCTTATGGGGGAAAGTGCACAGAAGACAAATATATCCTTGGTTTTCGTTTGTTTGTTTGTTTGTTGTTTTTGATGCACACTACAGGTCACTTTATACCTTTGCTTTCCGTCTTTCTGTCTACCTGTCTGGGTCTGACACAGTCTTATCAACACATCTCCACTTCCATGTATAAAAATGGCAGAAGTAGATAACAATTCCTGTGCAATGATGTCTAATATGCTCTCATGTCCTGTCCTAATGAAAATCACAAGAGTGGGGAAACAAAGCCTACTGGTAGACAGGATATTCTATGCTATAGTTTATCACATAAGTAATTACAACTCTTTTTATTTCTAAACAAAAGGACTTGTAGTTAAATCTGGATTTACAGTTTTCCCACAGTGTTTGCGTGGGATATCTCTACTTAAAGATTATCCTCCATAATTGCAGTAGTGTTTAAATAAGATGCTTCATGAAGCAACAGCTAGGTCTCTTGACTTTCTATTTGAGAACAGTGAAAAAAATTAAAAATGTAATTTTTCATATAAGTAACAAATCAGAGCATAATATAATACATATGCATATATAATATCACTATATATGCATATATCACAATATAATCCCCTACAATTATTTTCTTGCATAGAAGGATTAATAAAAAACTATCCTGGCGAGCAGTGATGGGGCATGCCTTTGATCCCACAATTAGGCAGGGGTAGAGACTGGCAGATGTCGTCTGTAGTCAGCATGGTCTACAGTTCAAGTTTCAGACAGCCAAAGTTACCCAGAGAAACCCTGCCTTAAAAAACAAAAATAAAAAACAGACCAAACAAACAAACAAACAAAAACCAAAACCAGCCCCCAAAACGCTTTTGATGACTTAAAGTTATCTCTAATTCTCTTAATCGTATTTTTAAATTAGCTTGTACTTTTGTTTTAACTATAAAAACAAAAGGGTGTATAGCATTTTTGTTTTATCATAATATATCTTATGAAATACGTACTGCAAAAATGCAAGTTTCCATTGTTTTTCTTATGGTTTGAATGAGGAATTTTTTTTTGTTTTGGTGGTTTATTTGTGTGATGAATTCTGAATATGAACTCAGAACTGTAAAAAGGCAGTAGATATCACACACCCACACCCACAATGCTAAAATGTGATGCATCTTCCATACTTCCACACAGGTGTAATTAAGTGTAAAATTTCAGGGCTATAAATATACATTCAGATGTCCTGAAGGTTCCGGTATTACATTTAACTTCATACCTTTTAGTATTTCTGAACAAAAATATCCTCCTCCTTCTTACAATAAAATTATATTGATACTTTAGTAACTACTTTAATGTTTTGCCTTCTTTAATGAAAAAGTATCATATTAAATAGAAAAGTTTTGAGATTGTTTAATAAAACAATAATCCCCAAGGAGCACCTAAACACAGTACCTCACCTCCTATAGTGGCTAAAGTACGTATAAAACTTGAAATTGTAAAGTGAATTTTAAATAATTCACACAAGTTTGAAAATAAAATCACTTTAGACCTTCATGTCATGCTTTTTTTGAAAATTGTACTTCTACCATGAATGCAAACATTAAATTACAGAAAATCTCAAAGTCGATGACACATGTTTTCCATGATTGTAAAACACGATTACACTGGGTATTGTTCCCCTAGTGCCCAATGACCGCCAATGAGACTCTGGTGCTCTCAAATACAGTGGAAACTTTTCTATTTTTTCTTTCCTTTCTATGAATTGGTGCCAGCTGGTCCTGATTTCCACGACAGACTCATATTTTAAGAACTACATGTAAGCTTTACCTTCAATTAATGTTGTTCACAAGAAAAACATAGTGATCCTGTGTCAAGTGATGTCTTTGGGCTCTGAGCCAGTTCATTCCCTTTTAAACACCTTACTAACAGTATATGGTTCAAAAGGAAATGGGTTGCCATTTGGTTTTGAAGGCTTTAGATTCTTCTTAATGGAGTGTTTCAGGGAGGGTATCAAAAATACTGTCTTATTAAAATGCGTTGTAGGCATAACTTCCAAGAGAACACCATTTACCACAAATCTGTATCCTGAGTGGACTTACACACTGTAAACTGACTAAGTTTAAAACATACCATTTCACTCTAACCAAGACAACTCTGTCATGTCTGCTTCCCTAACTACACATAGGAGCAGAAATCTCCAAGCCACTGACACTTAGCTTCCTTTGACTTTCCTGTCTCAAGCAAGATAACCTCAAATGCAAACACTAAAATATTTTACAATTTACAAGAAATGTGCTTTTCAAGACAAAGGCTCTGTCTAACTTAAAAGAATTTATAAGATCTCGTTATAATAAAAACATATACATCCAATGAATGAGGACTATTTGTACACAAATTTGTCCAGTATGGTTTCATAAACTATATCCCTTAAAGTTAGGCTAAGTAGAAAATAAAACTCAGCATTGCATAAATATTAAGATATTGGAATATGCTTTGATTTTTCATGTTCTATGGGAAAAACAATAAAAAAATATAAAGGAAAGGGACATCCATAATCTTAAAAGTTTTTTTAGTATGCTAATTTCTTTTTTTCCCTTCCACTTTTTTATTTTTATTTTTTATTTTTTTATTTTTAATATTAATTTATTCTTGTTACATCTCTATGGTTATCCCATCCCTTGTATCCCCCCATTCTTCCCTCCCTCCCATTTTCCCCTTATTCCCCTCCCCTATGATTGTTCCTGAGAGGGATTACCTCCCCCTGTATATGCTCATAGGGTATCAAGTCTCTTCTCGGTGACCTGCTGTCTTTTCTCTGAGTGCCACTAGGTCTCCCCCTCCAGGGGACATAGTCAAATGTGAGGCACCAGAGTACATGAGAAAGTCATATCCCACTCTCCACTCAAGTGTGGAGACTGTCCTGTCCATTGGCTAGATCAGGGTAGGGGTTTGAATTTTACTGCCTGTATTGTCCTTGGCTGGTGCCTTAGTTTGAGCGGGACCTCTTGGCCCAAATCTGCCTATCATAATGTTCTACTTGTAGGTTTCTAGGTTGAAGAATAGCCTCATTGTTTCATACAGATATACCACAATACACAATTCTGAGCCCTACTGATGAATGCTCAAAATCCAATCTGACAGTAGAGAGGTTCTTCATTTTTCTGTTTCCATCTTACCTTTCCTCTTTAAGAGACTTTCGTATATACACTATTACCATACATTAATACATGGTGAGATTTTGTGTTTATACCAAATAAGTTTACATGCTTTTATTCCTTTACATTTTACTAAATATACAGCATCTGTATTAAATGATGCTATTTACATCCTCATACCATTAAGTTAAATATCTAAGGCTGAAAGGCCACAGCTCACACCCAGACTTAGTTTTCAGCCTTCCAATATTTTCCAAGTTGATGGCCCAATCAAAATGACCTCAGCCATAAACATTTCTACAGGTTGTACTGGCTATATTTTATATGGGTTTTGTATGCATGTTAGACTATTATAATGACTTTGGTATAATGGATTTAGTAAACTGAATTGCCCACCCAACAAGACCAACAAAACAAATAAACAAACAAAATCGATATTAGATCATTTAATTAGATACAACACACTTCATAGTCTACTACTAATAATAAAAATTGTATTTTAGTTATTATCCTTATATATTTATAATATATATTTGCACTTCTTTTAGGCAACTACATTTTGTAACATGTAAGTAACCAAAGTTCTTAGAAATATTAAATTATCATTATATTCTCTGGCAATATAGTGTGATCCATAACATAAAGTAAATTTTAGATCATACTTAGCAGGACACTAAAAGTCAAACAGTCATCACTTTTGTTGCATTTCTATATTTGGTAATTGTTTCTTAATACAATGTAGTATCAAAGATTAATCTAAAACAAATGTTAAAGTGTTTATTTTTTCCACAGTACATATACTCTGAAAATGAAAGTTACTTTTGTGAGTCCCTTTATGAGTTACCATTATATGAAACAGCACCAATGTACTTTTTTCGTAGAACACAACAAATGATTTCTATTTTCCAGACTTATAATTTAAATCCAATTCATACACTATAAATATCAGAAAATTTAAAGAAGAGTCCTACTTCCAGTTTGTACTGAGTAAGAAATACCACAACAAGGAAAAACACAAAGACTGAAAACTGGAGTACACAAAGTACATTTACAATGAAACATAAACATATCATTTTGACATTTTGGAATGAGTGATGTCCCATGAAAGTCTCTACACTCAGACAAAAGCTTTTTTAGTTCCACTCAAGATTTTATGAATTCTTATAACTTGCCTTTCCACAAAGCATGGAGAAGCAGAGCAAAAAGTCCCCGCAGGTGCAAGATCTTTGCAAGATTCCTGCTTAGGGAAGTAGAACAAAATGATGATGTCTCTACTCATCATCATTGCTATCTGTTTTTAGAAGTCCACTTGTTGACTTGATTTTAAACTCCAGACAGAGGATACTGATGCTGCATGCTTCTAGTTCCGAGAACATCTATCTAGCTGTCAGAAGAGAGCATGTGAAGGAAGAGAGTGTGAAAAGTATACTGAAGGAAATTTCTGACACTAGACCTGGAAAGACAGATCTTAATTCCTTCTTTGTTTTAAATCTCTAACACATTGTCTACTTGTAATAAACATTCCATAAATACTTCTTTGAGTTAAAAAATGATTTGGTAATAACCCCTTAATTTGGAATTCTCCTGGAATAAAAGGTTTTAAGAAAACAAACATCAGAACACAAAACTAAACAAAGCATGGAAGAAACACTTAAGAATTACTTTAGGATACATTCTCTAGAATTTCAGTTTTCAATACATTCACTACACCCATTTTAAAGATAGTAGCCACCATATATGTATTGAGGAGATCATAAAGACCAAATGGACAATACTTGGTAACAAAATTTTCATACGAAAAACAACCATCGAACATAAGTAGGCTCACTATTTGTCATTTTTATGACCTCCAAAATATCTTTGTTAAAATCTAGTCTTCAAGATAGAAGTATTAGAATGTGGAGTCATTGGTACATGCTTGAGTTACCAGAGTTGAACCTGAAAACGGGACCATTTAGTTTATAGTAGACCTCAGAAATACCACACAGTGTCCTTTGCACAGTGTGATGACACAGAACAACACATACCAATAAACCAGGGCATGGATCCTTATCAGACGCTGAATTTGTGACAATAAACACACTGTAAGGACTAAGTTTTAGCTGTTTATAAGCTAGTCTATGATGTATCCTTACAACAACACAAAGACATGTGCTGAAAGGTCACTTTGGAATCAATAAAGGCCCAGTAAGAGGAATGAGTTTCAAACAAACATCCTGTGACATGTTCCCACATTTGAATGTGGACAGTCGCTGAAATTTTGGACAAATGTCCACTTTTATTAATTGGTACTTTTTTTATTTGTCAGTTTTCTATTATAATGTCATACTTCTATCAAAACTTTATTGATCATTTATGTTATGAGAACCGTAACTCTTCCCTTTCAAGACAGATACCTGTAGATAGAATCCTTATGATAAAAATCTGGAACCGTGCACTATGGTACTATCACTTTCTCTACCAACCCCACATCCAGCCTTTGTAGAAGGCCTGCACATTTTACTCCATATAAACTATGTAATCTGCAACTTACTATTATCCTTTCAAATGCCTGCCCCAGTTTTGGTATCTTTCATCAGAAATATGTCCTAACCCCCCCAAAATATGGCCCCCTACTTGTATATCATTTCTAGACAGTTGATAGCATGCAAACACAACCTCATTATTTACCTACATTAAAACTTTTGTGCTTCCTGATCAGTTTATAGAATAGAATGGATGTGGTTTGCATTGTAAAACTTCCAGTGGATATTCCCATAAACCCTGATGGCTTCTTATTCCTTGCTTAAAAACTAAACTGTTTCTAATCTCACAAAGAGGTCTCCTCTCTTACATTAGTTTAGCATTTCCCTTGATTTTGAATGTTCGCCTTTCCTACATTTATTTGCCTATCTGTCTAATCACTGAACCATCAAGACTCATATCTGAAATTAACTCCTTGAATGACTTCCCTGAACAGGGCCCTGACATTCCCCTCCAGTGGCTTTTCTCGACCATGTTTATCTTGTTTATATCATTGTGAATTAGCCTGCCTCCCTATATGAACCACAAGGGAAATATAGAATTAGAACAGCTCTTTCCTTCCTCTTCTCTCCATACCTCTTTCCCTTCCCTTCCTCTGTGCCCCACTCTCCTCTCCTTCCCTCTGCTTGACTCCTCCCCTCTTCTGCCCACCTTTCCCCTCCCTTCTCCTCTCCTTCCCTCTCCTCTCCTGTTTCCTTCCCTCTCCTTGACTCTTCACACTTCCCTTTCTGATCTCCTTTACCCAGTTTTCACTTTCCTTTACTTCTTTCCTACTATTTAAATTTAGTAGACACAGGAATCTAATTGCTAGCATATCAGACAGCATAGCCCTTATCTCTTCCTGAAAGGAATTGTCTGTCCCTTTACGTTCCCTACAGCTTAAGAACACCCACCAATATCTTAACATCACTTCTTGTCCTTTGATTCTATGGTTAAAAGCTGAGTGTTTTAATCATACAACATATATTTATGAGAATTATTCCTAGGATCATGAAAAAGTCATTGAAAATATATCAGTGTTTCTAATTTCTTAAGTAATTTACTTTGGAAAACATACTAAAGTCACTTTATATCATAGTAATAAGTCCCTGGCTCTGTATGCAGCTAAAGCATGCTTCTCTCCATGGACCCTTTAAACCACTGTGAAAAATTGATTACACTTCATTTGATCTCAGGTTTACAGTATCAGAGTATTCATGTATTTCTGGACGCTATTGGTGGTTTTACGAAGGAAGAAGAAAGGAAGGGCTGTGAATAATTTTCAAACTTCAACCTTAATTTCAATATTTTTAAATTTGTCTGACAGGGTAATTATCCCAGAAATTGTCTTAACTAAATGATTTGTGAAACTGTGATTGTCCCATTAAAATGACAGAGTACTCAATCAGGAGAGAAAAATGGCTCTCTGAGGTTTGGCCCTATTAAACAGGTTCTTTATATTATCGCCCAGTTCACATTTTGAACATACACAGCTGGGTGTTTCTGTGTGTGAGCAAATGTGCCTTGGGCTGGAGATTGCTAACACCAGTACAGAGCAGGGTAGTAGAGTGCTGGGACTCCTGTTTCTGGAGCAGAATAACTAGATTCACCTCTGTTGCTTACTGGTGGGTAATGATGGATTCGATTACCCACATTCTATCCTAGTTCCCTCCTATTTAAATGGGGATGATAATTTGGCCCATTCTGTAGATTTTCATTAAGGCATAGTAAATATCTATTAGTCCTAACCATACGAGGCAATAGGGAATTTTCTTTGGTAGCACTGCACACTCATTCAGAGCTGCTAGAGGCTTAGATTTATACTCTTTCTTAAGGACTTAGGCACTGTATTCACCTCCTAGAATATTGCCAGTCAACATGCTTTGTGGTTGAAATGCAAAATTTTGGTAAAAGCTCCTATGTCGAAGCTTTGATCTAATCCCTTTTACACTCATGAGTAGTGATTGGAAAATGAGGGTGGTAACATTATCAGTGGAGTAATTGATCTATGAGTTCATGTTGAATGGGTTATTAGGAGATAGAGCCTAATTGGAGGAATCAGGTTACCTATGACGTAATTTTAAAGTCTCTCTCTCTTCCTCTTTCCCTCTGTGTGTGGGTCTTTCTCTATTTTTTATAAAGTGAATACACAATACATACTTAAATATTCATCTTTACCATGAGCTTAGAAAGCAGAGAGTCAAGTGACCATAAGTGAAACTTCTGAAACAGGCTCCTGTGACATCTCCCCACCCCTACTTTTGTTATGTTGTTTCTCTTAAATTTTGCACCTGTGACCACTGCAAGGGAGAAAGAACACTGTGCACCTCTCTTCAGCACAAGTATTTACTTATCATTGACTATGTCACTGATGCTCGAACACTGTCCAGATGGAGGTACAAGGTCAGGAAATTCAGTTCTAGGTAGTCCAAAAGTACACTAACTGGAATATTACATTACAGGACTGTACTAGTTGCTATGATAACTATACCTGTCACCAATGATAGTGATAGGAGAGAGATACGGTCTTTAGTCTATTTTGGAAGGCTAAGAAGCTTTGTTTTTATTTCTGCAAAGAATGGTTGTGGCAGCAGTGACCACAACAATAGCCTAGAGGTAACACTTCTCTCCCTCGGAACTCTTTATATCTGGGAGGCCATTCTCAATTATATCTACAGTTAATTCTTATTAAAAATGTCTCCACAGACATGTTGTCCTTGGTTTTAGAACTAATGAAGATCACCCATCACATAATATCTTCTTCAGAGAACTTACAGTCTACTTATTTTCTGACTAAATTACAACAGATGCTGTGAGTCATATACATCAAGCACCCACTTCAAGTGTCTGTTTGATATGGGGGAAGCTCTGAATGAGTCTCATGAGGTGTTAACTGGACAAAAGTGTAAAATAAAACAAAACAAAAACAACAAAACTACCAACTGGAAAGGGCAACAGATGTATGACACTAAGTTACTATTTCATATATGTAAACTTATGATAAGATATTAGTAATTCAGAAGTTTAGGGAGCCTGACAGGTGAAGGAAAGAAATACTCAAAGTAACACTGACCAACAGAAAGCTTCAGCAAAAACTGTAACTGAATCACATTTACATTTTATAACAACAAATGGGCCTGGAGAAAAGGGGGTATCCAATTGAGAGTCTTTTGTAATAAAAACGAAGGTAGATTTATTTCAGAAATGCAAGGGGGAGTCAATACACAAAAACAAACCAAATATAATGCACTAGGGCATCAGAATATAGGGCAAGGACGGTATGAATTATAGATAGGAGAAAGAGCATTTGACAAGACTTTAACAGCCCTTAAGAATAAACACAGTGAGCAAACTGGGAAAAGTAAGTAGCCATCCCATGATGGACAACTATGAAAAACTCACAGCTTCCAGCTTTCCTCTCTCCTGTCACATTTCTTCCTTCACTGCCCTCCTCCCTCTTTGCTTCTTGGTATTATATATTCTTTTCTCTCTCTCTCTCTCTCTCTCTCTCTCTCTCTCTCTCTCTCTCTCTGTCCATTTTATTTTTTAAAACACATCTTTATTATATAGCTACTACTACTAGCTTGAAACTTGTGACTCCACCCATCCCTCAAATGATAGACTGCACAGTTTCCTTTTTATATCAAGAACCAACTAACAATATCCACTCACATTACTCTTGTTCGTCTTTGCATTGAGGTTTAAGCCAGGTCAATTAGAAGTCTAAAAAAAAAAATCATTCTGTCAGAATGGATGGATTATCTTGTACATATGAAATCATAAAGAAAACTAAAACTATTATAACTAATATATATGATAAAATAACAATAAAACTGTAAAATGTAACAGCAATTGCCTTCCAAATGTTAGCAATCATTCATATAAAAATATTCTATTTAAAAGATCATCCTGAGTGAGGTAACCCAGACCCAGAAAGACACACATGGTAATGTATTCACTTATAAGTGGGTAATAGCCATATAGTAAAGGATAACCATACTAGCATCCACAGACCAAAGGGAGAATGCTTGGATCTCATTTGGAAGGAGAAATAAAATAGACATTGGAACTGGATGGAGAGGGAACTAGGTAGGAGAAGGAATGTGAAGAGAACCAGGACGGAGATCAGGTGTGGGGAGGGCAGGGCTTGGAGGTAAGAGGGCAGAGAAAGAGAAGGAAAACGGAGGAGAATATGGGCTGATTCTAGCTGAGACTCCTAGCAGCAGGGGATATGGAGTCTGAAGTGATATCAAGTATTTGATATCCAGGAAGAACTTCCAGTGGAGCGAGGGGGACAGTAACACACCCACAAAACCTTCAACACAAAATTTACCCCTTCTACGAGATATGCAGGGATAATAATGGAGCAGTGATTGAGGGAATGGCCAGCCAATGACTGGCCTAACTTGAGACCATCACCAGGGGAGAGAGCCAATCCCTGACACAACCAATAATACTCTGCTGTGCTTGCAAACAGAAGCCTAGCATAATTATCCTCTGAAACACTTCACCCAGCAGCAGATCCAAACAGATGCTGAGACACACATAGAAACATTAGGTGGAGTTCAGGGAATCCTGTGTAAGAATTATGGGAAGGATAGAGGGACCCAGAGGGGACAAGGATCTCACAAGAATACCAACAGAGTCAACTAACATAGGCCCAAGGGACCTTAAAGAGACTGAGGCACGAACCAAGGACCATGCATGGATCTACCTAAGCCCCCTACACATATGTAGTTGATGGGAAGCTTGGTCTCTTAGCAATTGGAAAAGTGTTGTCTCTGACATGAACTCTATTGCCTGCTTTTGGTTCACTTTCCCCTACCTGGGCAGCCTCAGTGAAAGAGGATGTCTTAGTCCTAATGTGATTGGGTTTGTTAGCGGTGAGTTAGTGGGAAAGGGGGACAAAGAAGGTTGGAGGATGAGACTGAGGGGAGAGGAAGGACAAGGCTGCTACCACTATGTTAAATAAATAAGTAAATAAATAACTAACATTACTTTAAAAATATCAGAAGGAATAGGACATCTACAAATAAATTTAATAGTAAAAGTATATTCTCTCAGAAGCTAAAATAATATATTATCAAGGAAAATAAAAACCTAAATAAATTGAAAAAAGTTTGTGGTACTCTTTGAAAGACTCAATACTGTTATTACAATAATATTTTCAAGTTGTGATCTTTATAACTCAGTTTAAGTCCTAGCAAGATGCAAGTTGAAATATTTAAAGAAAATCACAGACTTATCTTAAAATGCATATGGCAATATATAATAAAAATGATCACACAAAAAAGAACAAGAGTGGAAGACTCATATGTATCTAATGTTAAACCTCATTGCAGTCAGCATAGTGGTGTGATGCTTCAAGACAAACATTGTTGGCGTGAGTAGGCTAGACAACCAAGAGCATGGCCAAGAACCATCATAACACTTATCAGCTGATATTCAAAAACAGTGACTAAATAAATGATATCATTTGCAGCAAATACTGAGATAATTAGACGGTTTCATACACATAAATGAAATTGGTTGTTATATCACAAAATATTTTTTAAAATTAACTGACCAGGCGTAGTGGTACACACATGTAATCATTGCGTTGAGTTGGGCAGTGGGGGAGCACAAGTTCCAGGTCAGTTACAATTACATAAAAAATATCTGTTTCTAAAACTGAAATTGAGAAAGAGCAAGAGAGAGGTGGCATGAGAGAAGGAGGGAGGGAGGGAGAAAGGGTGGGAAAGAGAGAGAGAGAGAGAGAGAGAGAGAGAGAGAGAGAGAGAGAGAGA
>OU015748.1:94780963-94794015 GCA_907169655.1 Acomys percivali
GACTATCATTATTTTTGGTGGAAAGAAACCTCTTCAGGATGATTGTATATTTAAAAAATGCCATACAGACCAACATAGCATGTAATTACTATTCTGCCAATCTCAGCAACTTACAACCCAATATTAATCATAATTCATTTCAGCAGCTACATCTACAGTCATTCATTGTGTGCTGGGCACTCTACAAGCTGTGGATAGAGTCGTGGAAAAGAACGACACAATTCCAGACCTTATGGAGTTTCTATTCTAGTGAACAAATCACAATCAAACAAATGTACAATAGTCAAGTAATTTCAGATTGACCTACAGCTTGGCAGAGGAGGAAAAGGATTGATGGAAAGCAAAGCTATTCAATTCTATAGCCACATCCCACTGAGGGAACGCGAGACAATGGAATAGTTGAATCTACTTAAATGTTTACAACCAATTTCCAACTTGCAAGGTAAATTATTCAAAAGAAAGCAAAATAAAACAAAAAAAGTGAAAAAGAAAAATCCAGAAAACAAGGGCACTGTTAACATAAACCATCTTGCCTTGGTGTCTTCCTGAAGTGACTATTCATTGGTTATAAAATGATCAATAATTGCCTTGTTGTTGCCACAAAGTACCTGGCAAAAGTGACCTAAGGGATACAGGGTTTATTATGCATCACCCTTGGAGGGTACAGAACATCAGTGGGCAAGTCATTCCCAGAGGATATTGAAGCACCCTTATCTGATGTCAGAAAACAGAAAGAGTTACAGGCTGCTGTTCAATCTTATTTCTCAAGTTTATTCATCCAGGAAACTCCAAATCATGAAGTGGTGCTGTCCACACTTAGAATGGTGTCTACCTCAATTAACTAATCTAATCTATAAAATTCCTCACAGACATGGTAGAAGTTTGTTTCTACTGTGACCTTAAATATTATCAAGTCAACAACTGATTTTAATCATAACAGGATGATAGAAAGGAGGTGTGGGAGTGTTGGGAAGGAGAGAGAAGCGAAAGGAAGAGAGGAGGGGAGCTAATGATTTTCCTACTTGGTATTTACTTAAGTGGCTTGAAAACAAGGCACACACAAAAATTTTAATATGTATTTTTCTGGCAATTTTATTATTAACCCCAAATATTTGGAAGTAATCCAGATGCCCCTCTTTAGCACGTGAATAAACTCTAACACCTCCGGACAAAAAAGCTATTGTTTCTAAAAAGATATATTATTGAAAAATGATTCATGAAGGCATATTGGGGCATCTTAAATTCTTATACTAAATGAAAAAAAAATTGAGCTTCAAAGGCTACTATATGACACTTTGAGAAAGTAAAACCATTGGGATAGTAAAGGACGAGCCAGTGGTCAGGGAATAAAGGATGGACATGTGCGAACAGGTAGAACGAGTGTTTTAGAGAATGACAGAGGACGCTGAAAGGCATGGCCATACATTTGTCTAAATTTCTAAAATGTGCAACCCTAAGTAAATCCTGATGTTATCCATGGGCCCTGGATAATAATGATCTGTCATGAAAGTGCATCAGTTATGACATATGTGTCATAAGGAGAAGGAAAAATATTGTAAACACATTTGTATGGAGAGGAAATTGTGAGGGATCTAAGCCTTCTGCTTTGAGTAGCCATATACCTAAATGTACTCTAAAAAGAAGCTTTTAAAAAGGATATTGGTAATACAGATTTGGGGTGGACATACACATAGGCTAGGTGCTAAAAATGGGGCTAGCTCAGACATACCCAACCTTTATAGTCCAAAGGCTGCACTTTAGAGTATTGCTAGGCCAAAGTTAAGCAGTTGCTCATTAAATTATTCAATAGTATGTTTTTAAAAGATTTATTAAAGGGTCAAATTTTAACACATTTATAATATATTTTCATTCTTCACTAACCATTAGTAATACTAGTGAGATGGCTGCACATGCTAGGCCGGTTATACCTTTTCAAATGGTAAAATCACAATAGATGCTAAACCCCTCATTTTCTGGCTCAAGTTCATCTCTAAAGGTGTCTGCTTATTACCAAAAGTACTTCCACAAGTCCAGTTAGGATAGACATCCTCCCAAAAGTTCCATGATTGGCTTTTAGACTGTAGAATTTCCAGATTACAAAGAATCTGGTAGGTGGTTCGTATCCTTATATTTCCCTAGCAATTTGACAATATCTTACAGTCCCTGTGAATTTTCAGCTATATCTTGAATACTTTGAAACATTCTTCGGGAAATGCTCTGTTATAACTTAACACAAATTATTTCACATTGGAAGGCATTAATATACTTACGTAGAAGAAGATCGGGATTTTAGAGTATAAGGGATGAGGATAAAGTCACAGTTTTACTGGTCTCTGTAGAAACCATATAATTAATTCATCTGGGTTTCTTATTTACGGATTACTTAGGGAGTTTTCCATATTTTGGCTATATCTGTGATATATCTATATACTTAGTCATGTTTTGAGGGCTAATCTTTCCTCTCATCTAAGGAATGTCATCTAGTCTTTCCCTAGCTGGTAAAGGGATATTTTTAACACCAACTTGTGGAAAGCACAGTAATGTAGAATTGTCTCTACAATTGAAGTTTTTGCAATGTGCATGTCTACGTGGTGAAACACAAAAAGTGCATGAGCCTAGATTTCTGGCATATGTGCCTAGGTGGAAGCCTTCTGTAGCATAGTCATACCATCCCATCGTATGAAACAGAGTTCTGTTATGCTAAGTACTCAGGCACTATACATTCTGCTTCGCTGTGCCTCGCGGATTTTTCTGAGCATGACACTGCAGTTGGTTTGAAAGTTATGCCTAGCCACCAACTTATCCATCCACAATGTTCTTACTTTTTAAATGGGTAGCTGAGCCCAGTGTGAGAGTCACATTTACCAGTATGTCTTTTCTTAGAGAAGGACAATATTTTTCTGTTTTCAAAATGGTTTCTATTCATCTGGTTGTTACAGTCATCCATGACTATGGGCAAATAGGTTATTTATTGCACAGTTAACTTTTTCTTTGCACAGGAAACCACTGGGAAGGTGGGTTGGAAGTTGAACTGCCCTATTCTCTGGATCATTAGAGACTGTGTAATATTTTGTGGTTGTCAGGCTTTAGGCTTCTATCATGGAGAAAAGACCACCCTTAGGGGAAAACATAACGATCCCCGAAAGTTGGATGACAGTGTCTTGATCCGTGCTTTTATAATGTTCACTTTATCAGCCTCTTCTGAAAGAATTGACCACAGGGCTCTTAATGCATTTGAAATCTTTGGATAAAAGCACAAAGACAGGTTCTTCCTGCTTCCATTAATTTCATAATCAATGATGTCAATTTATCACTGTTAATAATGTACCCTGCGTCATTTCCACCAGAGTATTTTGAACTTAAAAAAGCTTCTAGAAAAACTCCCTCTGCTTGTCCTTTTTTTTATTTCTGGTCTTTAGTTTTCTGCATTCTGCAGAAGATATGCAAACTTTCTTCAGTTTTACCCAGGTCATCAAAATTACTTTAAGTTCTTGGAACAAAACATGATATAGTTTACAATACCCAGTCTAAGCTGGCAGCCTGAATTATGAATGCCTGTTTTTAATGGGTTCCACTTTACTGGTGTGGATTAGTTTTATCTCTTTGATTTCCCCCCACAAAACAGTAGGTGGCTTTATTTTTACATTTATTGAGAAATTATTTTTATGATAGCCCAAGTATCTGCAATTCTTTTTATATATGCTCCATTATACTGCATTAAAGCAAACATCTTAGATTTTCTGCCTTAATGAACATATTATTTATTAAGATTATGAAGCTTCTGTTAGGGTAAAATCTTTAGAGTAGATGGTGATTCACCACAATCTGGCATAAAGGTGCCTGTGTCAGAACACTAATTTGCCTCTGTATATTCGGACACATCTTTTCACTTCTCGGGGCTTTTGTCTCTTTGTGTATGAATGGTTTGATCAAGAACTCTGAGAAAGAAATAAAATTTAAGCAGAGAGACTGGCAATCAGGAAAGTGTTTTCCACAGAAAGTAAAGACATGAAAAATATGTGCTAGTCAGTGGCACCCAGGGACATCTTGCTCACTCAGTATTTATCACTTAAAAATATTCATTAAGTTACTAGACTTAAAACTGTTACTGAGGGGCCTGTTGCGAAGCCCAGTATGCTTTCTACCACCTAGCGTATGTAGAAGTACATTTCTGAATCCCCTCCCACTGTCCATGGGAGGGGTGGGCAATGTCAAACTGTGCCTTTGCCCTCCCTGTGTTTTCACCTAATTGATGGAAGTATTCCAGTACTTCCTTGGCATTTCTTCCTAATTTTTATCTTTACATTTATTTCACTTATCTTTATGTGTATGCATGCATGCAAGACCCATAGTGCTGGTATGGTTACGAACAAATCACCCCATGGATTTGGTGGGCTTCTCGTGTTTTATATGGATCCCTGGAAATGCATTTGATTGAACTTGAGTCATCAGGCTTATGCACCATGTACTTATACTCAATGAGCTGTTTCCTAAGCACATCTATACTCTTTCATTCCTGTTCCCTTTACTATAAGTAAAACAATTTCATTCTATATTTATCTTAAACGTGCTATAGCATGCTCATCACGTAATACTGAAAACCCCACACTATTTTTTCATGCCGATATTATAGTAACCCATGTTATAATGTTGCTTTAACTAGCAGCTTTTACCTAATCCTCAGTGTCTTTGGATCTACAAATCAGCAAGACTGAGAGGACACAAATGAATGAACAATCCCAAATTTTCACAACACCCAAGCTAACTCAATCTGCTTATAAATGCAAACTTCATCTGAAATTTTCACCTGACACAAAATTCCCTTCTACAGCTAAGAGAAAATGTGAGTGCGCTTGTGTGTGTCTAAAGCCGTGGCTGGTATATATGGAGGACATGATTTAGAGAGCACAGACCAGCAAAATCAGGTTTACACTAGCAGACACAGAGCCCATAACCCACCTGTAAAGCCTGGGACAATTTTTCTTGTCCTTGGTGTGATTATCCTGCCTTCATAAGAACAGGGCTATCACACTGCATTATTTTTTTTTTATCAGAGAGTAAGTGTCTGTCTAAGACACTAAACCATTCTACTTTCTTTTTAATTAATTGGTAATTATTTTAAAAAGATGAAAAGGGCTACCATCTAGTATAGGCTCTGGAATTAGCCTCTCTCTGATGCTGCACATCCTTTTCTTATGTACACATCTATATATGCACACCACTTAAGTCCTGGTGAAATTCTGGTTAGTCAACAATGTTCGCTGCTGTTGTGGTTTAGTTTATTCCTATCCATCTTTATACATTTTCAAGAAACTATGGACCCCTGTGCATACGTATTTCTTCGAAATGTTAAAAAATTGAATTAACATTTCATTTGGTTAAATAATCTCACATATTTTGTTAAATCCCATTCCTAAACATCATTGCTTATCACTAGTAGGCAGCAGAGTGTCTACTCAAGATGGGCAAATAGAGAGAACACATTTCAGATCAAGATTTCTTACCAACATACGTGTTTCAATAAACAACTCAGACATCTTGATTTCTTTGCATCCCGTTCTTGGCAATTTGGGCTTATTTCCCAAACTTCAGGATGTCTTCTGGCTGCCTGGTTTCTTTTCTTGGAATGCCTTTTTCTGAGGTTTAGGCTTACCTCCATTTAGACTTACCTGTGCAATGGAAATTTCTCTGGCTTTCCTAGACTGAACAGTGAGTCCACCCCTATATTCTGTGAATTGTTAATAAAGCTTTCTATATAATACATGCATCTCTGGTTGCTAGGGTTAATACTTCTGGTTCATCATTTTATTCTTTTCCCTTCTTCCTGCTACTGGCTCTCTCCTAACATGATTCACTTTGTAGTTATGACTAGTGTACAAGTCACTATGCAGACAAGAATATCCTTGCAGCAGTCTCCCTCCCTTGGTCTCCAACTGTTGCAAATAGTCATAGCAATGTCTGCTCTTCTTTGTATCCATATTTTTTAAGTCAACAGGAAACTCACCAAAAATCTCTCTTATATTGGTCTTAAAATATATATATCCAAGTCTAACCTCCCCAATCCCTTGCCTCCATCTGGACTACTTTCCACTCATAATGTTGTTACAGCCTCTGAGCTGACTTCCTGGCTTCCTCTTATACTCAGCTTAGCAGCTACTGTGACACTTTTAAAACTTAAGCCACATTAGTATCGTGCTCAAACCCTTCTGATAAGTCCCCTTCTAATCTGGAAGAAATCCAGACTCTCCTTTGGAAGAGTAGTGTACAGTACGGCCCTACATGCTGCTTCTTGTCTGGTGGTGGTGGTGGTGGTGGTGGTGGTGCGTGCCTGCGTGAGAGTGTGTGTGTGTGTGTGTGTGTGTGATCTTGTGTAATCTCCTCCCACATCAATCAGGACTTATCTACAGAACCAGAACAATGAGATAATGACAGCAAGTGACTCTTCAGACACATTATAAAATACATGGCATCTGCCTTGTGCCCTCTTAACTCATTTATTCTCTCTGGGAGATGAGGGCAGTGAGAATCTTCAACATCTTTATGGAACTTCATCTATATAGTGAGGACCTGAAGCCTTTTAAAAGGAATCTCGAAAAGGTTGCCAGATGTACAAGTGAGCCACTTTGAAAGAATCTTCTAGTTCCACCTCCAAATGACTGTAGCTTCATCTGACATCTGACGTTAACTCCCTGTGACATTCAAAGACGATCTATCCACTGACTGGTTCTAGATTTCTGATCCACATATGTTAACACAAGGATTTATAAAAAGTTTCTAAATTTATGGGTGCTTTCTTAGCCATTTCCTCATCACCTTCATGTCTTGTCGTGCCCTTCTTTGCTCCACCCATATAATCCTCATCTTTAAACAACAGGCGCTTCTGCTTCAGGCTCTTGCCAGCTCCCTGTCTATCTCAGCCCTTTGTTCCAAAGGGATAGATTCAGTATTCTTGTCTCCAAATCTGCCCCCTCCTTATGTTTGTTTCCCTCTGTGGAAATTTAGTCATATTTGAAATAAGTTGCGTTTTCCTTCATTGTTTTTTGTTACTGTAATTGTCACATGGCAATTGGGACCTTCAGCTGAGGAATTGCCTCCACCAGATCATCCTCTGGGCATTTTCCTGATTAACAACTGCTGTGGAGGAGGGCCCAGTTCACAGCATGTGCTGCCACTCCTGGGCAGGTGGTCCTAGGTTGTACTAGGAAGCAAGCTGAGCGAAGCATGTGGAGCAAGCCTCTAAAGCGCTTTTCCCCCTCAACTCCTGCCTCAAGCTTTCTGCAGGAGCTCCTGTTCAGACTACCTCTATTACAGATTAAAGCCTGTAAGCTGAAATAAGCCCTTTGCTCCTTGTGCTGCTTTTGGTGATGGCATTTTATCACAGTAATAGAAACAAACTAGGATAGCACACATAAAACTGTCTTCTCCATAAAGACAGGGATTTCTTTAGCACCTGAGTGTTTGGTGACTATTTGTCAAATGACTCAGTGTTGTGCACACCTAGGCTCTTGTCATTATTTGTTGTGCCAGATTTCAACACTGCATTGTACATTGCTTAAAGTCAGTTACTTTAGCTCATCATGATTCTACTGAGGCCACATATGCAGTGATGTGTGAAATAGTAGGACCTGTTGCTGAAGTAGTAAAAGAGACCTGGATTATTTTGGAAGCCTTTTCAACAAAGAATATTTTTTAGAGTTAAATATAAATTTTAAAATGCTAGGAATTAGAAATGCTTGATCCACTGCTCCCGTGGAATTTAAAAGATTGCTTCAAAATAACTCAGTAGTACAAGAATATTAACTTAAAAGAACCCAGGTTGATGCATTTTGAAGTTTTAAAACTAACTAGGTAACATATTAATAATATATTAAGCAGAAATTTATTTTCCCTGTTTTAATTACCTTTGAAACATTTTTTTCACTTGGTAAGTTTGAGTATAGCATTTGCAGACAAAGTTACCTAATGGCCAATAGAAGATATAAGAAATGTGAAATCTTTAATATATAGATACAGATATAGACAGATATGTCTTCAACATTACTAATTTTATTACTCACCATCCTAAAAATTTTATTTATCTTTTTACAAACATTTATTTCTTCTAAAAATCCTACAATGACTTTTTCTTTTTTACTTTTTATTGGTTCTTTTTGAGTTTCGTATCATGCACTCCAATCCCACTTACGTCTCATCCTCTCTGCCCTTGCAACCTTTCCCCCATTAAAAGAAAAGCCCTTATTGTGGGAGCTGTAGGGTACCATAGTGTGTCCCCCTTTATTCATACTTCTTTGCTTGCAAATGTGAATTGCCATGAGCCATAGCTCTGATTTGAGACCTCTAGCTTCTGCTAAACTATAAAACTGGAACCTCAGTGGGACTCCTCTTGGATATCCGATTATTACCCTGTGTCATGGAAGTCCTGCACTTTTGGATGTGTAGGAGTGTCTCGTCTCCTTCATTTGCTCCAGCAGTTCATCAAGACTATAGACGCTGGGGTGGGACATCTCAAAAGCCTGGATCTGGACCTGGTGGTACCTGAGCTGGTCCATCTGCTTGCTCTCACACACTCACACCACAAGAACTAGCTCTCTAGCACTGCCCAGGCTAGTTCATCCAATGCTGCAGCAGTTCCCCTGCTCCTAAGCCCTCAGGGCTACCCCACCTATAACATTCATAACTGCTGCCCAGGAACTGTGCATGGCACACTCTCCCAGAGTGTTGCAACAGGTGAGAGACAGGACAGCTCTCTCACTTTCGTGACCCTGGGGCCAGCTCTCCCACCTGCCATAGGTATCAAAGACCTGGTTAGGGGAGAAGGGCACCCATTTTTTTATACCACCATAGGGGCAGACAAATTGAAGAATCTGCAATTTTCACAGGCAGACAAATTTCACAATCACACACTCAGAGCGGCTCACCCATGCTGCTGGCATCAAGGTCAGCTGTACCGCGCTGCTCAGGTGAGGTGCAGGGTCTACTTTCCTGGGTACTGCAGCTCATGAGGGGCAGGGACAGATTTCCTTCTCTCATGACCTCAGGGCAAGCTCTTGTCCCTCACAGCAAAATGGCATAGCATAGCAGACAAATGGTGGGGCCAACTCTCCCACACTTACCCTTGGGGCCAGCTAGCCCATGGCCCCACTTCCAGGGTCAGCCCTATTGTGCTGCCTAGGAAAGGTGCTATGCCTGCTCTCAGGAGTGCTATAGCATGTTAGCAGCAAAGACAGCTCTCTCCCTTTCATGACCCAGGTAGGGTTCAGCACTCCCATTTGTGGAAGTGGCAAGTGGCAAGGAGGAGGGGTGGGGATGGGGAGGGGAGGGAGGCTTACCTGCCTTGTCCATGACGCCACATGGCAGGCAATTGGCATGGATAGTTCTCACACTATGCTGGGCAGTACCAGCTGTGTACAGCCCTCAAACATTACCATGGCCGTGGGTGGCAGCTCAGACCAGAAACATCATCCTGGCCTTTGGTGGTAATGAATTCCCACTGCTGTAGGGCCATGAGCTTGGACATGGCTCTGAGTGTCAGCACAGGCCAGGACCTACCATGGCCTTAGGTGGAATCACAGGCTATGGACATCAGGCTGTTCCTCACTCACCAGTTCTGCTTGTCTTCATTATTCACACATCATATGTTTCAACTTCTCTTCCATTTTCCACCACTTACTTGGTCGTTTCAGTGGTACATGGTGTCTCTGGATACTCGGGTTTCTTCATGAGTGCTATGCCCTCACTGTGTACTGTGGCAGCTGTCAAGGGTCATCTCTGGCCTGGTCTGCCCACCCAGGCCTGTGGGACCCAGACAGGTGGTTTTCTCAGGCTAGCTTCCTGTCCAGGTCTCATGGCACCGGGCAAGAATCTTTTTGTCTTTTTGATGTGCATTTTTAAAGAATATTTTGTTAAAGATTTTAGAGAAAGATTTCATTAAAAAATAATTCTACAAACATTTTGTCTGTGAAGTCTAAAATACACCATAAATTACATAAGTTCAATTTTTAAAATATTTTTCTAGTATTATTATAAATTTTACATTGAGGTTAATAAATCAGAGAGAGAGAGATGAAATCTACTAATATGTTTCATTCTTTCTAAAGCAACTTAACAGAAGATTATTTAACTTTCCGAAGAGACACAACATCAGACAGAGTGAACAAGTCCTAGCTGCTTAGAGTTTAGTTGACTTAGCCAAAGTCAAACATGTAGTTAGACGCAGATCAAGAGCTACACCTCAGCTGTGTGAACTTTTGGTTAATTGCTTTGCTCACTATGCTCTTCTGCTTCCTGAAGTGCTAAGCAACACTGTTTAGAGGGGTATCACTCCTCTGGGAGTTGTGCTTGTCATTATGCGAAACAATGCATTACTAAGGAAGTAATTGAGGGAAGGAATGAGAGAGATGTGGAAGAGGAAAAATCATGCATATGTTTAAAACAAAGTTTGCAGTATTAGGATGCAAACTTTGTAAGTCCTCATTGTCACTAGCATTCCAAAGCAGCTCAGGGCCAGGAGCCAGAAACAGGGGTGGGCTGGTAAGAGAGGTTATTCCCTTTAGCCAAAGCCATGTATGTGAAGTGCCACATTCTTTGCAGAAGTCAGCTTAGAGAAAGTGAACACATGTAATCCTATGTAAAATTTAGCATTATTATATAACATGAGTCCATACATACCTTAGCACAATTTATAGCAACTAAACACAACAGTTAGTAGAAATCAAAATTTTAACCATGGATCTGGACGTAAAGTGAATAAATAAATTAATGGAGAAAACAATTTTTAAACAATAAGGACCAGAATTAGTTGATTTTAAAAAACCTCTACTTCTTTATTCTTTTGAAGTAACATAGTTCAAATACAAATTCATTTACTAGCTTAGTAGCCTGAATAGTGCTTTTAAGCCTTTTGTTTTCATTTATATTACAACCAAAGTATACCTGAGATTTGTCTCAGGTGTACTTGTACATATTTTATTTGAGAATATGACTTGAGGGAAAGGAATAAAGGAGAGGGATGAAAAATGAAAAAGAAGGTAAATCAAATAAAATATGTGTTATTGAGTAGCACACAGTATAGTGCTTAATGCTTGGTTCTGTGTTTGTCAGAACCATATCACCTGAAAAATGGAGAAGGGCAGCAGCCCTCTTTCCAGGTGCTCAGGTGTGGCCGTAAAGACATGGATTCCATATGCATGTGGGATGCCTCAGTGTGAATGTGAATTGGTGCCTGTGGGACCTATCACAGTACTGGAGGAGCTTAGAGGTTAGTGGCTACAAAAGAGATGGTATGTAAATTTCAATGATGCTTTCCTGGAACTGGCCACTCTAGAAAAAATAGAGAAGTAGAATAAATATGGTTTTTGCGAAGACAGATGGTAGAAAGAAGATAGAAGAACGTGTGGAATTGTTCAGTAAGAATCTGATACATTCCTTGATTTTAATGTCATCAGGTGGAAAACAGATTAAAGACAGTTTGCTATGAAGAGTGACTGCATATTGTAAAATTCTTGGAAGCCAGTAAGTATTTCGTATTGTAGGGCTGATTTATAATGCAATTAAAATTACAAAAGGCCAAAAAAAAAAAAACCCAAAAAACAACAACAAAAAAAAAACCCTCACAATTATAGAATGCTTATCTGAGTTTGCGTCTAGGAATGTTAGGTTTGTGATTTCATTCGGTTTTGGAATATTTCTGCACACTTAATGAGATAGCTTGTGGATGGGAATCAAGTATCAACATGAAAGCTACGTGCATGTATTTATACATCTATACATTTAGTCTGGGGCATTTTATATAAAAAAGTTTAAAGGTGTCTATGCAGCCACTCTGAACTCAGATTTGGAATTTTCAACTTTTGGTGTTGGTTCCTATGAAACTTTGGTAATTTGAATGAAGGCTGATAATTTTCTATCTACACATGCCACTATATACTCCATGGCCTGACTGAGGAGCATATATTTCATTCAAGGTGGATACACCCAGCAGTTATCAAATATGATAGATATCAATCTCCATTCAGAAATTTAGAACCAACAAGATAGGAAAGATGATTATTTCAAGTTTGCCAAATACAAATAGCCAAATAACTAGGAATGTAGCATTTTATAATTCCTGATTGTCTCCTGGTTCTTCCTGCTGTATATAGTTTATTTTACCCATGTGTAATAATATAAATGTATATGTTAAAAAAGAAACATAATAAAAAATCATGGAATGGGAAACATTGGGGATAATTATCACTATTCCATCATACCTTTTTAACTGAAAAAAATCTTTATTTAACCTTATTATAATAATGTAGTCTTCAAGTAAATCATGCCAGATATAAGATTTCAACTATCAATTTCCTAACCATCCTCAAGTTAATTTAATAGGATTATGTAAATTACATGATAGTTGTAATTATCCACACAAGCTAATTAAGTTGACAATATTTAAACATTAAACTGGTTGTTGAAAAAAGAGTTACGATTTAATTTCTAATCTAGAAACAATGTATATTATAATTATAAATTGTTGAAGATTTTGAGACTTAATATCAATAATTAAAACTGTAGTTTCTATGATTTTGAAAACATACTTTCTATTTGAAGTCATTTTAGATTCCATATTTTTAATATAGGAACAAAGAGTTCATTTTAAGCCAATTTGAACTTAGTTTATGAATGGAAACAAAACACTAAGTTACAGTTACCTTTATTTCTCAGATTGAAATCACTATTTTTGCACTTATTATGTGGTCATAATTGGAAGCATCTCTAAATAAGTTTTCTTAAGTCAAACTAATTTTACTAGGCAAAATTTATCTCAAGCAGAAATACATGCAAATGTGTGTCTGATACCCAAGACCATAATTTTATAAATTGATATCATCCTTCTGTAATGACATTTTCATGAAGCATATCATAAACTTTGATCAAATTCTCCCTCTTTCCTCTTTTCTGTCCTTCTACCTCTACTTTATTATGAACACCCCTTTGACTTTGAGTACACACATGAACTCATATGTGCACACACACACACACACACACACACACACACACACACACACACACAC
>OU015748.1:94794025-94813099 GCA_907169655.1 Acomys percivali
CACACACACACACACACACACACACACACACACACACACACACACACACATGCACATCTCTCTACTATGAATAGTAAGCCAGGTAATTAATACATGAGACAGTTTGCAGTTTTCCAATTGGACTTATTTTTCCCTACTGTGGGTGACAGATGTGGAAGAGTTTGGATGACAGTAGTTAAACTGTTAAAACTCTGATGTGATTCATCTTTGCTATGTACTTCAGCAAAGTACTTTGACTATTATTGTGAAAGTTGTGGTAAAGGTTTTAATTAATCTGCAGTGTAGTGTGAGACACCGAGAGCCCTTATCATCCATTCTCCTCAGTAGGAAGAGGATTTTATGATGTGATTAGAAGTAATTGAATTTAATGCACTAAAGAACTCTTTTGAGATGTTTCTCTTCCACTCAGTTTACTTTTTTAAAATATATAATCTATGGAAACATTTCTCTTTTAAGTGGTAAAGTTGAGCCATTTTCATGGAGTGAATTCAATGAAGACCCCACTTCTCAACTTGTAATTCAGATGTCTGGGAGTCACTGGAGTATTTGCAAATATTTAGCACCTGCACCTCAATCTTTCATCTTCCAAATCTTATTTTTACTTAAGAGTAGCATGTATGACCAAGAACAACAGTTTACAGTGCTCAGTTGATTAAACACAAACATTCATGGAATTCAAGCGGTTCCATCTGAACCAGACAGTTTAGACTGATGCCTTGCGGAAAGGATGTGGGATCACCGAAGAATTAATGTGGAGTATATGATTTTGGCAGTGGGAAAGCCCTTTGAATACCATCAATTTGAGATTTTTTTGAAAGTATCTAAATGTGTTTACACAGCTGGATATTCCGTTTCAGCTTGATCTCTTTTCTTCATGTTCCCAGGTTATTTACAAATGTGTTTCTTTCTGCTTTTATTTAATGCATTTTATTTTCCATGGCTGGGTTTTAAACCCTCAGATAGTAACAAAATATTAAACCTACTTCTGGGAGGATGTGTGTGTGTGTGTGTGTGTGAGAGAGAGAGAGA
This sequence comes from Acomys percivali, assembly GCA_907169655.1. NCBI lineage: Eukaryota > Metazoa > Chordata > Mammalia > Rodentia > Muridae > Acomys > Acomys percivali. The sequence continues at coordinate 94,795,055 of OU015748.1, forward strand.
GAGAGAGAGAGAGAGAGAGAGAGAGAGAGAGAGGGAGAGAGAGACTTTATCATCAGTATTATGAGAAAGCAAACTATCCATAGGTAAACATTAAAAATATATAATCCCACAGCCTTATCTAATCAAAGAAAAACCAAAATTAATTCTATAAGCACATAGCCATGGGGATCATTGCCTTTGTTTTCAAGCTCATGTTAGTGCTGACAATATCCAAATTTTAATAATACTCTAAAACAAATCCAGTTTAATGTTTGAAATATCTTCCTTTATATATTTTTTTCAGTCAGAACTCTTTCAACTTAATCTAGAGTCTGTGAGAACGTGATGTGAATTTTAAAGATCTTTGTCCTTGTCCCAGCCGGACTGCTGCCTGTTTGATTCAGAGAAGTTATTTAACCTCTGCATGCCCCAGCTTTCTCTCTTGTGAAATGGGGAGTTATTCCTCAACTGCCTTCTTCATTTAGTATCAGGATGTCTAATGAGATAATGTGCCAGAATCGTTCTCCTGGACCATCATTTTTTGGAGAATGTACGTTCACAGGCACAAAAGGCCCACCCATGTGAGCCAGATACAGGCCTTTCTTTTCCATAGAGTTAAATATAGGATGAAGCATCCTGTCAAATATTTTTGACCAAAATAATCCACAAGGGTCCACATGTATGCTGAGTGGAGAAGGGTTTTTAAAGCCCCCAGGAAGTCCCAGAAGGGAGCGTGGTAAAGTGTAGGAGGAAGAGAATGAACAGAAAACCTCAGAGCTCTATATTAGAAGTCATTACTTATCAACTATACTAATGTGTATTTTGGTCACTGAAGAATTTGTTAGAGCAGTCCCTGGCACATCTCGGGAGCTCAATAACTATATTTGGATGAATGAGTTAGTGTGTGTTTTTGTCTCGTGGTGCATGAGAATTTGGCTTATGACAGACAGTTTAGATTCTGTTATCTTTAGGTCCATTTTTTCTTTATACTTTGAAGGACTCAAGCATGCAATAGCATTCATATACAGTATTTGTATTTTACTGGATTTTTGTGCAAAATGGATGCTTTATTTTTTCCTTATTGTTTACCTTTTACGGTATATTGTATATCCAATTTCAGTAGAGATGAATCTTCCATAACATTACCCTGCTATATTGTTCAGAAATTTTTCTCATCATAAACAGTATGAAATGGAACTTTAACAACAATAATAACAACAAATCTTTAGCCAAGAGCCAAACTGAGTTCCTTGCAGCTGGCTCCTTCCCTATGGCCGAGAATAAATCTGCAGGAGAGGTGGCTGTAGACGGACATGGAGAAAATGTCTCTCTGTTGGCCCCGGAGGACACATGTATTCTCTGGCAGAGAAAAGAAAAACAAAATGGGTCCATTCTTCTACCTGAGATGAGGACATTTTTCCTCCAGAGTTGCAGGTCCCAACCTTTTGGGGCTTGAATCTCACCAAGTCCCTCTCCCCCTTCCTTAAGCGTCCTTCTACTAGATTTCCTATGGCAGCTGCTGTTTCCTAAAGAGACCTTTAGTTAATACGTGTTTAGTAAACTGGCTATTTCTCCGACCCACGTCTGACTTACAGTCACAGCATATTTTCCAGATGATATCAATTTCAGTGAATTCACTGCTGTCTGTGGCTTCTTGCAAGGATCTACTTTCTTGTACTATGATGAAATGTAACTGCCCTTTGCTGTGTTGATTTTACAAGCTCTCTTTCCCTGATGTTTGTGGAGAGTGTCTTTGGTAGGTGGCAAAGAAGAAAATCGCAAATCATGGGTCAAAGACTTCTGTTTCTGGCATTATAGATGGCCAAATATTCAGAAAGCCCTTTCAGTGCTGTACACTTGAAAACTGCTGGACTAAATATTTACATTTATTAAAAACATGGCTCCAATAGTAAAAGAGTGGAAACGATCAATGGCCAGAAATTGTTAAATCTAGGCGTGTAAGCAAATTCTAGCTCTGGCATGCACATGATGGCAACAGCAATGGCTGAATTTTTAAATCATGAGTTGCAATAGGTTTATATTTTCAGTAGACAGGACATGAAACTGAGGGCTCAACTGACTGGGAGCTAACAAGACAAATCTTGTGTAAAACGTAGACCAAAAAAAAAAAAAAAAAAAAAAAAAGAATTATATACTCTCAAGGGAAAATGCCTTCACACACTAGAGGGTCTGTGCTTGTTCACCTATTTCAGGCTTGTCTCTTAGTAGGCTCAGGGGAAATGATTCCTGTTGAAGACTTCTAACCACAGGTTTTCATATAAACAGATTGCAGCTGGAATCTGGGCTGTGTGAATGACTTCCACCTATTTATACTCTGCACACCAGAAACTGTAAAATTGGGTGGTCCTAGATGTTGATAACTTCAGGTATATAGGTTGTTAACAAAGACTACCAACTGTTGTGCAAAACGTGGATGTCCACCATTTTGCAGGCTTCACGGAAGGATGGGATGATACCAGATGTGGCACAACTGCAACAGGGAAGGGGGTCTGAAGGCTCCTGATATCTACCAATTACTGTTGTTTTCTTTTAGCATTTTAATGAGTGGTATGGGGAGATTAGCCCTAGCAGCTCAGTCAACCACTCTCAATCTTAGTTTTTCCCTCTCCTCTCAAGTCTGTCTACCACATAGGGCTATAAAACGGTGTCTGTGAAAACACTTTGTACAAAAACAAGTAGCAATCAATGAAGGTCCAGGTTTTACAGTTTTACCTCAGTGTACCAAGTAACACTTTATGGTCTGAAATAAGGCAGTTTCCCAAAGTGCCTAACACTGAGGTTTCATATGATTTTCTCATCTGAAGTGCTATTGGATTGAGAGTATTTGCTGTTGAAGGAAATGTGGTGAAAGATTGTCTGTAAGTATACATCAGGGAGAAATTTCATGAAAGCATAAGTCCTTTTTTTTTTTTTGGACCAGGCTCTCACAAGTACTTAAAACTGGGCATGAATGCCGGAGGTGTTAATCAGGAAGGTGACAAGCACAATGGTGGCAGTCTCAGGAGTACTTTACTGAAGAGGTGCCAATACCGTAAAGAGCAGCTGTTAAGGCCAATAGCTGAGAGTTGCTGAAAAGGGGCGGTGAATTGGACAGGGAGAGGCAGGCCTGCTCTTTTCACAAAAGGAAGCGCAAAGATCAAAGGGAAGATGTTTAAGATCATAAAAGGAAGAGATACTAGGGAAAGGTTAAACATTAAGCCAGGGGACAAAAGACTCCTAGACTTCCTCACTGCACACAAATGGAATGCTACCTTTCATATTAAGAGAGTAAAATATGTCTCTTCTTTAAACTGGTAGCCTTTTTGTTTCCTTTTGTGCTGGGAAGTGGAGACTGGGTCACCAATGGAGGTCACCTAGGATGAAGAATTAAGTAGGCAGTGACTGAGAGGGTCAATGAAAGGAAGGCCTCCACTGGAGGCAGAATGCAAGGTGAATGGTGGCATAGGTCAGCCAGTGAACCAGCTCTCACCCCTGCCTCAGGCCTAAAGCCTCTAGAATTTCCACCTAGAAGAGTCCACTCTAAGGAAGCTGTGGAGCAGATGTGCATCTTTGGGGAAGGGGATGGTTGTGGAAAGTTTGTCTTTTCAGTAAAAAAGACAGTTTCTATATGGATATTACACCAGAGGTCGGGGAAAAAAGATGAGAAAACTTCATGTCTCCCACTCTGTCATTCTCTGCCACCAGAGGGTAGAGAAGTTGGAAAAAATAAAAGTATGACTATCAGTGTCTCTCCCTCAAGCAGAGCTATGTCTTTTCATAATCCTGTGTTTTATTCTTTGGCTTCTTCCTTCTGTACTCCTTTGGTTCAGGAATTCTAGAAACCTCACCTCCATTTTCTTCAGCATTTAGTAGATAAGCAATCATGACTAGTCTTTCTACTAGAACTGACAAGATAAATTATAGTGAGCTAGAACCCAAGGCAGTAAATGAAGGAATCCCGTGTCTTCCTTCTCATTTACATAACACAAGATAGAAGGTCAGAGGTAGAATTATTTTATAGGACTTCACACTTGGAGTTGAGTCCTACCTTTGGTGTTTATGTACTACATAGTCTTGTGGCCTGTTATAACACCACACAGTGCCTTCATTTCCTCAGCCATTAAAAAATGGCTAGAGCCTTTGATATGTGAGCTATTTATTCCTAAACTTCTTCAGTTATCCATTTGATGATGGGAAGTTTGTTTCTTCTTCTTTTTTTTTTTTTCACCACTTAAACTCTAAGATGGGAAAGAAGCTTGAAATCAGTATCACTTCCTCTCAACTTATTGTAATGCGTCAGCTGTTTCCCATCAACACCCATCCTATTTTGTTTCTCTGTAATAGAAATCAAGGCCAAGTGTAAAAAACAGTGCTCCAAGATACTCAAGCCCTCTCATTCAGAAGATCCCATCGCATTTACAGCAGGTTATTCATTGTCTATCTTTGCTGTTTGAGTATAAGCTTGCTGAAAGCAAAACGTAAGAATATGCTGTTCGTCTAATTTCAGGATTATCTGCCCAACATATTGTAGTTGCACAGCACACATGGAACAAGTGAATTAATGAGGGAATTTATTTGTAAGGAGATGAACACTTGAAGCTCAAAGGGGGTTCTTAACCTGGGTTTAATGTTAAACAAAATAGTTAATATTGACTGCTTTTATTATTTACAGACCACTAGAAATTGTCATATTCAATTAGGAGGAAAAGAGGCTCAGCCTGCTGTCAGAAAATCTTAAAGAGATAAGGGAATATTTATCTCAGCACCGTTAACGTTCATCAATTACTGATCTCCAAGGATCTCTAGTGTCATTTAAAGTTCAGAACTTAGTCTACATCTGATTATCCCTCTGCTACCTAAAGGCCAAATTGGTGCCTTCTCTAGCATTCTATTGCACCAGGTACAATTTTATAGAGGTCCCAGATCAGTTACTAATAACCTTAGTGATTGAAAGTTAATTTATCTTCATGACCTATTTATGTCAACAGAGTTCATTAACTGTCCTTTGTGACAAGGCTAAGGTTGGTCATGAGACACCTGTCTGACATATGAACTATCTAAGTAAGTGTATTAACTAATTTCCTATGCTCAGTCAATGTTTTCAAGTGACTGCATTGTTTGGTTTTAAGGCATTAGCAAGCATTCAGTATTTTAGTGTGTATAATCATAACTGGACTCTGTTCTGGTGGGATACTCTTTCTGTGGCTTCTTTGAGAATTCTTTGTTATGCTCTTATTACATTTAAGGTACTACAGGAACAATAGGAATCATTCGCAGTTCTCCATGTCACTCTGCTCTTGAGTGAAATTTGTACTTTTAACTGGGGATATAGTGATGTTCATGGGTGTTAAGCTAAGGGCTACCCTATAATTCTCAGAATAATAAAGAAAAAATGATGGACTGAACAGCTCTCAGAAAGATGTATCTAAGGAGGAAGAGAGATTTTCCTTCTTGGTATTTCATTTTGTGGATTTTTGTTTGTTTGCTTGCTTGTTTGTTATGTTATTACAACATGCTCTTAAAATGTTAGACTCTAGGAAAGTTGTGAATAGTTTTTAAAAATAATTTTCATTATTTATAAATAGTTCCAATGTACTACATACAACCCATTGGCCATGGAACAAAATTCAATATGTAGAGTGTGTAGAGCACTATTATCTTATACATAAATACTTTCAGGAATATTTACTTAATTTATTAAAATATTAGCTATACTTAAGTTTTATAAATGTTGATAGCTATTTGATACAATCTTAGAGTAGTATTATCAAGAATAATACTTATTGTTATTGACCCTTTGGTTCACATCTTTTATGTATCATTCCTAACGTGCCTGAAAAGGGGACAAAGTCAGATATTATCCACTATAATATATTGAAAACTCAGATACTTCATAAAACAACTTTGTATAAACCATCGTAGAAGAAGGAAAAGGAAGCCAGGATTAAAAACATCTTCAGCATACAGTTGAAGTATCACCAATACAAGGTAAAGTGAGTTGTCTAAAATTGCATTTGGACCTAAAAGATGTCTCCTTAGATAGGAATGTTTACTGCCAGGCCTGTTAACCAGTGTTCAATACTAAGGACTCACACATGGCAGGAAAATTGATTTCTACAGCTAGTCCTATGTCCTCCTTACATGCATGCTGACATACATGATGACCCTCCTCCTGCACACACACACACACACACACACACACACACACACATGCATACACACATACACACACACACAGCATACACACATACACACACACACACTGAGAGAGAGAGAGAGAGAGAGAGAGAGAGAGAGAGAGAGAGAGAGAGAGAGAAAGAGAGAGAGAGAGAGAGAATAAAATGTATCACATTTAATATCAAAGGAAAACCTGGTTATCCATAACCTTAATGGAGAATGAATACACTTAAAGTTATGAGGCTTTCCAGCTTAGTCCACATTTTGCATCTAAAGCAGGTATAGAAGTCTACAGCCTTCAATTCCATGAACTACGAGCACAGTCAGACATCTAGGTCCAAAGTTTTAAAATTAAGCATGACTGCTTTGTGAAGGGATCTGAGCCAAATGGGTCCCTATTTGTAAGTGACTCAGCAAACATCACAGAAGCATAAAGTTTATATTTAATACAATTAATACTCTTAAAGAGTTGTGGCCTTATTTTCTCAGTGTCTGTGTACTTAGAGTCAGATAAAATAGGAGCTGTGACAAGTAAATTTTAAAAGCGTGTATTCCAAATATTTTATAAATTATACTTTAATATCTGCTACTTATCTAAAACTAAATTCAGATATATATGTTATACTTTTATTTTCTAAGTATTGAGACCTCATCTATACTATGTGTATAATTCATAAACAGCGATAAGGTTTTCATAGCACTGATAAAGCAATTATATGCTAGGTCAGATTTTGGTCTTTAAAACAAAATTTTAATACTCTTTCTTGTGCTCACTTTTCATAATTTGATCCAACTGAGAAAATATCACCATCATAAACTTAAAGAAGCTAGGAAAAGGTGTTCAGGTTTTCTCCATTAATGCCTTTGTTTTGTAAATGGTTTTGAATTAATTAATTTTTAAGAAGTTTTTATCCTATGTACCATATTGCCAATAAGAAACATGTAAGAGATGGGACCACCAAACCTAGTTTTCAATAATTAGTATCTTTGAAATATTTGCCTATTATTCAAAGCTACTATCTTTCAATAGAGTAGGATAAGATGGGAAAATAAGAAACAAAATGTAAATATGTGGTCCACTGAGAGTTTCCTAAAAGTATGCTTTTCCTTAAGGATGGCTTGCTTTAACTATTCTAATGTGTAGCTTAGACAGATAAAAGGTACTCATGTGGAATTCTTCACATTTTTTATGAAAACTACCCTGGAAGAAGAATCTGAGTAGTGAGTAATTCAATGTCCTCCTGTGATTTCTTATTGTTGGAGGGCTAAACAATTTTGCCAGGAAACAGTTGGGACTAAATGCAATTTCTCTCTGTCTTACACTGAGGTTCACCAAATTATTTTTTTAAATGGCTGTGTGACAGCTTGAAATGGGACATGAAAAGAATTTCCATCACCTTCACTTTGTAGAAAAGGAAGTACATCTGGGTGCATTCCTGTGCTTATGGAGCTGTCACACTTTGAGGATGTGAAGTAAAAAATATGAAAATAGAATCTTCCATTTATTTGAACATTATCTTACATGTAAAAAGGAATCAAAATGTTTGTAAATGACCATTAGCCAGTATCTACGTAACAGGGAACTATGTTATTTATATGGAAGAAGGGTAAAATATCATTTATTCCATTTCTCATCTCTAGACTAAAAGGTAGGAAGGCTAGCAGAAAATAAAGTCTTAACATTTAAACTAAAAAGAAGAAGAGGAAAGGCCAATAGCTCACAGTATAGTGAATTTGTATGTGAGAATATATTAATGTGTGTTCATGATTATCGTTTGCTCATATGAAGACATCCTCATGAGAAGGACAATAGAGATGACGATATGCGTAATTGATACATTGCTATGAAATAACACAGCAGGTACTCCAAACATTCCTGCAATGTATAGATGACTATGTTGACAATTTTCAGGAGGAAAATTTAAAAATTCTACCACTTATAGCATCTTATTTAAGATCATTTAATAATTTAGTAAATACCTTGGAACACCAATACAAGTCACAATGCAGCATGAGACGGAAGAAAACTACAGACAGACCACGGAATTTTTGGTTTTGCAGTAAAGTCTCCAAGTTGAGTATAACAAAATTAACTGTTTAGGGTGTTAAAGAGAGATTTAAAACTACTAGAAAAGAAAATAAGAGTGAGAAACTGCTAATTCACAAAATATAGATATTTAAAATAAAAATTTTGTGGAGTTCTGTTGTGAGGGGAGAAATAGTTGTTTTTAGCTTAGCACATTGTGGAATCAGGATCTAGTCTTGTGATCAATCGAGGCTGTAAATTGGGTTATAATTTGAATATTGGTTAGAAGTGATATTATTTCTATAAAAGCCTTCTAAATCTTGATTTCAGACAAATCTCTTCATTAACTTTCCTGTTCAAGATTTTCCAGTGGCTATCCATAATCAATAGCAGGGAATTTTTAAGTCATTTGGAAAAGAGAAGATGTTGTATCAATCATGTGTGACATTTTTCAAAACACATGTGGTAACCATGTGTATTTGGAATGGGTTGCCATGTGACTCTTGTGTTTTCTCCCCAGAGTCTTTGTCCATTTATGAATGACTGTTCTGCAGAGTAAACCAAAAGCGTAGTATGAAAAGCTGTAAAACTATGGCTCATGCTTTTCATTTCAAGTTTACATAGTTATTCCTGCTCAAAACCTTATGCTATAGAAATAGTAAACAAATTACATGTTTTATGTCTGCCCGTTGCTCGTTTCTTTGTATTTGCAATGCTTCAATCCTTGTTCAGAGCATTGATTGTTCTACATTTCTGGGTCTGAGTAATGATCCAGAAAATCTAGATCCTAGATTTTCAACAATTGGATTCATGCTCTTGTAATACATTGTATGAAAATGTCTGTCCATATTATTTTCATGTTTATATCATCTAGGTGATGAGGTATTCAAGACTAGAGTTATGCCATTCTTTATATTCCCAATGTATATTATATAATATAATATATAGTCAGTTCTAAATAAGTATTTGTTAGTACAAAAATATAAAGAATAGAGGTTATGGTTTATAAGCTCTCCTTTGTTCATTTTGTTTCCAATGATTCCTCAGAAATAAACTTTATAAGCATTTAATGTCAAACCAGTTTTTAAAAATCTTTGATCTGTGAGGAACAAATTGAATTATTCAATACTCAAGGTTATATAAGCATTTTTAAGTACTAATTTTGACACCAAGCCTTCCTGGAGAAGACTTTGTCTTGAGTTGCCTCTTCTAAAACTTGTCTGCCACCAAGAAGAATGAACAACAACGTGAAATATAAATAGAAAGGCAATTAAGGCAACTAGAAGAAAAAATAATGGAAGTATTGCATTTGCATTTTTTATAAATAATCTAGAAGTAAAGAAAAGTGTGGGGGAAGAGAAAGTCAAGCCAAAGTATAAGGATGTTATTTTGAACTATATTAGTGGAGAAAAAAAAAAGAAATAAAAAAGTGAGTGTAAGGGAGGAGAATGAGTGCCTCAGTAGATATGGTGAGTCATTAACCCTAAAGCCTAATTCATTATGAAAAAATTGGCCCTCCAGCAATGTCATAAACTTTAAGTTAAGATCCTACCTGTCCCATTTCTGTTGATGCTGTGAACAGAACTTGAAATAAGAAAGGACTTTGTATTAGATACTTAAGTTAGGAAGGACTTATTATAGCACACAGTGTGAGAGGACATAGTTCATTATGGCTGGAAAGTCATGATAAAAATCATGGTAGCAAGAGTTTTTAGCTACATGGGTTGACAGGCAAACAATCAGAAATGAGGCCAGAAGTAGGGCTGGACTGTAGACCTCAAGAACTACCTATGCTGAGCCACTTCTTCAGCAGGACTCTACCTCTTAAAACTGCCCAAGCCTTTGTGAAGGTATCACCAGCTATGCACAAGTGTTCGTACACATGAGCAACTAACATATGAGGTAACTCCATGTTTAAATCATCTTAAATAATAACATTCTCTCATTGGTCCTTTAAACTCACTACACTTTCTGAACTGTGCCACTAGATGAAGACCATTGTTCAACCCCATGACTCTATGAGGCATCTCAATTATTGCCGTATATGCCTATATATTATTAGTAGAAAAAAATCAAGGAATCTTCATTCCGTGGCCTATAAGACATACTACCTAAATTCTGAAAGTTTGCATATTGAGAATCTACTCTTAAAATCCATGGACATGGCATTTGAATGAGGGCATAATAGTAAGATATTTTCCTTTCAAACATATTGACTTAAATATAATTTAAAAATGCTGGGGTTGGTGGCAATTGTTTGGCATCTCTTTGTCAGTGAGGTAGAGCTAGAGGGAGTCTCTTGCATGCCCACTAGTCTTATCTAATTGATAAATTCAAGATCATTGAGAGACACTATCTCAAAAACGATACAGTTCTGAGTGAAAAGACCCAGTGTTACCTTCCACCATCCACATACATCTGCACATACGTACTCATCCACTTATGAACACTATTGCACATGTACAGTTATACACACGAAAAATAGTATGGCCTTGGTGTGTTCCTCAGTTTTCCAAGTGGCTTTTACTTCTTTAAAAAATATTTTTTTTGGATTTGTAATTATTGAAGTATTTTTAAATTAAATTATAATTACATCACATCCCACTTTCCCTCCCTCCAACCTCACCCATGCACTCCCCACTCCCCAAACTGTTGACTTTTTTAGAAGAATATTTTTGTAAGCCATTAGACCTTGCTGGTTATTTACTCAGGTATATTAAACCTTTCAAGAAAAGGCAGAGATTGCATTATATTGCAGCTGTGACTTCAGCATACCATTCCCTGATAGTAAGAAAAAAGGACAAGGTACCTCTACTCTACAGCAATAGTATTAATAGTAACATGTAAAGGTGTTTTTTTTTGTGAATAGATCATATTTTCTGTTTCCCCCTTCTAATTATTGACAGTGACTACAGTTTAATAAACATTTCTAAGTAGCTGTTAGGTTCATCACAGGAAAGACAAGAATAAGAAAATTCTGTTGTGTTTCATACCCTACAGACATATAGCAATAGAGTGTAAAATTCAATTCTTGCCTATCTGTTCTACTTATAGGATATATAACACATGTTGAATTCATCTAAATACTTTTTGGGTGTGGTACAGTCAGTGAATTTAATATAATAATACTGTTCAAGCCAACAGACAAAAATGGATCTGTCTTATACATATGCAATAATATAGAGCTACTTATATAATCATACTTTGCAAAAGTTTTTGTTTATTATCTCAGTTACCTTGGTGATTTACATAGCCAAGAACAAAATAATTGTTACATGAGAATTTATTTGTAAGTCTATAAGCTTATACTATTCATAATACCTATGACATATTAAAAAAGGGGAAACTGGCAAGAGTGTTTTTAAAGCTACTTCTAGGCAATTTGCCCCAAATTGCTGAGGAAGCACTATACTTATCTTTCAGGAAATTTCTGCAACTACTTGTGTAAGTTTTGGCAAATCTTTTCTAAAATGAAAGATATCTCTACTTTTCCTCCCAATATTAATGGATGGTGCGTGTAACTTTCTCCATATTCTTTTTCATGCATTACTTCTAAGTGCCTAATGTCCACTGAGGGTCAAAGATTCTCTAGACTCAACAAATATTATTTTGATGTACTACATTTGCCAGAAAAGAACAATGAGCTTCCATTAAAAAAACACATCATTAAGTGGGGACCATTTTACTGAACAGAGGCAACATGATACATTCTCTGAGCATTCTCAGATGTTAATAAGCTGTAGAGAAACAAACTGGCTCAGAAATTATTTTGTATGTATCTATGAATTCATTAATTTGCCTTGTATATTGTTACTTTCATAAAATCTACAGTTAGAAAAATCAATTGAGAAATTAGCACAAAAAGAATTCTCAAGGCTTTCTTTGATATACTCAATAGAGAGTAAGTGATTGACAAGAATAAAAATGAAGATATGCACATAAAGTATGTGAAAAAGTACTCATCAGGAGCATCAGAATCTCTACCTTAACATAAATCTTTGCCATTTAAAGTGTTTATTAAACCATCAAACAGTTTGAAAATTTTTTATCTGTTCATTAATATAACAGTACAACATGTATATATTGCTATGAAGGAGCTACATCTTTTTTCCAAAACCCATTATTAACTTTATTCAAGAAGCCCAGGGGCATTTAGGAACAAAACAAAAGTAATCTTGGACTTCAGTCAAATTATACAAAGAAGTTACACTTGGGGATAAGTGTCTTTATTGTGTTTGTTTATTTTTGTTCCCTTTTAAAACAGTGAATTGTGCCTTTCATTATAAAGGAATGCACACTATTGTGGCTTAATATATAATGTTAATTAGTTATCCACATATATGTATATACTCACACCAAACGTTATTTGATGTACAAAGTTAGAACTGGTTGTAACTTTTACATAAAAAGCTTAAGACCACCCAACTTGAGCTAGTAATTACTTCAGCAAGGGGCTGTGTGCTTTTGTTTAGGAAAAGTCCATTTGGGAATATGCATTTTGAGACCTATTAAATGATAATTCCTTTTTGATGTTTCTAATTTTTCTGTTAAAAATATTTTCCATATAATATGTTCTGATTATAGTTTCCCCTCCTCTAGCTCCTCCTAGGTCCCTTCCATTTACCCTCCCACCCACCATCCCACCCAAATCTTCACCATTCTTTTCCCTACTTATTAGGATATGAGGAATAGGGGATGCCACTGACAGGGACTCTCTTGCCCACTCATTGATTACTTACCCCTGGCAGGGCAACCTTGCCAGGCCACAGAGGAAGAGGATGCAGGCAGTCCAGATGAGACTTGATAGGTGGGAGCCAGATGGTAGGTGAGGAGGGCTTCCTCTTTCTGAGGACTACAGGAATGGTGGGGATCACTAAAATGAAGGAAGGTGGAATGGGGGAGTCAAGGAAGAGGGCTACAATGGAATTGAGATGTAAAGTGAATAAAGTAAAAATAAGTAATTTTTATTAAAAAAAGGGACATAAAATAGTAATAATAATAGTAATAATTTAACAACAACAATAATGATGATAATAATAGTAATACTAACTAACTAACCATAGTAGGAAAGACCAAACATGCAAAAGAGCCAAAGAAAAAGTTTATAGACACAGAGACACATATGTTCATATACATAAAAATCCAACAAAAACACAAAACTGGAAACCATAATATATGTGCAATGGGCATATAAGTTTAAAGAAAAAGAAAAAAGTGTGGCAAAGCTTTTTGAGACAAAAACCTACAAAAATGTCATTGAGCTTGTCATATGTTGTCCTTGTACTGCTGGGCACAGTACTTGGCCTTAAGAGTGGTTTGTACACTCATTGATATTCTATTGGAGAAAACTAATTTTTCATTTGCTAATGGTTATCAGTTAGAGACAGTTGCTAGGTTATGGAGTGGACTTGTGTCCATTTCCCTTTTCAGAATGGGACCCCACCTGGGCTCGAACTTTCCAGGCCCTGTGCATGCTGCCACAGTTTCTGTGAGTTCATAAGTATGACTGTGCTGGTGGGTTTAGAAATATGGTCTTTACTTTGTGTCCTCTGTCACTTCTGGGTCTTACACTCTTTCACTTCTTCTACGGTATTCTCTGAGATGTGAAGGGATGGATTTGATGGAGACATCTCATTTAGAGCTGTGTTCCAAGGTCCCTCACAGTCTGCACGTTGTCTGGCTGTGGGTCTCTGTATTTGTTCCCATCTGCTACCGGAGGAAGCCTCTCTGATGATGATTGAGCAAGGCACTGGTCTCTGAGTACAGCAGAATGTCATTAGCAGGCATTTTATATCTGTGTTCATTTAGCAGAACAGTAGTATTTGTTTTTCCCTAGGTCCATGGCCTATCTAGTCTCAGTTTTTGGACACCTGAGCAAGATCCAAAATTGCTTCTATTTTATGCAGTGAGCCTTAAAACCAATCAGATATTGGTTGATTCCTCCCATAAATTTTGAGCCTCTTTGTCCTAGTACTTCTTACAAGTAGTTTACCATTGTAAATCAAAGGCTCTGTAGCTGCCTTGGTGTTAACTGTTTTCCTTTGGTTGTGTGTAGAATGCATTCTAGTACCATGAACACTTGCTCTAGGCTCTAGGTAAGCATTAGCTAGACTTCTCTATGTTAAATAAGTTGTGTAGGTTTTATCTGCAGCAACGGGGGGAGTGCATATCATGATAACAAAATAATAGAAATCAATAAACACTTTTCATTGATAACTATCAATATCAGTGGTCTCAAAGTGGTAATTAAGCAATTGAACTGGTGCATGATGGTGGTACATGCTTATAATCCTAGCACTTCGGGAAGCAGAGCCAGGTAGATCTCTGTGAGTTCCTGGTCTACAAAGTTAGTCCAAGACAGTCAATGCTACAAAGAGAAATCTTGTCTCAGGAAAAAAAAAAAAAAAGAAAAAGAAAAAACATAGAGAAGAAAGAAGGAAAACAAATTAATATTCAAGCTCGAAATTTTGAATTTGCTTCCAAAAGAAACATTTTATGATGGGAAAGGGCTAGACTGCACCTTCTAAAAATTTGTTCAAGCTAATCTTCAATATGATACTTTATACACAATCCACATTTCTATTTAATTAGGGGCGAATTGTTCTACAACTTTAGTTACATCAATCTCTTGGAGATGCCAATGTGTTAATGTCTCTGGCTTTCTTGGTTACTTTTCCATTTCCTTCACCTAGCTCAGATTTTTAGATGATGACATTTCAAGAAGGCTTTTATCTAATTATATCGAAACCTTCAGAGCCAGCAAGGTAATGGTGCATGTCTTTAAACTCAGCACTGGTGTGTGTAGGGGATGGGGGCAAAGGCAGCCGTTTGAGGCCAGCCTGGTCTACAGAGCTAATTCCTGGCCATCCAGGGATACACAAGGAAGCCCTGTTGTGAGCTGAGCTGAGTTATCCACCCCCAACGTGAGAGGTCCCAGACAGCATGACTACTGTCACTTTTTAGGCTTCTCACACTAACTAATCCCTACTCACATATATACAGAAAAACCAGCCCCTGTCACACTTTAACTAACTCTGCTTCTTCAAGGGTCAGCCTCTGCCATCTATATTTTTTCTTCGGAATCTGAAAAAGAAGACACTTGCTCTGTTTCTTGGACCTGAAACTCAACTTCAAACCCCAATGTAAGGATGGCACTGTTGGCCTTTTTGTCTGAAAGGATGATGTGAATCAAAGCCTCTGTCTTGACAGGTAAGAACTAACACTGTCCAGTATCTGAGGCAAACCCATCCCTTGCAATACAGTGCAATCAGTGTCAGTACTGCAGAGAACTCCTGAAAGACACTGAGGGAGGTCAAAGAGGGGTCATATTGGTTGATATTAGCATTTACTCACAGCATTCAATTGTCTGCCATACAGCTTCTTCATTTCCTCCATCTCAGCTGATTATCTGTGTAACTCTATGTTGTGACCACATTGCATCTCTTCCATCTTCTTTAGATAGCCTAAGCACTGCCATCATTGTATCACCCTGAGCAGCTAACACGCATAGAAAACCTTCTATTTAACACTTCCCAGTTGGGTACCATATCTACACATTTGAATTCATCACGGTGTCTTCTTCACTATGAAAAACAGAGAGCTTTTTGACTAAGTTCCTTTCTAATGGTAACCTTTTTTCCTGTGATTCTGAATATGCGAATTTCCAGAAATTGTTTTAGGTCTTTTTTTTTCTCCTCTCTTTCATATATTTGCATCTTCCTTTCTCAAGAATCTTCATATAATTTTTAAAAAGACAGCCAAATGTATTCCATTCTTAATGTAACAATCATAAGTAACTCACGTGGGACTCTCTACCTAATCTTCATTATATATTCTCTTCTTTTCAAAATTAGGTTCATATGTAATTCTGGTGTTTGGAAGGCAGAGAGAGAATTTCCAGAGTAAGCTACCATTTCTAAGAGCTAAGTGTTCAATTGAAATATTCTTACTCAATGAATAAGCTGCAGATCAATAAAGAAGACTCCCAACATACATGTTGGATATTCACATACATGTTTGTGCATTCACTCACCGTCATAAATGTGAGTGTACTACACACATACACTAAAGAGGAAAATAATATCTTAATGTGGTTACTATTTTTACAATTCCACACTCATTTTGATCCTCTTTGAATTGAATTCAGCTCCCTCATTTTAGCACAGTGAGCTTTCTAAGCTCATTAAGGCATTGAAAGCAGCAAAAGTAATGCAGTTGTACAAGGAATGACAGTGATTTCATGTCAGAAGTAGCAGGAGTTACAAATGACAAGTAAATCTGAGGAAATTGGAAAGATAGGCTCACTCTTACTGTAGCCTGGGTCATGACTCAGAGTGGCATAACTTGTCCTTTTCTTTCAGATGCATGTAAGAGTATAAGTAACTTTTCTCTCTTCCTAGGGCTTTTGTTTGCTTGCTTGCTTGTTTGTTTGTTTGTTTGTTTTTTACTCTCTAATGCTCTCCTTGCTGGAATGCACTTTCCTTTCTGTCTGTGGTGGCCTTCCTGCCAGCTTAACTAAGATGGCATGGCTTTCCTCCTTTTCCTTCTTTCTTTTCTTGGAGGTTGTTAAGATTTACAGCTTGTGCCCTTGTTTTGTTTATCATTAATAGCTGAGTGATATTCCATTGTGTAAATGTACCACAGTTTCTTTATCCATTCCCCAGCTGACGGACATCTGGGTTGTTTTTAGTTTCTGACTATTATGAATAAAGCTGCTATGAACATAGCTGAGCAAGACTCCTTGTCATATGGTAAAGCATATCTTGAGTATATACCCAGGAGTTTTATAGCTGGGTCTTTAGGTAGAATTACTTCAAGTTTTCTGTGAAAGCACCAGATTGATTTCCAAAGTGGTTTTACAAGTTTGCATTCCCACCAGCAATGGAAGAGTGTTCTCCTTTCTCTACATGCTTGCCACCCTGTCCTGCAACTTGATCTTTTTATCTTAGCCATTCTCACTGATGTAAGATAGAATCGTAGAATCATTTTGATTTGTAATTTCCTGATGACTAAGGACACTGAGCATTTCTTTAATGCTTATCTGCCATTTGAGATTCCTCTTTTGTTTAGCTCTTCTCTCCATTTTTAAATTGAGTTCTTTTTGTTGGTATTAAATATTATGAATTCTTCATATATTTTGGATATAGCCCTTTGTCAGATGTAAGCTTGGTGAAAATCTTTTCCCAATCTATAGACTGATGTTTCATTCTATTATCAGCGTCTTTTACCTTACAAAATATTTTCATAATCAATAGGTCCCATTTATTAATTGTTGATCTTAGAGCCTGATCTGTGTGGTTCTGTTCAGGAAGTTGTCTCCTGTGCCTATGAGTTCAGTGCTCTTGCCCACTTTCTCTTCTAATAGATTTATTATATTTGGTGTAATGTTGAGGTTATTGATCCACTTGGACTTGAGTTTTGTGCAGGATGATAAGTATGGATCTATTTGCATTTTTCTACATATGGACATCCAGTTATATCAGCACCATTTGTTGAATATTCTTTATTATTTCCATAGTATGTTTTGGCTCCTTTGTCAAAAATCAAATGTTCAAGGGTATGTGGGTTTATTTCTGGGTCTTCAGTTTGATGCCATCAATCACAGATCATGGAGGAGCATCTTGAGTGGATGTAACAACTGTCAATAAAGCACTGTTTAGCTGATCAGCTGGGCAGAAAGACAGGAAGCAGAAGGCAGGACTTCCTGGAAACGGGGAGAAGAGGAGCCAAGAATTGACAGTTGACAAGGAGAGAGGATGGTTGACAGTTTACCAGAGAAGAGAATCCTCCGATAATCAGATTGGCAATTTGCTTGGGATATATATATATATATATATATATATATATATATATATATATATATA
>OU015748.1:94822718-94839276 GCA_907169655.1 Acomys percivali
AATAATAATAATAATAATAATAATAATAATAATAATAATAATAATAAACATAGTATAAAGAAGTGACACAGTTTGCCTTGCCAATTAGCTGCAGTTTGAATTGTATCAGTTGACGAACAATGGCTTCTATATGAGTATAGTAACTGAGAGGCATTAATAGCATGTCCACTAAAATATTGGTACTTATTAAACCAATATATACTTGCTTCCTATACATCTAAACTTTTCTCCATTTATTTCTACCATTGATATTACTCATTAAATAAAAACCTGGGGAACATAAAATATTGAAATCACATGCCGTTTAAACAAAATAATTTAGAGTTATTTATTGCAAAATCATTTGGAGGCTATATTTCTCTTGAAGAGAAGTTACACTTTTAAAATATTTTCCTTTTAGACAATATTACTGTAGATATCCATGTATGTGTATAATATATTTAAATGAGACTCTACATTGTGCTAAGTATTCATAGATAATACCTTCTGTCTGAAGAGCTCCTAGCACTGTACTAATCTTCATCACTTAATTTATCAAGTTAAATGCAAAGAGACCTACATAAAGAAAAGAAAATACACCCACCCTCCTTTGGGGCAAAATTCAGTTTTGTATCTAAGATATGTGGAAATGTACTGTTTATATGATAGCTAGCCATGTGTGATGTCAACTTGATTTGGTTTGGCATTATCCACATAAACATGTCTCCAGGTGTAACTATGACGCTCTTTTCAGAAAAGTATAGTTGAAGAGGAAGGAACCACTGTAAATGTTTTTTTTCCCTTATAGGAGGGGATGAGATGAAAGCCATTCACAAGCCTTTCTAGCTCTTTCTGAACTCTCCCTGGCTGGTTCAACTCCGTTGTTCTGTCCCAAACTCCTCTCCATGCTGACTGATTCAAACTGGCTTCTTCTTGATTCTCACTGAATTACTCTGCCTGACCCGAAACTAATTCTGCCAATAATGTTTTAGTCTTCTGGCTCCTTCTCATTCTCTGGCTCCTTCTGTCTTCACCAGTTTATAGCTTGCTCTCTCTGCAACCTGTGTCTGTAAAACTGTCCCAGTCAAAAACTCAGGGGGAAAAAATCTCTCAGTAAAAATGTCTCTCTCTCTCTCTCTCTCTCTCTCTCTCTCTCTCTCTCTCTCTCTCTCTCTCTCTCTCTCTCTCCTGCTTTTAGGTATACTCCCTTTCCTGTCCTCCTCTTCTGAGAATTGGTCATATCCTATCTCTGACTCATCCTGTCAAATCTCTCTCTTATTTGTCTTTGTTGTTTGGTATTAAAGTGTGCATTAAGGGCATGTCTGCATTGCAGCCAGATCACATAAACCTAGATCTTCGGATGTGATCTCTTGCCAGCATAGTCCTGTTGCTGGACTAAAATTCCTCTACAATCCACCCTAAACATGGAATACATTATTCCATGAGCTGGGATCCTGAGCTGAATTAAAAGGAATGGGTTGAGCATCAATATTCTCAGTTCTCTACTTCGTGACTTTGGATAATATGTGACCAGCTCTCTCACAATCTGCCTGACATGCCTTTCCTACCTTGATAATAGGTGTGTATAGAAATTTTACAACAAAATAAACTCTTCTTATATTGATCTTTGTTAGGTATTTTGGCCACAGTAGAGAGAAAAGCATCTAATAGGCTATTTGGTTATCAACAGTACTTTTGAATATTAAAGGAAATCACTTACTATTGAAGTGAGAGAACACTGATTTTTTTTTTATAGTTGTGTTCTAGAGAAGCTGCATTTGTATCTATGCAGCCACAAATAAAAGGCACCATATTGTATTAGTTTATTATCCTATAATTAAATATAAATATATAAAGCAACATTACCCAAATTTGATAAAACATTTATAATCAACCCAAAGAGGAAGGAGTTGTTTTTGACTATTTCAACTCAATGTTACAAAGCACAATTTAATTTAATTATTATCAAATGATTATTTAGAAAAACACATGAAAAATAAAAACCTTTGACAGGTAAGGTTTTTGTCATTAATTTATTTAAATTCTAAAATGAAAATATCAAAGTAATCTATAAATATCAACAGTTTAATTCTACCACTATATATAACCTATTCTATTACCAGATTTTATCAGTTGGCACATACCAGAGGAGTGATCTCTTTTGTCACCACCAATATCTTTACAAAAAATGATTTCTCAGAATATACTCACACCTATTCTTTTATTTTTATTTTTTATTTTTTTTAAATTAATTTATTCTTGCTACATATCAATGGTTATCCCATCCCTTGTATCCTCCCATTCTTCCCTTCCTCCCATTTTCCCCTTATTCCCCTCCCCTATGACTGTTCCTGAGGGGCATTACCTCCCCCTGTATATGCTCATAGGGTATCAAGTCTCTTCTCGGTAACCAGCTGTCCTTCCTCTGAGTGCCACCAGGTCTCCCCCTCCAGGGGACATGGTCAAATGTGAGGCACCAGAGTATGCGAGAAAGTCATATCCCACTCTCCACTCAAGTGTGGAGACTGTCCTATCCATTGGCTAGATCTGGGTAGGGGTTTAAAGTTTACCGCCTGTATTGTTCTTGGCTGGTGCCAAGTTTGAGCAGGACCCCTGGGCCCAAATCTGCCTATCATAATGTCCTACATGTAGGTTTCTAGGACCCTTTGGATTCTTCTACTTTGCTATTCTCCCATGCTTCTATTTTTTTATATTCCATGGTTGGTTTCACAGTACAGTAGCAAGGTTTTGTGACTGACACTCTGATATTCCTTCTAGGAAATGTGTGCCCTTTCCCAGCCTAGACTACAATGTAAGCACGGTGTTCAAACTTCATAAGAACAATCATCACCTACTCATGTTTTCCTATGTTCACAGACAAAAGAAGACCAGGAAGCCCAGTTTAAGGATGTTGCTTCTTGATTCACTCCTTCAGTGTCACACAACTCAAGGCACTTAGAAGTTATACGTCAATTCTACTCACTATTATTTCTTCAAAATAAAATCACACATCTATGATTGTATTTCTTATTAGAAGGGAAGTGAATGTCAGTCATCTGTCTGGAAGCAAAACTTGAATATTTTGTGACTAGTTTTAGCAAATGTTACTATCTATACGCAAAGAGTAATTACCACATTCTTAAGTTATTGAGTTAGCAATAATCTGTATTGGAAAGATAAGCATAAACTCACGTTTACAATAAAACTGAAATATGGGAACCAGTTATAAAATGAAATCTATTATTCACCTTGAAGGCAAAGGATTTAAGTGTTTCTGTAACATATTTATAAGAAGATAATATTGCCTATTAATTATTAATGCATGTCTGTAATGATTTTACAATCCAATGTAAATTATCAAGAGGTGATTAAAGATGCTGCATAAAATATTTAAACACTGTGGTGCTATTCTACTTCATAACTGTTTAAAACTTTAATGGAGGCTGGAACAGTTTTCTTGATCTATATAATATGCCACAGAAAATAGACTAAACAAAAGTTAGTCAAATTATTAATTCTTCTCAGATTCATATATTTTAATGTATTTCAAATTTCCAGTGTCAATGGAACAAATACAACTGCTTTTTAATAATACCAGAAACGATGACCAATTCTGCTAATTTTAACACATAATTGTAAAACCCAGAAATGGGAAGATTGCTGTTTAAATGCCATGCAGTACCCCTACTCACCAGTACGTGCTTAGGATTAATAGGGGAGTATTTATCTTCCCTTGTCCCTTCATTCAAAGGCAAGCATTATACTTAAGGACTCTATCTCTATACAATGCAACTTCTTAAAACCTCCTTAGAAAATGACTTTTCTTTTTGTTTTCACTATGGTAGTTCAAAGGTCTCCTGTTCTATCTCAGACCTTGGTGGACATTTTGAGATGGATTTGTTACTTGCCTCATTACTTTCACATAATGAAAATCTTCTTGACATTTGCAGAAAAAAAAAAAAAAAGGTCTCGATTCTGCCTTCATCTAACCTTGCTCATTTTTAGGCAGAACTCTGTCTGTGGCATAAACCAGGACATTTTGCCCAGTGTCTGGCTCACTACATTTGAAGCCAGCTCCATAAGGAAGTTCTTTGATGCTCATCTTCTTCTTGGAGGCAGGCTGGGTGTTGCCAGGAGTTAACTTGTCTTGTTGTCAAAGAATTATAAGAATAATAAATACATCTTTAAATGCCATATTCTGTAGGTCTCTGAGGTTTTGAAGATCTTATTTAACTGTTTTACCTCATATATCTATAGAGTCATATCTATCTATTATACCAAAATATATATTCTTGTGATAAAATTAGTCTAGTTTTTGACATGAGCATGCTTTGCATCAATATACAAAATTCAATACCATTGAATTAAAAAGCAACTTTATTTGTGAGTAACAATTAGGGCCTTGAGATGCGGAGTAGATTCAATAATCTACCTTCTGTTCTATCCTCCCTCTATATTTCTATATCCCCCTTTCTTTCTTTTCAGCTCCTATCTCCTTACCTACAAAAAAAAAAAAGTAAGATAAAGGAAATGAAACATCCCTGAGTCAAACCTAGATTCCTCTCTGAAAAAGTCCAATAATACTTATAACCAATTCCCAATGAAAATAGGCATCTGCAGATCAAAAGAGTAAACAGAAACTCTGCCAAAACAGGGTAAGCAAGTCCTCAATAGTTCCTGCCTCACAATATGTCTGTCAGATATATTGGCCCAGAATGTTGAAGATGATGCTCCAAAGTTATACAGAGTGTTGGGTGACTGTTCAGGCAGTAAACTTTCTCTTCATTTTTTCATTTTGGAAGCTGCTAATCTGCACTCAGGGTTCACTCAAGTATTTAAGTTTTATCCCTTCTCAAATCTCTGATGGGTTTAAAAACCAGATAGTTTAGTCTTTCAATTAATCTTAGTAGGTTAGGGGTTAAGATGTTTTTAGATCAAGATAAATATTCTAAGTTAATAGAAATGAGATATGATAGATATTAATCTCCATTCAGAAATTTAGATCCAACAAGATAGAAATCATGTTTACTTCAAGTTTGCCAAATACAAATAGCCAAATCACTATGAATATAACATTTATATAATTCCTGATTGTCTCATGGTTCGTCCTGCTGTATGTAGTTGATTTTACCCATGAATAATAATATAAATGTATACGTTAAAAAAAGAAACAATAAAAAACATTGTCTCACTTTATAACAGCTAATTTTGTAATAATTGGAAACTAACAGTCTTAAACTTACAGGTTTGATTATCTAGGCTTTGCTGCAAGCTGGGCTACATAGAGTATGTATTGACAGAAAATTTTCCATTTCATCCTTACTGCTGTCCTCTTGCATACACCTACCCTTGCCTCAGTCTCTCAAGGATTAGAAGTTGAGTAAGAAAAATGAAGATGTCAGAGCTCAGAAAATATTTATTTGAACCATTCTCTAATAACCCATTCATGGCTTCTGTGGACCTCTTGTAATGTGGCTTGATTGTCTCCTTCCTTTATACAGCATGCCCTGTTACCTCAGTAATCTATCCTTTTGGGGTGATCAAATAATCATTTCAAAGTAATCCCCATTGACTATATCTCATCCTTATTCTCTCTTATAAGCCAACTTCTGACCCCCAAGAAAGCGTCATTTGTCCTCACAGCACAGCTCATTTTATTAGACACAACTTGTCACAATGCAGTGTCTGTTATATACTTCAGCAACAGGCTCATGGCTCAGTGTTTAAGAAAGATGAACCAATCACTTCAATAATACTTCTGAATCTGTTCCCATGAGGACAAAATAAAAGATAGAACTTTTCCCCAAATGATGATCTCTCCCAGTGTCCTGTTTTGGCTTTCCATATAGTAGATGAGTAAGGTCTACATTTTTCCCTCAGACAACTCTTTGTTAGTCTTACTCTTGTATTGACACTGTTATTTCATTTTGGGTTTATGTATCCTCAAATAAAACATAGTACAGCATTCTTGTCTATATAGATGATGCATATGTGTATGTCACTGTGTTATACACATTATATTATAAAGAGGGAAGTAGCAGACAAGTCCCTTCCTTCCTGCATATGGTACAGAATGTTTGAGGGAACAGAATATTATTACACTGCAATTAAAAGGAGTTACAGAAAAAAATATAGGCAAGAATGAAAATAGATTATACACAAATTAGATTTTGGTGCCCAAACCCCCTTTTTAGGAAGTAACAGTTATTATTTAAGAAAGTATAAGTTAACAGAAAACTAATGAAGATTGTAGAGTTTTGAAAGGTAGAGAATATCTTATGTTGAGAGGAGCAGAAAAACAAAGTTTGCTCCAATGATTAGCAAGAAGACTAGTAAAACTGAAGTATAATGAGTGAGAAGGAAAGTAATTATAGGTAAAGTAATAATTATTTAAAAATATCTAATTTTAACTAAGCAATGTAGGAAATGCTTTCCTACTATGTTCAGAGAAGAAATTGATCTGGACTTGTCTTTCTTTGTTGAGTCTTTATGGTTTGCAGATGTCAGGGCAACTCTGATAAATGACTTGGGAAACGTTTTTTTCTGTTTCTATTTTGTGACATAATTTGAGAACTACTGACATTAGCTCTACTTTCAAAATCTGGTAGAATTCTACACTTAAAAGTATCTAACCATGGTTTCCTTTTTTTGAGGAGGAGGAGATTTTTAGTGACTGGTTCTATTTCACTAGGAGTTATAGGTCTATTTAAGTTGTTTGTCTATTTTTCATTTAATTTTGGTAAATGTTACATATTGAAAAAAATGACCCATTTCTTTTATATTTCCCAATATGATGGAGGACATATTTTTGAATTATGTCCTGATTCTTTGGTGTCCGTAGTTTTGTCTCATTTTGTTTCTGATTTCAATAATGTGGGTATTCTCTTCCTCTTTTAGTTAGTTTGGATAAAGGTTTGTCTCTTGTTGATTTTCTCAAAGGACCAAGTCTCTGTTTTGTTGATTTTTTGTGTTGTTCTCCTTATTTCTGTTTTATTGCTTTCTGCCATAAGTTTGATTATTTCTTGCTGTCTACTCCTCTTAGGTGTGCTTACTTCATTTTGATATAGAATTTTCAGATGTGCTGTTACTCTGCTAGTATGAGAGCTCTACATTTTTTAATGTAGGCATTTAGTGCTATAAACTTTCTTAGCACTGCTTTCACTATGTCCCACAAGCTTGTATGTATTTTGTACTTGTTTTCATTGAATACCAGAACTTCTTTAATTTATTTATTTCTGTCTTGACTCATTTTTAGTTCAGTAGAGTGTGGTTCATTTTCCATGAATATGAAAGATTTCTACTGTTTTGATAGCTAGCTTGTTATCCATATCACAGTACCACATTTCAACTTGTGGACTGGGGCTTAAATCCAGCCAGATCTTAACTACTTTGATTGTGTATGAAACCAAAAAATATGCCTATAAGACAATAGTTGTTAGCACCATGTTATAATTCCTCCTATGTTTTAAAGAATATATGTAGTGTCCATAGTTGGATTCTTTGGAAAATGGAACCTCGATTCCCAAAGTGTCAAATTATTTGAAGAATTGTAGACCTCTGATGTAGCATTTGTAAAATCACTTATTTTTTGTTATCTTAAACAAAACATGTTGAAAATGCTGTGAACTCTGGAAGTAATTTAAAAAATGATGACACTTTATTATATATCAAACTATTTTTATTCTTTCAAAACTTGTATAATTTACTACAGGACAATGTGACTCCTCTTTGGATATCATTTTTTTTCTCAATACTGACTGCGATCCTATATGACAGGCGATATACTTAGAAAATGTAAAGCTGATTCAATATCATCCCTCTTTCTTTCTGGACCAATTTCCTCTATGATAGGATTGTTCTCTCCATTTGAATATCCAAAATACGGCTTTGCATGTTTTCTTCTCCCTTTGTTTCAAAAAACAAAGATATTCAAATAAGCCTCAAGAAGTCCAGCCCATTTGTTAACAGAAGAAGAATTGAGCAGGTATACAGAAATGCCTTACTAAAAATCATGAAAATATTGTGCTTTTTATTAGTCTCTACAAATTTATTTATTATTTGCTAAGCACCTAGCATGAACCAGAGACACGGTAGACAATAGTGTCTGGAAAAGTATTGTTGCTATTTTTCCTAACTCTCCATTAAGTCAGATGTTCACAGGTGGCCAGGGAGATTTAATATATTGCAGAGATTATGAATATAAACCATCTAGATTTAGCCTAGGACTCAAACCTAGGATACCTTGCTCACAATCAGTCTGTTTTAGTTCTGAGTTAGCTACATTAATAAGTCTAATTATTTTGAAATTCCCAATTTTACTCTAAATTTTGTCATTGCAAGTTAGGCTTCATAGTTCAGAAATTTGGAGTAATGTTGTATTTTTTTCAGATGTCATCCTATAGTTGGGTGTGATGGCTCAGGCCTGTAATCCCAGCACTGGGGAGGCAGAAGCAAGAAGATCTATGTAAATTCCAGGCCATCCTGGTCTACAAAGCAAGTCCAGGACAGCCAAGATTACACTGAGAAACCCTGTCTCATAAAACCCAAACCCTGGTGGCACTCAAACAAAGAATAGGCAGACTACCAAGATAAGACTTGTTAGCCTGTGAACATAAAGTGGGGGAGGAGATCCCCCTCGGACATGGACCTAAGGGAGGATAATAGGGTGGGGGTGGGAGGGTAGGAGGAATGGAAAAATACAAGTGATGGGAGAACAATTGAGTTGCAATCTGAATAAATTAAT
Source organism: Acomys percivali (assembly GCA_907169655.1). Classification (NCBI taxonomy): domain Eukaryota; kingdom Metazoa; phylum Chordata; class Mammalia; order Rodentia; family Muridae; genus Acomys; species Acomys percivali. Next base: position 94,831,441 of record OU015748.1, read on the forward strand.
TAAAAAAACAACCAAACAAACCAAATGGCACTCATTTATTTAATCCAAGGTTCTGTGAAGGAACCACAGGAGGATATCTGAGGGGAGAGAGAGGAGCCGGAAGGATAGGCAGGTAGGGCCCATCTCAGGCATCTGCAAAGCCATTTCTTTTATGTAGGTTAGTTTCTGGGGAAGGAGAACACTGGAAAATACATACAACCGTTATTATAATAATAAAGATTCTTCCTCCCACCACTCAATATGACAGGTTATAGCCCTGGTGACCTGTATCTTCTTGAATTTGTCCTGAGCAAGTGTAGGTCCAAGACGTGACTCAGTAAGAAAGAATTACTGAGTTTAAAGCCTTGAGTTCCCACCAGCAGTAGACAAAAGAACGTCAACAAGCAAACATAGAACAGAAAAAAGGCCCCTGGCTCAAAATTCTTCCCCCTGTACATTTTTTGATGTGCGTTTCTTTGGGCATCTTTTTCCCCTGTATGAGTTGCACATGGAGAAATGAAACCTGACTTTAGTTGCTTATGTGTCTGTTACCTACTACTGCTGACAACTGCAAAACCATTTTTAGAAAAGCCATATGAATTCTGTGGAAATATTCAGTTTTCTCCTTTCTTTCCTTTTGCCTGGAGACAAAGGGAATCTTCCGGTTCATCGTGGTCTAGGGCTGAGATTATCCTGTTCATGCTATTTCCACGAGCAATGAATTGGGTTAGTTCCTCCAGTGAGGCGCTCCTCGAGGCACTTTGAGACTTTCAAAGGAGGGGCTGGCTCAATGGCTTGATGCATATAATGTGATTTTTCTTGTTGCCAAGACTGTAGACCCAAGTTCAGCTATCTGAACTCACCAAGGGCAAGATGAGAACTCGCTCCTTCAAGATGATCTCTTACCTTCGCATTCATGCTGAGCATATAAATATATGCCCCTTCCCCACCCTTGTCACCAAATAGATAAACTGAAACTTAAAAAGAAAAGACCTTTAGAGGGTAAGTTTTCATAAAGAAGCTTTGAAGAAATACTTTCCATTTTTTCTTTCATGTTTTCTTTTCTAACGCTGATCTGAGACTGCCCTGCAATCATTCCCACCTGTATGCCTCGTCATTGACAATTGTGCTACTCCATCATCATCATCATTATATTGGATCTTGCATCAGCACTTTGCTCCTGGTTATAGCCAATCTAGGGGCACTAAGCAGAGGGACATTTGTGTGAAGTCCAGGATATTTCTTACAGAGGAAGATATCTGTGCCACAGTTTTCTGCACTTTCCTCTCATATGTGTATGAAGTAAAAAAAAAATAAGTGGGAAAAGAGAAGCCCTGGCTTTGATTTATATAAGCGTGCTGCGACTTAACCAGATCAGGGTGAGGCAGCAGAGTAATGAGCTTTTGGCTGAAATCAAACTTCCTTCTCTTCTGCCTTATACATTGTCAAAGAACTAATTGATGCTTCATGAGACTAAAGAAGAAGACACACAGAGAAACCTTTTGTACATGACTCTGGGTCTCAATAACCCAGTTTATACAAAAAATCTCCTGGCCAAGCTCCATGCTTCATCTGTCTCAGAAGTAGATGTCAGAACGCATGAGGACATGCATTTTATTCTTTAAGGAAGGAAGACTCATGGTTCGTGGGGAATACAATCTGTGTTGATACATAAGTCATTTGTAGCATTGGTTAGGCTACACACACACACACACACACACACACACACACACACACACACACACACACACGAAACTACTTTATTACAAAGGTAGTTAGGAAGTCGTTGCAAGTAACAATATTATTTCTCAATGTTTTCTGTTAAGTAAGTTGTCCCCAAGAAATATAACTGTTTTTATGTACTTCTTCAGTGTTTCTATTACTTCCACAAAATTGAAAAGTAAATGACTCAAATAACCAACTATGTAATGTAATTTCACAAATTAAATGTTGTCAATTTATTTGCTTTATAAGCAAAATGCAAAATTATATGTCATGTTATTTAATTAAAGTGAATTTTTACAATGATGATTAAGCATTTTTGGCAAAATAATTGGAAAGAGACAAAACCATTAGAATGATTGAAATTACCAGATAACACATTCTGCTTTCTTCTAAGTTATACTTCACAGACACTTCTCAGCAGATAACATGAAAAATAGACTAGAAAAGTAATTACAGTAGTAAATTCTAGTGATAAGTAATGTGTATTCACAAGGGCGAAAAACCCCACCGCATTCATCTCATCCAGTGATGCATTTTTATTAAAATGCACTCTTGAAGTTATCACTTATTCATGAACGATGTAATATTGGATATTGTCTTGTCATGGTGTTAGTTACAATTATATGGACACAAGTGTTTCAGTATTCATTGCTTAAATCTCAGGATTAAGGCATTACTGTTTAGCAAATATCCTTTCTTCAAGTGTGTCTCATTTGTCTGCCATCCAACTGAATCTCCCTCAAATGATGACTGCCAGTGCTTCCTAAATATCCTTTAGAATTCTTGTGCTTTAATAAATACTCATACTGGATTGGAGGGATGGCTCTGTGACCTATTTATAATAAACATTATTAAATGCCAGGTGTGGTCGTTCAGGCCTGTAATCCCTGCACTCAGGGAAGCCAAGGCTAACGGATCTCTCTGAGTTCAAGGCCAGGCTGGTCTATAAAGCAAGTCCAGAACAGCAAAAGCTACATAGAGAAACTTTGTCTCAAAAAACCAAAAAACCCAACCCCTGCAAAAAACAACAACAAAAAAAAACCTCCAACATAATTAAATGCAAGTGGAATCACTACGTATTTTTATACCATATAGTATTTCACTATAGTGCCTCTGTACTAATTAACAGGGGCTTCCCAGGACAATGCTTTCTCTTCTGCTTTTTGTACCCTGGAGCTCTAGGACCTAAAAAATTAGGATAAAAATTTTTACTTTATTTGCATATTTTCATTATAGAGAATTATAATAAATTGATATAGAAGACACCTTCAATCCTAAAATTCAATTAAGCTAGATTAAATTCTCACTGACTTTACAATAAAAATTTAAGTTCAGATACCTATATACACATTGATAGAAAATGAATACAAAACCATTAAATTGAGCGAGTAAACTTATGTTGAGAGACACTGGAGGACAATGCATTGTTGCCAGTGAAGTTTATACTCTACTCATACTGAAATTGAATGCAAGGAATAGCAATTCCAGTGTTGACAGTCCTGAGCCTTAGAATGCCAAAGGCTTATGGTTAGCCTGGCAGATCCTGAGGCTTGTGACTCCAGGCTCTGAGAGCGCGAGAACTGTGACTCCAAGTTTAGAAGCCAGAATCTCACAACTTAGGGAACTGAGGTCACAGGTTTGTTGCTATTGTCCTTTACTGGCAGGTGAGTGGCCTAGATTACAACAGCAGTAAGTGGCAGTCATGAGCACCAACTGCACAGTCCCTAAGGTTTTGGTATTGGGACCTTGAAGGTTTGGTAGCTTTCTGAAACTCTTTTAACCTTGGAGACCAAACTCTCTAGCTTTGGGTCATTAGAGCCCTCCACAGTCCTCACAGCCTGATACTCTCTGAAATCCCTCTTTCTGCAGCTGCTTCTGCTGTCAGTCTGCTGTCCTTTGCTATCTCCTCTCTTACTAGCATTCTGCAAGTTCAACTTCTGGTAAAACTAAAAAATAGGCAATACAGGATTATTTCAAAGAAGCATTTTACTAGGATTATTATTTTAATATTGAAAAAAATAAATGAGAATACCTCTTGCCTGGCTCAAAAGTTAACCAAGTATCTTCATGATATAGCCAGGAGGTGAACGGAGGTATTTCTGACTCCTGTGTGATGTAGCAGTGATAGGATAGCCTCTAGTTTTATCAAGTACAGCCCCTTGCTTTAGGAACAAATTATAGGGAGAAATGACACAGAATTACAGAAAAGCCTCCCTGCAACACGTCCGTAGTGAAACACACACACACACACACACACACACACACACACACACACACGGACAGAGAGAGAGAGAGAGAGAGAGAGAGACAGAGAGAGAGAGAGACAGAGACAGAGACAGAGAGACAGAGAGACAGAGAGACAGAGACAGAGACAGAGACAGAGAGACAGAGAGACAGAGACAGAGACAGAGACAGAGAGACAGAGAGACAGAGAGACAGAGAGACAGAGAGACAGAGAGACAGAGAGAGAGAGGTCTTACAGCATTTGCCAAGAATTTATTTCCCTAAATCACTGCCTTCCAAAATCAGTCTGGAACTTTTGTGACTGCATCAAAGAAATATAGTAATAGTAATAGTAATAATAATATAATAATAATAACAACAACAACAATAATAATAACAACAACAATAATAATAACAACAATAATAATTCTGGTTTCAGCTGTAGGGATACATCTATAGGGAATATTTTCAGAAAGACATTATCTAAAGCAACCAGTATTTCCTGGGTAAAGTCCACTCAATTACTGGAAAAGCGACTATTTAGATAGCAGGTGTCAGAGGAGAAGCTTCACTGGCATGTTACTAGCAGTTTCACTTACTCATTCACAGGATTAAAACCACTACAGCATGCGTATAACAAAGACGTAAAAGAACTCTCATTGTTGAACTAATATTCTCAGCATAATTTAACAGTACTTAATGGCACATAATAGTCCCTGATAGTGCCAAATCCCTGCCCAAGTTCAGTAGGAAGAGTGAGGTCCCTATGATCTGCCTCAAAAGGGTTGAGTTTTGCTACTGGCTAAATTGCTGCAATATCGTAATGAAAAGAGAAGAGGGAAGGATGTGGTTAGTAGATAAAGTTAACTATTAAATTCTCTTCATCTTCCAAGTCTTTCTTACACACTTTGTGTAACAGGCAAGTTTTTAAAAGATCTCATAGGCTCACTGGAGAACGGCAGTGATATGCATTGGTTGCTTGTAATTATCTGCACATAAGCACTACGGCTCTGCATCACATCATATTAAACCCTGATGTAAGTCAGGCTACAGCCTCTTATATTGGCTAAAAATAGAGAAGTGAATTTGTACATCTGTGTTTTCTAGGTCTTCCCTATATGCATAAAATCTCTAAGACAATTGAGCATTGTTGGTAGAAGTTACATAAAGGAGATGACCTTCTGAAGGATGACCTGGTTGACAGCAAATCTTATGTGAATCATCTTTCAGCTTTTAATTAGTGTGATTGTCTTAGAATAGGTGCAAATACCTTTAACTTTGGGGAGATTTTGACCGATAAATATTGCATGAGCAACGTGGATGAACATATGGTCTGAAACAAATAAAGAAAGGTCAAAAGTGGAATCTGATGAAGACAATCTGTCAGAGAGGATCAGGCACATCATTCACAATGGGAAAAAGTGGGAAGTAAAATATGGCAAATTTTTGGAAAGTCCTGCAAGCACTGAAAGCACTGACAAGCCCCAGGGTTTGTGGAGCAAAGTGGCTCAAGTAAGAACAGGTTTTGTGGCTTAGGCTCCTACTTGGGATGGGATTGAGTTTTCCCATATAATTAGATGCCTAATTGTGCTCCTACACTTAGCGGATACGTTTACAGCACCATGTAATTGTGATTTATTTCAAAGCTTTTCATAATGGGAACCTACCACTGCTCCCATATCAGTGTGCCATGTTTAATTGCTGAAACTATTTGTGAAGCTCTGACTTGCTCTGACTAGACTGAGTAAATTGGGAGGCTGTTTCACATTGCTCACTCTAAGGCGCATCGAAACATTAAAGTTTTTCATGTACTTCCAATTAAGCCACAAAGGTATTAACAAATCACCAATATATGCTATTAGTATTGAAAATTAGGGTATTGGTAAGAGAATATAATACTTGTAGTGATCAAGCTATTTATGAGGAAAATACCATTGCCCACTGGGATTCCATAACTTTAGTCTTAGAAATTTATCCTAAAAGAATAATTGAATATGTTTAGAAAGGTTTAAATTGAGAATATACAAAGCTGTGTTGTTCAGAAGATGAAACGTGAGCAAGCCATTAATGTTCAATATACCACAGAAAACTATAAACGCACTAAAACAGTATTTCATCAATGAATTAATTGGTGTGGAAAAATTTACTGCTAAATAATATTAGTATTAGGCCAAGTTGCTGATTCTAAATTGGCAATGAATAAACATCAACATTTAATCATTTAAATGAAAAATGTAGACGATGAAAAATACTAATAGTTGAGTTTCCCTTTAATGTAAAATAATTTCCTTAGTTCCATACATAATGAAAAAGTTTGTCTTATCCTGTTAATATCTTCTAAGAACCTTTGATTTTAAAACTTTGATCTTGAGTCCACTTAAAGAGAGTTCAAACTTCAGGATTTTGCAGAAATCTCTATAACAATATGAACCTGTACCAAGACAGATATTCAGAAGGCTGGCATGAGATTTTTCTAGGTCCAGTGGATTCTCATTGGCTGTCTTCCCTGGACGTCATTCTGGTTGTGCAGAGTGTTTAACATTATTCCTCTCTCCAATACTGAAACTAGACAAAGCAGAGCACTGCCTGCCTAAAGCGTGTGTCCCATTGGATAGCTGGGTAGGCCAAATAAAATGACAAACACACAAGTGTCTGTAGTTCCTATACTATAAAATGATCCAGGAGAAGATGGTAAATTAAAAGGGGAAGCAAAACATTGAAATCTTTCTTATGTCAGCTTTCTGTCAAGGAGAGGTTAACTGCACTGCAACCACAAATAATGCAATAATTGCTACATTTAAGTCTCTTTCTCAGAAAGCACTATGGGGATTTTCACATAGCCTCTGGGACTCCACTGATTTCTTTACAAATTAGAAGTTAGCTTTACACACACACACACACACACACTGTAATTTTTCTATAGCATCTTATTTCAACACACATTTTAAGGTTTTCTTGATCTTGTTGAACCACTTATTCATTAACATCAGAATAATAGTGGAAACCCTGCTGGGAAACTTCTCAGTGTACATAGGAGAATAATTCCCAACCTTATTTGTTCATATAAGTATGTGAATCTTAATTACTCTTTGGTATTGTGAATAGACCCTAAAAGAGATCTCACAGTTTTTGAAGGAAAGCCTGAGATAATGTAAATGTGTTATAAAGAATATCAAAGGATTTTTGCCTAGCCAATAAGTCTATATTAGAATAGCAAACTTGTGGACCAAAAAGCAGATAAATTCTAACATCTACTTTGACTTTGGACTTGTGAAAAGTTTTTTACAAAGGAGATTTACATGATGTCATATAGCCAAAAATCTAGTTTAATTTGGTAAATTGTGAATCAGCTATTACTTATGCATATTTAAAATTAAATATTTAGAATAACTGTGTTGCAATTACTTCCAGTAGTAATTGTGAGCACACAGCGATGTATTTCTTCTATTGGGAGAATTAAACAATAAAAAACAAAATGTGCAATTAAGTGAAAAATAAAATGCCCTGATACATAGGGAATTTGCTTTGTTGTTGTGTTTGTCATGAGATTCTTTGAGTTGCAAATTAGTTTTTATATTTTATGATTATGCTATCACTTCTAGTATCCAGGTTGCATTTTGGAGATAAAATAATTTTTAAATGGCATCGGTTTTACAAATTGAGTAAGTTACAGCTTCATTAAGTGCAATATTAAAAACTCCCAGGAATCATTTTTTAAAATGTTCTTACAAATGTTATATTTGGAAATAAATTTGGTTTTCAGTTTGCTAAATGGTAGAAAATTATTTATTTGAATGAGTTCTGTAGGTACCAATACCATCTGGGTTAATGCATTTCCAGGGTGTGTGTGTATGTTTGTGCATGTGTGTGTGTGTGTGTGTGTGTGTGTGTGTGTGTGTGTGTGTGTGT
>OU015748.1:94839286-94852895 GCA_907169655.1 Acomys percivali
TGTGTGTGTGTGTGTGTGTGTGTGTGTGTGTGTGTGTGTGTGTGTGTATTCCCATGGGCATTTGCACAGTGACAGAGGGGCATGTTGACCTGTTATATCACTCTTTGCCTTGTATATTTTATGTAGATCTCTCATTGAACTGAGAGTTTGTCATGTTTAGGCAGGACTGGATGGCCAGCAAACCCCAGCTATCTATTGTTTCTGTGCCACTTCGCCTACGTGGGGTTAAAGACACAAACACGGCAATTCATGGCTCTAAAAATGTATTTATTATTTAGAAGACCATCAAGGCTGGCGGATCTGGATCCAAGGGGTCTGCTCAAACTATTGTACCAACCAAGGAAAATGCATGCAGTAAATGTAGAACCCCTATTCAGATCTAAGCAATGGACAGCACATATGCCACAGTTTTGTGAAGAACAGTGACTGCCTCTGATGTGAACTCTGCTGTCCCCTATTTGACTGCTTCCCCTTGGTGGGGAGGCCTGGAGGCACTCAGAGGAAGGGTAAGCAGACTACCAGGATGGTACCTGATAGGCTGTGATCATATGGTGGGGGAGGAGGTCCCCTTCTGTCACAGGTCAATGGGACTGGAATAGGGTGAAAGAAGAAGGGAGGGAGAATGGGAAGATACAAATGAGGGGATAACAATTGAGATGTAATCTGAATAAATTACTTAAATAAAAATGTAAAAATGTATTTATTTATCCCCTTTACATCCTGACTGCAGACTCTCCCTCCTCCCAGTGTTTCCCTTGAAAACCTCTCCCCGAATCCTCCCCTTTACTTCTTCTCAGAGAAGGAGAGATACTCCGTAGGTACCAACCTGCCTTGGCCTATTAAGTAGCTAGGAGCATCCTCTCTAACTAGGCCAGACAAGGCAGCCCAGTTAGGGGAATGGGATCCAAAGACAGGCCTCAGAGGAAGAGAGGGACCCCACTCCAGTTTTTCAGGGAGTCATGTGAAGAACAAGCTGCACATCTGCCATATATATACAGGTGTCATAGGACCAGACCATGGGCCCACAGGTTAGTTGACTCTGTAGGTCTTCTTGTGGAGTCCTTGACCCATCCAGCTCCCTCAATTGTTCCCACAACTATTCAACTCTCTTCTCTCTCTCTCTCTCTCTCTCTCTCTCTCTCTCTCTCTCTCTCTCTCTCTCTCTCTCTCTCTCACACACACACACACACACACACAAACAAAAATACACACCTCCTGACTAAAGACCTATTTTGTCATTTGTCAAGTAATTTAAGAACAGCAGTAGCTCATTATGTAGAAAAACTGTATTTAAGAAAGAAAATAAAGTTGTTATATTGGAATTAAACAGCTAAATAAAAAAACTCTCTTTAAAAAAAACCAAAAAACCCAAGTGTCAGATGATTAGTGAGGACTCAGAATGAATGCTAATATCCTTATATATTTGACTATATCAAAGTACTGGATCCCCAAATATTGCAATGTCATTATACATCATGATGGACTTGCAGAGTCTATGTTTTCAGAAGTTTATTTTTGCTTAGCTTTTCCAGTATCTGTTATTTCACATACTGTGCGTGAATTTTCGATCTGTTAGTCATACATGGGATGTATAGATCCCATAGCAATAAGCCTTCACAAAACTAGTACTTCAAAGCAGCTTTTGTGTACTTAGGTGTTCCTTTTACACACTGAGATTTCCTTGAGATGGAAATATTAATAAATATGTATTAAACATAGCATGTCTTAGATAAAGCAAAAATCTAATCTGTTTTCTTAATACTGAACATTCTAGGATAGTGTTAAAGAGATTCCCTGGATACTTCTAAGACATAAGAGAAGGGTGAATCAATTCTCTGCTCAATCTTGGCAAGTAGAAAACTTCAGCTCATTTCACCTCTTTTCCCAGGAGGTATAATGAGGGAAACGATTGGTATTAAAAACAAAATCAATAGTAGGACTTGTTTTTCTATACTAGCTGTTTGGAAAGAAGTCTACTCTCCAGGATTAGGACATTACTACTTAACTTTAGACAAAATTCCACATTAAAAAATAGACTTGAACAAAGATGAGGGACTGGGCCTGTTGGCCTGTATTATGAGGCATCTTGGGAGGTCAAATATATATGATGTAGATGACTGAAAGTCCAAAGAAAAATCTAGACAGAATGTACAGTATGGGCACAAACAGCAATCAAAGCCCAGCTTTTAGTTTCAAAAGGCTGGAAATAAGATGAATCATGTCTTTGCTCACTCAGGGCATTTCCTTGCCAGACTGTGACAGTGTGAGGCTGGTTTTATACTCTTGTTGCTTTTGGTAAAAAGAATAACTTGAGTTTGGCTTAGATTTTAAAAGCCTTTCCTACAGCACATAAATCATGGGCATCATGAAGGTCCATATGCAATACCATTAAGCAGCCTCTGTAGCTATGAAATCTAAGTGTTTCCCTTAGGCAATAAAAATAGAACTCCACTTTAACAATCGTATTGGTCAAGAAAAAAAAAAGATACCGCTTTATGCACTGTCTGAACCTCGATGAACCCCTATTAACACAGCTTAAAGACCAATGCCACGTGGTGCTAGATGCAAAGCAAAGCATTCCTTTGCATTTTTATTTTTATTTCTGTCTTTTTGAAGAGCCTTGCATCCAGAAAAGATGCCCTATTTTTGTATTTCACAGCATAGAAAGTTGCATGGTTCCAGGGAGAAAGCATAAAGGGCCAACTCCAAAGCATAGTTGTCATATCACATATATGTGATCTCAACAGCATGCAAACATCAAGCACAAGGATTCTACACCCATCGAGCTCTGGTTCCAATTCTTTTTCGACATTTGTTCCCTTAACTTCTCAGGGCCTCAGTTTCCTTACCTGTGCAATGAGAATAACAGGATCTGTTCATGTTCTTGCTCTTTGTGAACTCTATCATGTAGGAACATGTTTTCTCAGCTTTATATAAAGAGCTATAACTAAAATTGCTGACTTAAGACAACTAGTTTACTCTGTGTAATAATTCAGAGTATACTTTGCGTTCTGCTGGGCAGGTGTGCTGGGAGTGTCCGACCTGGATTTTTTACCACTCCCCTGCTTTCAGCAGAAGGATTACTAGGGGCCCTGCCCAGCTCATTCCATCTCTCTTGTCCTCTGTGTCTTCTTTCTCTCTTCCTCCCCCCCTTCACATAACTAGCCTGAGCTTCCTCACATTATGATGGATTCCTGAAACTTGGATTTCTAACATGGCAGCTGCCTTTTAATCTATTGCATCTGCATAGAACTGATGTACTTCATGTCTGCAACATCTGTTAGTCAAAGGAGAAACTAGGACAAATTAAATTCAAGAGGAATTTTTAAAAATCCATCTTTTGATTTGAGTAGGTTCACGTGCAGACAGAATAGAAAGGAACTGACAAGACCATTCTGGACACCATCTGCTTTAATATTTAAAGTAATTTTTTCTATCATTTTTTAAATTAAATATTTTTACATGTACATTTATATTATTATGTGTGTAGACAATAAACTATCCCAGCAAAAAGAACCATGAAACAATCAGGAATTATATATAAATGTTACATTCTTAGTGTTTTGGCTATTTGTATTTGGCAGCTTTGAAGAAAACATTTTTCCTATCTTGGTACATCTAAAATTCTGAATGTAAATCAATATCTATCATATCTCATCATTATCGACTTAAAGCATCTATCTACACCTAAAAACCATCTTAACCCCTAAACAAATCTCTAAGAGTTAAGAATGTAACTCAGTTGTTGAACTTGTGCATGCACATTCATGTATATAGGTGTGCCCATGTGTACGTGTGCATGCACGTGCACACACACAAACACCAACACACATACACACACTGAAAAATATGCCCGCAAACCCCAACAAAATATATGTTAATAAAACTTAAAAAGTAATAAGACCACCAATAAAATGAATACTTATTACAGTGTGAAAACTGTACATGGTGTTACATTACATGTTAGTAATATACATAGCTTTGAGTGCTATTTGTTGGGCTAGTGACTTGGCTCAAGGTAAATGTGCTTGTTTCACCAAATTGACAATTTGAACTCAGTACCTGGAAGCCACTTGATAGAAGGAGTTAATCGACTCCTCCAAACAACACACACATGCCATGGCATACACATCTATGTACACCCACACACACATACTCATGCACATATGTACACACCCAAACACACACACATACACTACAGTAGAACCACACAGTGATAGTGGATCATTCACTACAAAATGATAATATAAAGGGGACAAGAATACTAATAGCAATAGAAAAGACTAACACATTAGCATTCCTGCTTTTTTACATTAATATTTTGTGTGTTTGTTTGTGTGTGTGCATATGCTTGTGCCATGAAGAAGTGTAAAAGTAAGCAGCTGGCTTTTGGGAGTCTATCCTCTCTTTCCACTGTGGGTTTGAACGATTGAACTCAAGTTATGAGGGTTAAGAGGTAAGTGAGGTAAGTGATTTTACTCAGTAAGGCATCTCTGTAGCTCAATTATTTTCTTTCTCAAAAGAAAAAGTTAAGTTATAATCTTAACATCATAAACTGATACATCAGTATTTGACTGCAATGCTGAAATGATGAAATGTGATTAGTTTATTTGCTGTTGGTGGTTATGCACACCTTTAACCCCAGTACTTGGGAGGCAGAGACAGGCAGATTTCCGTGAGTTTGAGGCCAGCCTGCTCTCTAGAAAGAGTTGCGGACAATCCAGGGCTACACAGGGAAAACCTGTCTGAAAAACAAAAACAAACAAGAAAAATGTGGGTAGTTTATTCCTTAATATGATGTAGCTACGTTTCTTTGCCTTCTTCACTTTTACCAAGGACACATTATTTTACAGAAATATTGATTTTTCTTCTTTCTTCTCTTGGTCCATTTTTTCTACCTCACACAGATTCCCACTTTTTTATTCTTTTTCTTCATCTTTTTTTTATCCAACCTTGATTAATATTAGTATTTTTCAAAGAATATGTTTATTAATCCTCTGATTCAGAACCATCAGGATTGTCTTACTGTCCTTAGAATAAAAAGAACAAAATCCTCAATGTAGCTTTTATAGCCTCAAAAGTTCTATCCATTGGTTACTTCCTTAGTATATGACTGTAATTTGAAGAGTCTGTCATGTTTAAGTTCTTCAAACATAGCATGGTCTTTGTTGCTTGGGGTTTTTCCCACCTTATTCTTTCTGCCTAGATTCTTACTCACCATTCCGAATGATAGCTGGATGATGAGGGTGGACCACAGGAAACCTTGCAGAGAGTTATATAAGGTTACTGTGTAGCTACTGACTGCCCGAATCTAACAGTAAGCACACGGTCCTGGCTGTAGCAGGGAAGACAGCCAGAAGAGCTATTTAGATGGAAGGAGATGAAGAAAACAGATCATTCCAGGCATGCCAGTGAGCTGCTTCCTGCTTTTGACCTTGACAACCTTCAGATATAAACAGTTGCTTCTTCAAAGTCTCAGGTTACAACTGCAGCCTGGCACTCTACGGATCAGAAGTTATGAATGCAAGAGGGTGTTGCTCATGGTGAGAATTCTCAAACAATGGGAAATTCTCAGACAGGCTCTACGAAACACCATTGTCAACACTGTAGAGGTAGGTGTTGTGTCTGTTTCATTTACTCCTTGATCTCTAGCATCTAAGATTGCATTTTGCATTTCTCAGGCTTTGATACACTTTGGATTTGGTAACGAAGAATGACTGACAGGGTGTTTTATCAATTTTTTTTATATGTACTGGATTATCAGGTAAGAATTTGTTAAAATAGTAAAAAAGCTTATGGGCTGATACATGCCTGCTATCTCCCTGGTCCATTTCATTATGATTGCAAACCTGTATCATACAGTAACACATTTCTCAGGCTTTTATTTTCTTCTGTTTTTTTTTTTTTTGGAAGAAAGTGTGAGTAGAGAAAAATGTGCTGGAGCCAATTCATACTAGCTGATGAAGAGACAGTGTAAAATATTCCGTAATCACCGTTTTTCTTTTTTAATTCTGTTTGAATCTAAAAGTTTAGAGGTATTTATACCATTACAATTGGTAAACACTGAGTGTTAGGGTTTAGAAGTTTCTTTTTTGAGGGACAGCTTAATTAAGAGCACATCACATCACTGTAACAGACCAGTTTCTGTCTCTCTAACATTTGCCCAGCACCTCTAAAGGGAGGAGCCTTTGAAATGAAGTGCTACCTCTCAGGCAGTGTGTATGGAATAGTTCCTGTTCTCCTTTGGAGTGGTAGAGGCATCCTGCATTTGCTGACAATTAGTGGCTCCATTTTATCCTGTGAGTACATTAATTCAAGGATTAATATACACAACCACTTATACTAAATTCTTCCTTTAAATATATGATTAGCTACTATTTTGAAGTTGGGGTCATTATGACTTCAGACACGCTCTTCCATTCAGTCTCCATAAGCCTATAAGGGGACTATACATTTGATTAATTTGTAAGCTGTATTATAAATACCCAAACTCTAAGGAAATCGTAACACTTGTATTGTAAACAAGTAACTATAAGTAAAGATTGCACTTTTTTTCATTTTTTAGTAGTATTGGAGATTGGATTTATGGACACATGCCTTTAAAACAATATTTCTTATTTATTTATTTTTATTATAATTTATTTAGTTTCCATCCTGATTGTTATTCCCTCATTTGTATCTTCCCAGTACCACCCTTCCTTCTTCCTTTGCCCTATTCCCCTCCCCTAGACCTCTGACTGAAGGGGACCATCACTTTCCCTACCACCTCATCCTCTTCTTTTATACATTGTACGGCTTTTAAAAAATAACTTGCCTAGCTTTGAACTATTCCAATCACTGAGACATTTTCAGGAAGAGTGTCCTAATACCATGAACTCATTAAATTTATTTGTACCAAGTTTCAAGAAATGACAAAAATCTCACTTGACTTTTCATTGTTTTCTTGTCTTTATGTATGTTGTTTTTATTAACATCATTTGGATAATGCTCGTTATCATGGTTTTGGCTTTCACTCTTTCACTAGATGATAAGTCATATGTAGAAAACAACTTTTTAATTTCACTTTTTTGCTCAGACAACAGTAGGAAAGAATATGGAAGTGGGTTAATTCTTCATCGTTCTTGAGGTCTTAAAGAAGTTCTTGTTCTATTTAATAAAGACTATCGACGTCAAATAAAAAGAAAGTGGAGAAGACAATTTTTTTCTACTATTCTCTGGCCTTGCATTTACTAGTATAATTAAAATTGCTCCCTTGAAGACCTCATATTGTAGGTGACTTAACATTTTTGGAGCATACAAGTGGGTTTCAATGTTTTAATGGATGGGTAGATGAACTAGTGTATATATCAGCAATTCACAATATGGTTTGCTTATACACACAGGTATGTCTATTGTTCCTTATAAAGGCTAGATTTTGTTTTTTGTTTTAAATAAAATCAGTACAAATAGCTCAATAGCATACCTAAATGCAGTTGGACTGGGCCAGTTATAATGGCATTTTAGTTGAAATTGGTGGGCCCAGAGCAAAGCACATTGGAATAATACGGACTCTTCCACTGGTGGATCTAGTTTTAACCATTTGTCTTTTAAGTTTACCTGTCTCATGATAGTTAGGCAGACTATTTTAGGAGGAATTCTGGACATAAATGCATATGTATCCCTATAGCCATTCTTTTGAGAACTATTAAGTATTTTCTACCAAGTGAATTTTCAATGTCTGAGATCACCATCAAAAGCAGAAACAAAACTAAAAAAATCAAAAAACCCTGTACTCCATGTTTATCCCTCCAAATCTGTTATAATCATAGGCCCATGATGGAAGATGTTTCTGCAGTTATGTGGTAAGCCTAAACTCACGTTTGTGAAATTATCTGAGTGTAGGGAAGAATGCCTGTGTTAGAGATGGATGATCACTGAGAAATCTAAAAAGAATAGTGATAGCATATCCTTGCCACAACAGCGAGAGCTTCTTCTCTTTATGGAGAGCCTTATTCTGCAGGTTTTCACTGTGAGAAGTGAATAGTGTCTCTCTTGGAAATGTCTTTCTTCACAGTGGAAAAGAAAGCAGAAATACATCTATCTGTCTTAGCCTATACTGCCAACACAAATGCGTGAGTCTGGGTTTTTAAAAAGAAAATTTAACTGTGGGGTCCTCTCAGGAAGAAGAAACATACTCTGGAGTCTTTTGTAGGCCACAGCTCTGTCTGAGATTGGAGTTTAGATGCGGCATGCCTTGCCAGGCATGCTGTTAGTCCTTGGAGGCCAGTGCAGTCTTTATCAAAATACCTAAACATTTCTTTACAGACCTTGAAAGATCAGTTCTCAACTTCATATGGAAGAACAAAAACCGAGTATAGCTAAAAATAATCCTGTACAATAAAAGATCTGCCGGAGGAATCTCCATCCCTGAGCTCAAGTTGTATCATATAGCAACAGTAATAAAACCGGCATGGTACTGGCATAGAAATAGGCTGGTTGACCAATGGAAACAACTCAAAGATCCAGAAATAAACCCACACACCTATGGACACTTGATTTTTTACTAGGAAGCCAAATCCATACAGTAGAAAAAAAACAACATCTTCAAGAAATGATGCTGGTCAAACTGGAGGTCTACACGTAGAAGCTTCTGTAAGGCAGGTGACACTGTCAAGAGAACAAAGCAACAGCCTACAGACTGGGAAAAGATCTTCACCAACTCTACATCTGACAAAGGTCTAATGTCCAAAATATATAAAGAACTCAAGAAATTAAACACCACCAAACCAAAGAACGCAATTGAGAAATGGGGTTCAGAACTAAACAGAGAATTCTCAACAGAGGAATATCAAATGGCTGAGAAACACTTAAAGAAATGCTCGACCTCCTTAGTCATCAGAGAAATGCAAATCAAAATGACACTAAGATTCCATCTTACACCCATCAGAATGGCTAAGATCAATAACTCAACTGACACCACATGTTGACGAGGATGTGGAGAAAGAGGAACACTCCTTCATTGCTGGTGGGAATGCAAACTAGTACAACCACTTTGGAAATCTATCTGGCACTTTCTCAGAAAAATGGGAATAGGGCTTCCTCAAGACCCAGCTATTCCACTCCTTGGAATATACCCAGAAGATGCACTACCACACAACAGGGACAAATGCTCAACCATGTTCATAGCTGCCTTATTCATAATAGCCAGAACTTGGAAACAGCCTAAGTTTCTCTCAGTAGAAGAATGGATAAAGAAAGTGTGGTACATCTACACTATGGACTCAGCTATAAAAAACAAGGAATTTCCGAAATTTGTGGACAAATGGATTGAACTAGAAATTATCATAATGAGTGAGTTCACACAGAAGCAAAAAGAGTTAAACGGTATATACTCACTTATATCGAGACACTAGTCCAAAGGGTACATCCCTATGAAAAACTTTACCTACCAGGAAAGTGGATCTGAGGGGAGGATATCCTATTGAGACTTTAGTTGTGAGAAGCCTGGGAGAATGAGGAAATAGAAGGATCCAGTGGGTCCTGGAAAACTACACGTGGGTCTGGACCCTGGGGTCCTCCTCAAACTATGGCATGAGCCAAGGAAAATATAAGCAGTAAATTTCGAACCCTTACCCAGACTAGCCGATGGACAGTACATTCTCCACTATTAAGTGGAGAAGGAGATCTGACTTTCACACAAACTCTGGTGCCCCATAGTTGACCACGTCCCTTGGATGGGGACACCTGGTGGCACTCAGAGGAAGGATAATAGGACACCAAGAAGAGATTCCATACCCTATGAGCATATACAGGGGGAGGAGGTCCCCCTCAGTCACAGACATAGGGGAGGGAAGTGGGGGGGGGAAGAGGGAGGGAGGGAGGAATGAGAGGATACAAGGGATGGGCTAACAACTGAGATGTAATATGAATAAATTAATAAAAAACTAGAAAAAAGAAAAATGCAAATAGATCCATATTTATCACCCTACACAAAACTAATGTCCAAGAGGATTAAAGATATCAACATAAAACCAGACACCCTAAATCTGTTAGAAAAAAAGTGGGGAAGATCCTTATACTCATTGGTACAAGAGACAACTTCCTGAACAGAACACCAACAGCCTAGG
This sequence comes from Acomys percivali, assembly GCA_907169655.1. Taxonomy (NCBI): domain Eukaryota; kingdom Metazoa; phylum Chordata; class Mammalia; order Rodentia; family Muridae; genus Acomys; species Acomys percivali. The sequence continues at coordinate 94,849,393 of OU015748.1, forward strand.
CCCTAAGATCAACCTTTAATAAATGGGATCTCATGAACTGAAAATTTTCTGTAAGGCAAAGGACATTGTCAACAGGATAAAACAACAGTCTACATACTGGGAGAAGATCTTGACAAATCCTACATCAGACAAAGGGCTAATATCCAAAATAGAGAACTCAGGAAATTAAACACCACCAAACCAAATAATCCAATTAAAAAGATAAACAGAAAATTCTGAACAGAGAAACGCTCAATAGCCAAGAAACACCTAAGAAATGCTCTAAGTTCTTATATATCAGGGAAATGCAAATCACAGTGACAGTGAGATTCCATCTTACACCTACCAGAATGACTAAGATAAAAAATTCAAGTGATAGCACATGCTGGCAAGTATGTGTAGAAAAGGTAACACTCCTTCATTGCTGGTGGGAGTGCAAATTTGTACAACCACTTTGGAAAGCAATCTGGCGTTTTCCCAGAACATTGGGAATACTGCGACTTCAAGACCCACCCATACAACTCCTGGGCATATACCTGAAAGATGCTCTACAATACAACAAGGACATTTGCTCAACAATGTTCACAGCAGCATTATTCTTAATAGCCTGTATCTGTGATAAACATAGGTATCCCTCAGCTGAAGAATGGATAAAAAAACCTGCGGTACATTTACACAATGGAATACTGCTCGGCTATTAAAAACAAGGAAATCTTGAAATTTTCAGGCAAAATGATGGAACTACAAATGATCATCCAAAGTGAAGTAACCCAGACCCAGAAAGACAAGCCTGGGTCTATAGTCACTTATAAATGGATATTTGGCCAACATAGATATCCTCTGAGCGATTCCGCCTGGTAGGGGAGTGGGACAGATACCGGAACTTGCTGCTGGACTCCAGGTGAAGCCGTGAGAGTGAAATGGGAAGAGTGATGCAATGGAAGGACCCAAAAGGATCAGAAGCACCACAAGAAGACTGTCAAGGTTGGTGGAGCTGGACCCTTAGGGACCTGCACAAACTTGTACGAACCAAGGACAAAGCGTGCAGTAAACCTAGATGCCCTGTTCAGATCCAGCAAATAGACAGCTCACTCCCCATGGGTGTGAGAGGAACAGGGACTGGCCTGACATGAGCCACTGATTAGATCAGTTCCTCTTGGTGGCAATCCCTGGCAGGCACACAGAGGAAGGGGGAGCAGGTGGTCATGATGAGATCTGATAAGCTTTGGTCATATGGTGGGAGAGGAGGTCCTCTTCTTTTAGAGGTCTAGGGAAGCAGAATACGGCAGAAGTGGGAGGGAGGGTTGGAATAGGAAGATACAAGTGAGAGGATAACAACTGGGATACAATCTGACTAAATTATAATAAATTAAAAATTATTCTCACAAGTTTGTGAAAAGGTAGGAAGTCCAAGTAAGATCAGGCTGCTAACATCCAGAAAGGACATTTATAAAAATTTATTTATTTATTTAGTCACTTTACATCCTGATTACAGTCTCCCCTGGCCCTTGCCTTTGCAGGACTAGAAACATCCTTTCCCAGTGAAGCCAGAAATGACATCCAAGTTAGGGGAATGGGATCCAAAGGGAGGCATCAGAGTCAGAGAGCACCCATGCTCAGGATCTTGAGGTATGCACATGAAGACTGAGCTGCGCATCTGCTCTATATGTGCAGGGGGCCTAGGACCATTCCGTGTGTGCCTTTTGGTTTGTGGCTCAGCTCAGTGAGCTCCCATGGGGCCAGGTTAGTTTACTCTGTAAGTTTTCTTGTAGACACCTTGACCCCTCTTCCCTCAACCGTTCCCTCAACTCTTCCACAGGAGTCCCTGCACACTGTCTAATGTTTGGCTAGGGATCTCTCCATGTTTCCATCAGCTACTGGGTGAAGCTTCTGAGAGGAGTTATGCTAGGCTCCTGTCTGCAAGCATAGAAGAGTAACATTAATAGTGTTAGTGATTGGTTCTCTTCAATGGGATGGGTCTCAAGTAGGGCCAGTCTTTAGCTAGCCATTCCCTCAGTCTTTGCTCCATCTTTCTCCCTGCACATCTTGTAGGCAGGACAAATTTTGCATCAAAGGTTTTGTGGGTGAGTTGGTGTCCTTATGCCTCCACTGGACCTCATGCCTGGCTATAGGAAGTGACCACATCAGGTTACATATCCTCCATTACGAGGAATCTCAACCAGGGTGACCCCATAGACTTCCTCAGGGCTCCCCTATCCCAAGTCTCTGGGAAGTCCCAGAGATGCCCTGCCCCTCTGATTTCCATTCTCTCATGTGGCCCTCTCTCCACTGCTCTCCCTACTCCTAATCCCTACTCATGCTCCCTCCCCAGGCCCTCTCCTTCAAATTTGCTCTCTCTATCCACCTTCAATACCTATTTTATTCCCCCTTCTGAGTGAGATTCAAGCATCCTCCCTTGGGCTTTCCTTGTTACTTAGCTTCTTTGGGTCTGTGGATTGAAGGCTGGTTATTGTGTACTTACTGGCTAATATAAACTTATAAGTGAGCACATATCATGTGTTTCTTTTTGGATTAAGGGTACCTCACTCAGGATAAAATTCAGAAACGGCAATTCTTATCCTTTCTCTGTGTAGTGGAAGATGAAAACACCAAAGGTAACACAAGTTTTGGCCATCACATGGAAGAAAAGCATAGGAACCCCAACTCACTGCTGGAGTCTCTATTCATCACACTGATATACACATGAGGGCAGACCTTGGACTGTCCTTATTTCAACACTTCCATTAGTCCCTTCACAGCAACACTGTTCTTCTAAGGGAGTTCATTTTCCAGCACATGAATCAGGAGGAACAATAGTCCTCCTGAATGCCCATGGTCTAGTAGGATGCTTAAATGTATATTTTTGCAGCATCATTAAATATTTTCCAGTCAAATCAAAACAGTATGACTCTAAACTATAAAGAAGGCTATGTAGATTAGAATTTTACAGAAAATGAAGCTGGACAAATTTCAAATGAGTGGACTCTGTATATCAACTCTTTCCATTTTAAAGTTAAAAGGTAGATTTTTTTTTAACAGATGAAGCTGCATAAACAAAGCATAGAAAGCCTAAATTAGCTCTTCTAACATTGTGGCTCATTCTCACAGATGATCCCAAAGAGCCAGTGCTATAGACATCAATACATTCAAGTGAAAGCCAAGCCCTGGCTCAAGGAGAGGGGGATTAGGTCATGTGGAATAATAATATACACAAAAGGAGTGCACTTACAGGACATCACGGTAATCATCCTCTTACATTCCTCCTTAGCATTTTCCATTTGAAGAATTTATTGACAATATCCTGCAGTGGAAAAAAACTGGTTTGATAAAATTAAGATGAGTTGTATGAGCCAGGTTCTTCCCTAAAACATACAACCTGTTCTATTATTTTGTGGATGTTTATTATATTTCAGTTCAATATTTACTAAGAGCCTGCTACACACTCACAAGTGTTCCATGGGTACAATGATTCTGGTGTGTGTGTGTGTGTGTGTGTGTGTGTGTGTGTGTGTGTGTGTGTGTGT
>OU015748.1:94852905-94864032 GCA_907169655.1 Acomys percivali
TGTGTGTGTGTGTGTGTGTGTGTGTGTGTGTGTGTGTGTGTGTGTGTATTAAACCAATGTCAATTCACTGGCAAATTTCTATATTTTCATATTCACCAACAATTTCAAGTGAACTCACAATGACTGAAGACTGAACTCCAGACTGAATGTTCAACAAGATTTTGTAAAACTATTGTTTTTTTTTTTTTTTTTTCTACACCGATTGATAACAATGGACTATTAGGACCAAAGTATACCTTTGCACTCAATATTCATGAGGACTGTGGTAAATGTGTCAGAGTCTTATGGCTTTGTGTGACAACATGTTTAACTTTGCTCCATTGTAAATAGTAGCTTCTGGCTCTACATGATGTAAAGTGTTTTGGTAATGCCTAGGCCTTGTTTTTACTATGTTTTGAGCTTTATGACATCACTTTATTCGATAACCCCAAAGGAGGCATCATGCCCACAGTCTGAGCCTCCTGTCCAAGCAGAGGTTGCAGTTAATATTTTACCCGTTCTGCCAGAGAGTAGATTTATACTGCTTGCTCTCACCTAGACTTCTGGCACAGTCCTCTCCTCATCCCCACAACATATGTTGGGTGGCAGTAAACAATAATGGAGAAATAGGCTTTCAAGGAGAGCCTTCAATGTCACAGAAACTACTTTAGGCTAATCCCACCTTAAATCAGTAGAGAATGATTGGCTAAAAACAAGAAATAAAAACACACAGCTGATTTACATGGTCGTCTTCTTTCCCTCCTTGTGGCGGTCATGGCAGTAGAAATGTTCCAGAACATTGCTTGCTGTTTTGATGACTTGTATGTTAGGGAGTACAGAACATTGCAAGATGCTTTTGAGAGCAGTATTTTATATTCCTTTGGAGGAAAAAAATGCATAGACTTTTAAAAGAGGCTGTTTTAGCACGTGTTAATGGCTGCACATCTGAGAATGTCAGTACCAGCTTTAGTAGGATTTCTTTCTATTCCTGTTCTGCCACATGGAAATGTAAGATATGAAATATTATTTCATTAGCCTGCAGGCTCTTTCAGCATGAAGTTCTCAATAGCCATTACTTAGTCTGTAAGCATAGGCATGCCTTTTCTGTGCAAAGGTTGGGGCATCATTAGGGATTTAGTAAACTTGAAATGGGGATGCTTCCTTTTCCAGGATGATTTGGTAATCCTGGAAAAGACAAAGATTTAAAAGTGTATCTGGGCTTTGTATTCTTACTAATGATAGTTTACAGAGAAGAGCCAGAATGCCTTTCACAGTATGTGGAGATGACATTTTTACCCCCCTTGGCAAGACAGTTTCACTCCAGATTCTAACCAAGTTTCAATTATGAAAGTTAATGAAGGAGAAAGATAGCAAATAAAGAAAGACCAGATAGAAGATCTTGAATTTTTCATGGGTCAAAACTTTATAATGGACAATGTTTTAATTCTTTCTACTCAGTTCTGGAAAATAATTTACTAATCAATTTCATAAATAGGTTGTTTTCTTCCATATAAATATTTCATGAATATTAAAGTCAGTCAAACACACAAAAAAACCTGGATGTTTCCAGCTTTTACTAATGCTTCCTTACTTTGCTTGAGCACATCCATAATATTTTCTTTACTTAGTCATTGTATCATCCCTAGCAACATTATCAATTAGGTTCTTTCATCAGGCCATCTTCAGGAAGACAATCAGGCAATTTGTTTAGAGACCCACTAGACATATACACTAGAGGTGCTGGTCAGTGGCACATGCCTTTCATCTCAGTACTCAGGTGGCAGAGGCAGGTGGATCTCTGAGTTTGAAGTTAGCCTGGTCTACAGAGTGAGTGCCAGGACAGCCAAGGCTACACAGAGAAACCTTGTCTTGAAAAACTAAAAGAAAAGAAATGTCTCTTGTCATTGAGTACATATACATCAGAGGTAGCATCCAAGGTCAGACTTTTTTTTTCAATTAGAGTATATTTAAGCACAGTAAACTGTGCATTCTACCTTCCCCTTTAGGACAGAATTTCCCATGAAGTATACTCATTGGGGTATCAAGAGTCCTGAACAGAAAACATCTAATCACATGGTCATCACAGCTATACCCACTTTGAACATCAAGTCTTAGAATTAGACATACATTTTTGAAAGGCCCCACTGAAGTTCTTACAGTCACAATTCTGGCAAAAGAATTAGACATCCTGATCATTTGCCTCCCTAAAGACCATCTCTTATCTTCCAGTCTATAAGTGGGTCTTAAGGATTGGCATGGGCCTTCTAGGTTGTCACTGCAAACATATCTAGGTTTGGGGAGTAATCAAAGGAGGCACTATTCACAAGGAGTAGATCAGTAGTGTGGTGTCCACACAATCTAATCTGCTTAGGCTGCCATAACAAATTAGAAGAGAAGTATTAAACAACACGTTCCTCCTCAAAGTTCTGGAAGCTAGAAGTCAAAGATGAAGGTTGGGACAATTGGGGTGTCAGGGAGGACTTCTTCCTGGCTTTGGGAAGGGCCTTTCTCACTATGATCTCACATTTTCTTTTTTTATTCCCTGTGATGGTTAGTTATTCATCAGCTTGACACAAGCTAAGGTCATCTGAGAACAGTGACCCTCGGCTGAGAAAATGCCTCCATCAGATTGGTCTATAGGCAACTCTATGGGAGCATTTTCTTGGTTAATGGTGTGGTAGAGAACAGTCAACTGTGCATAATGTTACCTCCAGGGCTGGTAACTGTGCCTTGTATAAGAAAGAAAACTGAGTGATCCATGGAAAGGAAGGAGGGAAGCAGATTTCCTGCATGGCTTCTGCTTCAGCCATTGCCTCACGTTCCTGTCTTAATTTATCTCTAGAATGAACTATACTTTTAAGTTTAAATAAACCCTTTCTTCCCCAAGTTGCTTACAGTCACAGTGTTTATCACGGTAACAGAAAGCAAGATAATACATGTATTATCAGAGACAGAGAGAAACTTGTATCCCTGAAACTTTTCCTAGTCAGGACGCTTATCCTGTTGGCTATGGGTCTGTGGTCATTTTGTGAGAAGTGTCCTCCACAGCCTTATGTGTTTGAGCACTTGATTCTCAGTTGATGGGGCTGGTCAAAGAGGCTATGGAACTTTTAGGAGATGGAACCTTTCTAGATGAATTATACCACTGAGGACAAGGTTTGAGAATGTACGGACTTACCTCACTTCCTGCACATGTTAATTTCTTTATATTTTACTTTATTAGTTTTACTTATATTTTATTAGTGCCTGACAGAAACAACTTGATGGATACATGATTTACTTTGGCTCATAGTTTAGAGCATTTCATATTTCATGGTGAGGAAAGTAAGGTAGCTGAGATTATGGCAGATGGAGTATGTATGTGTAAGAAAATATTCAGGTCACAGCAGATTAATAAGCTGTATATGACAGCAGTTACAGTTGACTATAACCCAATTGAATCCGCTCCTAGTTATTTATTTCCAATGTCTAAATCTTAGTTTCCAAAGTTTCCAGATCCTTCCCAAACACTTCCATCAGCTGGGAACCAAGTGTTTAACTAATGATCTTATAGAGAGCATTTCCACTTCAAACTATAGTAATTATTTTGCAGTCAGCAAAGGAGTCACTATACTACAAGAGAAAAAGCTGGAGCTGGGTAAGAGTGGGCTTCTGCTGGATGCTTTTGCCTCTCACCTTGACACAAAGTAGAAGAAACTCTCAATGGAATAAATGTCTAGGTCAGGTTGTCCCATGAGCACGTGTGTGGGAAGATTTACCCTGAGTGTGGTCTGAATCATTTTTATGGGCTGTGTTTTCTGAGATCTTAGGATCTGTCTGTCTCTGTACTTCCCCTATGCTGGGGTTACATGCTTATGCAGTCATGCCCATCCTTTTGTGGGGGTGCTTGTCTTACTCCCAACAAACATCCCAGTGATACTTGCACTTTGAAACTTTCATTGGCTCCAGCTCCTTCCTCCTGATCTTCCTTGGACCTCTACCCCTGGCTCGATCCCCTGTTGAATCTTCTACTTGCTCCTATAACTCCTCCTCTCCTGGCTGGCATGAAGTCCAGCCCTGTTCTATATCCTGTTCATCGACTGGCTGTAAGCTGCTTCATTCACATAACAGGGGGATAGATGAGGATCAGAGTTTACACAAAGTTTAGACAGTAAATTCTCAGAACAGAGCTTGCAACCATACATGATAAGTAAATAAATCAGCATTTGAACTACACAATAACCTTATGCCTACATTCATGTTCATAAAGGAAGGGCTCTCAGACAGTGGGAGCTATTATTGCTCCCTAATTTTACTTTATGATTAATGTATTAATATTATAATTTTAGACAAATGAAGCATGAAAATAAATAAATAAAATATTAAGTATTTATTTTCTAGAGAAAACATCTTAGGCTGTTTTTATATTTTGGGTAACAACAAACATGAGAAAAGATTTTGCTGGAGAAGAGGCTCATTTTATTATACTCAAAAGTGCACTATAACATGAGCACAGATGCATTCATAGATTAATCCCTTATCAGCTTGATCCTCTATAATGCCAGAAGGAACTGTAGCTGTTACTTGGGAATGTATAAAAATAAGCATTTACAAATATTTGGTAAGTTTCAAGGAACAAGAGTCCTGTGAAGAAGCTCTACCAGGACTCACTAGATGGCAGGAAAGCCATGTTGGAAGCTACAGTGTCTTTGGGCACACTTATGTGTAGATGGAGGCATGATACCAATTTATATGAGACCTATCATAGTAAACCAAAGGATCTGACTTTCTTCAAGACTTTGCTAGTATTCTGTCATTTGCCAAAAGGCCATAGAATGCCAGAGGACAAGAAACTTGCAGACACATTCTCCTATGTCAAAGACATGAGTGGTAAATCTTAAGGAATGAAAGAAAAATTAGGCCACTCAATTTATATTTTGAGATTAAATACAGTCTAAGAATGGTGGCCATTAAAAAGATAAATGGCAGATGACTTTAATCCCAGCATTCAGGAAGCAGATGCCTATTTCTGAGTTCAAGGCTAGCATGGCCTAGAGAGTTCTATAACAGCCTTGGCTACATGGAGAAATACTTTTTTTTTTTGAAAAACAAAAACAAAAACAAGCAATCAATAAACATTTTAGCTATTGTGTATGTTATGAGTTCTAAGCTATCTTGACCTATGTGAAATGTTGGCTCAAAAATCACAAATATATAAATAATAAAATTTTTTATTTATTTATTTATTTATTTATTTATTTTTATTTATTTATTTATTTATTTATTTATTTAATTTATTCTTGTTACATTTCTATGGTTATCCCATCCCTTGTATCCTCCCATTCTCCCCTCCCTCCCATTTTCCCCTTATTCCTCTCCCCTATGACTGTTCCTGAGAGGGATTACCTCCCTCTGTATTTGCTCATAGGGTATCAAGTCTCTTCTCAGTGACCTGCTGTCCTTCCTCTGAGTGCCACTAGGTCTCCCCCACCAGGGGACATAGTCAGATGTGAGGCACCAGAGTACTTGAGAAAGTCAAATCCCTCTCTCCACTCAAGTGTGGAGACTGTCTTGTCCATGGGCTAGATCAGGGTAGGGGTTTAAATTTTTCGGCCTGTATTGTCCTTGGCTAGGGCCTTAGTTTGAGCGGGACCCCATGACCCAAATCTGCCTATCATAATGTTCTACTTGTAGGTTTCTAGAAGCCACTGGATCCTTCTACATTGCTATTCACCCATTATAAAAGTTTGTATAATAGTCAACATTCGTGAATATTGCTTAAAACAAGTAGTATAAATAGTATACTAAACTGTACACAACTATAAAATAAATTCTTTTTAGTCAAATTATGTATTATATTATTGGCTTATATTTAATCTTTTAAACTCAATTTCTCCCTTCATGTTTTCAGCCACTAAGAACCTCCAAAATACTACATGCTACCTGGTTTTAGTTTGGTTTTAACCAATCTTATACAGCTCTTTCATCCCATTTTCTGGTATGTCAGATGACCTTGTCATTCTTTTAAACATTTTTACTTCCTTGGACTGAAATAATGGATAACTGTGTATTGCCATGGACATGTGTGCGTTTTGTCCCATTTGCCTAATAAATGCACCACTTATTGTTTGTAATAGAAGATTATTTATGTTATTAAAATATTAATGTCCTTGTAATAAGTAACCAAAGGAATTGCACAGGGGAAAGTGTCTTAGCAGGTAAGTCAACAATATGGAATGATAGTGAGTTTGCTTACCCTATAATGCAGTGGCATCCTCAAGTCCTTTCCCTGAATGATACCATGAACAAGTTATGGAGCTATGGAGGACACTGATGATGTTATAACAAACCCTGTCCATGTTTAAAGAGAGTATGTATGTAATTTTTTTATTATGTGTGAAAAGTGCATGTGGGTGCACTTGGGTGTGTAGGCCAGAAGTTGACAGTGGGTGTTTTCTTCTATCATACTCTTATCTTGTGAGAAAGAACATCTCACTGAACCTGAAACTCACTGCTTAGATTTGCTTGCCCACAGACTATCCACCTCCCTCTGCTGCACAATGCTAGAGTCACAGGCATACACCACCATACCTGCCTTTGTAAGTGGTACCTAGGAACACAAGCCTGAGTCTTCATGTTTGTCCAGAAAAAACTTAGCCTTCTGAGACATCTCCACAGGCCACTGTATATTTCCTTTAGGCAAAATAAAGGAGAGCTTGTGATCTAAGATTTTTCCCTTAGAATTTAGGTAAACGTGGTAAATTATGTCAAGATACTAGGGAACATAATTTAATACTGACCCACTTTAGATCTTGACCATCCACTGTATGCCAAGAAAGTACTAGGTTTTAAAAACACCTTCAGTGAATTACCACAACCTGGAGATTAACATCACTACAATTTTACAGTCAGAAGGAAATTGAGTCTGAGAGCCTGAAACAACCTATTTAAGTTCACATACTTCTCTCTGGTCTATAGTGATTTTGAACTACACCTGAATTTGACAGTGAACTTGAGCTAGAAATTTGCATCCCAATTAAGATTCCTTTTTATATATTAAACCAGAGCAAACCAACCCAAAAATATGCCCTAACTATTTTAAGGGTTACACAGTGTATACATTTAGGCTTTTTAACTTTTCTCACAATTTTTCTGTTGCTAAATAAGTCAGTATTACCTACCAGTCATCTTTCTCTCTTTTGTCTATTCTCCAGGTGGGCCTTTTTCTTCAGTTCTATTGTCTACTGATTCAAAGAAAGTGTCCCGTCTTCATGTGTAATTGTTCCCCTTGCATAATGAAAATCCACCAGGGACACTGTCTGTCTTCATTTTGTCACATATATGTCTTGCTATTGGTTATCTTTCTGTTTCAGTATTCCCTCCAGTTTCTTATTGCAGTGCCTTATAGAATGCTGTTGAACCTCGGGATAAGGCCTATGCTTGCTCAGTAATTGCAAGGTCCCGCCACGGTCCACCCAAGTCAGCTTGCATTCTCCCACTCTCTGCCTGCAGTCTTGTTCAGGGTTCTTGCTGTCGCATAATACTCCTTTGTGATATCTTCCTTTGAGGCCAACATTCCACTCACTGAAGTATGACACAGGAAATGACATTTACCACCTTCCTCATTGGTTAGATAGACTGTTTTTTATTTTTCCATCCAGTTCCAAAACACACCCTGAAGTATGTTTTGTACTTTACTTTGAAGTTTTTGAAATTCCTATCCCTTTCTGCCCCCTCAATTTTGTGTGGAGCTTTTGGTCTTGAAGACTTCTGAATTTGGGGAGATTTATAGGAGCATCACTCTCTAGAGAGGCCTGTGTAGAGGGTCAGTCAGGTACAGGACACTGCAATCCACTCTTTCCAAAAGCAAGAGGGAAAAGGCATCTCTTCCACACCCAGTTATGACAATGGCTCTTTATCCATCCAGTTGTGATTAAAATAATCATAGTGTTGTTGATACGTGAGCCTATCTGTGACAGCTTGTGCCGGCTGCCTTTGACTGGCAGGTTTCTTGTATGCGTTAAATAATATTTCAAAGCCTGTCTCTTATTTAAGCAACATCATCTTTCCAGTTAAAATATTCTTTCATGCTGAAAATTTTGTGTACTTTCCACAGTCAGCCTCTTGGATAGCATTTCCTGATAACAGTGTGTTGGTTGGCAAGTCAGGAGTTATCTCTGGTGTAAAAGCTGCTCTCCTAGTTGAGATAAACCCTTGTTTAGCAACTTGTTTTCCATTTGTGAAAACAAGCCAGATAAGCCTTTCTTGGGAGGCTATCTCTGCTCTCTCTGAGGACTCCAAAATAGTTGTGCACCAAGGCAAGCCTGCAGCCCAGTCTTATTTAACAAGTTTCAGCATTGCACATGATCCATGAAAATTTGGGCAAATATGCCTGGAAACCTCTAGATTAAAATAGAAAAGATAACAGCCTCATTTGTTTCGCTAGATAAGATAGGAAGATGTCCCCTCCAGGGATCCTGCTGCAGAAGATTGATGGAGAAGATTCTGAAGAGTAATGAGCCAAAAATTCAGGAGCTTCTTTGAGAGATACCAGAAGAATATTATTTTCTTGCTTCCTTGAACAAGCAATTTGTCTAGACTTGAGACATGTTATACCTTGGGAATATTCTTACCATAAACAAAGGTAGTATATCTTAGACTCTTACATATTCCACCCTTTTGCTTCCTGAAGCCCTTATCTTTAACACCCACTTTTACCTTAGATTAAATGTTCCTTTTCTGTTCTTACTACTTCCAGACAATGAGGGTTTGTTGAGCAACCTTTTCAGAGAACGGACTGTTCTTGTCTCTCTTTGCATACTTTCTCTTATTTGATACTTAGAACAAAATTTTAAAAATGCTCTTCTTATCTTTGTATTTTAGAGTTGGGAAAGAAGCAGAGAGATGAAAAATTTAGGTGGGGGAGCCTGGACACGGAGCCCCCTTTATCTCACTCCAAGGTCTTTCTCCCACACTCTGCTTCCTTAATGATACTGTAAATTCTTTGGAAGCACAGAAAGAGCCCAGCTGAAGCATATTTATTGTTTTTGGAACATAGTTTCCACTAAATCAAGCCTTTCTCTCCTGAGAGATGTACAGTGAGTGAGTGGGTCTGTATATACGTGTGTGTGTATGTGTGAGTGTGTTCATTTTATCTTCAAATTAGTCCCAAGAGTAAGAGCTATGGAATTCAGAGATGACTATCTGGGTGACTTAGTGAAGTTACAATTGACAAAGTCTATATGGTTAATTAGATGAATATGTGACCTTTTAACCATACAGTCAAATGCCCACTCCATCTGTTCAGACATTTTGAAACACGTCTTCATTTATATTTTATGATATCTATGGTCAAAATATTCCCAACCGTTGCCATAGGCTTTAAATGTTCTTTACACTTTCCTTTATATTCCTAAAGAATTAAGGTGAAGATCACATTTACACTGATTTGCTTTGCTTTAATTAATGAAAAAAGAAAAAAAAAAGAAAATTAGTTTTTGTTTTAGAGACTTGTTTTATTTCTGTGTGTGTATGAGCATGTGCACACAGGTGCCCATGGAAGACAGATGAAGAAATCTGACTTTGGAACCCTGGAGATCCACTTACACGATGTCATGTGACATGGATGCTGGGGTCTGCACACTCATCCTCTCCCAGTGTAACAAGTGCATCTCTTGCTTTAAGAGTATCTTTCTTCTCTCTCCTATTTTGTTCTTCTTCCTTGTGTGAGGCAAAATTTACCTTGAAGTTGTTCTGTGAGTTTAATGTAGTGTTTTATATACTGCACTGATAATACTGAATAATGTACTGTTAATAAATTCTCACACATACAACTTGCTTTATTTCAAAACTTTTCAAAAATCCTGTTTTTGTCATTTATTCATCCTCACACAAAAAGTGGTACTCTACTATTAGACTACCAAAGCACATTATATATAGATATATTTTTTACTTTGATTTTTTCATTGTAACTTTAAGAGTTTATAAGATTTTATAATAACTGTTACTGATATTAGACCAGAAAAATACTAATTTTTAAATTTTGTTTCACTCATCTAGAAGCCCTCCTTTAATTACTTATTGATTCTGAAAATCTCCCAATAAGTCTTTGAACAGTGACCTAGGATTACAATTGCTTTGCTCATACTTAATAACGATTCTGTATTTTCTTTCCTAACTATGTTACCTTGTTTCTTTTTCTTTCTCTTTAGTGACGGCCTTCAGCACATCATTGCATATAGACAACAAATGTATAGCACTTAAATTATACTTTATTTAAAGAACATATAATGGAATTTTCCTGTTTATATAAAATGTTTATTGGCATGTTTTTGATGAAATACTTAACCATCTTAAAGACTTTCCCTTCTGTTTTTGATGACAAGATTTCTTCCAAATCATAATTGGTAATGAGTTTTTCACAGAATGTGAAATGGACACAGTTATGTCCAGAATCATCTGAAATTTAAGTACCTTAGTAATTAAGAAATTAAACTCCTAACTCTGGCCAACAGTTCCTTTTTAAAGCCTCAGAGTGCAGCTAGCACAGAGGCCCAGAACATAGGCTTCTTCTCCATTTCCATTGAGGATTTGTAACATACTCTGTCCACATTAGAAGAAGAGTTTTAAAAGCAGATGGGCATATCAAATCTTAATCCATGGAATAATTATATAGAAGTGAGGTGAGGTTTTGGAGCTTTAAAAAATCTCTTTTGCTGTTTTAATTTAGTGTTGAAGGGAAGTAATGCAAATGTCTACCCACGGTTGCTCCCTGCCCCTCTCTTTCTCTCTAACTTCCTTCCTTTCTATATCCTACAGAATGTATATGGAGCCTTCAAACGAGCTGTTTCTGGAGAGGACTGTTTGTTTTGCTTTAAGATGGAAACTCAAGTTCCTAAATTTTCTATTCTCTAAATATTAACTTTAGTTAATATTTTTCTCATCTAAATGATTTGGTCATTTTCTTGTGCCCTTCCTCAAATAAGGGAAAAGTTTTTCTCCCAAAGTCAAACTCTAAGACAATAGCACCTCTATGCAGATGAAACAGAGAGATTTGGCATAGCTTGATCGTATGGAGAGAAAAAGATGGGAAAATTGCTTCCGTAGACCACTGTACTGAGGAGAGAGAGAGAGAGAGAGAGAGAGAGAGAGAGAGAGAGAGAGAGAGAG
>OU015748.1:94871154-94907822 GCA_907169655.1 Acomys percivali
CTTCTTCTTCTTCTTCTTCTTCTTCTTCTTCTTCTTCTTCTTCTTCTCCCCCTTCTCCTTCTCCTCCTCCTCCTCCTCCTTCTCCTCCTCCTCCTTCCCATGTTTTTTTTGAATCAGGGTTTCTCTGTGTTTTAGACATTGCTGTTCTGGAACTCGCTTTATAGATCAAGCTGTCCTGGAACTCACAGCTACCTTCCAAGTGCTGGGAATAAAGGTATGCACCACTACATAGGGCTTCAATATACTCTGTTTCTTTTCTTTTGGAGCAGTAATATATATATTCTATGTCATTATACATAGGAAATATGTGATTTCCTTTATTTTTTAAATTTAAAGTGGGGGTTACAATTGAGCAATTGCCTTGAATCTCAGAAGAGACATTGAACTTTGGGCTTTTAAACAATGTTGAAACTGTGATGGACTATAGGGACTTTTAAAGTTGGACTGAATGAATTTTTGCATTATGATATGGCTACAGGTCTATGGAGATTAAGGAGTGGTTGTTTAAATAAGATTGGCCCCCATAGGCTTATATATTTGATGTTTAGTGTTCAGGAAGAGATACTATGTGAGGAGGATTACGAGCTATGGCCTTGTTGTTTTAGGTGTGGCCGTTTTGGAGTAAGTGTGTCAATGGTGCACTAGGTGATGCTTTTAAGTTTCAAAAGTCCAACCCAGTACAGTGTCTCATTCTTCTTGTTACCTGTGGTTCCAGATGTAAAACTCTCAGCTATTTCTCCAGCACTAAGTCTGCCTAGATGCCACCATGCCTTTTGCCATGATGATATATCTTCATGGTATATCTTCACAGCAATAGAACAGTGACCAAGACAGCAGGTAAGGTGCTTGCTGCCAACACTGACAATTTGAGTTCCATTCCTAGAAACCACCTAGTGTACTTTCATCTCTATATACATACTACGGTACATTGATACAAGCATGCACATGCACGTGTGCATGCAACACACACACCCACACACACACACATAAATGAAAAACAGTTTATTTTGATAACAAAAAGGTAAAATCAACAAATAAACAAATCTATTAGAAATTATAATTTAACCAACCATATTTAAACCATAGTACCTCATATTTATGTTTCTTATTAATGTGACAAAATGCCCAACAAAAGTTAACTTCAGGAAGCAAAGGGTTTGCCTTAAATTATGGCATTAAGAAGGAAAGTGCATGATAACCAGAATGGCATGATGTCATGAGCATAAGGCAACTGGTCACACTCAGTCTACTCAGGAAGCAGAAAGGTGAGTTTTTGATTTCTCAGTTTTATCCTGTCTAGGATCCTACATCATCAGTAGTGCCCCTATACACTCAAAATGTGCCTTATCTCTTTAGTTAAACTATTGTGGAAATATCCTCACAGACATGCCAGGGCTAGATTTCAATGGTGATTCTAAATTTAAGTAGATAATGAAGAACAAGAATTGCAATGTTAGTAAAGGCCATATATTCTCATTTGCAAACATTTATTATTGAGTAAAACCGTGGATATTTTTTTATTTTCATTCTGTGAATATGCAATATTGACATTAGTTTAAACTTGTTCGGGTTAATCTCTTCTGGATTTTCATAATGTAAAATTTCAAGGACGATATAATTTACTTTAATTAAAGTAGATCCACAATAGTTTTCTGACAAGCATTAGCTTTGCCTGTTATTACTATGAGTCAAAACTGGTTAGAAAAATAACGTATTGTATTTTTCACTGGATGGATATTTAATGCAATATTCAGTGAAGATTTATAGTATACTACTTAATAGTATTCTCATTCTGTTGAAATTTGATGTCAGGAGCAAAACCAAGAGTATAACAACAAAACAGGACAACAACAACAAAATCATATGACATAACAGACAGATTATAATCAGTTCTAAGAAGAAATGACAAAGAAGAAATAGAATGAGATATTCCTCGTACATTTTTGCCTATTCTGTATATCAGTCTGAGATGGTCCCTTTGTTAGTGTTTGAGTGAACATAAGCTCCTTTAAGAGAGGATGTGTTACCAGTGCAGATGTCTGCAGGAAAGAACTTTATGAGAAAAGGAAACAACAAGTGCCAAAGCTCTGAGGTGGGAGTAGGTTTGGCACACTCAGAAGGCAGTGAGGTTTCTGAGTGTACAGTATCTGGAGGGGTGTTAATCCTGTCAAGCCTGGGAACTTTGGAGTTCCCACTGTCCAAGAGCCGCCCTTTCCCAACTCCCTGCCAGTGAAATGGCAAAATAGGAAGTCTTCTATTCCTCTAGAGGCTTTGGAATAAACAAGTTAGTGTTCTCATCTTTCTTATTTCTCTCTGTCTCTCTGTCTCTGTCTCTGTCTCTGTCTCTCTCTCTCTCTCTCTCTTTCTCTCTCTGTACCCTTCCTTTCCTTTCCTCCCTACATCTTTCTTTCTCATTCCCTTCCTTTCTTATCTTTCCTTAAGGTTAGAAGCTAGACCCTCACTCAGATGTCTTAGGTCTGCTGCACTCTCTTACTGAGCTAGGTCCCCAGCTGTTTATTTAAAGTTTTATTTTGAGACAGGGTCTCACAAAGTTATTCAGGCCTGCCTTAAATCTGTCTGTTATCTGTTATCTCCAAATAAATACTGAACTTATGGTCTTTCCACTTCAGTATCCTGTGTAGCTGAGATTACCGTCTTGTACTTCCCTCGTTGACTTTTTTTTTTTCAAATATTTCTCCAAGTTGTTCACTAGAGAATAAATTGTGTAGCAAAGGAAGAAGCAAAGAACATTTATGACATAATGCTTACATTTTAAACATTTTATTATTATTTACTAGTAGAATTTGAAGGAAACTTAGATGTATAGTGGAAGAATTTGATGAATTATTTATTTTTACTAACTTTGTTTAAAAATGGTAGAGATAAAATTTATTCAGTATCAGTTTGAATTAATATTTTTGAAGAGATTAGTATGATTAAGGGGCATTTATTTTTCACATGTTGATTTTGACATTTCAGTATATAAATTAATGAGTATATAAGAAAACTGGTAATATTTAAGTTACGGTTAAAACATTTAGGTCATCCCTGGAGAGAAGAATTAGGGACTCACGCAAAAAGGAAAGTTTTATATATGGATGAGATTTCATCTACAGAGTGATTATATATAGATAAATGATTAGAAGACTGATATTTGGTGTGTGTGTTGGGGGGTCCAAATGTTTAGTAATTAGTAATGTAAACTGTGAAGTTTGGAAATTGGTAAAGTTCCAAGTGTTAATTATTAAAGTGTAATTGGGAGTCAGTAGTGTAGCCTGAAAACATAAAAGGAGAAAATAAGATAGAATGAACTCTCAATACAAATGAAGAGAAATCTTCAAGGCAATGTAAACACTGAAAATAACTCAAATAAGGTAAAAACAAAATGCAATTTCATAGATAGCTTGTCTTGTACCGGCTTCAGTGGCTTGTCATGATGAAGCCTTACTGAAGTGCATTGACGATAAAGTAGGAAGACAAGGTGATAAAAATGGAAGACGTTAATCATGGAGATATGGGGCGTGGGAAGAAACAGAGCTGCAGACAAAGGAGTACATAGGAGAATTAGTTCTGTAGGATGAAAGATGTCAAAGGATGCTAGCCTACTGATGGGATTTCCTAAAATGAAGAGCAAGTTGAAAGAGCAGGCTAGGATGAGAACATTGTTGACATGATAATTTGAAGGGACAGAGTGGGAATTTCAGTATACAAATAGAGGGATGGATTGTAATCTGTCCAATGCTTACATTTTCTTTATTCTAGATGGAAATCAAACAAATTGTGTGGATTTGCACATAAATGTATTAGAAGCTCTGTGCATGAAGCTTTTTCGATTGTTTTTGTTTTCTTAGCAGGAAATGACACATAAAGGGTCTTATAATTAAGGTTTGTGAAAACACAAGTATCAAATAGTTATCTGGGAGAGTAGGAGACAGAATGGATTTGGATGAGGTGAAAACAAATTTCCAGGTAGTTCAAGGGACTCACTTTCAGTTTAAGGATGCACACTTTTAATCCTATATTCCCAGGAACTGGAAGCAGAGTTGATAAGGAACATTTCACCCTTATAGAATACATTTTTAAAGGAAATGTAATTCTTTTTTTTTTATAGTGAAAAAAATCTTTTAAAATGTATTTTTGAATGATTGTGAGTTTGGTGAAGCTAGTGAAATGGTGGGAAAACAGTAGCAACAAATGCTCATCATGTGCAAAGAAGTAATTACAAATTTGTATAATGTGCAAATAATATAACCAGGACCAGTAGAGACCTAATTTGGAAAAAATATCTTCAAAATTGAGTTTTTTTAAGGTAGTGGATGAAAAATACAGGAAACAATTGTCAGATATTTAAAAACTGAGATGCTGAGGGTCATGTCGATTTGGACAATATGAGAATGAGGTTTGACAGAGGGTGAGACAAATATGCCAATGGGAATTAATATCATGGAAGATTTCTAATGTGAATGTTAAGACCACTGAGAAGTGAGATAGAATCTGTGACAGGTTAATTAACAAAACTTTAGACTTCAATGAGAATTAAAGAGAAAAGGGTGTAAACTGATGGATAGAAATAAGTGAGGAGTGAAAGAAGGTAGAAGGACTCAACAGATTCATGATGGTTAAATCAGCAGGTGATGAAAGGCAGAACCCTGGCTTGAAGGCATCAGGTAGGAAAACAACACAGGATGCTTCTACTCCCTTCTAGCAATAGTGGATGGAAAGTTCCTGTGACAGTGGCTGGTTTGCTAATCTTACATACAACAGAGGCTAGGTAAGTGAACATGGTTACCTCTTGCACTGAGTACACCTACAAGTGACAAGAAGATTAATCAAGGTGGTAAGGCTACAAATGAAGGGTATGCCTACTGGATAAAAACTGAAGGCACCAGTTAGTCTGTTTTGGAAAGATTAAAATGGGAGAGTGAAAATATATTGCTTTATATATAAATATATATACATACATATATATAATTAATATATAACCAAGTTCTATATAACTATATACACACATATATGTGTAAGTATTCTATATAATTAAATAAATATATGTTAGTGAATATATAAGTAAATATAAAAGTAATGAATATATGAGTAATATACTTATATAATATAGAAATAGAAGAGAAAGTATATACATTGATGAATATTAGGAAAATAAAATTCTCCCAATGTGAATTTTAGATTTCAACATAGATAAAGGAACAAAATTACCCAAAAGAGAAAATACTGGATCTGAACTATTTCAGTATGACATCATCTTTATTATTGTGAAATAAAAATTGTCATTTGATATTTAAATAGATGGGACGGAGAGACAAGATATCTGCGTGAAAGACAGAATTTAGAAATCACCTATTAAAATAAAAAAGTTGGACCTATGATAATACGTGAAATAATTATTGAAAAGTCCCCATAGAAAAGGGAAGTTAGTTTCATTATTGTCTTCTCAAGTGCCTTGGTGTTCATTTTCATTGATATTACTTCATGCCTTTGTTATATCCATTCTCCTCCACAGTTAACCTAAAGAGATTTACAATTGACTTTGTTGTTATTGAAAGAACAAAAATCTATTCAGTGTTGCAAAAGACACAAGGAATAGGAGTTACTGAATATCATAAAAAGATGAGTAGTTATTGAAGTGCAGGCATTTTCACACATGAGCGACACCAAGGATGATGGTCATCCTGAGTCTCTACAATTCTCTCCATTTCTACAGGCTATAGTGTTTGATATCCTTATCAGCCATCTTGCTATCCTTCCCATGGTTTTTCAGAGGGCCTGCTGATCATCACAGCATTAACTGGCATGTAAAATTCTATTGTTCAAAAAAAATTAATGTTATGAAACTACAAGGGATTGGCCCAGGGGATCTGTTCTTACCACAATACTGGTCCCAGGCCAGAAATTGGGCCACTGCACATCTTCCATTATAAGTAATTATAGGTCAAATGTGTACTTGAGTTTGAAAGCCTTATGTGGACAATATGAAAAACACAAATTTGGGCACAAAAGCTTCATTCAGTAAGACATACACAAACCACTAATCCTAAATATTTAAAACTTTTAATCACATTAAAATAGCTAAATTTTAATGTTGAATTGGTTCTCATTAAAAAAGTGAAATGTCTGTTTTTCATGGCCAAAAAGTCAGACTGTAGCCTTTAATGTGATGGAGATTGACACATGGGCTGTGTAAACATAGTACTAAAGTGGACATCACAAAGATGGATCACTTTGCTGCTCTGTCAATAATTTACCCCAGCGTGATTGTGATTGTGCAAATATATTTCATTCAACTCTATCAGATAAATCTCCAATTCTTTTATAAAATTTACTATAGTTTTGCTTTATTACTTAACCACATTTTTTAATGAGTGCAAAGCATGTCTCCTATCACTAGGCAGAACAAAAAGAGAAAAATAAGACCAATCATTCTTCCATTAAAAATCTTTTTTTATTTTAGAAACTGATTGGAAATATAGTTATGAAAGTTTAAATATGGTATTTTTCTTATATGGCATGAGATCAGTACATTCTAAACAATATATATAAACTCTGAAATTAGGAGACAGTTGTTGTCACACAATTAGTGTGTTTTTTCTTTAACCTTCAAAACGATTAACAAAAAGAAAACTGATGAAGCAAATGGTTCTCAGAGAAGTAGGATCCAAATTTTACACTCATTGTTAATGAAAAATACAAACCGCTGTGCTATTTTAATACATTGAAGTCAGAAATAGTTTTATTAACTTGAAAATTGGTAAAATTAGAGACAGTGAAACATACTAAACCTACTATAATGTCTTGACTTTGGTTCTTTAAGATTCGAGAAGGGGAGAATGGGAGGATACAAGGGATGGGATAACCATAGAGATGTAACAAGAATAAATTAATTAAAAAAAAAGATTCGAGAAGAAATTCAATTCCTTCCATTAAGACAATCAGATTCCCTTCTTAACTTTCAATGAAAATTACAATATAAACTATCAGAAGAGAAAAGTTAGAGTTGCGATTCTTACCATACGACATATCCAGAGTTTGCACATATTTTCAAGTGCAGTACTAGAATAGTCGTAACTGACTGAATCAGTGCTAATTATTTATTGCTCAGCAACAAACGACCCCAATATTTATCAGTAAAAAACAATAAAATTTTATTTGCACAAAATTTAATAGCATCAGTGATTCAAAAGTAGCTATGCCAGATGGTCTGGAGTGTGTTCTTCCCCGAGATTTTAGTTAAAATGTTGGTCCAGCATCAACTGAAGACTTGCCTGTGGTTGGTGGGTTTGCTTCCAAGGTGACTAACTCACAGAGTTGTTGCCATCAGTTCTCATCCTTTCCATGATGTTCTAGGAAGCATTAGCTCCTAATTGTATGGCTGCTTTGGTATATGCACGACACAGGAGCTGATCATAGCGAAGATGATCCAAGACAGCAAAGTAGAAGTCACAATGTGTTTCATGGTCTAACTTCGGAATTTGCCCACAGTTATTTGTTCTATATGATGCAGTTTGTACAGGTCAGCTGCATCTCATACAGAAGAGGACATCACAAACACATGAGTACCAAGGGAAGGCTCATGTTTAAAAATATATATACCTCTTACAAAATCTATCATAGCTCTAAAGTCTCCACTAAGGCACACAATACTTTCTTATAAACAAGCTACCAGACATAGGCCCTCCACTTTGGTAGACACAAATAAGTATGGTTTAAGGGGACTTTTTAAAAAAAAATTTGTTTCTTCATAGTAAAAATATTTGAGTACCAATTTACTATAGTTTATGTTTAGAATATATAGAGTATTTTTTTGCCGTTTTAAAACATTTTTTTATTAATTTATTCTTGTTACATCTCAATTGTTATCCTATCCCTTGTATCCTCTCATTCTTCCCTCCCTCCCATTTTCCCCTTATTCCCCTCCCCTATGACTGTTCCTGAGGGGGATTTCCTCCCCCCTGTATATGCTCATAGGATATTAAGTCTGTTCTTGGTAAGCTGCTATCCTTCCTCTGAGTGCCACTAGGTCTCCCCCTCTAGGGGACATGGTCAAATATGAGGCACCAGAGTTTGTGTGAAAGTCATACAGCACTCTCTACTCTATTGTGGAGAATGTTCTGTCCATTGAATAGATCTGGGTAGGGGTTTAAAATTTACCACCTGTATTGTCCTTGGCTGGTGCCTTAGTTTTAGCGGGACCCCTGGGCCCAAATCTGCCTATCATAATGTTCTACTTGTAGGTTTCTAAGACCCTCTGGATCCTTCTACTTTGCTATTCTCTTATGCTTCTCTCATCTAGAGTCCCAATAGGATGTCCTCCCCTCTGTCCCACTTTCCTGGTAAGTGAAGGCTTTCATGGGACATGTCCCTTGGACTAGTATGCAGATATAAGTGAGTATATACCATTTGAGTCTTTCTGCTTCTGGGTTAAGTCACTCATTATGATCATCTCTAGCTCAATCCATTTGTCCACAATTTTGGGAATTCCTTGTTTTTAATAGCTGAGTAGTATTCCATAGTGTATAGAGCATTTTTTAAAGACCCAAATGTTAAGGGTTTTTATTTTTTTAGAGCTTCGTATGGCTAAGAGATAGTAGAATCTTTATGAAAGGACCTAAGGGAACATTTTAGATTACTTGAGTCATGATCTCAAGACAAATCATGTATCCTAGTCCGTTGCTCTGACCTATAGACCACACACACACACACACACACACGTGTGTGTGTGTGTGTGTGTATTATTTCTTTCTTCCTTTTCTCTCATGTGTTTTTATGTCATGCAACATAATTTATAGAACATTCATTTAGATGAAGAAAAGATGGAAATCATACTTTCTAGTGAAGAGGAGAAGAAACCAGAACATATATATACATCATATGTTTAAGCCAAGTATCAGTTGTATAGGAAAAGCCACACAAAGTATAAAATGGGGTTTCCACTTTTAACATGGGTTTTCCTCTCCACCCACAAATATTAACTTCTCACTTCTACCCCAGCTCTTCAGTTTGTAATTTTAGAGTTTGGCTGGGACAATCAGCATTTTAGCATAACCTCTTGCATACATAATGATACTATACATTTTTTTGGCTAAATGTCTCATATTCTAAACAGAGAAATAGCATATGTAAATCAAGGCCTTAAAACTAGTTGTATATGCCAATATTGAAAGTTATTTGGTTTGATTTACTTTGGGCAGTAATAATAAGACTTTCCATTGGTGACATTCTGTATCTATTTCATAATTCATATACATCTTGAAAGATGAATCAAATTCTTCCTTTGGTCAAATTTTAGAAGAATATGAATGGAAATATAAGAGAAATTCTTAACATTGCTTTTATATAATGTTTTCTCTTCCCATGAATAACAGTAAAGTGTACAACTCACTGAATGACCACAAAGCAATTTTCCAACTTCTTTATTTAAATTTGCTTTTTATAGTCATGACTTTTTGTGGTGAAACCATTTTTGCATTTCAGAAACCAGATAACAATATTAAATTCATCTGTATATTTTCATATGTGACATATAGAAGTGCTGTTTCTTCTTTGAACAAACACAGTCATGGCTAATTTACTTTATGTATTTGTACATGTTTATAAAAAGTCCCTGAATCAATGGACCTGCAGTCAACCACAATTACTTACTGTGTGATGTTACTTTAAAAATCCCATAATTATGAAATATAATTTAACCAAGATTGTAAATTTTCTTAGCTAAATTAAGTCTCAGTCAGAGTGAAGTAGTACTTACTTTTCTCTAAACACAAAATATCTTGGAAAAATAATGACTTCTTTCTTTGTTCAGCACAACTCATCTCTTTTTTATTATTGTGTAAAGATGGTTAATAGTTTAATCTGCAACTTTCTCATTATAATGTTTCATACTAACTCAGGGAACACATTTGCTTAGAAATTGTAGCACCTTTGAAATATATAGTATACATTATTAATGTAACAAATATGTTAGAAAATTTGATGTGGTCTATTTGGGAGAATAGGAAGATAAAAATTGTTTTCCAGTGCATAAATAGAGTTTAAATATATGAGAAAAATTTAAATATCCATAATTAATTATATTACAAATATGGGTGGTGATGATAGGTACTTGTTATTCTTCCTTCTAAAATTCTCATGATGATCTGCTATTAATTTGAACAACTATAAAAATATAGAACCAAAAAAAAATCAAGAAAGAGATAGTTCATAAGTTTCTAACAATTAAAAAATATTCTCCTATTTGAAAATGAAGATAACTGTGGAACCATACATGTTTGGAACAATTTTAAGGAACATCTGATAATTTTAACAGAGTTTGGAAAGCAAATGAGGCAAGGATAAATCTGGGCTTCATGGGCAAATACTTTTAGTCTTTGAAAAATGTAGACACACTTCAGCACGGATACTCATACAGAGCCGCACTGTAAATGAATTACTGTTATTCCTAGAGGAGTTACATTTTTATATAAATTGTGAAAAGTCCTGAATCTCTTCCCAAGTGAGCATCAATGAAGTTGGAACTCTTTCCTAAGGATCACAGAGGGATTTAGCTAGAATCTGTATTTCCTTTGCTCTAAGATTCTCAGATAAATACTTTGGTAGAAGACATCACTATTAGTTAATCTTTAGGTAGTAAATTGTGCATTTATGAGATCAGGGAACAGGTCTAGCCTCATCTCCTGATACTAACAGGTAGTATGAAAACAATAGGGTTTTTTTGTTTATTTATTTATTTTTTTAAATTTATTCTTGTTACATCTCAATGGTTATCCCATCCCTTGTATCCTCCCATTCTTCCCTCCCTCCCATTTTCCCCTTATTCCCCTCCCCTATGACTGTTCCTGAGGGGGATTACCTCCCCCTGTATATGCTCATAGGGTATCAAGTCTCTTCTCGGTGACCTGCTGTCCTTCCTCTAAGTGCCACCAGGTCTCCCCCTCCAGGGGACATGGTCAAATGTGAGGCACCAGAGTATGTGAGAAAGTCATATCCCACTCTCCACTCAAGTGTGGAGACTGTTCTGACCATTGGCTAGATCTGGGTAGGGGTTTAAAGTTTACTGCCTGTCTTGTCCTTGGCTGGTGCCTTAGTTTGAGTGGGACAATCCTCCTATAGTTGAAAGAACTTAAATGTCTTTAACACCAAACTGAAGAAAAAAAAAAACTGGCTAATGCAGAAAGTGGCCAGTTGTATTCAAGTGAACAATACTCAAGAAAACAACAGCAATACCAACCAACCAGCATACAATAGCAAAATCAAATCAAGCAAGAGCAAAACAGGAAGAGTAGAGCTTATGTAAGTTATACAATAAGACATGAAACTAAATCCACGTGATATTAAGTTGAATGTAAACATAGACGGACAGAAAGGAAAGAACACAAGTCTTTGAGAATCAGCCTTAAAGTTTATAATAGGGTTTTGCAGACAAATAGTGTTTAAATTTGACTTTTTTCATAGACTATCTTATTTTCTCCATCTTTGGTGATTGAAAATTTTGGTGGGTACCGTAGTCTGAACTAGTTAGTACCTGGGGTCTCTTAAAATCTGCAGTACATCTGTCCAGGCCCTTCAGATTATCAGAGTTTTCTGAGAAGCCAGGTGTTATGGGTCTGTTATTGTATTTTACTTGGTCTTTTTCCATTGCAGTTTTTAGTATTCTTTATGAATTATGCAGGTTTAGTGTTTTGGCTATTGTTTGGTGAGAATTTTTTGTCTGGTAAAATCTATTTGATGATCTGTGTGCCTCTTGCACCTTTCTAGGCATCTCAATTCTTCCTTCCTCTATTCCTACTATAAATAGGCTTGGTCTTTCACAGTGCTCCAGATTTCCTGGGTATTTTATGTCAGATTTTTTTTAAGATTTAACATTTTCTTTTACTGATACAGCCTTTTCTTCTGTTGTTCTTCCATGCCTCAGATTTCTCTTCTATCTCTTATATTCTGCTAGTGAATCTTGCCTCTGTTTTTTCTGTTCAATGCCAAGTTGACCATTTCTATAATTCTGTTTTTTTTTTTTTTATTGCTTCTATGTCTATTTTCTGGGCTGAACAATTTATTTGTTTCCTTAAATTGTTTGTTTGGTTTGTTTTAGAGGATTTCTTTTAGGAATTTATTTATTTACTTCAATTATTTGTCTGTGCTCTCCTGGATTTCTTTAAAGGATTTATTTATCTCTCTCATCTTCAGCTTGATTTTAAGTTCATTTTCTTCTGCCTAAGCTACATTAGAATATTCAGGGCCTGCTGTGGTAGGACTGCAGTACTCACATTGCAACCAGTTTTCCTGAATATTATTGATAGTGCTCTTATGTTGTCTTGTAGGCATCTGGGTTTGGGGTGAATATACGTCTAGGTGCTGATGTATGGGTTTGTCTTTGCTGGGTGGGTATTATGTTACTTGGTTTCTACTTCCTCTCTGTATGTTCAGAAACTGTAATGGCAACACAGCTATCTTTTACTTGCCTGCTTTGGCTTGCATGTTCACAGGGAATGCTTGATGGTGTCAGCAGCTGGGATTGAATGACAAGTGGGGGAGGGAAGTTAGGAGGGGATGGTCTGTAGGATCCTAGGTGGTGTGGACAAGGGAAGCGGGGGCTGCAGCTGGCGTTCTGTTGCAGTGCTAGGTAGATGCTCGAAGGCCTGGATCTGGGAGAGCAGAGAAGGTCTGCGTGCAGGCTACCTGGTCGTCTGGCGAGCATGGCCTGTCAAGACGATACTATTTGCTTAACAAGACTATAATCATAATAGTTTGCCCATAACAAGAAACCTTAATGCTGTAGTTGGTGGCTAGGAAAAAGAAAGCTTTCCCAGTTCTAGTCAAAATGAAAACAAATGATTATGAGATGATCATTACCACTGAACCCTGAGCATACTGTGACTGTGCTTTGAGAGCACTTTGCCTGTTTGCTTCTCTGTATTCAGCACTAAGTGTGTAGATACCACAACCATTGACCTTACATAGTTCCCTAACCGGTGTTCTATTTTAAGTAGATAATACATGTGTAGTAACCTTATGATAAGAGTAACGTTTCTGTAGCACTTCCTATATGCAACGAACAGTCCTCCAACTTTCCAGGATGTTAAACCTTTTGTTTCAAACATTCCTTTTAGTTTTTGAGATTATAATGTAAAACGGCATTATTCCTCCTTTACTTTCCTCCTTGAAGCCCACCCCCATACCATTCCTTTCTCTCTTTTAAATACATGGCCTCATTTAATTTTTTCCTTTTTTATTCAGTTTTTTTCATACATATATGTTGATTTGTAAAAACACACACACAAACACATTCCTAAATATGGAAATATTACTGCTCAATCAAGACAAGACAATAGGCACACTAATATTTGATTGGGGAAACACCAGCAGATCTCAACTCTACACAAAGAAATCCAGGCAGCTAAAAAATACTGATGATAGAAAACATGGTCTTTCACAGGCAAGAGTAGACCAATTTGTAATCTAATACCAAATGGACCTTATCTTCTTTTTTAGTTTTAATTTTATTAATGTATTCAGATTACAACTCAATTGTTATCCCATCACTTGTATTCTTACGTTCCTCCCTCCCTCCCTCTTTCACCCTATTCCCCTCCCCTAGGTCTAATACCGAGGGGAGGACTTCCTCCCCCATTATATGGTCATAGGCTATCAAGTCTCATCTTAGTAGCCTGCTTATTCTTTCTTTGAGTGCCACCAGGCCTCCCCACCAAGGGGAGGTGGACAAATATCGGGCACCAGAGTTCATGTCAGAGTCAGTCCCCGCTCTCCACATAATTGTGGAGACTGTCCTGTCCATTGGGTAGATCACAGTATGGGTTTGATGTTTACTACATATATTGTCCTTGGTTAGTGCAATAGTTTGAGCGACCCCACCCTGGGCCCTGAACTACCCATCAAGATGCTCTTCTTGTAGGTTTCTAGGACCCTCTGGGTCCTTCTACTTCCCCAACTCCTAATTTCTCTTACCTAGAGTCTCAGTAGGATGTCCTCACGTCTATCCCAATCTCCTGCTAAGTGAAGACTTTCATAGGACATGCCTTTCGGGCTAGTGCCCAATTATAAGTGATGCTGGTGAGGATGTGGAAAAAGAACACTCCTTCATTGCTGGTAGGAATTCAAACTTGTAAAACCACTTTGGAAATCTATCTGGCACTTTCTCAGAAAACTGGGAATAGGGCTTCCTCAAGATCTAGCTATTATACTCCTTGGAATATACCCAGAAAATGCTCCACCACACAACAAGGACATATGCTCAACCATGTTCATAGCAGCCTTATTCGTAATAGCCAGAAGCTGGAAACAGCATAAATGTCCCTCAGTTGAAGAATGGATAAAAAAAAAAATGTGGTACATTTACACTATGGGATACTACTCAGCTATTAAAAACAAGGAAATCCTGAAATTTGTGGGAAAATGCATGGAATTAGAAATGATATTAATGAATGAGTTAACTCAGAAGCAAAAGGACCTTATCTTTTTTTACATATTTTTAAATCTATTTTATTAATTTATTCAAATTACATCTCAATTGTTATCCCATCCCTTGTATCCTCCGATTCCTCTCTCACTCCCTCCCATTTTCCCCTTACTCCCCTCCCCTATGACTGTGACTGAGGGGGACCTCTTCTCCCTATATATGCTCATAGGACATTATCTTCTTAATTCTTAAAACCGTGGTCTGTGCGATGCACAAGAAGCTAACATCTCTCATGATCATGGGATCTAGACATCATGGTTAATCCCTAGTGGATCTGCATGATCTGTTTCTATTTTCCATTTAGTTCTTTCTGTTTGACCTTCAGATGGTTTCTGTTTAATTTTGTTTTCAATACACTTTTCTCATATGGATTATATTGTACCTCATCTCTGGATATCTGGTTTTCCTCTTTCCTTTTCTTGTTCATATTTCTTTTCTCTTTTTTGTTTTCTTTTGGATTTCATAAGTTAGTTAGTTTGTTTTTTTTCCAACTGAGATTTCTCTCTGTGTAGCCCTGGCTGTCCTGATCTAGCTTTGCAAACCAAGATAGCCTCCAACTCACAGAGATCTGCCTACCTCTGCCTAGTAAGTGCTGGCATTAGAGATGTGTCTGTGCCTGGCCTGATTTTTAAAGGCTAGGCTCAAAATCAAGTTTCTAATGTGACTTTAGCATTTCTTTAAGAGTAACATCTCTCCTACACTGTTCTTCACCTTCAACCTCCTGTAAATGTCTCAGTGTAAGAATTGTAACTTTGGTCCTGCAGTTTCTGCAATATTCCTGAAATGTTAGTTCTCTAGGAAACAATGCATGCCATTTCATGATTATCTCCAGATATTTCCTGTTCATTTCTTTGACCGAGTATATCATCCTTATATAGTTATTGGATGAGTAAATGGATAAATTAATAAAATAAAGAAAAGTCATTTTCTGTGCATAGCTAAAAATAAAAGTAAAAGATATGATGCCTTTAAAGAAAACAGGGGGCTGGGAAATTCCTCAGTGCTTTGGGATGCATAGTACTTTTCCAGAGGATCAGAGTTATATCCCCAGTACCAACAATATGATCCTCACAACATCCTGTACTGTTATATCCAATAACTTTGGCTTTGGTATCTGCCTCACTCACATCACATACCTGCACACACAGACATGCACACATACACATAATTTAAAAAAATACACCTTAAAAGTATTTTTCAATTCTGATGAACTAAAAAAAGCTACATTTTAATGAATATTTAAGTATTTATATGTAATAAAATGATACATTTTAACGAGTAATTAAATACATATGTAACATCTTGCTTCTTTGTGGTAAACTTAAAAGTGTAGAGAAATGTATCTTCATTCTTTTGTGATTAAAAAAAATTTGAAAATTCAAAGCATAAGTCAAATTGATTAAGAAGCTTTAACATTTAGTCTGATTTCTTCTGAATCAAACTGCTTGGGAACAGTAATTTTCCACTCGTTGGTTAAGTTCTCTGTGAATACTTCCTTTCATAATGAAACTATTTCAATTTAATGAAGTGTTAGTTACTGGAACAAAAATTATAGCCTCATGCGAATGAATAGTCCCACCAAATTGTGCCTGTTTCACCACAAAGCTGTTGGTAGAGGAGGGGCTGGGGAACCTTTGCACAACCCAAAACCTGGGGGAGGGGAGCAAAGCCTGAGACCTGTGCAAAAACATGGCAAAGGCAGAGTTTAAAATTGATACAATGAAAATAAAAAAATTAATCTTCACTTCAAAAGTCTATAAAGCCAATTATTTTTATAAATTCAAAAGTTCCTCTCCAGGTGAATAAACTTTCAATAAAATTTCTAAAGGAATGACCTATATTTGTTTTAACACCACAGAGTTTTAGGCAAAAAAAATATGTGCCGAGGCATATAGTGATGGTGAAGACAAATACTCAAGTTCTTAGCTCTATTCCATTTTCTATAATCATTTCTTTGACATTAATATTTTTTTCATTTTTGGTGAAGGAAGCAATGTCTTCACTTATTAATATGCTAAGAAACTAAAACACATTTTTGTTTTTATATCAGTGAAAAAATAAGAAAATCCTAGTTTCAGTAATGATAAAAATTTACATTTTTTGTAGCAAATTCTGAAATTAATGCTTACTGAGAAACATTTAAACTATAAAATAAGAAACACAAACTCCATTGGTTTTTAACAATTACATTTAAAGATACAAAGAAACTAGAGATTCATAAAAATGTTTTCAAAATAAAAATTTGTTTCTTATAGAATGAAATACTTTCATTTTAATATATATTTTATTAATTTATTCATATTACATCTCAATTGTTATCCCATCCCTCGTATCCATTTCATCATGCAAATTTCTCTGGACTTGAATAGGAAATGAAAATGCCCTTTGTCCCATTCCTCCCTCCCTTCCACTTTCCCCCTACTCCCCTCCCCTATGACTATGACTGAGGGGGACTTCCTCCCCCTGTATATGGTCATAGAGTATCAAGTCTCTTCTTGATAGCCTGCTATCCTTCCTCTGAGTGCCAACAGGCCTCGCCATCCAGGAGACATGGTCAAAAATGGGGCACCAGAGTTCATGTGAAAGTCAGACCCCACTCTCCACTCAACTGTGGAGAATGTCCTGTTCATTGGCTATAACTGGGTAGGGGTTTGAAGTTTACTGCACGTATTGTCCTTGACTGGTGCCTTAGTTTGAGCAGGCCTCCCAGGCCCAGATCTGCCCGTCATAATGTTCTTGTAGGTTTCTAGGACCCTCTGGATTCTTTCATTTCTTACAGCTTGGTAAGTAGAAATTATACAAGCAAAGAAGGTAAAGTTCTTTCTTTTGTTTTTTCAGAGACCAACATTTTAAAAAAATAAAAATTAAAGTACAAAATTTTTTCTCTTCTCCCTTGTCCCTCCATCCCCTCCTCTCCCATGTCCCTCCATTCCCTCCCCTCCCATGTACTTTTGCATTGCTTATTCCTCTTGCTCTGTTCCTATTTGTCGTCTATTTTTCTTTAATCATTGTTATTTTATACACACACAAATATATATATGTATATATACATATATATATATATTCATACCACACACACAACTTGCTCTGTCTGTTCAGTGTTAATTTTATGTATGTGATTTCAGGGATAATGATTGAATATTGGACAACCAATAACTAGCTAAGGAGTTCAATCCCTGTGGAAGACTATATTTTTCTCATCATTAGCTGCCTGAAGTTGCTTGTCTATGGATGGGGGGTCCCATAAAAAGTTTCCTCTTCCATGTTAGCAGCTCTATTTGTCATTGTTTCTGTTCTGGTCATGGGTCTTTAAGAGTTTTATGTTAACAGTTGATGTCTATTTCAAAGATATTGTAGTTTATATAAGAGTGTTAGTAGTTAATTTTCTTGTCAGTGTAACCAGATACCTGACAAGATGTAACTCAAGAGAAGAGTCCCAGTTGGAATCTCAGCCCACATTTAGGGTGGCATCCTCGCCTTGGGTATGTCTCTGTTTTAAGTACCCACGGCCTTCAAGGACTAGGTGGTGCTGAGCCTAGTTGAATTGGTAATAAAGATTTACCATCACTGGGTTGTAGCTCAGCTGTAGAGTATGTGCCTAGCAGCTACTTATCCCCAGTGATCCTCTTCAGTGGGAAAATGAAGGGAGGTCTTTTAAGCTTCTATAGAGAACTTGTATACCTTTATCCAGTCATGTGGCATTGATGTCAAACTTCTCAGATTTGATTCACTGCACCAATATTTTGGTCATTTGCTTTACCTAAACTATTGCGTCGATCACTGCTATGTTAAATGATGTACTCCCAATTTTAGTTTTTTTATTTAGGGATGTCATTCTGGATAAGAGTCATTTTAAGTGAATCTTCATTTCATCATGCAAATTTAACTGGACTTGAATAGGAAATGAAAATGCACTTTGTTCCTGCATTCTATTTGCCTTTTCTCTTCAAAGATTCTGATTGCATGTTTCATTATCACAGTAATGCCTCTGCCTGCATTTTGGTGATTTTGTCTGAAACTAAATCTTCTTCAGACTTATCATTATTTTCTTTCTTGTTTGTTGATGTTATGTGAGGCTTTGTAAACACGATTTTGCATAAAAATTGCTCTGAAGTTGACAGTGTTTATATCTCAGTGTATGAAATTCTACCTTTAATTTTTTTCAGGTTTATCACCATGATTTAGTTTGCTTAGGGAAAATCCTAGTTTGTAACTGCTGTCTCAACACAGTTGATAACAGCACTCTCTTTTCACTCTTCAAAACGCTCTATTTTAAAATCTGAGAAGATCCCTCTAATGTTTCTACTTTACACAAAATAGTCAGGTCTTCACATGCCATACTTATCCATTGGTCTTTTTATTTTCCCCTATTTTTAAATTTTCAATAAATGTTCCCATTTTGCTTTATATAATGTATTCACATAATTTAAAGTAAATAAACTTCAAGTAGTAGAAGAGGCTATCCTTGGGCTCTACTCATTGCAATGCTATTTAGAACTTATCTGGTTTCCAGTGTCTTTAAATGGTCCTTAGTCCTTTGAACCTTCCGAGAGTTTCAAGATAACTATGTTAGAGACAGAGACATCACAGTGTTTAAATGAAACAAACATCCTATTACTTGTGCTACTGATGACGTACCTTCAAAACATCTACCAAGCTACCTCTGAAAGCCGATATTTTACTTCCTCATTATTCCTTTTCATCAAACTCACTCTAGGTAAAACTACCAAATTGCCAGTTTGATAATGATAATGAAAAATTATTTTTAAAAATTTTGTGTTTATGGGTGTTATGCTTGTCTGTATGACTGGGCACCACATGTGTATAGTTTTCATGGAGGCCAGATGGCTGCAACCAATCCTGTGGAACTGGAATTACGTTTGGTTTTGAAATACCATGTGGGTGCTGAGAATTCAATCTAGGTCCCCTGGAAGAATATAAGGTGACTTTAACTGCTGATCCATCTCTATAGCCCTTAATACTAGACTTTACAAAAATAAGTGATGAATATTTTCATGAAGTGTAAGATAGTGAAATATTATTAGAAAGTCATGAATAAGAAAATAAAGGCTAGAATATAAAAAAAAAAAGGAGTCCTGGGTTGTCCAAGAGAAATTACTTGAGACCTCACAATACAGCAACAAGAATCTGATTGTGTGTATATATATGAACATATACCATACACATATATTTTTCTCACAATATTAAAAGAGTCCTTTTAAGGAAATGAAGAAAATAACAGGATTAAAAGTATCATAATTTTTAGGTATAAAATGAAATAATCATAAATGGTAACTAACATTAGAAAGAAAAGAGTAAGGGAAAATAATTATAGCCTTGTATATTTTACCTAAATTCTCAGACAAAATGGAAAAATGAACCAGGAAGTAGAAGCAGGTTAGGAGAGTGAGTGTGAAATCCCAGGAAGATATCAGAAGGGGTAACTCACTTGTTGATCTTTAATGAGAACCACTGTAGCAAAAGTCTCAGAGGAGACTAACAGTCTATCATTTAGACATAGCAGGCCAAACCCTGAAGACACACTTGGCAAAGATAAAGCTTTTAATGAGTAAAAATTGAAAAAAAAAAAAACTAGGTTCTCTTTCAAAGCATTTTTCCAGCTCCTTGATGTTTCTCTGCCAAGATGGAGTCAAGCCTTGGGAGACTTCACCTTTTGTATTAAAACGTTGGCAAGGATTACTGACAAAAGGATTGAGTGGGTGTGCACTCAGAATTGAAATTACAACCTTGTGCTAGACCTGGGAGGTCAGTGTTCTGCCTATTGAAAAATGTTCTAAAATGCTAAATACCAAGAAACTTGTAGTAGACACAGGTAAGCAATCATTAAGTGGACCAGTGAGGAGAAAGTTTTGCAAGTTGAAAAATACTACTGTGTATTCTGATGGCTTTGTACTATTTGATGGGAAGTGGTTGATAGGCAGTCGGAGGGAAGAAAACATTATAATCCAATATTAACTACAGACTCAAGTTGCTCCTCTGTAAACTCAAACTACCTATAATGACACTGCTTAGACACGTTCTTTTCTTAGTATAAGTTTTGTTGCACATATACTGACCATTTTTTGTTCACTTTTCTTTCTTTTCCAATAAAGTCTGAGAATTTTAATGTTTTCGCTGCAACTTGGCCTGAATAAAAGAGACGTTAAACAGACTATGAAAAGCTGAAGTTGTAAAATAAATACTTGGGCCAAGGGTAATGCCTTAGCAAGAAAATGCAATTGATGCCTAGCATAATGACCTAAATTGGCTTCCCAGAACCAAAGTGGTCAAAAGGGATAAGCGGATCCCACAAGTTTTCACACACACTCACACACACACACACACACACACACACACACACACACCCCAGAGTCCATTGCTCATATGTATATGACATTTGGGACTGGATAATCCATCAGGGAAAATTTCCCAAAAGAATAATGACTCCCTCTCAGCAACCGTTAACTACCTGTATCTCTTCATCTAGGGGTGGCGCAATGGATACTGGCTTGTATTTTTATTTTCTGTTCTTCCTTTTGTGTGTGTGTGTTTGGTTCATAAAGCAGCACTGGCTTGTAGAAAGAGTTTGAAATTGACAGTGTTTTTTCTTTTTTATTTGTGGACCCTAGCTATAACGAATAATTAAAACATGAGACTTGCATGTAATAGATAGAATTCAGAATATTATACCAAGTGTGATACAACATCCTTCCTATACACTGACATATCACCATATTCTCACAGGGGTGCTACCCATAATCTAAACTGAATTGGCTTTCTATATTTGACTTATTGTTGACATTGTTTGCATTCAAGTATCCACATTTACACTAGACACACATTTTCTGGTTTTGTGACTAAATTTTGTTCACGTGCTTTAAAAAAATTATATCCCACACTGTGTAATCCCATCTATGCATTGAATCTCTTCTAAGGAACTTATTGGTGATGTACTCATAAAAAAGATATGCCACAGAACAACCTACAAAATGTCAAGAGCGGTTTCCATTGGATTCCTGTTACACTTGCATCCTCATAAAGTTGAAAAAAAATGGTAGGTTGAAGCTGTCTATGCTGAAGACCACTTACAGTTGGAGAAATGATAATTGTTCAATGAGGACTGAGCAAAATTTAAGATTTGATGTTACTATAATTTGCTGAAGAAAATAAAATAGCAAATAAACTGTAAGTTTAAAAAAGAAATATATGAAATATTAATCAAATATGATTACAATTTTTTGAAACTTACTCTGAAAGCTTTGTGTTTTAATGGACTTGAAACACCCATGAATAAAGATTTATCATTTGCCCTAAGATGGATAGAGTTGGAGAGGATCTCATTAGTGAAATAAGCTATGCTCAGACAAGTATTGCATGCTTTCTCTCATACATTGAGTCAAGATTTTATTTAAAAGTACGCATAATATGAAAGCAAAAGTTATTTGGAAAGATGAGATACACAGCAGGAGGAGGTACATATGAACAAGAGAGGCAATGAGAGATGCATATGGTCATTGAATATAATTCATTTTTGTGAAAATATTATAAAGAAGCCTCTCATTTTGTAGAGTAATTATATAATTTACAATAAAGAAAGTTTGATGCTTGAATTAGCTACTGTAGTTCTCATTGTAATTGTTGAAAACCTGTTGTCTCAGTTTCTTACATCCCCAGGCTATCACTGCAATATGTTTGTTCAGTTACTTAGGGACTAAATGTAAACATTGCAAATGGTTTGAGGAAGGTCTGTCTGTGCCCAAGAATAGAAACAGAAAGGACTTGTGACTGACAGAATAGACTAAATTAGTCATAATATAGTTCCATTGTGGAAATAAGCCTGTTTGAGCTGGGCTAGAGAGAAAAGATTGCAACACATAAAGGGCTACCAAGCAGTATTTGAACTTCACTGTATTTTCCCATATTTACAAAGTGTGTATAAAATAAAAAATTGCAAGATAGTTAAAGGTGAATTAGCATATACAGGATGGCTTCTGGAACTGGCTTATAATTTCAGGAAAGTTGAAGGGATGCTGTTCCTATATATTCCATCTTTACAAATAGAGAAACAGGTTTGATGAATACTTGTTATGTTTCTGAGCAGTAGGAATGTAAAACATTATAGAAAAGTGTGATGGTTTGTGTTAACTGTCAACTTAACAGAACTTAGAACCACCATGCCTGTTGGGAATGGTCTTGATTAGGCTAGTTGTGTGGGAAAACCCATTACTGCAGGTGGTGTCCATTCCCGGCTTGAAATTCTGGAGAAGGATAATAGATCAGCAAAATGCCTTCATTGATTTTTTTCTTTTTATTATGAATAAATATT
The DNA here is from genome assembly GCA_907169655.1 of Acomys percivali. Taxonomy (NCBI): domain Eukaryota; kingdom Metazoa; phylum Chordata; class Mammalia; order Rodentia; family Muridae; genus Acomys; species Acomys percivali. The sequence continues at coordinate 94,893,960 of OU015748.1, forward strand.
TTACATGCAATATATTCTGATTATGGTTTCTCCTCCTACATATTCCCCAAACTCCTCAGCAATTGACAACTGTTCTTTAATTTTTGGCTCTAGGTCTGATAGTTGCTTCAAGGTTTTGCTGCTTTGACTGCCCTGCAATGATGGGCAGTATCTTATCTCGGAATATAATCTTTGTTAAAAGTATCTCATAGGTGTGGTATTTTGCTATGATAATGGGAAAATATATTAAGGTAGAAAGTTTTAGTTATAATGTAGGGAATTTTTAATGTGAAGGTTTTATAATTTAGTACCAGGGAAAAGGCAAATTTTAAGATTACAAATATTAATTGTTTATCTTGCCTGTCTTTTCCTTGTTTGAAGGATTGTAGAAAATTAGTGAGGGGATATATGGAAGTAAAGGAGATTGGGATGAGCAGTCAACTCAGTGGTTACACTCCTCCACTCTTGAAAAACTGCAATTATCATGTCTTGTGAAGCACACACTTGTCTATAGTGATATTTACTCCAAATAACTTCAGATAAACAGGATTCTTATGACAAAATTTCCTTATACTTGCTTTGCATTGTTTGTTTTATATACTGTGAGCTATGCACAGTGGCTTTGTTAGTTTTCCTTTTCATTGCTGTGCTTAAATGCCTTACAAGAAGCAAGTAAAGGATAGAAAGAATTATCTTGGCTCATGATTTAAGGGCATCATGGCAGGGTATGTCAGGGAAGTAGGAGTATCCTGCTCAGTGATGGCAAGAGAGTGCTGCAATTGTCTGACCATGTATTCCTGCACCAGAGGACAAAGATGAGTCAGGATGTACGGCAGGACTGTTAAAGCTCAAGCATCACTCCTGAGATGAACTCACCCAGATCTGTCTTCTAAAGCATCTTCAAGAACCCAAAGAAGCACCACCTGTTGGGGAACAATTGTTCAAGTGCCTTAGCCTATGGAAGATGTTTTAAACTCAAACCAGAAGAGGTCTCTTCACAACCTCTCATTTTCTTCAATAAATACAGGATAAGATCAAGTTCTCACTGAGGCAGATATCTCACCAAGATGCTATCTGGTTCTCCAAAGACAACCCTGGAATTATACCCTTAAATATAGTAATACCATTCATGTGTTGGTGGTTGTGTTTTTTCTTGTATGTTGACTGGGAAAAATGTTGTATAAAAAGACATTTGGGAATAAAACAGAGACTTGGTTTTTTAACAGTTTTGAGATGAAAGGTAATAATAAAAACAAGAGACTTGAATTTAAATCATGGGGGGGGGGCGGGATTTGTTCTTATGGAATGTTCTGCTGGCCTCAAATACACCATATGTTTTATGATGTGAATTCATTAGTCTTTGGTAACTTCAGGGTTTTTTTTTTTTTTCATTCTAAAAGGCAAACATGGAGGAAGACATAAACAGTAAAAATGGAAGACAAAAGTACTGATTTGCATTTTCTTCTCTTCCTAATAAGCGTAAAATTTGGAACATAAGTGAAGTCAAAGAACACTGAAAATTACAATGTGGAGTTTTTGTGCCTTTCTGGAGTCACGTTTCTTACATTCAGAGACTTGATATGATCATGGCTAAGTTTTGGACATGAGGGAAAATGAGATTTGTGAAGGCATGCAGAAAGGCAAGGCTTCCTACATTGTGTCCCTCCTGTGACACCAAGACACTGGTGTACATTCTGTTGTAAAGAGGAGATGAGTTTCAATGCTCCAAATGCTCAGGGACCTTCAGAATGCAAGGTTATTGACTCGTGGCTTGTTTTAGTTTTTATTATTGTGCTTTGCGCTGTATAGAATCACATTTACATTTGACGCTTTGTGGATTCATAAGTTTTTGAGCCATGGATAATTTATTTTCAACCAATCCATGAGCATTCATGGTCCCAACACTTTCTCACCTTGGTTGATTCATTCCAGGATTGCAACGTACAATATATTACACTACGTAAATTATTTCCAATTCAGTTTTTGAGAGGTTAATATAGAATACAAATCATGTTACAATGGAAGATTTTTGTAAATCTTAAATGTTTACTATTCTTCTAGCTACCAGGAGACTAAAAGAAAAATCTTAAAATTTCCTTCTTCAATTATTATTTTGTGCTCCTGCACAAAAATTGGATCAGAAGAAAGTATTCTAATTACTAGTGATATTTCCTAAATTTCCATTTTGGAGGAAAAGTTACTTGCACTAATTTATATCTTAGAAGCCAATATTTCTTTTGACTAACATATGATATAGTATGATTCCCATACAGACTCTTGTTTTAAATAAGTTTGGCACTTAAATGGTCGTTATTTTTGGTCTCTCTTTTCTATTCCTCTCTTTTCCAAGATAGGGTTGCTCTGTGTAGACCAGATTGGTTCCAAATTCAGAGATCCACCTGCCTCTGCTCCCCAAATGCTTGGATTAAATGTGTGCACCACCGTGCTTGGCTCCACTTATTCTTTTCATCTGTTCCTTTCTTCCCTAGCTCCTCTCCCCCCTTTCCTCTCTTTCCCCCTTTCTTCTTAAATTCTTTAATTTTAAAGTTGTAGTATGAAGAATTTACTGTTACTTTTTGTTATTTGCTTCATAAGTACTAATGGTATCGTCCTGCTCAAACTCATTTAGTGGTAATCATAACCTACATGACCTTTGGAGAACTGTTAGCCCTCTATTTTGATATTTGTCTACTTTTCTCATAGAGCAGAGACTTTGACTACATGATACACATTTTTTCATGCTCTCATTTCAGCTGGCACCTAGTTGGATCTAATGAGTATGCTAATGGCATATCCTAACTAGCTAAGCATTTGAAAGAGAAAATGAGAAGATAAAAAGGGCAGGGATATTTCCATTTTCTAAAGCACATTGCTTATTTCTATAGGTGGTCTGCTTATCCATGCCTGCAGCTCTTGATTACCTGGTGCTATGGTTTGGATGCTCTCACAGCACCATATGTATAAAATGAAAAGCCATTTTGGAAGTATCACAGCGTGGGACCTTTGAGAGGAAAATATTTAATGAGGGATGCGCTCCTTGAAACGGGGGAATTCTTCTTTTAGTGAAGGTGAAGCTAGAGCAGGCGTTGGTTCCTCATGAAAGAATATGAGCATTTTGTCCTAAGTAGATACTGCGAACAGACTAACATTTCATCTTGCAGGGTTCTAAACTCTGATAGATGGTTCTGGCACCTTTGTCTTGCAATGATGACAAAACTTCCTGTTGTGAATACTTAGAATACTTATATATTCTTTGTTTTCTTTATAATTCCCCTTTCTCACCTTAGTATATCTTTTATTAAATTCATTCTGTTCATTTAAAAATGTTTTTTATTTAAGTTTCTGTGCGTGTACATGCATGTACATGTGAACATGCACCAGGGCGTGAGTGTGAGAGTAAAGAACAAGTTTATTGAGCCAGTCTTCTCTACTTGCTGTTATTTAAGATTGGGACAGGTTTGCACAGATTTGTCTAGTGAGCACCTTTACCCCCTATGCCGTCTCACCCACCTCATGCTGTTCTTAATATGACGTCTAATTTACTGGTTACATTTTGATTGAAAAAAAAATGTTGTTGAGATACATATTTATTTATCTACTATATTTTATTTGACTATAAACTTCCTGAATTAGTGGACTGAGCCCTATCTGATAACTTGTTTAATGATGAGTACTTTTCTGCTGCTTATTGGATAGCCACAATTTGTTTGTATGTTTCAACACATTTATTAGTGAAATGGATGTGAATACTGTACACATTTCCACAGAGCAATGAATTACCTGTCTTTCTTCTGTTATAATTACTATTGTAGATATTTATGATTTAATTAATAGATTTTCATAAACAAAAATTTTATTAATAGAAATTAATAAAAACCATAAGAAGAATATCACCCAAAACCTCTGATTTCCTTTTGTCAACTTTTTCTTAGGAAACTAACGAGCTCTATTTAACCCTAGAGCTCATATAATTACTTCTTCTTAATGATTTCCTATTTCTAAAAATCTTAAACTTACTCTATTTTGTTTTTTAGAACTTCCTATAATACATTTAGCAAAAAGATCCACTTGAACTATATTAGCACTTTGATTTGATTTGTCTGTCATAGGCTTCCCTCAGTATAAGGAGCAACTCAAATACACATCAAAACATTTTTAGTTACCTACATTTATCATAAATTTGGCATGAAAAAAGTAGGAAAATATAAAAGAACATTATGAGAGAACAAAACAACAGTTTGAATGAGGATCTCTCTTAAAGGCTAAACAATTTGGGTGAAAGCAAACACTTAGGCCTCAGGATAGTTGAATAGAAAATATTAACATGGAGTACTATGACTCCTCCTGGGAACACATAGAGCAAATCAAATTTACAGCACTATACTTAAGTATCACCTTCATTTGTTTTCTCCAACTAGAAGTAACAATACAACTGAGCACTAATGTGTAGACCGCTTTTCTTGTTTTGTTTGTTTGTTTGTTTTGCTTTTTTAAATACAGAAGCTAAATTGGGAGAGGTGAATCAAATCCTTGAGCTCATTAATATCCCATAAGAAAAAAATGGTTATTTGTGAAACTTATGTTATGCTAAAAGTTAGACAAATATATATACACACATGTGAGTGTGTGTGCGTGCACACAAACACACACACACACACACACTTGGAATAATCAAAGAATTCAAAGAAAAAATTAAGTGGATCCGAGGAAAATAAAATGAATGATAGAGGAAGGAAATATAGGGAAACTCATTATATTTTCTATCACTCTAGTACTACTACAAATACTTAAGTATTCTAAAATCAACTAAAACAATTGCTTGGACTATAAGAAGCATCCCGAGAGAAGCTTGATAACGCTCATATAAACTACTAGAGCTCAAGCTTTCTGAAAAAGGATGTTCATTTCCCAAGGTCAGCTTTACTCCAAAACAGGTTGTTTTCTCAGTACCACACGATGCTTATCATTACTCCCTGGGTTATATCTCTGTCCTTGCACTTATATATCCATAAATAAGTAAATTCTTTCTCTATTAAATCATGAAGAGCTGATTTTCATAATATTTAAACAGTATGGTTTATTATATATGTGTTACACCTAATACAGTGGGTGGGGGCTAGAATCTTTTATGAGAAAATTTTCTGTGTTCACAGAAGGACTTGGTTTGGTTCCCAGCACCCACAAAAAGGCTCATCACTATTGGTAAATCCAGTTCAAGATGATCTGATGCCCTCTTTTGACCTCCATGGTAACTGAGCATACACACACACACACACACACACTATACAAACAAAATCTTCATATATAAAATAAATAAATCCTAAGGAAATAATATAAATGGATCTAGATGTGATGTGACTCCAGAGTTTCAGAAACACAGGGCTCTAGCATCTGGACCCCAGACAACTTCCTCCTCCCTTAGGACAATTCCTAGATACCATGGATATGGCCCCAGCCTCTGGTCTACAGTTCTACTGGTCCCTCCGTGGAGACCAAATGGATGATAGGAGCATACAGCATCTCCTTTCCAAGGTGGCGGCTTCCAGCAACTCTGAGTACCAGGAGTGCAGGTCTTCTAGGCAAGCCAGCCACTGTGCTGCTGACTCCAATATAACAGTGCCCATTTGCATTCCAGACAGAGAGAGGAGAGGGCTCTAGCACCCAAACACACAGGGTACCACGCTCAAGGAGACTCCAGATTCCAGAGAGGTGCAGATCCAGCCTACAGTTCATGCCTCTACTAGTTGTCTTGAAGAGACCTGCAAGACCTCCCTGGATCGCACAGATTATAAATCCACATCCTAACTGCCTGTCTGTAGTCCCAACTTGGCCACAACCAGCAGAGCAGACCTTTAGGCTGGGAAGGATACATCCCCCAGGCCACAACCTAGTGCTCCTCCTGCATGCCCAAAAAATCTAGCAGGTTCAATGAACACAAGCCAATGCCAAGGATAAGATGAAACACAGGAAAGGACCCTAACAATATCCTTATAACGATGGTAGAGAGTTTTAAAGAAGAAATGAATAAATCCCTAAAAGTAATAGAGGAAAATATAACCCAAAAAAGAGACCTTTAAAGAGGAAGTGACTAAATCACTTAAAGAAATAGAAGAAAACACAATCAAACAGATGAAAGAAATGAATAAAATAGTTCAGAACATGAAAACAGAAATCGAATCAATAAAGAAAACATAAACAGAGGAAGTTCTTGAAGTGAAATACTTATGGAACATGCCAGGAACCACAGAAGTAAGCATCACCAATAGGCACAGATCGAGGAGAGAATCTCAGGCATAGAGGATACAGTTGAAGAAATTTACGCATTGGTCAAAGAAAATATTAAATCAAAAAAAAAAATTCTCAAACGAAACATCCAAGGCATCAAGGACACCGTGAAAAGACAAAACCTAAGAATAATTGGAATAGAAGAAAGAGAAGATGCCTGGGTCCAAAGACCAGAAAAACAGTTCTGAGAAAATCATAGAATAAAATTTCTCCAACCTAAAGGGAGAGTTTCTTTTAAACATACAAGGGGCTTGCAGAACACCAAATAGATTAGACTAGAAAAGAAATTCCTCCCACCACATAATCAAACACTAAATATACAGAAATAGGGGAAAATATTCAAAGCGGCAACAGACAAAGCCAAATAATATCTAAAGGCAGACCTATAAGAATCAAACCTGATTTCTCAACAGACACTATGAAAGCTGGAAAGGCCTGGGCAGATGTCATGCAGACACTAAGAGAGCAAAGATCATAGCTCCGGTTACTATACCCAACTAAGCTTTCAATCTCCGTACATGGAAAAAAGAAGCTATTCCATGAATAAATCAGATTTAAACAATATCTATCCACAATTCCAGCCCTACAGAAGATTCTGGGAGGAAAACCCAAACCCAAGGAGACCAACATCACCCAAGAAAGCACAGGATGTAAATAACTTCACAACAGCAAAGCCAAAACAGTACAAACACACAAGCACACTCCTACCACCAACATCATAATAAAAAGAACTAATAAGCATTGGTTATTAATATCTCTCAATATCAGTGGACTCAACTCTCCAATAAAAAGATACAAGTAGATCCAACTAAGCAGTGCCAAGTGGGTATTAAGGAGACTGGAGCATCAACCAAGGACCACGGATAAACTGGACCTACATCCCTTATAAAGATATGGCAGATGGGCAGCTCAGGCTTCATGGGGGTACCCTAGTAAGTGGAATGTAGGATGACTCTAACATGGGCTCAGTTGTCTGCTTTTTGGTTATTTCCTCCTGGTAGGACTTCCTCACCAGGCCACTGGGGAAGAGGAAGAGCTCTGTCCTAATGCTACTTAATGAAATGGGGTGGGGTGGGCTCCTCTTTTCTGAAGAATAGGGTAGGAAGGATGGAGGAAGAGGGAGGGAAGAAGGCAGGGACTACGATCAGGATGCAAAGTGAATAAATAAAAAATTAATTAAAATAAAACAAATAGTCCCTCACACCAGCAGATTCAGAGTCTGGTATCAAAAAGACTCAAATAAACAAACTTGCACAAAGATTGTGAAAATTAAATAAGGACAAAAGATAAAGTGAAAGACTGATAATGGAGTAGATGAAGCCAGAAGATTACAGAAAAATCATTTGTACGTTTTTATCAACTATAGACTTTTTTTTTAGAATATACAATATTAGATTTAATTATTGTGTCTAAAATAATTGACCAGCACAGGGAAAATAGCAAAGGATTTGCTTTGCTTTCTCCAGGCCCGGAGTTCAGACCTTAACACACCCAAGTTAGATTTCTATTGATTCTTTTTTTTTTTTTTTTCCTTCTCCATCTGACCCAACCTTGTACCCTTCCACTCACCACGTCTATAGCCTCATTTCTGCTTCTATATCACGTGTATCATATTCCCCTCCCCTACTTTCTCAACACATTTTTTCACCGATGGCCTTCTATCTTCATAGATATAGATATTTTGAACTAGTATTTCCACAGGATAGAGTGCTTGCAATATTTGTCTTTATGAGTCTGAGCTACCTCATTTAATATAATACTATCCAGTCCCATCTATTTTCCTGAAATTTTACTTTTCTTTATCTGTTGCTGGACACCTAAATTGATTCCATGTTCTTGGTACTGTGAAAAATACAACAATAAATATGGATATAAAAACATACCTGTGATAGGATGTAGCATCCACTGGATAAGATACATAGAAGTGGATTAGGTTGTTCATATGTCCATATATTTTACATTTCTTGAATGGGATCCATAATGATTTCTGTAATGGCTGTACTTCATTATCTTTCCACCAGCAGTACTGGGTCCTCTTTCTCCACATCCTCACCTGTTTTTTGTTTGTTTGGTTGGTTGTTTTTTTTTTTTTTTTTTTTTCTGTTTCTGTTTTGGAACACTGAAGTAACAGAACAGGAACTGTATTTGAAAAATCCAAGACTATATAATGTTATTGATTTAAGGAGCACCAGGCTATGAATGCATTGAGGTTATTCCAGGGGCTCTTGTAGAAATGGAAACTGGAACTTGTCAGCTCCTGAGCTGAGGCTGCAGTAGGGTCAGGAGGAGAGGATGGCTTCCCATTTACACACAAACAAACGCTGTTGTTATCATGTACAGGATACACTTCATTGTGAATATGTGTCACACCACATAGAGTAGTATTTTTTTAGGGAAAATGAAGAGGGAGCATAAGAATTTGATTGTTTGTTTGTGATAAATCTTGGTGCAGATAATTCAAATATGCTTTCAGACATGACAATATATGACAGGAAAAACAAATTCTATGTCAGTTTTTCTTGGAATCACTTAATGAAATAAGATGCCAAGAGTAATAAATGGTATTGTGGAAATAATTAGAGCAGACATTAAATTTTGTGGCATTAAAGCAGGGGTAGGCACAGACTACAGCTAACTGGGTTGTGACTTATGGCTGTTTGATATAGAGTGTTTCCTGACAGATGTAGATTAAAACAAAGCAAAACAAAACAAAAACTAATGCTGACTCATGCCACCTACCCATACATGAGATTACAAATATGTTGACTGATAATTAGGACTGGCATATCTCATCACAATAATTACTTAAAATAAGGTCCAGCCTAATAAGTCTGGGAGGAATCTGGTATATCATTTTTTTTAAAAGTGTGCTTTTTAAAAAGATTGTTGACAATCTTTTTTGAAACAAAGATATTCTAACTTTAGCCAAATGTTAGCAACAAGCAATGATATTTCTGAACCTTCTAAATCTCCATTTGTGGACTTGAAATATCAATATTGAATTCAGAACAATAAATAACTGTTGTAAAAAATATTTACCTGGTAAGGCACCTTGAAGCTGTATCTTGTGGCTGGGATTTTATGGTGGAGTGAGGAGCACAAGTGTTCATTCTTGTTACTGATCATGAATTGAAGAAAATGGGAATACTTGAAGACAGCCCATTTCCAGCCGCCATCTGCTTGTTATAACACAGTTACATGTTGTCATTTTTTCCTCTTTTTTTATTACTGTTATTAACACACTGTAAAAAATACATTTAAATAGCATTAGGTTTGTAGAACTAACCAACAAAATAGAATTGCTGAGTGTTTCACATGTTCTATGGAAATTGCTTTATTCCTTTTAGACATTCCTTGGAATCACAGAGCATCGTGCTGTTCAGCTACAGTGAAAACAGGTGCCTGGGAGATGCAGTTACTGATGGTTTGTTTGGGTCGTCATCTCAGAGTCTTTTTTAAATTTATCTTCTAACTTCAAGTACTAACGCATTTATAGATGGCAGGGTGCCTCGTATTAGAATAACCATAGTTAGGCTTTAAACTTCAATGGGTGAATTGGCAACACAGTAATAAAGTAAATTTAACTTATATACTAAAAATAATATTAACATAATAAGTACTTATTGAGCCTATGATTGAAAGAATTTATGTAATTTTTCAGGATGACTGGAATTGTACCTGCTACTAGTTACATATTATGCCTGATTAATACAGTAAGTAAAATTAATATGAAAATATTTTAAAATATTTATGTGCACTGAAAATGTTAGAATAATATTTTCAAAATAAAATGTCTATATCAAATAATCAAGGTTGTAAGTTTTGTGTAAAAAAATGAAAGTAAACCTATTATTATTTCTCACCATGAGATAATAGTTGTCAGTGGACAACTAATACACATGAACATCTCTGTGTATGTACATGCATATTACATCTTCTTTAAAAAGAATGATTCTATGACATAGTCTGTGTGTTTTTTTGAGTTTTGTATGAATTTGTTTAGTTGTAATATACATACATGCATAAGTAGAAAAATTCACATTCTTATATAGAGGGATGTTGTTAATAATAAGGAGTGATTCTCATAAAAGCACCTAATCAAGGTCATGTACTGAGACATAGAACACATTATATATTGAACATAGAGAGATTAATATATGAAATTAATAAACAAATGATAAAAGTGCCAAGAAAGTAAAGGGAAAGTGAGGTAATGAACAGAGAAAATGCTATTAGAGCAAGGTATAAAAAGAAAAATAAAATAGCACAGTTTGAACACAGTTGAGATTATGGAGAAGCCACTGTGGCAAAGGAGAGGACAAAAAAAAAAGATCTGTTATCTTCTAGAGCAACTCTCTCTCTCTCTCTCTCTCTCTCTCTCTCTCTCTCTCTCTCTCTCTTTCATGATATCTCATCAGATAACCACTCCATACTTAAAGATAGAAACAGAGAGATATTTCCCACAACCTTAGTCCCAACATCACAGAATATATAGAAAAAATATGAGTATAGGTACAATTAAAGAATAGCAGGCTACTAAGAAGAGACTTGATACCCTATGAGCATATACAAGGGGAGGTAATCCCCCTCAGGAACAGTCATAGGGGAGGGAAGTAAGGGGAAAATGGGAGGGAGGGAGGAATGGGAGGATACAAGGGATGGGATGACCATTGAGATGTAATATGAATCAATTAATAAAAAAAGATGGAAAAAACAATAAGTACTCAATCCATATATAGAAACAAAGAATATGATTATAGCTTGCACTCACCTCTCAAAACATTATATATTAATATTTCTTCAAACTATTTCAATAGTTCAGATTATTCATGTTTTAATTAAAAAAAACAGTTATATTCCTATTCTCTTGAAGTTGTCTATCCTCTCCTCCAAAGAAAATTAAGTTAAAAACTTGGATTATTTCTTGTATTTAATAGCAATCAGACTTTCTTTTGAAAAACCAAAGAGCTGAAGGTTCATTTACAGAGTAAGATCCTGTCTCATAAAATATGTTACTGTTTAAAAATATTTATGTGTGACTTTTGAAGCTACTCTTCAAGGCACAGTGAAGACTAGAAACACAATAAATTATCAACACTGAAAGAGATGATTTGTTTACTTGGGAACATAGGCTTAGCTGCAAAATTGGACAGGACTAAAATGGTAACATCTACCATTTCTCTAATTTCTATGATATTTTAATCTCTTCAAGTTGACCATGAAAATGAAGGATATCTAATTGCTCCTTTTCCTATTAGAAGTACCTAAATCAAATATAACATCAAATTATGGGAACATAAGGCTAAGTATTTCCTCTTCCATGTGTATACTGTATGTATATAGAGAATAACATTTTCATACTTCTTTTTAAAATTTGCTTTTAAAATGATGGCAAGTACCAAAAAAAATTGTCTGTGTTAATAAGACATAGTGTAGAACTTTGACAAAGAGTTTATTTCATTTGTAATGGCTGGAAGTAATAGACTAGAGAAGGTTGAAGCAGAGGGTATTCCTCCAAGAAGAAGCTTCTCTGACATCTGGAACAGATGCGGAATTTTAAGACCCCTGCTTGTAGATTTAGAGAGAGGCTAGCAGTTTGTTCCCTCAAAAGCTACATGCCCATAGGGTTCCAGGGACAAAGTCCTCTATAATCTGGCTAACTGCTGACTGGGACAGGAGGGGAGTGTGGCACTAACTGTAGGAATGCCAGTGTAATGCAATAATTGCTTTCAGAAACATAAAGAAACAACACAGCCTTCAGTTTTCTGTGTCTTTGAAATTTGGACCAAAAATATTTTTCTTTTAAAAACCTTTTTATCCCTATTCTCTGTCTTTAAATCATTCATGTGTTCATGAGACAGATCCATGGGCATCAGTGGTAGACTCCGAATACTTTTATTGTAAACACCATCCTAAATCATTTATCTCCTTAGTTATGGCTCAGGTGCCCCCAATCTGTTTACGTAATGGGAATTCCCTATCTTCAGACAGAATCCTGGATCATCAAATCAAGTAGACTTCAAGCAACTGCTTTTTGTTTGCCCTCTAGACATGTCCATGTAATTCATAAAATTAGAGTAAATATAACTTAGGACTGAGTTTACAAATGGCACCATGTAGTTTTAATGCAAACAAAAATTTACTGGTAATAGGAAAGCTAGATTTAAGCTATAATATTAAAAGGAATATTTTCTGTCCTTCAGAATGGAAGTATCGCAAACTGTTGGATACGATGCTCTGGTGCGGAAGTGGGTCCCTAGCATTTTTCAACCACTGATGAGAGTAGAACAGATTCAGCAGAGAATAACAGACAATGTCCAGAGACAGAACAGAGGTACAAGGTCAGCAAGGCCACATTGGAGATTATATTAAAAGAACTGATGCATTTGGTCAGGAAATATAATTTAAGGATTGATTTTGATTACTTTGTTTGGGTATTTGCCTTGTATTAGAACACCTTTTTAATGTATTAAAGATTATTTAACTTCCCAAAACAAAACTGTATTTTATGGTCAATTTAATTTGTAGGCTATGTCTTATTCACTTGTACTTTCCAGGATATAATGAGATTTTCAGTACCTCAGTGGTATGATATGATGGATATTTTTCTGAATTGTTTTGTTATTGAAAATGATTTTCCCATACAGTACATTCTAACCTCTCCCTCATCACCCCACATCTCCTCCCCAACTCCCATACATCGAACTCCAAGTCTTATTTTTCGGTTTGTAGGAAACAAAACCAACAAACAGAAAAATCAGGGAATCACATATATAGGCAGAAACACACACAGGCACACACAAAACCTACAGAAATACAAAATTAAAAAATCATAATAAATAAGAAAAAACAAGTATCATTTAAAAATGCCCCCCAAAAGCAATATAATGCACAAAATAATATCCCCAAATATTGAGTTCATTTTGGTTGGCCATCTACCGCAGGGTATGGGACACATTTATAAGGATGTCACTGTGGGGCTTCATGAGTGAAACATGAAGAATTGCTTGTAAAGAATTTATGCTCAGTGCTGGAGAGATGGCTCAGTGATTAAGGGCACTGTCTGCTCTTCCAGAGGTCCTGAGTTCAATCCCCAGTAACCACATGGTGGCTCACAACCATCTATAATGTAATCAAATGTCCTTTTCTGGTCTACATGTAAGTAGAGCACTGTATACATAACAAATAAATCTTTAAAAACAAAAAAATGCATTTAAAAAAAAAAGAATTCATGCTCAAAGCTAACCTCATTGGCATACTATGATGGTACAAATCTGGGGATGAAAACAGGAAGGGACATGCAGATCAGTTTACCAGGGGGACTCTTGCATTAGTTAAGATGGTAACTCATTTGTAAGTTTCATTTTTTTATCTGAAAGCTGGAAATGGAAATGTTTACTTTACACTGCATTGTTATTTACATCCTATAGTACGATAATAATATCGTTCATGATATTAATAAAAATTTATAATAAACTGAAATACTAAATCATCAATTTTTATACAAAATCAATTTTTGATTTGAATGAAACAATATAACATATTCTTAAAAGTGTGTGTGTGTGTGTGTGTGTGTGTGTGTGTGTGTGTGTGTGTGTG
>OU015748.1:94907832-94934259 GCA_907169655.1 Acomys percivali
CCTACCAATGTTAGAGCCATGCTGTTGCTGGCAACTCTACAACGATGATCTTACTCTACCTTGTATTTTCTGGAGCATTTCATTAAAGGCGATCGTGAAAGGTCTCGCCTGGACATGGCCATTTTCATCCTAATGGAAAACAGGCCCTTCCAAAGTAGTGTCTGTGACAAGCATATGCTCTCTGTGTGATCTTTGTGTATAATATATATTATTCTGCAATCCTCATACTCACTGGTTACCTCTTTGCTCCTAATTCACTGTATATTACCCAACACTTACTCTCCCTGCTCATTTGTGCTTTATGCAATAGGTTACCCATACAATTAAAGCCAAGGCCAGCTTCAAGGTGAACATTCTTATTCTTTTGTCTAGGCTCTTTGCTTGTTGGGATTACACATGTCCCATGCTCAGTGACCCTTAACATATTTCATATATCAAGGCCTCCTTATTTTATTCATTTTTGGAGAAACTGGCTTGGTTATTCTATTCAAACCATTGTAGTCCTATTTGAAGCTGTTTTTTCCTTATTAATACTGGAGATGAAGCAGATCCTTCTTGACAACTGCTTAACACCCATCATCTTTCGTGGTTCTGAATCATTGGAAATGCGACTTGTGAGGCTACATAGCTCTCCCTAGCTTTTGATGCCAGGAGCCCCTTCACTAGAAATTTGATGCTCATCTGCCCTCTGACCTCCTATGTTATTTCTTATGCGCATCAGGTCTCTAACATTCTCAGCTGCTTTTCTCAGAAGATTTGCCTCTCATTACATACAGCCCATAACTGAGCCTGCAATGCTTTTTCCAGGCTAATGCTTTCTTCTATTACCTTCATCTCTACTAACTGTTCATGCTCCTGAGGTGTCTCTTCTCCTGGAACGTTCTCCAGGCTCTATATCACAATGTTTGGGTTTTGTAAGTCACCTATTTGTTATATGCCTGGTTCCCAAAAAGTATGATGAACAACCTGAAGGGATAGCTTGTGTCTAACTTAACTTTGTATTCTGAGGCTTAAAATATGGGTAGCTAATAGATATTTAGTAGATTATGAATCAGTCTGTAGCATCAACCATGTAAATTTGCTTTCAAATTTCCTATCAATTGTTTTTGGCTTGGCTAGGTGGGATAACTGTTAACAATAAAAAAGATAAAATAATGGTAATATTAGTAGAGTTACTCTATGGTCCTTATTAATGTAGTGATACCATGTTTGCCTTCTTCAGCCATATCTCATGTTAATAACTTTTCTCTCAAACTGACTGAAGTATATACAGAGAAAACAAATTCTCTAATTGAACATTAAGAAATATAACAAAGTACTTGTGCTCCAAAGCATTAAATAGGTGCACATGGAAAACACTGTATATACAATATCCAGTTATATGTTCAGTTTTTGTTTAATCAATGTTAAACTGCATATGTCAGAATCCTTCACACTTACAAATACACACACACATACACACACAGAGAGAGAGAGAGAGACAGAGAGACAGAGAGACAGAGAAGTATATTCTACAATACTTAGCTTTTAGTTGTGTTGTAGGTCAAATTTGGAGCTTGATGAGTGTAGGTAAGCACTCTACAATTGAAATAAATTTCTAGTCCTTTAAAATATTTTAAGCAACTATAGGCAACTATAGGCAATACTAGATTGTTTCCTTTCTTGTTCAGTTTTCTTTCTGCCTGGTAATTGGGCTAAGCATTTTTCATAAAGTTGCATATTTAATCATAATTCTATAGAAAAGCAATTAGATTGTAGTTTAAGTCTTGCATATGAGGACACTGGCGAGGTGGAGGCAACTTGCTGGGGGATACACAGCTAACAGAGAGCAGCGCCAGAATCTTAATGTGAGTTTTTATCCAAAATCTGTGATTGTAACCACGGCAGGATTCTGCCAGGGGTAGACTCTGTGGTAAAATGACACTTAAATGACTAAATAAAAACCACAAGGAAATAAAGTACACCAGGATATCTTCCCTTAATCCTTTCCTCTGCTTTTGTTCAGAGGAAGACGTATTGATTTTACCTGATTATGGATTCTTTCGGGAAGCTTTTGTTTCTCAATAAACTATTTACAGTCCTAGATCTAGGCCTGCAGAGATAAAAAATGAATGAAAGAGTGTTTTGAGAGACAATGGAAACTCCTGTGGCAAAGATGAGTCATCCCAAGGGGAACATTGGAAGGGAGCTATAAAAGTCAGAAACACTTCCATCTGGGCCAGTTCATCTCCACAGGACAATAGCAAGGAATCTAGCCAGACAGAGCCTCCTTTTCTGAAAACCACAGAAGCTCTGGTTCGAATCTCTGTGCTAAGAATGTAAAGGAAGCATAAACAAGAGGTTCAGCTACCAGATGGGGACCCTTCTAATTAGCTAAGTCTGCTCTAATTTCTGGCCACCAGTTGGCAGATGCAGCAGATGCCAAGAGAGTAAACAGAATATGTTGGTAATTTTGAATTTTAAACCAGTATATCACAAATAGATTCAATTTAGAAATATTTTCCCCCTTTGGTTAAGCTCTGTAACTTAATTTTGTCAAATGCCAACAAGTTAGAGATGTATTATAAGACATTTCTTTTGAGACATTTTATGTATTTTTGTCTGTAAATTGATGGAAATATATGATGTATATTTAGGCACATTACGTCAGCATGTGTAAAGTACTGTAGCAATGCTCACATAAGGGTCTAATTTTATAAAATGCACATGTTAATGTAGTATTTGTGAATCAGAAACTGTGGAAGTTGTAAAACCTCTGGTGGTAAGGAAGAGGGTACCAACACATCTTACAATAAGTAAGAATGTTGAGGAATTAAGAGTTATAGAAACCATCCTCTCAATGTGTCATCTGCATTTATTTTTGGTAGTTTATGTGTTATAGGCTCACTGAGGTCTTTACGATGTAGCCCTAATGATTCATTAGAGGGGTGGACACAAACCATAATTATTATAACAAAACATGGCAGTTATCACATTGAAGGCAGGAAAGAACATAGAGATAAATAAATAATTTTGGTTTATTTGGTGAGGTAGGTGTCATAATAATTTCTTTTTAATATTTGTATTTTTCGATTGATTTAGTATGATGTGCTCATTATTAGAATGTGTGTGTGTGTGCCATAGTATGTATGTAGTGGTCAGAGGACAAAATATGAAAGTGATGATTTTCTGATACTTTATGTGTGTTCCAGGAATCAAACTCAGATTTACAAACTTTTATGGTAAGTGACTTTCTTCTTGATCCATCTATTCAATCCGTGTCTCATTTTTTTATTTGGGTATTAGGGACTTAAACTCAAAGCTTCATGCCTTTGCTCCACTCAGTCATCTCCTCATCTTACATATTCTTTGTAGACTTTTTAATAGAGTAGGCGCTTATCAACAAACTAAAGTCAGCAAAAAATATTTCAGAGAGAAAGAGTAGTTTAAAGACAGACATGCATGTAAATAAAACATAGTGAATGTTCTTATCGCAATAAGAACAATGTTGGTCAGATGAAAGGATTGATGAGTGTGAGGTGTTTTATTTAGAGAAATCAGTGTTTATGCTTCCTTTTACCAAAGTAAAGCAAAGGACTACTAGATTTGGGGAATTGAAAAGGTCTATTTGGTTAATATAAAATGGATACTAATATCATTGTCATGATCATTACTGTTAATACTGTGCTAATTATGGCAGTGATAACAGTGGAACATTTTTTTTGTTAGGGTCCTCAAATTTTATTTATTTATTCTTCTCTCATATACTACACCCCAAATGCAGTTTCCTCTCCCCCACAGTGCTAGGCCTCATTCACTCTACCTCAGTTTCTATTCAGGAAAGGGCAGACCTCACAGAAATATAAACTAAACAGCATATCAAGGAGCAGTAACATTAGGTATTATCTCTGGTATTAAGGCTGGGAGGAAAGGGGTCCCCAAAGCAGTCAAAATAGTGAAAAAGAGCTCCTGCCCTCTCTGTTAGAAGTCCCACAAGAAGACAAAGCTACAAAACTGTAACATGTATGCAGAGATCGTAGGTTAGACCCACTGATTATCAGTTCAGTCTCTGTTGATTCTATGGGTTTGGTGTCCTTGACCCCTGTGATTCCTATTGTCCTTTCTAACCCTCTTCTCAAGGATTGCCCTGGCTGTGGGTCTCAGCTTCTGTTTCCATTGGTTTCTGGATGAAGCCTTTGTGATGAAAATTGTGCTAGGCTGTTGCATACAAGTATAGCAGAATATCACTAAGAATCAGTTCACTAACTTTTTTCTCTTCTGCTGGTCCTGTATGGTTCTATCCTGGGTCTCTGGCACTATCCATCATCCTCTAGGAACAGTGGAACATTTCTTTGCCATAAGCTTTTCCAAAAGATGTGATACCAAATGCTTTGCTTATACAAAAATGCCAACATCGTCATAACCGAAGGACATAGACATAGATGTTATAAAGAATCATGATGACTGCCAGTCACATGTTTGTGATTCAAGAAAATTACAAAGATCTTATACTCTCAGACCACCTTCCATGAGAGTCTAGACAATTTATGGTATGGGAATATCTAAAAACCAGAGTCTAAGGAGTTGCTGGGCTTTAAAACAGGAGTCACCATCACAGACTTTAACGTAATTCCTGGTTAGGATGCAGTTTATAAAAGTAAGCTCCTTTCTCCTCCTCCCCTCTCTGTCATCTCTTCTTTTCTTCTTTTTCTTCCTCTAGTCTCACTCCTCCTCCTCCTCCTGCTCCTCCTCTTTCTCCTCTTTTTCCTCCTTTTTCTTTCTCATCGATTTGCTTTTGCAGTGCAGTAGATCCAGTCATGAAAAGGTTATGAGTGGACTCCAGCAGTCAGTTGGGAATTGTAGTGTGTTATGCAGTGTTTCTTAAATTGGTGCTTTGCATCAGTCCTAACCTGAGCTGAGGTCTGGTTATCCAACTCAAGTTCTCACACTTGCAGAGAAACTACTTCATCAAACGAGTCATTTTCCGCATATGTGTTTCTTTTGCTGTTGCTTTTCTCAGTTACATCTTGAGACCTCAACATTTCTTTACTGAGTCCTGTTCATTCAATAGAATTAAATGACCAAGTATTCTCTTTCTTCCCTCATTTGAAATGTATTCAGATGATAATTTGGTAATGAGTCATAGTTTCAAATGTGCTTATATTGCTATGTTTAAGGCTTGTTGGAAATGTTTTAACAACTTTAGGAATTTCCCAGATAAAGCAACGTGTAATGTATTGAGTTATACTTGTTAGCAAAAACAAAAACAAAAGCAAAAGGAAGAACAAAGAGGAATTTGCTTTGATGTTGTGAAAACTCCCTGCAGTTAAACTCCTATGTCTGATTGAATGAATTAGGATAAGAATTATGAATGTTTATACCTGAAGACAGAAGGAAAGTATGTTTTTGTTCACACTAGGTGTATATTTGCAATTTACATACTGGTTTAGCCTCAGAGCACAGAGATCTCCTTTTCCATAATTATATGATCATCTGGAAAGTACTAGTAGCAAAATGAGCATCCATTTCTTGTCAAGACCCAGTCCGTCTTGATTAATGCTGAGTGAGGTGATGCAAAGAGGAGGAAGTGTGGTGGAAACTTCTGAAGCCAGCATGTTCTGACATATTGCTTCCGAGGTAGCAAAGGCAGTGGTCTAACAACGTGATTATTCGTAGAAGGGTTACTGCATTTATTCTTGAAAAACATTTGGCATTGTGATGTGTGTCTCCAGATGTTTTGAAGTCCTTTATTGTTTTCTAAATTCATGCAACCAATATTTCTTTCTTCCACAGAAAACCAAATGACTTCAGCCTTTCTTTGACTCACAGCTTTGGCACCTACCACAAGAAAGCTTAGAAACTGCACTGCTCCTTTGGCTGAATATTTATGAAACAGCTACTGGCTGTTTTAGCTGGAATAGAGGTAAATCTATAAATTCCTAAGTCCTGTTAGAACCTCACATAAAAAGATGTGGAAAATTCCTTGTGGTTTGTTTGCTTCCCAACAACAGAGCCATTTGTGCCAAAATCAAATATTCCTCAAGATTTTTACAAATTAAGCTTATATAATTTATGACTATGATCTTAATGCCATTAACTTCTGTTAATGTTGAATCATTCTTGAACAACAGACATTTCATGGACAACATATAGACAAGGTTGTTCATTTGCAGTATATGGAGCCTTGAAGTTAACAGTTTGGATACCAAGTTCTACAACTTCTTAGCTACATAATTTTGTGCAAATTACTAAACTGCCTGTATGTCTTATTTTTACAGTATTTAAATGGTAAAGATAGTAAAACTATCTCCAATATAAAGCATACAGTGATCCTTACCTGAATAAGTACATGCACTTTCCAGAAACTGGTTGACAGTTGACAATTTGTTTCCTATAGTTTATGACATAATAAAGGTTTCAGAAGCTGGTCAGTGAAAGCTAATGTTTCAGAAACTTTAAAATTTATTATAGTGTGTGTGTGTGTGTGTGTGTGTGTGTGTGTGTGTGTGTGTGTGTGCTACAGGATGGTCACAGGATAACATAGGATTCAATACTCTCCTTCCACAGTGGGTTTTGTTGATTCATTTCTGATTGTCCTGCTTACAAGGTTAGCATTTTTACTCGCAGAGCAATCTTGCTAGCCCAAATATCAAGAAAGATTAACTAAATTTTATTTTGTATTTTAATATATAGTAACATTGTGAAAAGATACTTCTGGGGAAAAGTAGAATCCTAAATGAATCTTTGTTTTTCTTATTTTAAACTATAAGCACTATTTTTGCTAGGGTTTACTCCAAGCTGTTTTCCATCAGGTAAACACAATTATGCCACACATATATATTGACATATTAAATAGGCAATTTTTTATTTTTGAAACATTAAAAAATAACTCAAATGGATATAAATGGCATAATATTTTTAATTTATCCATATGCATATGCCTTTTACTTACTTTATAAATTTATTTTTTTTATTATGTGTTGCTTTAGTTTGCTTTCTATTGCTGTGACAAAATACCATGACCAAAAACAATGTCGGGAAAGGAAAGTCAGTTTGTCTTACGTGGTCTGTACACAGTGCATTGTCAAGGGAAGTCAAAGTGAACCCTAGGTGCAGGAATTTAAGCAGAACCACGGACATTGCTGACTGGCTAGCTCCCCATAAATTTCTCAGATTGCATTTTTATACAAAGTAAGGCCAACTGCCCAGGGGTGGAGTTTCCGTTCTGTGCTTAGTTTCCCCTTATCAGTTATTAATCAAGAAAATGCCCACAGGATTTCTTATGGGCAATATGGTGAGACATATTCTTCATTGACGATTTCTCCCTGCATATGAGTCTAAAGTATGTCATGTTGTCTGTGTATAGTTACATAGACACAAGAAGGCAGGTATCTGCAGAATCCAGATGAGGGCACTGGATTCCTTGATATACAAAGTTGTAAGCAATCTGAAGTAAATGCTGAGAATTGAACTCAGGTCATCCATACACCCGAGTCTGAGTATGCTACAATGCATTTCTCTAGCCCTGTGCCTTTGGCAAAATGATATTAACGAGGATATTAAGTTTATTTTATGAGTGTTGTTAAATCTTTCTCTAAATATTTCCTATTTCAAGCAGTGCAACAATAATAGTCTCATACATTGATCAAAGACTAATATTGGCTCTTTATGGCGACATCTAATCTCTAGGTTCAACATTGTTCAGCCTTTGGGCTAACATGAAATGTAACAATTGATTTTATCAGTTTAATATCTAATGTGTCCTCTCTCTGAGGAAAATATGTTAAATTATTCTTTAGAGATAGAAATAGAATGGGAGCCTGCTCTGTCAAGGCAGGCACTGGCTTTATATTATAATATTTTAGATATTTCACTAAAATTGAAGAAAAAAACAAAAGAGGAAAAGCTGAACATTTAGAATCCATATCATTGAAAAAATAAGCAAGCATATGAATCTATATTGTATCATCAAGATCGCTTCAATAATCTCTGTGGTTTGGATTTTTCAAACAAATAAATTCAGTAAATAATTTCCGATTCTGTTTTGGAACTTCAGTACATCACTTTGACAGTGTGGACCCTCAGCATCACAGAGATGTGCTTCCATTTGACTTACTCCTTCCTCTCTCCCATTTGTGAGGCACTTGGCTAGCCTTCTCAATTTATAATACTTTTTTTTGTCATCTTAGCTCCTTTTTGTATTCCCTAAGAAGTGTCATTAAACACTTAGGTTCAAGTAGTAGTTTTCTGGTCGAAAAATAGGATCTTGTTAGTTATGAAATTATGTGAAATTATTTCATTCATAAATTACCTTCACAGAATGCCCCGGACCTCTCTGATTGACTGAAATGGAATATAATGGAGATGGAACAAAAGTGAGAAAATGTATTTTTAAATCAGAAAAATGTACTGCAAAGCCTCCGAGGTTGATAGCTTCTCAGTGTGGATTTTGGTGGGAAACAGAAATTGAATTCACCTGAGATCTTAAATAAAATTGTTTTAAATTCTATTTAAGGAAGTGTGGATGAGTTTCACAAAACCATCGAGAGTTACAGAAGTTCCAACAGAATACATTAGTAATTCAAATATGATAGGATGGGAAAAAACATAGTTCTTCTGAGACTCGTGGTGTCTATCACCTAGATTAGGCTAGCTCACAAGGGGCATGGCAGTTAAGGAGCATGACCACTATGAAAATTTCGCTGTCTGAGGTAGAGTTGGCATAGAGATCAACATTTCTCCGTCATTGTGCCTTTTCATGCTATGTGGCGATGCTTCCCATTAGGCAAAGCTAGCTGACTTCCAGATTTGGAAGTGCACATTAGTTACTTTTGTTGATGATTATGTGTCAAAAACAACTGAAAAAAAAAAAAACAATTTAAAGATGGAAGGGATCATTTTGGATCATAGTCAGGGAGCAGCCAATCATCTTAGGGGAGGCATGGTTGCTGGAATGTGAAGTATCTATTCATTTTGAATTCACGGTCAAGGAAAGGAAGAGATATGGAAGGAGAGAGAAGAAAGGTGGAAGTGGGGGTAGAGTGAGGACAAATACTGTTTTTCTGCTCCCACTTTCCATTGTGTTCCGTTTGGACACTAGTCTATGGAATGGGGCCAGCCACACTCACAGTGGGTCTTCCCACATTGGCCTCAAGCCTCTAGACAAAACCTCACGTCTACAACTGATGGTTTCTGTGATAGGGTCCTGTCACCTTAACAAGAAAGAGCAGTCATTAACAGACAGATTTGCTAAAATGGTTCCTGAGATCAAAGCAGGAGAGTGCACTGAAGCAGCCTGGACTCCATTGCCTAAAACCATCTTTTTTCATTCTTTCTTTGAGTATCATTTTATGTCCTCCTAAAAATAATTATTAAGTCAAAGTGATAAAAATATGTAGTTTACGAACAATAATTATGTAAGAGAGTTTAAGTGACTAAAGTACATGAGGAAGAATCCCCACATGATAGTAATAAGACACATACTAAAGTCACCATTAGAACAATATTTATATATTTTAAAGCACTTATGGAGTTGCCTAAACATTTTAGCATTACCAACAATAAGATTTTAAAAATTTTAATGGAAGAGTATAAGTCATTGTCACAAAGATATCACAAAGATGTGTAAGAACTAAGACTTGTATTTGAATAGATAAGGATAAACATATTCAACACCTTGAAGAATTCAGAATTCCTGTGGATAATTTTATTGAGTGAGCTTTGATTCCATCTTGCCAATCTGATCACTGAATGTCCTTCTTTTCTCTCTGAAGCCCCAAGCCAGCTTGCCACTCTGCTTCTTAATACTTATGTGATTTATAATAAGAGTTGCTTGTAGTAGTTTGAAATCCCAATTAAGCCAATTTCACTAATAAATTGATTCTCCAAGTCATTAAGCATTCAATTAAATAATGGCTATTATGATGAAATTTATTTTAATATAAAATCTAAGCTAAATTTAGTGTTAAGAAAGGATCAAAAACTTCAAGATAGAAACAGATACACTGAACCTGAGAGAATAGCGAGTAAGGGCAAGCTTTTAATGCATTGACACAGGAGATGACTGAAAACAAATCACATCAGAACAAAAGACCCTGGTGGCACTGACACTAAGATTAACAATTAATAAATTGGAATTCATGAAACTGAAAATCTTCTCTAAGGCAAACAATGGCAATAATTGAACAACACAGCAGTCTACAGTATAGGAAAATATTTTTTTCAACTTCATATCCAATAGAGGACTAATATCCAAAATATAAAAAGAACTCAAGAAACTAGATATCCAAAAACCAAATGATCCAACATAAAAATTGGGTAATACTGAAACAGAGAATTCTCAATAGAAAGTGTCAAATGGCAGAGAGACACTTAAAGAAATGCTCAAAATTCTTACCCATCAAGAAAATATAAATCAAAATTACATTTTGCACCTGTTAGGATAGCTAAGAACACAAGCACAACTCATGGTGGTCAGGATGTGGAACAAGGGAAACATTCCTCCACTGCTGGTGGGAGTGCAAATCTGTACAGTCACTATGAAAATCAACAAGGTGGTTCCTCTGAGCTTTGGAAATAGAACTACTTTAAGGCTGAGCTATACTTCCAGTGTACATAAACCCAAGACATGCCCCATCCTACCAGAAAAATATTTGCTCAGCCATCTTCATCGAAGCATTATTCATAATACCGGAAACTTTAAAACTTTAAACAACCTAGATACAATTCATTTACACAATGTAGTATAATTCTGCATATATATATATATACATATATATATATTTAAAGGTGATGTTTAGAAATAGAAAAGCTAGCTCTGAGTGACACAGAAAAAAATATCATGTGTACTCACTTATAAATGGATATTAGCTATTTAGTAAATAAAAACCAAGCTACAACCTGTAGACTCATGCAGGTTAAGTAAAGAGCAGAGGTCAAGGGCCAACCCATGTAACTCCATGAGAGGGAGAACTAGCATAGATTTTTATTGCAACTGGGAGAAGGTTGGGACAGGATTGGGGAGATCAGGTAATAGCAGATATGAAGTGGCGGGAAAGAATGAAAAAGAGCTGGCTAGAAAAACTGGGCTTGGGGGAGAGGGTGTGAAAACCGAGTTGCAGGCAAAGCTGCCTGGATCTAGGAAAGTGATCCTAATGGACCACATAGTGGGGGATGTGGAGAGTCCCAGCTGTTCATCTTTTATTGCCAGGCAAGGCTTTCAGTGGCAGGACTGAATTTCATTCAATTGAGTTGTTGGTGAAGAGGTAGCATGAAAGTCTCCGCACCACCAGGCTGTTGCTGTGTCATAGTGTACCTCTCTGAAGACTGAAAGCAGAGCCCTGTTGCTGATGACAATAACCAAACACCTCAATGAACATGGAGAAGTGGAGCTGGTGCCTACATGGAGCCTTCACCCCTACATCCTAGGGTCTTTGGTGTGGAAAGATACTATGCTGGCTACTGAAAGAGAAGCGTGGACAAAACCTTTGACTGCAATCTGTCCTGCCTTAAAATATGCTAGGGGAATGTTGGCACGGACCTTGGATGTAGCCAACCAATGTCTGCTTTGATTTAGGACCCAATCCATGGGAAAGAACTCATATATGACACTATTAGGGTAACCAAGAACCAGAGACTAGATAGCCCAGAGATCTAGGGTAACACCAAACACTACTGGTTTAAAAAATGGTAAAAATATAATGAGTCTTAGTGATATTCCACTATATTCATAGAGCAGTATCTTATCCAGTTATGCAGTTATGGCCAGAAAGAAAGATTCCTCTAGCTCTGACAGCAAAAGGGAACAGATGCAGACACCCACAGCCAAACACTGTGCAGAGAGAGAGGGAGAGAGAGAGACAGAGGCAGAGAGAGACAGACAGAGAGACAGAGAAACAGAGAGACAGAGAGACAGAGAGAGACAGAAAGAGAGAGAGAGAGAGAGAGAGAGAGAGAGAGAGAGAGAGAGAGAGAGAGAGAGAGAGAGAGAGAGAGAGAGAGAGAGAGAGATTAAATGGGAGGTCTCTACCAAATTCTTCCCCTCAGAGATTAAGGAATCCAGTGGAAATTCTAAGAGCCAGAGAGGATTGAGGATGCCAAGAGAACACCTTCTGAACAACTATGAAAGGCGCATATGCACTCACAAAGAGAATCACTATGCAATAAGCACAGAATCTACCTGGGTCGGCAACAGGTCCCCTGCCCCTGTGTGTGTGTGTGTGTGTGTGTGTGTGTGTGTGTGTGTGTGTGTGTATGTGTGTGTGTGTGTGTGTGTCTGTGTGTCTGTGTGTGTATGTGCGCATATATAGTAGATATTAGTTTAGTATTTGGCGGGTTTCCTGAATGTGAGCATATGTGGGTCTCTGATTCTTTTGCCTGCTCTTGGGACTGTTTTCCTCCTGTTAGGTTGATATGGTCGTTTTTGCTTCATACTATTATATTATATTATATTTTGTTGTCATCTCTTAGAAGCCTGTTCTTTTCTAATGACAGAACAGGGATGGATCTGGAGGAAAGGGAAGGTGGGGAGGAACTGAGAGGAGTAAAAGGAAGAGAAACTATAATCAGTATATATTTTATGAGAAAAGAATCAATTTTCAATCAAAGGAAAACATTGAAGATAGAATAAAGAAAGGATTTATGCAAGCCACTATGAAAAATATTATTACTATGATATTATCATAGAAGTTTTGAAATTTTAAAATTTCATGAAAATATATTTGGGACTGTGTTGTATGTTTTAAGAACATAGTTCTATCATAAGAAAATAAAATAGGTCACATATATTGAGAATTATGCACACTGTTGCTGGAAAAGAATGGTAGATTGAACTGTGATTGGTGGGTTCATATTCCCAGGAAAGCCTATGATTCTTATCTAAAGCTTATATCTAAATCATTTTCCTGAATTTCAGCATGCATAAATACTCAATACATAAACATCATATAAAATTTTGTAGCTATAAGTTTTTAGATTAATTAACTAATTATAAATTCTGAATAAATTAGATCAGTGGACTTCATCTAATTTTAGCTATGAAGATAAGTTACACTTCCTGGAAAAAAAAACCAGAATATCTTTATGAGGGCCCTTGTTAGATATTCTATTACTAGTCTTATTTACTTAAGGAAGCAAACTCGTCCTAAGTGGGTAAATCAATTACATTGAGCAAACAGTTATTAAATTTCCATTGCCTTCAGGATAAAAGATATGTTACAGATCACGACATGGCAGTGTATTTATGATCTGGTTTATACATGTTATTTTTTTTCAGCTTCCCTCCTCATTCAGCTTACATTTGTAGAATAGCAAGGTTATTTGCTTCAGGATTTTAAGCCTATAATTGCATGGCAGTATTCACCGAATTAATAACTTGTTTTTTCAGGGGTCTAATATTTACCTTGACATGACAGGAGGATGGTGATTATTCATTAATTTTTTTCTATTAGAAAAACACATTCTTCTCTTATTTATATACAAACTCTCATTTAAAGAGCAGAGAATGATTGGGGTAGGGACATTGTTACTAAGGGGGTGTCAGTACTATTTATTTAAGGCATCTATGAAACGACATGGGCATACCCTCTGTAGATTAGAAAGGGCCTCTGCATTTTGGGATGGTAGCCAATGTGATAATTGCGTAAAAACTGTTTGAAAAGTAGTTAAAGTTTAGTAAAATATTTTAGTTTCTAAACTTCTTAAAAATAATAGTTGCTCAATAACATGGAGATAGAAAAATAATGGGAAAAATTGTTACCATATACAACTCTAGCTGGTGATATTAGATTTGTAGGCATTATTTTATTTTAAACATTAAAATGTTTCAAATTAAAATATTCTCACTTTAATAAAAAAAAAGTAGTGGAACTTTAAACCTATACCAAGATTTTGCTCAGGGCTCGTGATTTTTCTTATGGCACATTCATAAAATATTGATCTTTAGTATCTGCCGCTGTTTCTAACCCATTATTTTTTTGTTATTCATAGAATGAAGCCCATTGAAATTATTTATTTATTTATGTATCTTCCTGATTAGATAGAAAATTCTTGGAGGAGAGGGACTGCTTTATATTTTCTCTCTATGGCTAACATATGTTCTAGTGTCACCTAATACATGATTGCAGTTTAACCAACACGGTGTCAACAGAACTTTCTTCAGAAAGGCTGGCAGTGTTCCGCAATGCCTTGCAGAAGGAAACAGAAGGACACTCGGTGTATGATGGCTTATTGGCAGCGCTGACTCACTCTAGAAGACAGACCTTGAATTCTCATCTTACTTCACGATAATGATAAATTCTCTTCAGCCTTATTAGGCTGTTAATACTGTGCATGAAGGCAATATTTCCCTGAATTTTCTCAAGAGTTAGCTTATATGTTTGATACTACATATTTTTAACCAAAGCCTGATGGAATGATTGTGATTTTTTTCTTTTCATTTTAAATTATAAGTAAAAAGTTTAGGTTTTTTCTCACATTAGTCACCATTAATTTCTAATCATTAATTTCTTTCTCCTTCATGTGGATTAGACACAAGTCCCCTTTCCTTAAGGGATTATGATACCTGGTCCATTCAATTTTGCATTGAGATTTAAGTGATGTTTTAAATTTCTTAAAAGAGAGACTCAAACCTTCCTTTATAGTTTTCAGACTAAAGAAGTAGTTTCTCATTTTCTTGTGTCTAAATCCAAATTAATAATTGCTAAATTAGCACCACTGCATTCAACTTTGGGCTGGATGATGACATAAAGATAAATAAGATTGCTTTAGCAGGTTAGACTTACTAAGTTTGTAACCAATTGCAGCTGAGACCTAGGAGTTCAGGATCTCCAAGGAGTAAGGAATTCTGGGAGAATCTCTGGGATAGAAAATGGAGGAGGTGACTCATTTGCTAACAACACTAGAAGCATAAGCCCTCCAGGATGTAATGCTTAATTGTGTGCCAGATTGACAAGACCAAGGGATGCCCAAAGATTTAGTTTAATTTTTGTTTTCTGTATGCCTGTGGAAGTGTACATAGAAGAAATTAGCTTTTTGCTGGTGAACTGAATAAAGTAAGTTGTGCTTCCCGCTGTTGGTGGACACAATCCAATCTATAGGAAACCTAGACAGCTTGCATGAACTCTGTAATACTATTATATACGCATACTGTATGTATACATCTGTATATATTTATGTATATCTTTGCATTATATGTTGTGAAATTTATTATATCTTATGATAAATCTCTTTCCAGAGATAGATATGATGGACATGTGTATATGTTGTGTATGTGTTGAATCAGAACAGGAAAAAGCAACCACATACATCTTACTTTTTGGAAGAAACTGACTCTGCCCTTGAATGACAAGACTGAATAAAATCACAAAGGCACTAATTATGAAAAGTATACATGGTGTGTGTGTGCACATGTTTGCATGTGCATGAGCACATGTGTTTGTTTGTGTGTGTGTTGAGATCAAAATACTCTAGTTTTGAATATAATTAATAAAGAAATATAATTAAGGAAGAAAGTATGTACAAAGTATAGTTCAGATGGGCTGAGTAGCCTTGGGAGGGTAGCTATTTGTGAATTCCATAACAGTAGCAGTTGTGACTATCACTATTTTGTTTAGGTTTTACTAGTGAAGCTTACTTTAATTCATATTTTTAATATTTAAACATTTTTATTTAAATAATTTATTCAGGTTACATCCTAATAGTTATCCCCTGAGTTGTATCTCCCTGTTCCCCTCCCTCCCTTTTTCACCCTAATCCCTTCTCCTAGGCTTGTGACAGAAGGGGACCTCCTCCCCCACCCCATATGATCACAGCCTATTCTGCGATGTTTATGTTATCATTGCTTCCCATTTCATACATATAGAGACTGAGATTCAGTAGAATTGAGAAACCGTTCTGCTTGTGTGTACGTATGTAATGTACATGCATATGTGTATGTCTTTATGTCTGTGGACACGTAAGTGTGGAGGTGTATGCAGGCCAGATAGTAATCTTAGTGTCATACTCAGTCACTACTTTATTCACTTGAGAAGAGTTTCTTCTGATAGCACAGAGTGCAGATTCTGGATATTATAGGCAGAGAGCTTGCCCATGGAACCCCCTGTCTCCAAACTGAGAACAGAATCAAGTAGCTATGGCACATAGCTTTCATGTAAGTGCCAGAATCTAAACTCCCACTCTTGGAATTGCACAGGCAGGGCTTGACCCAGCAAGCCACCTCATCAGTCTGAACTATTTTAAGATCAAGTTAATAATCAGTGGATTAATCCATAGGACCACAATTTCCTGGGAATTTTCAAAAACACCTTTGTTTATGACCATACCCCTCACTCCTTGTTTTGTTTCCCTGTTGTTTAGTATTCTGTATGTTTCTGAGGTCCATTCACTTATTTTTTTTCTGTTCTGGGCTTGGGTATTCACTATAACTTTATTCACATATTTACCTTTTATTTTTTCATTTTTAAATTTATTCTGAAAATTCACATCTTTATTAACTATTTTTGCCTCTCTCCCTCCTTAGATACCTCATTTTATCTCCTTCCTACAAATCTAATTATTAATTTCTTATATTTATTACTTTTCCTTCCTACATATATATTTATATTATTACAGATGTATGCAATAAACTACCTTCAGCAAGAAGAATCATGAAACAATGAGGAATTATATAAATGTTACATTCATAGTGTTTTGACTATATGTATTTGAAAATCTTGAAGAAAACATCTTTCTTATCTTGGTGCATCTGAAATTCTGAATGTTAATCAATATCTATCATATCTCAGCTTTATCACCTTAAAACATATATCCAGTGGGTGGCTATTCAGGCAGAAAACTATCTCGGTCATATTCTCATTTTGGAAGCTGCCAACTTGTACATCTTGTGTACTCATAATTAATTTCTTCCTTCTCAAGTCTCTGATGGGAGAAGACCAGATAGCTTAGTTTTACAGTTAAGATTAGTTATTTAGGCATTACGATGTTTTTAGGTCAAAGTTTGTCTATTGGCATTGCTTGGTGGGGTAGACAGTGATTTAGTAAGTATATCTTGATGAGTATAAAATGTGAGCAGAGAAAATGATGAATAGGATTTGTATAAAGAACACTGGAGAACAAAATAAACCTATGGGACCTTATAGAGTAGATGAAGTGAATGAAACTAATTATATAACTAGATATAAGGAAGACTATTTTGTCTCTGTCTCTTTCTCCATATATATGATCATTATTGATTGATTGACTGATTGATTGATTGATTCACTTTACATCCTGATGGCAGCCCCATCCCTCCTTACCAGTCCCACCCTTCATCCATCCATCTCCTCGCTGTTCCTCAGAAAAGGGGAGCACCCCTTCCCTTCTACCCCAGCTCATCAAACTGTATCAGAACTGAGCATGTCCTCGTTTCCTGTAGCCTGGCAAGGCAATCCCACTAGGGGGAAGTAATTGAAAGCTGGTAACAGAGTCCATGTCAGAGAGAGCCCCCAGTCCCCTTAGTAGAGGGCCGACATGATCCATGAGCTGCTAATCAGCTTCATCTTTGTGAGGGGCCTAGGTCTATTTTATGAAAGGTCCTTTATTGGTGCTTCAGTCTCAGCAGGCCTCATTGGATGCTTCTTAGTTGCTCTGTTAGTCTTCTTGTGAAGGTCCTGTCACCTACAGACCCTTTTCTCCTCTCCCCCTCATTTACAAAGGCTCCCTATGCTTCATCCAATGTTTGACTGTGAACCTCCAGATCTCTTTGGATCTGCAGCTGGGTGTGGTCTCTCAAAGGACAGCTATGATAGGCTCCTGTCTGGGATTTAGGTAGAAAATCAAGGTGTTTTTATGGCACTGAGACCACACACACACACACACACACACACACACACACACACACACACACATTATATATATATATGTATATATACATATACATATACATACATATATATATATGTAATAGAGAGATATATATTATCTCTAATATATATAATGTTTCAAAAGGAAGTGATTGACAGGATCAAGTGCCATGCTCAGATAAAACAAGTTAAAAACTGAGGAAATAGTTATACTTGGAGAAATAGGTGGAGATGCCCCAAAACATCATGAGAAATTGTTTTAGTGGAACAGAACTCTTTTGTGAAAGACTTAAAGAGAAAAAGGATGTGAATACATAGGATATGAACTCAGATAACTAGTTTGAGAGTTGTAAAATTTAGGAAGTTGAAAAGATAGCCTAGAAGATGGTGTAGTGCTTGGAGTCTCGTCACCCTTAGGGTGGCGATGCCCCTCATTAAATTTATATACTGAAATGTAAGAGCCAGTGTGAGCTGCACAGTTTAGATGCCATGATGGTTCAGAATAAGTAATTTTGAAGGAAGTTGAATAGGTAAGACTAGATCAGACATACTAAATTTACTACCCAGGGTTCGCTATAGTGAGAAAGAGAAAATCTTCTTCTATTTAAGTTAAAATGACTTGTGAAAATAAAGCTACAAAGAGGAAGCAATGAGTAGGGATTTGTAGGTTTGGTTTCATGGTGTGTATGCAGTGGGCTTTCCACAGGAGACACAGAATCTCAAGGAAAACACCTCAGGAAGCCTTAGCACTGAAGAAAGGATACATGGTTTAGAGATCCTTTGAGCTACATATTTTTATATCTTTGGGTTTCTCCATTGGAACCTATTCCCCAAGAGGTATTTACTAAAAGGTAGGGACTTTGAGATATAGTAAAGTCTTGAGGGCAACATCCCCCATAAATACAATCATGACACAAGCATGAGTCACTGCTATTTTCATTTCAAGATCATACGTCATGAGTGCTCTACCAGCAAGGAGGAAGGAGACCCTCAGCTGACCTCACATCTACTTGTACCTAGATCTTGGGTTTTCCAGCTAGAGGAACTATAATAAATAAATGTTTGCAGTTTATTCTTTCATTTAAAATCATTCTTTATGTATTTGCCAGGGGACAAATCTCTGCAGTTGTCATAGGATAACCCATAGTTGTTATCTCATTTAGTCATAAGTGTAATCTCCTTTAATCTAGGACTGAACTCAAGTGGTCAGGCATGATGGCAAGAGCCATTACACACAGAGCCATCTTTCAAGCCCTAAGCGTTTGTAGTTTATAAGCCACCTTATTTGTGGCATTTTTGTGTTCGTGGCCAGAACAGACTAAAAGAAGAATCATTATTATAGAAATTGCAGAAACTTACCATAATACCATTTTCATAGTGTTTTTATTTTAAAGCTCAGTAACATTGATTCTTATTTTGCATCAAAGAGACTCTTGAACAGAAAATGGATTCAAGAAATTTCATTGTACTTGCCTCTTCTTGTCTGAGTTCTAAGGTTGTGAGTCTTCTTTGATTCTTGCTTAGCTATCATTGCTCTTGCTCTTGGCTTCCACCGTGGTTTTGTTCAGTGACATAGCAGCTGCTGCATACGGATTGATGCTGCCAACCCTGATAAAGATGTCTCAGGAGAATGAAAGCTTACAAACATTCTGTGTCATGAAATCTCCTTCGCTGTGAGTGAAGATATGTGTAAGCAAAGTAAAACTGACAGCATCATGATTTGGCAAGAGATTCAGGGAGGTTTTTTGATGCTGTCTGTATCCTTCTTTAATCGTTTGGATTTAACTTTCTTTTCTTTCTGCCTAGTGCACTGTTGTCATCATCATAATGCTGCTATCTGTCAGAGATTATTTTAATTGGTTTACAGAGGTCCCAGTCCATCCCGATGATGGATGTACCTACTGTTTTAAGGATGACTTTACAATTGCTCTGGGTTTACAGAAAAATATGAGACATAGAGTACAATTATCTGGCCAAAGTAACAGAGTTAAAGTTGGTGTTGTTAGTACACCACAAGCAATGTAGCCTTACAGCAGGGCTCATAAGGTTTCTATGTGCTGCATGCATGGTGAATTGATGAGTGCATGCCTTCTTGACTTTGTCCATCTGAAGTAATCTAGTATTCCCCTCTGAGGTGCAAAGTCCTATGCAAGATGAATCTATGCTATATCATAAGGGACAGAGCTGGCATTTCACTTAGGCAATTTTGACTCCTTGTCTTGTTCTTTCCCCAATATGCTGTAAGAATGTCTGTGCCTAATTCATGCCTGGTGATTTCTTTTGCCCCCAAGTTTTGTTTTTTCCCTCTAGCCTGTACACCTCCTGCTCAGTAGTGATCTAATACTTACTTACTGTGTGGGCTTTAGAGTTTATTTGATTTGGAGCAACCTAAAGGGCCTGCTGGCTTAGTCTAAATATATGATTGTAAATGCAGGGATGAGGGCACATATTTTAGGCCTGAGGAGATTTTGTAGGCTATGGCAAAACGCTGCAAATGATTGGCAAGACTTGGCAGAACTACAATGAATTGTCTAATTCTAAATGTTGCATGATATGTAAATTAACATAATGGGAGAGTAGGCTCATGGCAGTGATGTTTAATATTTATAATGCATTATACCACATTAGAAACCACTATAACTTAAAACACAAATTGATTTTGTAAGTATCCCTGCTGGACATTCATATACAGGGCCATTGTTTTACATAAAGCCGATACCTCGCCTTGCACAGAAAATGGTGCAGTGGCTCTTGCCTCCTTGTGTCCTTACAGCATCCGGGATGTGAGTGCCCAGGACATCTTATTGAATTGATTTGACTGGAGGAGAAACCACAGTACGGTGTGGTTTAAATGACTCATTCAGTCTCATGAAAGTGGTCTGTGTTAGCGCCAGACTTAGAATTTGGATCTTCCATCTTGAATGCCATGCTTTGTATTAAGCCCCGTGGTATTCCAATATATCATTTGGCTCATTTAAACCACATGGATAATTCATTTTTCAACACGCTGGTTATATGTCATCTAAACTGTCACTTCCACTAGCTGCTTCCACACCTGCATGTAGCTTACCATCAGGCTTCTTTCCTGGCTGCTTTGTTACCAGGAGTACTGCTCAGTAGGCATGAGAACACCAGCAGCAGCAACAACAACAGCACCCACCACAACAACCACAACATCTCTCTCCTTTGTTTTACCTATTATATTTTACTTCTGGTTTCTGCTAATGTGTCATTTGGTACCACTTCAATTAAACTATGCCTGCCTAGAGGTCTCCGTTTGCTTAGACTTCCATGGCCTTTCTACAGCGCAACAGGGCCCATGTGTTTATATTTACTGGTGCCTTGGATATATGGGAGAAGTTACCAGGCTTTTAGTGAGAAAACAAAAAGCTGTGAGACATAGAGTCTAAGCACACCTTCTTCATGACAGATTACCTAGTTTCAAATTATGTTCACCACCATCACATTTTTAGGCGAAGAGAAACAAGGATGCGTGTTCCCAAGCCCTCTTTCCATATGGTTTCTGTTTAGTATCTACCAATGGGAGGCAGTCTCATGAGATTTGGAAGGAAGCAGGAAGGAAAAATAGAACATGGGAAAGATTGATCTTTGGCTCAAACATTTCTGCATTCAGGCACTATTTATTAATATCTATGTATGAGACCATGGTTTCAAATGCTGCAGATATAAATGCTATACTTCTGCATTTATATTATTTGAGTGGTGAGCCTGAAAACGACTCAGAAAATGAGAAACAATAGGGGAAATCTTTTTTA
Source organism: Acomys percivali (assembly GCA_907169655.1). NCBI lineage: Eukaryota > Metazoa > Chordata > Mammalia > Rodentia > Muridae > Acomys > Acomys percivali. The sequence goes on from OU015748.1 coordinate 94,929,425, forward strand.
AAGAATGTTCTACAGTGCTAGAGGATATGGTGAGGCTTATTTTCTTTTCACAAAAATTCTAATTCTCTAAAACTTTGTTGATTTTTTTTTCATAGTTTTAGATTAAAATGTAATTGCATCATTTTCTCATTTTATTTTTCTCTCTCTGGTACAGACTTTTGTTCTCTCCCAAATTCCTGGCCTGTTTTTAATTGCATTACATATGTTTCATTGCTGGTATTTTTTAAAAATCAGTTGTCAATAATTCAAAAGTGTGTTTCTATGTATTATGTCCTTGTGGCCAGAGTGCATTCTCAGATGTCAGTGCTTGTCTTCCATATTGCTTGAGGCAAGGTCTTTTTATTTTTCCCTACTGCATATACATACTTGGTGTTAGTTGTACCAAAGCTTCAGGGTATCCCATGCTCTTGTCTCCATTTCACAGAGCACTGTAGGATCTGAGTTTACAAATGCAAATCAGCACTCCAGCTCTAAGAGAGTTTCGGAGCTCTGACCTTAAGCATGAGATGCAGTGGTTTATCTACTGAGCCATCTCCCCAGGCCAATCTACCAATCTTTCCTCCCTGCTCCTCTTATCTCATCTCATCTCATCTCCTCCCTTCGTCTACCTTCTCTATCTATCTATCTATCTATCTATCTATCTATCTATCTCATTCCCTCTTTCTTTCCTTCCCTCTCCCTGCCTACCTTCCTGAATTGCTGAGTGCCACCTTTTGTGATCTTGAACTCTGGAAAATCTTTCATATTCTGTAAAACATACAGGACATGCGCTTTCAAGGGAGATGTGATAGACTACCACCGGAATGGAAATTATATTCAGTAGAATGCTTTAATAGCTGTGTATAGAATAATCAGTGTGCTTTCTCCTGAATGGATTTATCCTGCGCCCAATATGATGCCATGGAAATGTGGGATAGTAACTGTGCATTTGAATATGTCAGAAGGTCTTTCGGGATTCAGCTGAATATAAGCATTTTTTTTAACCCAGTTTCGTCTCCATCTTCTTAGGAAGACGTGACATACATGAAGTCTTCATCTTATGGAACATTTTTCTTTAAAGATTGAATGTGATTTCTGAAGCTATGCAGGGAATGAGACTTAAAGGCACTAAGATGTGCTTGCTGTCCATCAGTGAAGACTGCAATGCCTTTATTCATAAAAAGAAAGAGCTGTATAACACTGCATTCCCTTAAGGGTGAAGTTATGTTCTCTACTTCAAGATCATTTCAATGGGAGGTAGGTAAGTAAGAAATACAGAATCTTTGATCGTAAGAGGATATGTTTCACCTTAAATATCTTATCTTTACAATCATAATAAAATTTTTTCTTTATTCTTTGGGATCCATTGTATTTTGACATATCTACTTTTCACCATCCTTTTAAATCCCCTTTCTAAGAGATGCCCATATATCCACTGAAAGTTCTTTATTATGTTTATTATATGTTGTTTTATTATATATGTATACACATATATACATACATATTTATATGTATGTAATTTTATTTTTGAGACTAGGTTTCATTAACCTTGTATGATTAATAATGTTTGTAAGTTCTAGGTGACCTCTAGGCTGACCTCAAACTCAGAGTGAACACTCTGCCTCTGTCTCCTGATTGTGAGGAGTTATAATATTCCTTAACATGTCCTGCCATTAATGATTTAGTTTATAGTCCACTGACACCAATTGGATTATGTGCATCCAATGCATCATCGGCTTTATACCAGCAGACATACTACCAAAGTAGTATGTTCTCCAACATTCATGAGCTGCCAATAACTATTTTTCCTGCAATCTCTTTTATTATAATAACAGTTTTGTGTGTCTTATGTGGCATATGTCCACATTGACATCTATGGCAATGTTTATTTCTGCCTCTTCCCATACCACATTGCCTGCTCCTTATATCCTAGAGTTTCACTTGTCACTAAGGACGTATGATCATATTTGTTGAACTTGTATGTTTATTCTTTCCTGTTCAGCTTGAAAAAAAGGAATTGTGGGGTTGTGGTTCTAGTCTATGATTTGTGTTTAGTGACTCTGCTGCCATAGTTTTTGTAGAATATGCAACTGTGCGTTTCCCTATTACATCTGAGAGAGGAAGAGCGTCTCTTAGAAAATCATTTCTTAGGGATGTAAGACTCTATATCTATATTCTTCTTCATTTTCAATGGCGTCTTTGTCTTCTCCTCCTCCTCTTCCTCCTCTCCCTCCTCTCTAATATTCATACATGGCAGTTGAAATGACCTTGCACCCTCCAAAGTGTTATCTTAGCTATTTTATTTTTTTATGTTATTTTTTAGAATTTTGTACATGTGTGTATTGAAGCATGATCCTCTTTACCCCATATTCTTTTCTTCAACTCCACCAATATCCCCTTCAAGACGTCTTCCCTCTTATATTCATGTCTTTTTTTTTCTAACTCACTAAACAGTTAGTGATGCCCATATGTGGGTGAGTGAATACCCATGCACATCATTAAAAACTGACAGTGACAGCACACTTAAAAATAATGATTTATATGATCCTTTCTGACCCTGCAGCAATTCTCTGCCAATTTTTCCTCAGTAATATGTGGATTTAGGAAAGCATCAACTCATCTGTGTCAGGGTTTTGTCAGGCTTGATTCTGTGTAGGTCATGCACAGATAATCATAGATGCTATGAGCTTATGAGTAAGATAGCCATGTCATGTCTAGAAGGCCATGTCATGTCTAGAAGATTCTTCCTTACCTTCCATCTCTTATATCCTTTCTGTAACTTCCTCTGCAATGTTTCCTGTGCCTTAATGGTCTTAAGGGCTTTTATATACAAATGCCCTTTTATGTCTGACCACTTACTTTCGTAGTCTCAATACTTAAACCAGTTGTAAATTTCTCCACTGATTGCAAAGAAGCTTCTTTGAGCATGCTTAAGAGTAGCCTAGGTCTGTGGGAATAAACATAAATATTTAAGAGATAATTAGCAAGCTTAAGAGTAACCTAGGTCTATGGGAATAATCATAAATATTTAGGAGATAATTTGTAATCTGGAGCTTTTAGCAAAAAAAACTATACCAATAATTCACATATATCCTACATGCAAAATGAGTAGTATCTTCATCAATAGGGCCTTGCTGTATAGTTTTAATGGCAAAATGTTTTTTAGAGACCTCTGATGACATCCTGATCAAGAACTCTTAAGGAGATATCCCATTCCTTTTCCTGAAATTGCCATTTAATCTTCTGGATACAACATTGTCTATGACCGCAGAACTCATTTTTCTTTGCATGTTTTAGTTGTATTTTTAATTATTTTACTCACTAGTTGATGTACATAAAGATTTTTGTATATCTCTGTATTTGGTCAACTAATTGATCCATTAACTTCACCCAAACTTCTCCCCAAAACTCCCAAAAACTCAGCTGAACTCAGCTGCACCCAATGGAACTGCACTGAACACTGCTTCTTTCACGCTACCTCTTCTTAAGCAGCCTCTCTTTTCTGTCTGTTCTATTGAGAGTTGGGTGAATCGTATCTCTGACTCATTCTGTCAAATCATTCTCTGAGTTATCACTTTGTTTGCCCCTCAATTGTAAAGGTGTGAACTAAAGGCATACCTATAATTCCAGCCACAGAGATTAAATGTGTGTACTATTTGTATTCAAGATGGATCACATAGACTTAGGTCTTTGGATGTGATCACTTGCCAGAGTAGCCACATTATTGGATTAAATTTCCTCTCCAATCTTCTATATCTTTGTATAATCTAATGATTCCTACTTCTCTGGAGAAACGTTATAAAGACAAATATTAAATGGGTTGTTCTTCAAATAAAAGAACATTCATTGTTTGAAATTAATTATTTACAATGTAGTCATTTCATTAAAACTCCATGTAATTTAAAAAAGAAAAATCCATACATATAAATATTTGTTTTAAAATTTAAATTGCTAGGTTTTTTTGAAGAAAAACTAAAGGGAAAATGAAATAAAAATAAAATATTAAGAAAATAAAGGGGAAGCACACACACAGTTCACTAGATCCACCCTTCATGTAAGTCGTCTTTGACTTTATAATTTCAGACCATATTGAGATGGCCCCAAAATGCATCTTTTATTTTTTATTTTTAAAAAATTGAGCACCTTTACTTTCTTGAGACAGAGAAGTCTTACTATGATTCACAGTTTGGCCTCATACTTGGAATTTTTGTGCCTCAGTTTTCTGTACTAGGATTCTAATTATGTGCAACTAAGATTGGCTTAAAGTGAACCTTCTTGAGCTCTGTTCTCTAGAATGCAGCTAATGAAGCTAATGTGTTGTGAAATAATGTTAATATTTTATAAATATAATTCTTATTTTTCTGTTCCTCAAAGAGCAAGCTAAATTCCAAAACCCATTCTACTAGAATATCAGCTTAGCAGGAATGCATTTCTGGGATGGTTACAATATCTTACTCTGGCATAGTGAGGATGCTTCTCTTCCTTACATGGTGAAAGATTATTTAGTATCATATCGTTCAGTGACTAAAAATACAAGAAATAAAGAAAGTAAAATGTTACACGTCTCCTTTTATCCTTTAAGCTTACCTCAAATTTTCAAGAAATTATTCTTAGGACATAGCCCACTATAAAAGCAAAATTAATCAAACAGCAATATCAACAAATTATTCATGTTTGGGTAAGCCAACATTTGAAGGCTGTCTAATTGAAGAAGAGTGAATATTGATGAAACCTAGCTACCTTACCATTTGGTAAAACATGCTCAACACACACACACACATACACACACACACACACACACACACACACAGAGAGAGAGAGAGAGAGAGAGAGAGAGAGAGAGAGAGAGAGAGAGA
>OU015748.1:94934269-94945321 GCA_907169655.1 Acomys percivali
GAGAGAGAGAGAGAGAGAGAGAGAGAGAGAGAGAGAGAGAGAGAGAGTTTATCAAGAGGTAATTCAATGATACTTACCAATGTACCATTGTACTATTTGTTAAATGTGTAAACTTTTAAAGTTTGTTCTTTCTGCCACCCAAAGGTGTAATAACAGTCAATTACTTTTCCACATTACTATTTAGTATAAGACTAGCTAGACTATTTTTGTGCCTCAACAGTTCTTTAGTTTTCACTCTTGGTTGAATTAACCTGAAAATTCAAACACAGTGGAATTTGGAACTGTTCTCATGTATGCACTCCAATTTCTTCCACCTTGTAAACCAATTGTACTTCAACTTGGGTGGTATAAAACCCACCAGCATAAACCAAAAATTACTTGATATTCAGAATACTAAATACTAAATACCAGTAAAATTTTAAGTTAATTAATTGTGTGTGTGTGTATATATATACACACACATATATATGTATTATTTCAGCATATTGTGTGTGCGAATATGGATTCTGTATACATGGAGGCCAAGGGATGACACTGACTATCCTGCTATCCTCTTACTTATTCTCTTGAAATTAGATTTCTTACTGAACCTCATTCTAGATGACAGCCAGAAAGTTCCAGTGATTTTTCTGTCTGTCCCTTGATAAGGCTAGAGGTACATGCAGAAGAAAGGTTTTGTCTAATCTGTTTCTTTTTAAAATATTATCTATCTATCTATCTATCTATCTATCTATCTATCTATCTGTCTGTCTATCTATTATTTTACATGTATGCTAGAACCTGAAACATAATACCATGCTTGTATAGCAAGAGCTTTTAACCACTGAACAATCTCTCTAACCCATAAATACTTAATATCTTTAATATATATCCCAGAAACTATCTACATTTATAGCAAAGCAATTACAATTTACTATGGGGAACAACCCCACAATTGTAGTAAATGTGATATGATTCATCCTTTATAGGCATTATAGGCAAGTAGATTTGAAAGTGGCCAGTTTACTTGAGGAGATACAATTTTCTTTACCTGGTTTCAAGTAGCGAACAATGATAAGTGTGTAGCGTTTACAGGCATGTAAGGAACTTTCCTCACTTTGAGTTTTTTTTTTAACTAATCAATGCATATGTGAGATTCTATATTAGCCATTAAATAAATTATGACCAAGCTACAATACATAGACCCGGAAAGGCTATCTACAGAGGGAAGGTGTTAGAGAAACACGTGGATCTCCCTGGGAGTGGGAAATAGAATAGATTTTATGGGTGGACTCGGGGAATGGGAACTAGAAGAACCAGTAGGTGTGGGAGGGGAGATAATGTCGAGAAATAGAATACTGGGAGAGATAGCTGGAATTGAGGGACATTTGAGAGTTTGTGTTAATTAAGTGGAAACTTCCTAAATATATGAAGACAATCTTAATGACATATTATAACAATGGGAGATATGGAGTCCCAATTGGCTGTTTCAGGTGAACAAATGAGGTTTCCAATACCAGTACTGGATTGTATTCAATTTAGTTGTTGGTGAAGGGTTTCCAAGAAAATCCCAAACAATACAGGCTGTTGCCAAGAAAATCAGTTGTTCTCTACAAACTGACAGCTGGGACCCATTGCTAAGGACAACACCCACACAACTTATTGATCATGGAGAAGTAGAATTGGTGACCTCATGAATCCTTCATTCCTATGTCCTAGGGTAGTAAAGTATTCTGCATGCTGCCGAAAGGGAAATGTAAACACCAACCCAGCCTCAAAACCTTTGATCTACAACAACCTGTCCTGCCTATAAGCTATTCTAGGGCAATGAATGGTGGCACAGCACTTATGAGAGCAACTAACCATTGTATAATTTGACTTAAGGCTCACTCTATGAGATGGACCCAAACTAATCACTGCTTGGTTGACTAAGAACCCAGAAATAGATAGCCCAAAGACCTAGCATAAAGCCAGCCACTACTAGTCAAAATAAATAAATAAATAAAGAGAAAGAGAGAACTAAAGAAAGAGTGAATGAATGAATGAATGAATGAATGAATGAATGAAAAATATTTGTATATTCAGTCATCACCAGAGAAGCTTCCTCTCACAGCAGACTGGAACAGATGCAAAAACACACCATTAGACATTTTGCACAGAGGGGACGGGAGAGGAGAGAAGGACATTTCTTGAAACACACAGCTCTAGTGGTATGTCTCTATTAAATCTTTCCCCTCAGAGTGCAGGGAACCTCACAGAAGAGGTGGAAAGAGTGTAGGATCCAGAGAAAAAGGAGGACATCTTGAGAAGAAGGCCCTCTTAGTCTGAAGCCACAAGCACACGTCTGACACAGGTATGTACCAGATCCTCTGCATATATTGTAGTTTTCAACTTGATATTTTTATGGGACTAATGATTGTGTGAACAAGTGGGTCTCTGATTCTTGTGCCTGCTCTTGGTGCTGTCTTTGTTTTGTTGGGTTGTCTTGTTCAACCTTGATTTGATGGTTTTTGGTTTATTTTAATATATTGTATTTCTGATGTATCTTTTGGAAGCCTGTTCTTTTCTAATGAGAAACAGAAAGGGAATTGATATGAAATGGAGGGGACGTGGAGAAGATTTGGGAGGGATAAATGGAGCAGGAACTGGAAACGGGATATATTGATAGAGTAAATTGTCTTTTTAAAATTAGATTAATAAAATTGAAAGAAGACAAGAAGTATACTATGCATGTTCTCTAAAATATATATGAGACCCATTTGGATTCTTTATTAGCTAATTTTTTAAATGGCAAGAAAACTAAAGCAAAGAAGCAGAAAGTGTATTCTAGTGAAACTCTGAGCACTATTAGAGGAGAAATGTGTTCTGAAAAGAATAACAAGTTTGATGAGATTTTGTGGGAAGTTGCAAGTGAATCTTGTGTCACATGGACATCTTACCATAGTCTAGCTTCAGGAAAATGGCCCTTGAGGACTGGGAAATAAAATCCTGTGACCACTGAGTATTGAGAAGACAGGAGTTAAGAACCACAAGAGTATATTTGGGAGCATGGAAATAAGAATGAAGAGTTTTTATCAAAAGAGATGTTCTTTTGGAATTTGAAGATACAGAGAAAGCCCTTTGCTTATCTGGACTGAATTGTGTTTCACAAAACTTCTTACTGAAGCTCTAAATCCCTAGCTCATGTCTTTTTAGATAATTTTTTGGGGTGACAATCCGTGATAAATGAGATCACAAGTGGGAGCCTTTAATCCAATAGAAGTGGCATTCATATAATAAGAAGAGTGAAGCTGGGGTAATGGCTCTACTGGCTAAGGTTTCTTGATGCTCCAACACAGGAAGCTTACTGCTCTTTAGGGGGTCTGAACACAGTTCTAAGCATAAAACCATGCTGGACAAGTCACAACTGCCTCTAATTTTAGTTAGACACTGTCTTCTGTCCTCCCCAGACACATACATGACATTCACTCACAGAAGACTCACACAGACACTGACTCACATACACACACACACATGCCTTACTCAAAGAACAAAGATTTCTTTGTTACATTCTGGACCAAAGAGCCTGGACACTCTTCCTTCAATACCTCTAGAAATGATAATTTCCTAATTAAATATCTAGTTTCAAATTTAGATGCTATGTAGGTCAAGTTCTAATTTGTCTCTGTTTGGTGTTCAGTGAAAGCTGTCACTGTCTAACTTCACTCATTGTCCATAGTCCATTTCTTTGGTATGTCATTACCCATAACAATAATTAATCACCTTCTTTTACTCTAGCCTCTTTTAGGATGAATCATATTTAAAGGATAGCCCAGTGTCCATTAGCTTGATTCCTTCCACCTGAGAAGAAGTAGGACTTTGATTTTCATCCTCATATTGTCTTTGACTCTATGTCCTAATGGATTTTCAAGTTTTTAATTAGTATATGCCATGTGTTTCAACTCTTGAACACCTACTTTATATACATACATATATACATACATACATACAGACAGACAGACAGACATACTATTGTTCCAGCTCAAGAAGTCAAAGAGATATGAAGATTGCACCCAAGATACAATAAATATTTATAATCCTAACTCTCAGCAAATAAGCAAAAACAGGACACCTGTGCTGTATGAAGGGATGGCAAGCAACATCGTCCTCAGTTTTCTGTTGCAGATTATCTTCAGATTCTTGGACTAGCTCTTTGTTAACTCATAAAGTCCTTTCAGATACTGAGCCAGATCCATCCTCGTTTTCCACAGCAGGACTGCATGAACTCATCAGACTACGTCTACATTTCTCCACTCCTCTGGACAGTGTCCTTTTCTCACATATTTTCATATGTTCTAGACACTTGCATTCTTGATATAACTTAATGTTGAATCCAAAGGAAACTATCAAGGGTTGGAGACTAGTAGTCAAGGGGGAAGTTCTAGCTCTTGGCGTCACTAGTAGAAATTAGTTTAAAATGCTAGTTTACTTACTACAGAGAATTTCCAGCTCATCTTCCATCTCAGTAGCCTCTGTGCGTGTACTTCTGTTTGTCAGCACTCTTCTCAAAATGGGACACTTATAATTGAACCTAATATTCCAGATGTGACCTGATTAGGTCGGTGTACAATAGCATACTTATTGCTATTCTTCAAAATCAAATCTAATCAAATAGCTTCCTGCTGACAGTACTCATTTGATTCCCATTCTTAGTCCTCACCAGTCACGCTAAATTTATACCAATGCCTCCCATTTTATAATGACTTCACATTTTTTCCACGAATAGTCTATACTTCTTCACACAGAGAAAAACCTGTCATATTTTCCACTTCTTTCTTTATTTGAGTTAGGTGGCCACTTCTGTTTGGCATGTGATCATTTTCATTCATTGCCTGTTTTTATAATTGTAAGTCTTTGCCATTCTACCTGCAAACGTTTTCAAAATCCTCAGAGTAGAGGGAAAACACCATCCATAGGTTGTTACACTGGTTTTGAGTTTCTTCCAAACCCATTTAGACACTGAATTTTACAATTTAATTACTGTTGTAATAATTTTATTAACTAATTTATATAAGTGCTATATTTCCATTCCTCTACAACATAGTATATGAACTGTACTTGCTTTGGTAAAAATGACATTACTCAGCTTTTTGAGTAATGAATGACCCCAATACCCATGTTCTTGCTGGTTTACTGCAAACCACTGTGGCACCACAAAAAGGCCATCTTTTCCCATTTCTTTTTGGGATTTTCTAATTGTCTACTACTTAAAGGTCAAGTGTAGTTTTGGAATGTATTTAGCTTAGCCTTCTTTTGTGCAGGTAGAAAAACCTAGACCTTAAAATATAATATGATTGGTTAAGTTATTTTAGGCAGTTAGTGGAAAGGCAAGAATCAAAAACCACATTTCTTTGTTTTATTGCTACTGCCACTTTCTAATTTTAAAACTGTGTTCTTAACTCCCCTGAAGACACTAACAACACCCATGCTACTTAGAAGAAGTCTTGACAAACTGAGCAACCAAAATAAAATGGTCTTTAGCCTGTAGATACGCCTATAGGTATACAGTGTGCTCTGGGTGTCCAGTTTTCATAATATATCTCATTCTGATTTGCTTTTATAATGGCAACTGTATTTGAATGCCTTTGGAGCTGGTAAGCAGCCCCTTACCCATATTACTGTAAGTGAGCCCAATAAAATTCTTTGATTCAACAAAAAATATTTGCTTTATTTATGCGTATTATTTGCATGTGGAAAACATGTGTTTAAGTGCCACCGGAAGGCAGCATCAACTCCCCTGGAATCGGAGTTACAGGTAGTTATGAACTGCTGGGTACCGCTGCTAGCTTCTCTGCCAGAGCAGCAAGTTTCTAACCACAGAACATGTCTCCATCCCAGGCTGTTTGAATGTGTGTTCACGGCTCCTTTTGAGACTGTTACTTCAGCTTCATCATTCATGCTTATGCTTTTGGACTCTTTTGACTGTTTCTCCATCTCACCTTAGTTGAAAAGTGTTTACTGCTATCAACTAAACTGAGGCCATAAAGATGAGTTGGCATCTTTATTATTTTTAATTTTATTAATTTATTCTTGTTACATCTCAATGGTTATCCCATCCCTTGTAACCGCCCATTCCTCCCTCCCTCCCATTTTCCCCTTATTCCCCTCCCCTATGACTGTTCCTGAGAGGGATTTCCTCCCCCTGTATATGCTCATGGGGTATCAAGTCTCTTCTAGGTAACCTGCTGTCCTTCCTCTGAGTGCCACCAGGTCTCCCCCTCCAGGGGACATAGTCAAATGGGAGGCACCAGAGTACAAGAGAAAGTCATATCCCACTCTCCACTCAACTGTGGAGAATGTTCTGACCATTGGCTAGATCTGGGTAGGGGTTTAAATTTTACTGTCTGTATTGTCCTTGGCTGGTGCCATAATTTAAGAGGGAAAATGTGGTACATTTACACTATGGAATACTACTCAGCTATTAAAAACAAGGAATTCCCAAAATTTGTGGATAAATGGATTGAGCTAGAAATGATCATTATGAGTGAGTTACCCCAGAAGCAGAAAGACTCAAATGGTATATACTTACTTATATCTGCATACTAGCCCAAGGGGCATGTCCCACGAAAATCTTCACTTACCAGGAAACTGGGACAGAGGGGAGGACATCCTATTGGGACTCTAGATGAGAGAAGCATGGGAGAATAACAAAGTAGAAGGATCCAGAGGGTCCTAGAAACCTACAAGTAGAACATTATGATAGGAAGATTTGGGCCCAGGAGTTGGCATCTTTATTGATCTTGAGAATGGCTCTAGTAATTATGATTGTCTATTAAAGGTACACAAATAACCCCTACTTTATAAATTAATGTGAAGATTGAATGAATTCATATGAAGAAAGTGTTTTGCCTACTGTAACCACAAAGTCACTCACCTACATTTCTGTACTGGTAACTCATCTCTAGGGGCCATTCCATGCTAGCACTATATCCCAATGTGCAAGTATCTTGTATTTTCATCTTTGTATTTTTCATTGCACTTTTTATTTTCATTTTTACTTATTGTATTTGTTCATTTTTTCAGGGTCTCCTTTATTATGGGCTAGCCTCCAACTTCTTGTGCCTTTTCTCCTGTCCTCGAACTACTGATTCTCTTGGCTCCCTCTCCCAAGTACAGGAATTCTTAAAGGTATGTGGCACCATATCGAAGCTTCATTGCACTATGTATTTTTGAATAACTGTAGACCTTTAGAAATATTGTAAAGATCAAGAACTGGTATTTGTCCTTCACCCACGATCCTCCAATGTATTATAACACACTGTTCTCTATTTTTCCAATATTAAAAAACTAACATTGATACAATATTGACTAGAATACACCATTGAGTTTTCATCAAAATTTTCATTATTATCCTTTTTTCATTTCAGAATCCTGTCCAAGTGGTGGCATTGCTCTTATGGCTTTTTTTTTTTTTTTTTGCCTGATACTATTTTAAAAATGGGCACTTATGATTGGACTTGAGAGTGCTAATATGGGTAATTTTGTCCAGCATAGAGACTCCATTAGTTATTTCTTGACCAGGCTGATGCACTTCAAGGACACCTAATCTTACCAGTCTCCAAAAAGGGACCAAAGTGCATGGACACAGGAGATAATTGGTATCTATTTGAAGGTTGCACTTTCAGCAGTTATGGAGGGGCACATGAGAATAAATAGAGGGAAGAGAATGCAGGCACTGGACAGAGTATCTGCTGAGGTCTCTGGATTCTGGTCTAGATATATGGCTTGCAAAAGAAGCCAGCCAGATGGAAATCTGCTAGTCTGTAGAGATTGGAGAAAATATCATAAAGAGGTAATCGTTCACTTAATTCTATGTTTATTGAGGACTTACAACTTCTACACATTATCTCTGCTGGTAAATTTTGTTTTGACTGGATACAATTCACTCTTTCTCACTAGCAATATTAACTATCAATTTTAATTACAACACACCACTACATGATTTTCGAACATTTAAGTCACTTAAGGACAATTAACACCATGTGATATTTTTGTGACATCTGATAAATCTATGTTTAATACATTTTATCTTTATAAATTGTATTAAATGCAGCAGTAGGGTCATAAAACTTAAACGTCACATTGTAAACCTTTTCTGTACAGCCGATAGTGTTAAGACTATTCCCTTGTTGCTGGACTTAGTGACCACAGCAATCTTCAAAAGTAGAGTTTTATTTATTGAGGGGATTACAATAAGATTCACGTACGATAGCTGTCTTCCTGATCTCACCACTGCCGAGACACAGCCAGAATTTAACACCACTTGATTGATTAAATAATTGGAATGAGCTAATGGCAACAGAGCTATAGTATATAAAGTCAGATTTATTGGAAATAGTGCAGGAGGGGGAGGGGAAGGGAGAAAGTGGGCTGGGGTGGGGAAGGGGAAGGAGAGAGGTCAGGGAAGTGGGAAAAAGACAAGGGGCAAGGGGTCATGGAACAAAGGAATGGAACCAAAATGTCTGGTTCATATAGTGAGTCTCTGGGAGAAGGGGAGACAACCCTTAAGTAAGGCAGAGCATGTTAGCCACGCCCTGCAGCAGGACCTAACATCACCCTTTCTGAAAAGCCACATCTCCCTAGGTGGGAATGCTATATTTTGTAAAGTCAGAGTTTGGGCTGGCATTGGCCCAGCACATTAAAATGGAGTGCAGTGGCTTACTTTCTAGATTTCAATCCAGGTTTAACTTTCAGTCTGGTCTTTTATAAGGAGAGCATGAAAAACGAAATGCAGTTTTGTTTATGTGGTTGTGAGTGAAAAGTTATTGAAAGATTAAGGGAACCTGAGGTGAGGGTTATAAAACAAAAGTTCAGAGAAAAGAGTGAATTTTCTAAAAGAAAAATAAATAGATCAGTCACAGGCAGTAAATCTTAAGACTTTTCTGTGGTGGTAAGTAATGGAAAACAAAACAAAACAGCAAAAGAAAGCCAAGAAACAGTCCTGGCCTATATGGAAAGATGGAAAGCCAGCAAAGCAACATCCCATCCTGGGCAACCCTTGTCTCTCTGATCCTCAACAAAACCTCATGCTCCACAGCAGTATGCAGAGGTCAAAGGTCCTGTGAACTCAAGCTCAGGGACAAGGGCAAGCAGCTCTTCAGAGCTCTCTTGGTTCTGCCTGACTTTTACATCTCCTATAATAATAAAACAGTGCAAAAGGAATCACAGCCTGCCCATGCTGTGATGTCACTTCCTCCCTCTGTCCTCTTGATGTACCTGACATGTTCTCTCAGAACACCATTGTGATAAGGGTTTTCTGTAGATTGCTGTCACACTTCTGATGAAGGAGTGTCACATGTTTTGTATGAACGTTAAAACGACGATAACAATTTTTAAAACTTTTCTGTTTATTTTTGGCCACCTCTGAAAGAAAAAAGAAAATGTATGCCTTTATTTTTACTATTTTGTTTTCTTATTGTAAATTATAACTATGTGTATGTGTTTCTGTGGGGATATGGTATATATGGAGTCCATGTGGCTACACAAGCCAGAAGTATCAGATCATTCTGGAACTGGAGTTACAGGTGGCTGTGGGCTGTCAGTCATGGGTGCTGAGAGCTGTAACCAGCCCTCTATATGAACAGCAGGCATTCTTACCTACTGAGCTGACTTTGTAGACCCTTCACTTTCTTATACATCAACAGGAGCTGTTTTGGAATTAATGAGTCTAAACCAAGTAAATCATACTTAGATTTTTTTCCCTGTGAATATTTGTAGGGTGTATGAAAAGATTCCTGAATGCTTAGGTTACTCAAGATAAACCTGAATTTTTATTTTTCTTCAGAAGAGAATTACAATGTAATAAGTAATGGATGCCTACAACGGGATAAAGTCAGATGATGTCTAATTGGATTATCTGTGTTTTATAGACAAAATGATTACACGCTTTCTGAAGGTGGAGTTGGCTCAGGGTATAGTGGCTCATTTCAAAGTCAGTGCTGTTCCTAGGATGTCTCTGAAAGGAAAAGGGATAAAAGATTAGGAAATGTACTTATCATGCTGTTGAAACTTGCTTTTTAAATGCTATGACCAAAGTAAATTAAGTCTTTAGAAAAAAATGTAGAGACAAACATCAAGAATTTCCCTTTCCTACAGAAGCACTGTCAGAGTTCTCTGAGTGAACAGAAGGTTTAAAAATCAGGGTGAAGTTTCTCTAAATTTGTACTATTTCTATGACCACTTCAAAACAGTGCTATGAATTTTATTATACTGTGACTGCTGTTTTCCTTCAGTAACTGAGGCAATACGGTTGTATAAATTAAAAAGGCTACAGACTCAGAATGTAATGTTAGCAGGACAAAACATATAAGAATCCACATGGCACAGAGAGCCAAGCACTAGCTCAATAGGAATTAGATGACCAATGTTCATTAACTGCAAGAAAGAGGGTGCAACCTTGTGTTCCTGTTCCTCTGCTCTTTCAGAATTATAACTGTCATTAAGACTTTCTTCCAAGTTTTGGCAGCTCGCCTTTGTGAAAGAAGTTATGACATGTAGGTATGTTCTCACCTTCTGTTCAGCTGATGGCAGCTTGTTCTTATGTAAGACCAGTGGCTATTTTTTATTTAATTTTATTAATTTGTGCAGATTACAACTCAATTGTTATCCCATCACTTGTATCCTCCCATTTCTCCATCCCTCCCACTTTCCCCTATTTTAAACATTAAACATTAAACAACATTAAAGAACTCTACTGTCTACAGGGGACACTTTCAAACCTTAAACATGATTTGAAACAGAGCAAAGAATTTGTAATTATTTTTAGTGAGAGATAACAAAACAAAGAGACCTTTAGATCAGGAAGATAAATGTTCTAAGGGCTGAGATATTAAAATGTGGATACCAAACTTGGAGGTACTACTTAACTGCAAGATATACAACCCAATAACAGATAATCATTATTTGCTTTGGCCTTGATGGTGAAGTGAATAGGTCTTGAAACGATGTGAGTAAAAAAATATTTTTGTCTCTTTCTTTTTACACAAACAGAGAGAGAGAGAGAGAGAGAGAGAGAGAGAGAGAGAGAGAGAGAGA
>OU015748.1:94950321-94973739 GCA_907169655.1 Acomys percivali
TTTTTATTATTCTAAAGATTCTTTGACAACAAGACAGGTTAACTCCTGACAACACTCACCCGACCTCAGGGAGATGACGAGCATCAAAGAACCTCCTTATGGAGTTTGCTTCAAATGTGGCAAACAAGCCACTAGGCAAAATGTTGTTGTTTCTGCCACAGACAGAACTCCGCCTGAAAATGAGAAAGCTTAGATGCAGGCTGAGTTGATGGCTGAACTCTGCCAAGACAGGGTAAGCAAGTCCTCAATAGTTCCTGCCTCATGAATAAGTCTGGCAGAGATATTGCACTAGAAGGCCAAAGATGAGGCTCCAACATTATAGAGAGTGTTTGGGTGACTGTTCAGGCAGTAAACTGTCTCAGTCATTTTTTCATTTTGGAAGATGCCAACCTACACTACCAGTTCACTCAGGCATTTAAGTTTTATTCCTTCTCAAGTCTCTTAGGGGAATTGAAGACCAGATAGTTTAGTTTTACAATCAAGTTTAGCTGGTTAGGGGATAAGATCGTTTTAGATCAAGATAAAGGATATAAGTTAATAGAGATGAGATAATATAGATATGAATTTCATTCAGAAATTTAGACCTAAAAATAGGAAAGATGTTTATTTCAAGTTTGACAAATATAAATACCCAAATCACTATTAATGTAACATCTATTTAACTCATGATTGTCTCATGGTTCTTCCTGCCATATGTAGTTTGTTTTATTCATGAGTAAGAAAATAAATGTATATGTAAAAAATAAATTAATTAAAAAAAAAAAGAAATGGTCATCCTGAGTGAGGTAATCCAGACACAGAAAGTTACACATGGTATAAACTCACTTATAAGTGGATATTAGCCCAGCATAGATGTCCTCTGAGAGATTCCACTCAACAGCAGATCAGGACAGATACTGCTGTGGCATGCAGCCAGACGCTGACTGAAGAGCTGTGAATTGTATGGAAGAATTGGGGGATGGAAGATGGAAGAGGGTGGGAGGAGAGCTGCCAGGAGGTCCACAAGAAAACTATCAAGGCTGGGAGACCTTGACCCAGGGGTCCTGTAAAAACTGATGCAACACCCAAGGACATTGCAAGTAGGGACTTGGACTCCTGGTTCAGATGTAGTTAATATCTCATTCTCCACATGGGAAGGAGTGATGAGCAGGGGACTGCCTTTGACAAGAACTCTGGTTCCCTCGATTTGATCACTGCTCCTTAATAGAAAGACCATGTAGGAACACATAGAAAGAGGATGCAGTATATACAGATGAGACCTGATAGGCTGTGGTCAGATGGTGGGGGAGGAGGACCCCAACAGTCAGAGGTCTACTGGAAGGGAATAGAACAGAAAAGGGAGGGAGTGTGGGAACAAGAAGATAAAAGAAAGGGGATTACAATCGGGATGTATTGTGAATACCTTATAATAATAACAACTTTTTAAAGATTAAAGAGAAAAATATCACTACAAAAAATCAACACCGGGAGAATCCAAGATGGCGGCGAGCAGTGTGGACCGTGTTTGGAAGCTTCAGTGAACAATTCAGGGAATTGCACAGATTTCTGAGCCAGGAACACCAAGGTCCCGACACCACCACAGCAGGAGTGCTCCACGGTTCAGAAGGACCAGGGTGCGGAGGACCTGCATGCCCCTGCCCAAGGGAGAAGTGCGGATTTTCTCGGATCAGAGCAGCGGCGGCGGCACAAGTGGCACCGGCGGCATCAGCGGCAGCGACTGAGGTTTGCAGCTCAGAGCCTTCTGGTGGAGGCGGTTAGTGTGGTGGCTGGTGGGAGTTGCTGCGGGAGAGTGGACATTGGACAGGATTTGGGTTGCGTGGTGCCTTGTGACCCAAACTGGACTCGGCGGACAGTTCAGCCCAGAGTCCTGGGTACAGCTCAGTGCGCAGTGCTGTGGAGACGCTGACTCAGCGCAGCAAGTGATTCTGCCCAAGGCAACAGCTCAGCGCAGCCACAGCTCCCCTGCTGTGACGCAGGCTGGGCTGAGTGCTCAGGTCCACCCTAGGCACCAGATCAGCGCAGTCGCAGTTCACCTGCTGTGACTCAGGCTGGGTGGAGCGCTCAGGTCCACCTAAGGCACCATCTCAGTGCAGCCACAGTTCACCTGCTGTGACGCAGGCTGTGCAGAGGGCTCAGTCCCACCGAAGGCACCAGCTTAGCGCAGCCACAGTTCAGCTGCTGTGACGCAGGCTGGGCGGAGCACTAAGGTCCACCGAAGGCGCCAACTCAGCGCAGCCGCAGCTCACCTACTGTGACACAGGCTGGGCGGAGAGCTCATTCCCACCGGAGGCACTAGCTCACATCAACGAGCAGTTCTGCCCAAGACACTAGCTCTCCTCAGCGGGCAGTTTTGGGGCTCTGACACAGGCTGAAGTCAGCATGCAGATTCAGCCCAGAGGCCCTAGCTGGACTTGCCAGGCAGATTAGGCCCAAAGATTCTTCCTGAGCTGTGCACACAGGCTCGGTGGCCCCAAGGCTCTGGCTGGACTATCCACGCAGTATAGGCCCGGAGTCCCGGGCTGAATTCAGCGTGCAGTGGGGGTCCATAGTCCCTGGCTGAGCTTGGTGCACAATTCCGCCCCGGACTCTCAGGTGGAGCTCGGCGTGCAGTTTAGGGCCAGAGTCCATAACCGTGCTTGACAGACAGATTGGGCCCAGAGACTCTAGTAGAGCTTTTGGCACAGTCCCGGCTCTAAGAATCTGGTTGGACATAGTATGCAGTTTGAATCCAGAATTCCTGGCTGAGCTGGGCGGATGGTTCGGGCATGAGTCAATAACTGAGCACAGCATGCAGTTTGGCCAAAAGCCCCTAGCTGAGCTTGGTGCACAGTCCCAGCCCAAAAATTCTGGCTGGACCCTGTGTGCATTTTGAGCCCAGAATTCCTAGCTAAGCTCGGCAGACGGTTCAGGCCCAGAGATTCTAGCTGAGCTTGTAGGGTGGTTCAGGCCCAGTGTCCCTGGCTGGACTTGGCAGGGAGCCCAGAAGGCTGTGGATACCTTGGCCTGATCCAACACTCAACCAGAGACCCAGAACGATTGCAGGACCCACAAAACAGGGGAGCTGAGGATCACTGGCAGTGAGAGCCCAAAATGCCAGGGCTAACCTCCTGCCATCCACAACAGTGAAACATAAGAGCTTCCAACCTACGGAAACCATGACAAAACAAGTGAATCTATCATCAGACTCCCTCCATCCAACTCGGGAATCTACCCAAGGAAAACAAAGCCGGCAAGATGTCTAAAGGACAGCGTAAAAGCATACGCAAAAAAAAAAAAAAAACAAAACAACATGGCGTCTCCAGTTTCCAGCTATCCCAAAGAAAACAACCCAGAGAGCTCAAATACAACGGAAATACAAGAAAATGACCTCAAATCCTTAATAAGGATCATATTAATGGAGGAAACAAATAAAATTCGTAATAAAATACAGGAAGACGCAGCCAAACAGGTGAGAGACATAAAAGAAGCACATAGAGTGGAACTGGAAAAATTTCAGGAAAATTCGAACAACCAGATGAAATAAATAAATAAAACGGTTCAAGCTCTGAAGACCTATAAAGAAGCAATGGAAGAAACTCAGAAATATACAAACAATCACATGAAAGAAATAAAAAAAATCAGTTCAAGATCTGAAGACGAAAATGGATTCAATGATAAACACACAGACAGAAGAAAAACGAGAACGTGAGACCTCAGAGAAGAAGGCGAGCAACACAGAGGTGAGCTTTCCTAACAGAATCCAAGAGACGGAAGAACAAATCTCAGATCTAGAAGATACAATCACAGATCTTGAAGCAACTATTAAAGAAAATGCCAAATCTGGAAAACTCCTGACACAAAACATCCAGGAAATTAAGGACACCATGAAAAGAAGAAATCTGAGGATAATAGGCATTGAAGAAAGAGAAGATATCAGACTCCAAGGCCCAGAAACTATTCTCAACAAAATCATAGAAGAAAATTTCCCCAATCTAAAGAAAGAGATACCTATAAACATACAAGAGGCCTACAGAAACCAAATAAAATTGACCAGAAAAGGAAAACTGCCCACCACATAATAATCAAAACACAAAACATACAGAACAAAGAAAAAATATTAAAAGCTGCAAGGGAAAAGGGCCAAATAACATTCAATGGCAAACCTATCAGAATTACACCCGACTTCGCAGCAGAGACGATAAAAGCCAGAAGAGCCTGTACAGAGATCCTGCAAACCCTAAGAGACCACAGATGCCAGGCCAGACTACTTTATCCAGTGAAACTATCAATAACCATTGATGGAGAAAACAAAATATTCCATGACAAAAACAAATTCAAACAGTACCTATCCACAAATCCAGCTTTACAGAAGGTACTAGAAGGAAAACTCCATCCCAAAGGGTCAAGCTTCAACCAAAACTACTCAGGAAATAGGTAACTATACCATGGCAAAAGCACAGCTACACAAACACTCGATTGGAAACAACATCAAAATTAAGACTCTTAACAGTCACTGGTCGTTAATATCTCTCAACATCAATGGTCTCAATTCTCCAATGAAAAGATACAGACTAACTGAATGGGTGCATAAACAAGATCCAACATTCTTCTGCATTCAAGAAACACATCTAACCCGTAATGATAGACATTACCTCAGGGTAAAAGGTTGGAAAAAAATATTCCAAGCAAATGGTCACAAGAAGCAAGCAGGTAGCCATTTTAATATCAAACAAAATTGACGTTCAACCAAAATTAATCAAAAGGGATGCAGAAGGACACTACATACTCATCAAAGGTAAAGTCAACCAAGATGACATCACAATTCTGAACATCTATGCTCCCAATACAAGGGCACCCACATTTGTAAAAAATCTGCTAAAAAAACTTAAACCACACATCGATCACCACACAATAATAGTGAGAGACCTCAACACCCCACTCTCACTGAAGGATAAGTCATTGAAACAGAAACTAAGCCGAGAAATAACATCATTAACCAATGCCATGGGTCAAATGGATCTAACAGATATCTATAAAACCTTTCACCCAAACAAGAAAGAATATACCTTCTTCTCTGCACCCTATGGAACCTTCTCCAAAATTGATCACATCGTAGGTCTCAAAGCAGGCCTCAACAGATACAAGAGGACTGAAATAATACCTTGTACCCTATCAGATCACCATGATCTTAGGCTGCAATTCAACAAAAACAGAAACAACAAAAAGCCTACACGTACGTAAACTAAACAACTCTCTGCTAAATGACACATGGGTCAGGGAAGAAATAAAGAAATCAAGGAATTTCTGAAATTCAATGAAAATGAGGGAACAACATACCCTAATTTGTGGGATACATTGAAAGCAGTGTTAAGAGGAAAATTCATAGCACTAAGTGCCTTTAAAAAGAAATTGGAAACATTGCACATAAGCATCTTAACGACACAACTGGAAGCCCTAGAAAAAAAAGAAGCAGAAACACACAAAAGGATTAGACATCTGGAAATAATCAAACTCAGGGCTGAAATTAACAAATTAGAAGCTAAGAAACAGTCCAAAGAATCAACAAAATCATGAGCTGGTTCTTTGAGAAAATCAACAAGATAGACAGACCGTTAGCAAAACTAACTAAAAGGCAGAGAGACAGTATTGAAATCAACAAAATCAGAAATGAAAAGGGTTTTGGTTTTTTTTTTGTTTTTTGTTTTTTGGTTTTTTTTGCTTTTCTGTTCCTAAACTTTATTTTTTTATTTTTTTTAATTTTTATTTTTTTATTTTTATTTTTTAATTAATTTATTCTTCTTACATATCTATGGTTATCCCTTGTATCCTCCCATTCTCCCCTCCCTCCCATTTTCCCCTTATTCCCCTCCCCTATGACTGTTCCTGAGAGGGATTACCTCCCTCTGTATATGCTCATAGGGTATCAAGTCTCTTCTCGGTGACCTGCTGTCCTTCCTCTGAGTGCCACTAGGTCTCCCCCTCCAGGGGACATAGTCAAATGTGAGGCACCAGAGTAAATGAAAAGGGAGACATAACAACAGACACTGAAGAAATATAAAGAATCATAAGATCCTACTTTGAAGGCATATATGCCACAAAATTTGAAAATCTAAGGGAAATGGATGGTTTTCTTGATCAATTTCACTTGCCAAAGATGAGTGAAGAACAGATAAACAAGCTAAATAGTCCCATTTCCCCTACAGAAGTAGAAGCAATCATTGATAGTCTGTCTCCCAAACAAAAAAAGCCCAGGGCCAGATGGTTTCAGTGCAGAATTCTACCAGACCTTCAAAGGCGAGCTAATACCAATACTCTTCAAGCCACTCCAAAACATAGAATTGGATGGAACATTACCAAATTCATTCTATGAGGCCATAGTCATGTTAATACCTAAACCTCACAAAGATTCAACAAAGAAAGAGAATTTCAGACCAATTTCTCTTATGAACATCGATGCAAAAATACTAAATAAAATTCTTGCAAAAACGAATACAAGAACACATAAAGGATATCATTCATCATGACCAAGTAGGCTTCATTCCAGGCATGCAGGGATGGTTTAATATACGGAAATCCATCAATGTAATCCACCATATAAACAAACTGAAAATAAAAAAAACACATGATCATCTCTTTAGATGCAGAGAAAGCATTTGATAAAATCTAACACCCATTCATATTTAAAGTTTTAGAGAGATCAGGGATACATGGCACTTTCCTCAATATAATAAAGGCTATATACAGCAAGCCAATAGCCAAAATCAAAGTAAATGGTGAGATACTCAAGTAAATTCCTCTAAAATCAGGAACAAGGCAAGACTGCCCACTCTCTCCATATCTCTTTAATATAGTACTTGAAGTTCTAGCCAGAGGAAAAAGACAACAAAAGGAGATCAAGGGTATCCAAATGGGAAAGGAGGAAGTCAATCTATCCCTATTTGCAGATGATATGATAGTGTACATAAGTGACCCTCAAAATTCCACCAGAGAACTCCTACAGCTGATAAACACTTTCAGCAATTTGGCTGGAAACAAAATTAACTCAAAAAAGTCTGTAGCCTTCCTATACACAAATGACAAGCTTGCAGAGGAAGAAATTAGGAAAGTCATACCCTTCACATTAGCCACAAGCAACATAAAATATCTAGGAATTACTCTAACTAAGCAAGTGAAGGTCTTGTTTAAAAAACTTTTCAAAACTCTGAAGAAGGAGATTAAAGATGACTTGAGAAGATGGAAGGATCTTCCTTGCTCATGGATCAGGAGAATTAACATAGTAAAAATGGCCATCCTACCAAAAGCAATCTACAGATTCAATGCAATCCCTATCAAAATACCTACACAATTTTTAAAAGACATTGAAAGTTCAATTCTAAACTTCATATGAAAAAACAAAAACCCAGAATAGCAAAAACGATATTGTACAATAAAAGGTGCTCTGGAGGAATCTCCATACCTGATCTCAAATGTACTATAAAGCAATAGTAATTAAAACAGCATGGTACTGACACAGCAAGAGGCTTGTTGATCAGTGGAATCGAACTGAAGACCCACATATGAATCCACACACTTATGGTCACTTGATTTTTGACAAAGAAGCCAAATCCATTCAATGGAAAAAGGATAGCATCTTCAACAAATGGTGCTGGTCTAACTGGATGTCTATGTGTAAAATAATGCAACTGGACCCATATTTGTCACCTTGCACAAAACTCAAATCCAAGTGGATTAAAGACCTCAACATAAAACCAGAGACACTAAGTCAGTTAGAAGAAAAAGTGGGGAAGAGTCTGGAACATATTGGCACAGGAGACAACTTCCTGAACAGAACACCACAGCCCAGGCCTTAATGTCAACAATTAATAAATGGGACCTCATGAGGCTGAGAAGCTTCTATAAGGCTGGAGACACTGTCAAGAGAACAAAGTGACAGCATACAGACTGGGAAAGATCTTCACCAACCCTACATCTAACAAAGGTCTAATATCCAAAATATATAAAGATCAAGAAATGAAACACCACTAAACCAAATAACCCAATTGAGAAATGGGGCTTGGAACTAAACAGAGAATTCTCAACAGAAGAATATCAAATGGCTGAGAAACACTTAAAGAAATTCTCAACTTCCTTAGTCATCAGGGAAATGCAAATCAAAACAACTCTGAAATTCCATCTTACACCCATCAGAATGGCTAAGATCAAAAACTCAAGGGACACCACATGCTGGAAAGGATGTGGGGAGAGAGGAACACTCCTTCATTGCTGGTGGGAATGCAAACTAGTACAACCACTTTGGAAATCTATCTGGTGCTATCTCAGAAAACTGGGAATAGGGCTTCCTCAAGACCCAGCTATTCCACTCCTTGGAATATACCCAAAAGATGCACCAGCACACAACAAGAAAATTTGCTCAACCATGTTCATAGCAGCCTTATTCATAATAGCCAGATCATGGAAACAGCCCAAATGTCCCTCAGTAGAAGAATGGATAAAGAAACTGTGGTACATATACACTTTGAAATACTACTCTGCTATTAAAAACAAGGAATTCCCAAAATTTGTGGATAAATGGATTAGCTAGAAATGATCATAATGAGTGAGTTAACCCAGAAGCAGAAAGACTCAAATGGTATATACTCACTTATATCTGCATACTAGCCCAATGGGCATGTCTCACGAAAGCCTTCCCTTACCAGGAAACTGGGACAGAGGGGAGGATATCCTATTGGGATTCTACATGAGAGAACCATGTGAGAATAGCAATGTAGAAGGATCCAGTGGATCCTAGAATCCTACAAGTAGAACATTATGATAGGCAGATTTGGGTCAAGGGGTCCCGCTCAAACTAAGGCAACAGCCAAGGACAATACAGGAGGTAAAATTTAAACCCCTACTCAGATCTAGCCAATGGACAGAACAGTCTCCACACTTGAGTGGAGAGTGGGATATGACTTTCTCATGTACTCAGGTGCCTCACATTTGACTATGTCCCCTGGAGGGGGAGACCTAGTGGCACTCAGAGGAAGGACAGCAGGTCACTGAGAAGAGACTTGATACCCTATGAGCATATACAGGGAGAGGTAATCCCTCTCAGGAACAGTCATAGGGGAGGGGAATAAGGGGAAAATGGGAGGGAGAGGAGAATGGGAGGATACAAGGGATGGGATAACCATAGATATGTAACAAGAATAAATTAATAAAATCAAAAAAATCAACACCATAAAACAATTATTCAGAGAAAAGATATTCAAAGTACGTTTTATTTTTGATATTTAGTGCATGTTGTTATGCTAAAAGTCGCTTTCACAACAATGGGAGAAAATAGTGGTTAAAATGAAGTATATAATTTAATTTGTATCATGAGAACTAATGATGAAAGAAAAGGCACCTAGTTGATTAAGTGAGAGAGTTCATCACAGACCAATTTGGTAGTATGAACAATCCTAAATATTTAGTTCTTGAGGCTGGGTCTCTCTTTGTAGCCCTGGTAGTCCTGGCTCTCACTATGTAGAAAAGGCTGGTCTAGAACTCACAGAGGTCTGCCTGCCTCTAACTTCCCTCTTGAGTTCTTGGAATAAAGTCATGTATCACCATACCAGGCCAATCCTGAATATTTAAAAATACAGAAACATGCAAATAGCGCAGAGCAGTAGAATTGTAAGAAGTTACAACATCCTTAAAAATGGTTGAATACTCTCGAGGCTTGGATTTGTCT
This sequence comes from Acomys percivali, assembly GCA_907169655.1. Lineage (NCBI taxonomy): Eukaryota > Metazoa > Chordata > Mammalia > Rodentia > Muridae > Acomys > Acomys percivali. The sequence goes on from OU015748.1 coordinate 94,960,016, forward strand.
TCTTTATGCCAATGATAAGAACTGTTGTAGGCTGATAACCAGAGAGGATGCATGAGGCAATTTGCATTTTAAATGGATGAAAGAATGAGAGTGAGCAAAGAGGACCCGTTTATGAGGAACTTGTATCAGTCTTGGTAAAAGATAATTAAGAACAGACTTGTGATTGTTGAATTAAGAGTAGAGAAGAAGAAGAAGCACATTAAGCAGATATTTAAGAATTAAATTCTCCTGAGTTGTTCAGTGGGAGGAAAAATTGAATGTGAAGTGCAGACAGAGGCAGAGTCAAGATCGTGTTTAATTTTGCCTTCTAGTTGCAGATAGTCATCTGCACACCCCCTTACTGACTTAGCTCCATGAACTCTCCCCCTCCCCATTTTTTTATTTAAAGCTAGGTCAAATTTCTATTTTGGCATTGGCAGCAAAATGATTTTTGACTAATTGACCCAGGAACCACACACAGTTGAATTTTAGGAAGCAAAAGAAACAACCTAAGGCCAGACCCAACTGTGATGCGGCCAGACCCAACTGTGATGCGGATGATTGCAGCTGACTGTTCAATGAACAGATAGATGATTCACCTCTCCAAGCTTAGAAACGTGGGCCCTGTGGGAATATCAGAGACGTCTGAGGATATGGATCCTTAATCAAAACTGGTTCCTTTGCACTGAAGAAAAGAGCACTTTCAGAAGGGTTGCATTGCAATTCACACTGTGCACTGAAGTATTGCAATTGATACTATTAAAAAAATAACTGGATTAAAAGGTGGGCAAAATATATGATGCAGTGATGATTTTGACATCATTTCACATAAAAGCACACAGATTTGCTATCTTTAATTTTCCAAGCTACTATGCACTGGAGTTTCATAGCAAATGTTCCTTTTTCTCCACCCGGGACAGAACTAGAGGAAATGGGTTTAAGTTGAAGCCGGATCTATTTAGGTGAATTATGCTAGAATGCTTCCTGACCTTGAAAGCTATTTGGCTTAGGAATGGATTGCTAAGCCAGGTCAAGGAATCAGTTTCTCCAGAGAGAGAATCAGAAGGATGAAGGGGATTTAGTCAGTCATTTAAGCAGAAGAAAATTGATCTTTTTTAAAGACTAAGGCCCCTGAGTAAGAAACTCCATGACTTCATAAGGGTGTCTACCAGCCTTCACTTTATACTGATGTCTAGCTTGGCATGATAACTTCAAATTATTTCCTTAATTTTCTCAGTTGAGTTAGAAAACAGTTACAGGGTCTTTGAACTTCTTTGTTATTTTAAAGGACAATATTAAACCACCAACCCATCATCTTTTTTACACTAATAATTCCCTTTGTGTGGCCTTTCTCATAAGCATCAGAATCTAATATTCAGTCATTGTCTTCCATGAATAGTCTTCAAGATTTCTTATCTGTCTACAGTTTTGGAACCTCAATTTGGACACTATAATCTAGTAAGAATTCCAAATGATGAATATAGTGAATAAAATGCGTGTGAGTTTGTAAAACAATTTTCCTCTTGTTTATATCATTCAATGTAATATCTTTTTTCATTTTGTGAAAGCAGTTCTGTCTTCATCTGTGTGTGTGTGTTCTTCCACTGAGTTTGGTATATTTATTTCTTTTATCTAATTTTCCTTTGATTCGCTAATTTAATTCAATGCCTACAGCAAAATATCCAATAATATCTTAAATGAATCAAAATCAATGGTTTAATGAAGAAATTTCATATGTGTGTTTGTGAAGAGTTGATTTGGTCATTCTTGATATATTTTTATAACTTCAATCCATCTGTTTTTCTTTTACATAAGGAAACTCACAGAGAATTTCCACGCATCCTTTACATATTCTAACTTGTGGTTTATATTTTTCTTTTGTTTCTATTATTTGCTTTGTTTTTGTATGTTTGTTTTGGAGAGTATATTTGAGAACCACATTTTATAACATCTTTATTATTGGGTATTAAGAGGTATGAATGCTAATGTTGAAAGGGAAAGGGCATTAAATAGGAGAAGGAAGGTAAAGTGTAAACAATTCTTGCCCCTTCTCCTAAAGCTCGGGACTAACATTGCCAAAATGCAGATCTTGGCAATCATTGTATTGTTTTGTTTTGTTTTAACTGTCTTTTTTGTTATATATACTATCAATTATCCTGTTTTGCATATACTGTCCTGTGTGAATGATATCTTAAGTAAATAGAGAATCTGAGGTCTTCTAATTTTATGGGGCCATTATCTCATCCCAAAGTCCCAATCTTTCTTTGATTTATTGTAAATCATCTTCTAATTTGCTTTTTGGTAAACTTTTACCTTTCACCCTTTTTTTTCTCCTTTAAGAAGACAAAATGAGCTTTAAAAAATCACAAGGCAGAGTCGGTCATTTTCTTGCTTTTTGCCCTTCTCACCCACATTCGGGTAAAATCTTTATGATAAAAATGCTTTGAGGGCTAAAGGCTATTTGCGTCGTTGGCATTGCCTTAATGTCTCTGCTGTTGTCTTCCATGTGCTTTCTCCCAGCCTTGCATGATCACTGTTCCAAAGCAAGATATCTAATACCCTCAAGCTAATGCCTAGAGAACTCCAAAGACTGAATTCTTCTATTGTCTCACATGCCACATGAACAGCAGTTCCCAGCTTTGCCCAGCTCTGAAAGCCGGTGTAGACACTCTTCTGTTCCATGCTGTCTGTGTTCCTCAGTCTTGGTATGCTACTGAACCTGGCTTAGGGGCAGGGTAACAATTAAAGTTCCTTTCTGTATTGTATGTAGCAGAGTCTGTGCCACCTCCTTGGGTCAACAATGCAAATGAAAAAAGGGTGTAGCACTGCACTGACGTGTGTCACTGAGGTACTCTCTCTGTCTTCCTCCTCATTTTACTTATCCTCTTTATAGTCCTCATAAGAATGTATTTCCACCTTCCTTGTCAGTTTTTTGTTTGTTTGTTTGGTTGGTTGGTTTTGGTTTTGGTTTTTTTGGTTTTTGTTTTGTGCTTATGTGTGAGTTTCTAGGGAGAACTATGTTTTCTATATTTTCACTTCTTATAAAAATTACTGAGACTATATTAGATTCTAAATAATTATTTGATAATTTCATGATAAGAAAATTTGATTATTTTATAGTAATTAACATATGTTTTTATAATATTCTTAATTATAAGATCATCTCAGAGATTTTAGTGGTCATATGTAGACCATTATGTTGTGTTACTTCTAATTTTTCTTCTACTAACTATTTTACAATAAAATATGTTAAACTATTCTCTATTTATATGCAATAAACATGATAGGATCAAAAATAAGGCTACAAGTCAACAGGAAATAATATGATTCGATATATTCTCAAATTTCTCTATAAAGACTTTTGCGTACTAGATACTAGGATGTATAAGTAGAAAATATGAGAATTGGTAGACACATAGAGAGAAGACTTTGTGAAATCTATCAAGTGAACTTGAAAGGTAAAACTAAAAACTTATATGTGTAAGGGTGATGAAAGAGGGAGCAAGAGGAAAGGTGGAGAGAGGAGAGAGAGGTGGAGAAGATGAGGGAGTTGTCCCTGTATGCTGTGTAAGTAATCTCTCTCTCCTTAAAAGCACTTGTGAAATCTTATTTGTTAAAGACGTGATCAGTATATGCCAAAGGCTGCTCCTTCAGACATGATTTGCAAGGATGTCAATGTGACCACACATAAAGGTCATGTTGGGAAAGTCTGAGCCAACTAATCATTCAGAAAGTAGGTTATTATGCTTGATACATAAAGTTCAGCAATAAGCATTTTCTTTACATGACTTGAACTTAGAAGATTTAACTGTTTTAGTCATTCTGAGAAACAAGAGCACCCCAAGATGTAGCACAGCACACAGTAAACGATTTGCCTAAACCCACACAGGAAATCACAGTATACAGGAATAGAATTAAAAGTTCCTGATTTCCTTCCCTCTGCTGATGCCACTAAATCATTTGTCAAAACATTTCAGTCTTTCTTTCAAAGTCAACTGAAAACTTCTTGTGAAACACGGGGCTTCTGTAATTTACCTTCTAAAGGAAGGCTATTTTTAAACATAACCACCAGTGCGTGACCAAATTTACCTTAGATCTTAATTGTCTTTCTCCTTATTTTATTTGAAAGGGTGCTACTAGAGAACAAACAACTCAGCCTTAAGCCATAAGCACTTGTGAGTGCTTTCTTTCTTTCTCTCTGCTTACTGTTCTACCACTGGAACCAGGCAGGGAGAGAGAGACAAGAGGAAGGAGGGATGAGGTACAACATTCTTTTCTTTATTGATTCATTCATGTTACATCTCAGTTGTTATCACGACCCTTGTATCCTCCCATTCCTCCCTCACTCATGCTTTCACCTTATTCCCCTCCCCTATGACTGTGACTGAGGGAGACCTCTTCCTTCTGTGTATGCTCATAGGGTATCAAGTCTCTTCTGGGTAGCCTGCTATCCTTCCTCTGAGTGCCACCAGGCCTCCCCATCCAGGGGATGTGGTCAAATATGGAGCACCAGAGTTCATGTGGAGAATGTCCTGTCAATTGGCTAGATCTTGAACAGCACAGAATCTCCTTATTTGTCCCAATGGCAAGATAGGAGACACTTCCAGGAAGTCAATGAAGGAGCAAGTAGGAAAAACACATAAATAATTCTTGGAGAGAGAAAAGACTGGGGGATAGAGTTTATACTATATATATTGTGTTGAAATAAAATAATACAATAGGTTAATACTCAAGTAAAGACATTGGAAAAAATCTATTAAACCTCTACATATCTTTAACCAAAGTTTGGTTTTGTCACCTTTAAGACCACATATACCTGTACCTATAAAATGCGCTATTGCTTAAAACACAATTCTAAACACAGTTAGTTCATATAACCATATAGTTTCATGACTAAAAGGTATTGCCACCAAACCTTTAACGCACTCAGTATAAAAATAGCTTTACTGAAATCTTCTGCTTCCGGAAAACATTAGTGATAGAATGTAGGCCTCAGCCAAGGATATGCAAATTGTTTCTGCCAGAGATTGAACATACAGACACATGTATTTAGACATGTTACATGAGCCGTACTGACAGAGATAGAGTGCTATTTGGCTTTGTGACCAAGGGAACTGCATTGGAAATTAGCTCTTCTGCCTGAGGCTGTAGCTCAGTGGTAGCCCATTTGCCCAGCTTATATGAGTCTCTGGGTTAGATCCTCACCACCACAGTAAAAGGGCACTGAGGGTCAAAAGCATTCTGATCCCACTGAAGTCGGCAAGAGCTCCTGTTTCCATCATGTTTTGAGAAATGGAATAAAATCACATGCAGCCCCTCTTTTTTTGCCCAATTTCAAATTATGCATCTGGTTCCAGTGATGGGTATAGAATCTTGTGTCTGTATATTTTATTGTGTCTTACCTAGAGTGTGAAGCACTGTGTATGTTAAAAGGAACCAGTTGCATTTAACAGCACTCTGCAATCTCTATTTTCGAGATGAAAATTACAGTCACAAAGAAAGCTGACAAAACTGAGGGCTAGGGCTAAGCAGTTATATTTCAAGCTTCAAGTGATTCAAGTTTACTTGAAATGACCTGATGCAAACATATGATTCAAATCTGTAAATCAGAACCACGGAAGCTCTGCCAGGCTCCATTATTGAGTCTTGAAAGTTCCATTATTTCCAGACATCCCAAAGGAAGAGGCTGCCAAGAAAGGGGAGGAACAGAAGGCTGTCTCAAGAGGTATCCTGCCAGGGGATGACAAGACAGATATAATTTCAACACCATTCTAATTTGCTTTGCTGACCAGAAGAGGAAGAGCCCAGTTTTCTCCATCAGCAAAATACTTCACAACTGAGAACTCTATTTTAAAATTCTGTCAGGCAGAGAAACCCTTTCCCCTCACCATGTACACTTGTATTCTCCAGGAGCCAAACATTCCTAAAATGCTGGAAATATTTTGAATGAGTAGATGGACACAGAAGGGAAAAGTGTCACACCAAGGAGGTGCTTGAGAAATACGTGTATTTTCACCTAAGAAAATCACTTATGAGTTCACTTGTATGATTAAATCCACTGGACAAGAGAATTTTTTTTAATTACTAAGTAAATTTGAGCTGATGGGAGAATATCAAAATGGATTATTAAAGAATGCAAAACATTTTCTTTAATTACTTTAAAGCATATTGAAATTTCATTTGTCTGCATTTAGGATGATATACTTGGAGGTAGGCTATGTGATTAGATAACTCACTGAAATGTGAGTGCATTTTGTATATTTATTTAGGTGAAATAATTTACTCACATTTACACTCAGTAATTAATCAACATATTAATTTATAAATATTTTTATCTACACATGTAATTAATGTATAAAATTATTGGCAAACTTGTATGCTAATATTTTTAATGTATTTATTCATTTTAGCTTTTAAAAAACTTTTTTATTATATATTATCTAAGCTGACCCACTGCCTTCTTTAATACTTTTTATTAATTTTTGAAATTGAAATTTTGAAAATTTTTTGTGAGTTTCAAACATGGGTATTGGAATTACTTCATTTCTGTCCCTTCTTCCTTTACCATTCTTCCAGTGTCCCCCAACTCCTCATATTCAAAGTCCATACACACACGCACGAGCACGCACGCGCACACACACACACACACACATACACACACACGTCACGACCCCTCCAGTGGAGTCTGTGTGACAAACACTACATAACCCCATGGTGACAACCCCCCCTACACAATGGAGAGCCTCCTGGAATGGGTCTGATGTTCCTGCCAGGAGTAACTAATTGCAGCTCCCCTCCTTTTCTCTCTTTTCTCATTTGTTTTGGAACATTCTGCCTTTGTTTTTACTTGCTTATCAGAACTTTCCAAATGTAACTGTGTTGCTAGGAGACCCCTAACTTGGGACTGCAGCCAAGGGTCATTCAGGCAATATTATCACCAAGTTCCGCTCCACTTGTTAATAAAAACATAGCTAAGGATTAATCATAGTTTATATTATGTACAAATCAAGTGTTTAAGAAAGCTCCAGATAGTGACAGAAGAGCTAAGAAAAAACTGTCTTGACTCACAGATGTTTGGCGTAATGAGAGAACATTGACCTTTGATAAAGAGGGCACATGTGTAGTGATACCAATCTTATGACTTAAGAATGATGATTTAAGATTGATGACAACATTATTACTCTGCATCTTGTATTTTGAATTATGTATGCCTAACTTCCTTGAATGAAAAATAATGTAACCACAAAACACTCCCTGTTTCCAAAAAAGTGTGTATAAAAACCTAGCTTGTTTGTTTGCAAAATACACTCAGATTCAAACACTACCCCTGGTTTGTCTCTGTCACTCCAATGTTTGTCCACCAATGCTTCAAGAACTCTCGTTCCCAAGGACCTATACCCAAATGAGATGGTCCGTCACACACATGCACACGAACACACATTTTCTGTTCCTATTCCAATCAGTACATATATTAAAAACCACAAGAATTCCCCTCCAGTGGGGCCCTGCTGTCAGTTTGTGGAGAGCAAACCTCTGTTGTAGCATCAGCCTGGGTCGTATAGGGATCTCCACAGGACCCCCTGGGCAAACAACTCAGTCAAATGCCACAAGTCCTGAAACAAAAAGCCTTGTATTGCTACAAGAGCTTGTGCCTGAGTTGAATCTTCACTCCTGTGTTACAGTCTCTTTAGTGCAGGAAGGTATTCCGCAGGCTACCAAAAGAGAAACGTGAATACCAACTGAGATACAAAACCTTTGACCTATAATCTGTCCTGACTGCAAGATGTACTGGAGCAATGGTGATACAGAATTTATGGGAGTGGCCAAACAATGTGTGATTTCACTTGAGACCCACCCCAGGAGGGGGTACCCATGGTCAATAATGATAGCATCACTTGGAATGGGAGACTGGATAGCCCAGAGAGCAAACATGACTGGCCAAAATAAGTAAATTAATTAAGTAATTAATTAAATGTTTCCTAAGGATATTCTGCCATACCCATAGACTGGATGGGAGCCTTGCTCAGCTGTCATCCTCAGAGATGCTTCCACAGCAGCAGAGAAAAGAAGCTGCAGAGGGACCCATAGCCTCACATTATGAAAAGAGTCTAAATTGGAGGTCTCCATCAGATCCCTCTCCTCAGGGCTACAGAAATCCTAAAGGTTGCAGAGTCAGACGGAATGAAAAACATCACAAGAATCAACTAAGCAGGGTCACACGGGATAACAAAAGCTGTAGCAGCAAGCAAAAAGTCTTCAGGGATCTGCACCAGGCCCTCTGCTTATGTATTGTGGCTATTAGCTTGGTGTTGTGGACCCCCTAACTGTGGGAGAGGGTGGCTCTTTCACTCTTTTTCCTGCTCTTGGAACTCTTTTCCTCCTGTGGGTTCCTCTGTGGGTTTTCCATTATCAATATGAAGGTTTTTGCTTTGTCTTATTGTATTTTTTCATGTTGTTGTTGTTGTTGTTGTTTTTCTTGTTGTTGTCTCTTATAAGCTTGCTCTTTCCTGAAGGAAGACTAGTAAGGGGTGTACTAGGTAGAAAGGCAAAATGTAGAACAAAGGACAGGGAAGAGTGGAGGAGGGTGAAACTGTGGTCAACGATGTCTTGAATGAGAGAAGAGTCTATTTTAATTTAAACAAAAACAATTAAAAACGTGTTTATACTGATATCTCTAATGCCTTTCCTTACTTGTAACTTCTTTTTTAAAATACATTTTACTAATTTATTCATATTACATCTCAATTGTTATCCCATCCCTTGTATCCTCCCATTCCTCCTTCCCTCCCACTTTCACCCTATTCCCTCCCCTATGACTGTGACTAAGGGGACCTCCTCCTTCTGTATATGCTCAAAGGGTATCAAGTCTCTTCTTGATGGCCTGCTATCCCTTCTCTGAGTGCCACCAGGCCTTCCCATGCAGGGGACATGGTCAAACATGGGACACCAGGGTTTGTGTGAACATCAGTCCCCACTCTCCACTCAATGGTGGAGAATATCCTGTCCATTGGCTAGATCTGGGTAGGGGTCCGAAGTTTACTGCATGTATTGTCCTTGGCTGGTGCCATAGTTTGAATCTAGGTTCACAACCAAAAATATAAGAGGTCGTAACTACTTTATAGAGCACTGAAGAACAGCTTTTCAGTTGTGTGAATTGTTTCGATTACCACATATGTCTGGAAATATATAACAAAATAGATTTTTATGTATTAAAAGATCTCTTCAACTGTAAGGCAATCCTAACATTGTTGAAATACATTTTGTATTTTAACACATCTCCCCCTTGGTTAACTGTGCTGGCCTTTGTTATGGTGCAGTCATTACCTAAAGGGAGACATTTTTCAATGCCTTTTTTCTGTGTGTTGATTGATACTGCTGAATGTTTTCATAGCTTCTTGAGAAAACCCCTCACAGGCATGTCCACAGGCCAACTGATCTAGACAATTCCTCATTGAGACGCCCTTGTAGGTGATTCTGGATCATGTCCAGCTGCCAATGAAGAATAGCTCTTATCATAGCACATTGCTCTGTTTCAAGCTTTTATATTACAAATACAAGTTTGAATGTGGAAGTATATAAAGGCACCATTCCTTCTGCAGGTTAATAGCATGCATGTTTTAGAGATTGTGTTTAACTGGTTTGTTCACAGTGAATTGAGCTAAAGATCATATTAAACTCAACGGACTATATACCATATGAAGGCATGAACTCAGGAGGAGGAATCATTGAGAACAGTCCTTTGGAAGAGGAAATAAGATGAGAAATGAGAACAGGGATGAAAATGACTAAAATTCATGATATGAACATAAGAAAAATTTAAAGAACGAAATACTTTGAAGATATTTTCTTAAATGTAGTACAACCTTTGATGACACTGCCTAAGTCATTTCTACATTGGCAAATTAAACATCTTGCTTTTATTTCTTATCCAGTATAACTGAACTTTATCTCTCTTTTCTCTTTTTCTAAGTATTTATTTTTAATTGAAAATAGACTTCTTCTCATACAATGTATTCTGATTGTGTGTTCCTCTTCCCAAACTCCTCCCACATTCTCCCCACTTCTTCATCCACTCAAATATACACCATTTTCTCTCACTTTTTAGTTAATTAAACATTTTTATTTATATATACATTTATATTAATATACTAATGTACAATAAACTATCTACAGCAAGAAGAACCATGGCACAATCAGGAATTATATACATGTTGCATTCTTAGTGTTTTGGCTAAGACCAGGTAGCTTTGTTTTACTTTTTTTTAAAATTTCGTATTAGAAAATAAACAAACATCTAAAATAATGGTAATAGTAATAAAATAAAATTGAAAAAGACAAAATAAGACAAAACAGCGAAAGAAATAGCATATGATACACATATAGTGTAGTGACATAGACTTTCACAGACATACACATACAGAGAGAGAGAGAGAGGGAGGGAGGGAGGGAGGGCGGGAGGGAGGAAGAGAGGGAGAGAGATCCTACAAAACCACAAACTCAACACTGTAACCTATAAGCAAGCCATCTATAAGGGGGGGGGACCTCCAAAACTTCCATTTAGTTCATTTATTGTTTGTTTTTTATTCATTTTCAGTCAATTCTTATTAAACTTTTCTCTACTTGCTTACATAATATTTTAGTTGTATACCATAGCATACACATACACATAATAATATGCTGTATTGCTGTTTCCATTTAGTTCGAGATATCTTCTGATATCCCTCATAATTGCTCCAGTAACTGATAGGATTTTGGAAAATGATGTTGCTGAGGTTTGAAATATTTGAGGAAATGTTCCAGGAATCTTTGTAAAGTTAATTCTTATTATAATATTATGTAATCAAAATATGTAGTCCATGTGATTTCATAATTTTCTTTGATTTGATGATAGTGCTGGCTGTAATCTTAGAAACTGAAGGTTCTAAGATTATCTGATGTAAACTTTTTCTCCTTTTTCATAGCACATTGTGCTGTAGATTTCAGTGTGACGATGAGTGATACTGATGGCTATCCTTCCGTATTCACCCTCATTTCCAGCTTACTTGTTCTACTATTTATTTATAAATAGCATTAAAACTCTCACACTAAAATTGCTATTCCATCCATATCTTCATTCATTTATATTACTTTGTGTTGATTTCTTTTTAAATTTTACTATTTTACATACTTATTCAAATTTACTTTGACTTTTTCCTCTAATTATTACTAAATGTACTTTGTTTCTGTCTGTGCTGCATAGTTTTAAGTCAAAGTGAAACAAGCTAAAATAACCTGAAAGGAGTGACCTCAGTTGAGATAATGCCTCTATAAGTTACAAATGTAGGTCATTTTCATAACTTGTTATTGACGGCAAAAGAACCAGCCCTTTGAGGGCGGTGCCATCTCTGGGCTGGTGGTCTTCAATTCTATAAGAAAACAAGCTAAGAAGGCCACAGTGATCAAGCCAGCAACTGCCACCCCTTGATGCCTCTGATCAGCTCCTGCCTCCACATTCCTGACCTGTTTTGAGTTCCTCCCCTGACTTACTTTGATAATGAACAGTAATAAGAAACTCTAAGCCAAATAAACTCTTTCCTCTCTGAGTTGCTGTTCATCATGGCATTTCATCACAGCAACAGTAACCTTAACTAGGATACCATCATCGTATTTTTACACAAGCCTGCACGGATCACTGCCATTGTTCCTTCTCTCTTGTCCTCATTGTTTTCGTGATAGATGCTTGATCCATCTTTCTTGCTTTATTGAATGCATGTGTTATGATGGCCTGATTTATGTTTTGTCATAATTTGTTCACTGATGTTCTACTTTTTAATGGGGTGGCAGTTGATTTCAAAAGAGGTCATAAAGGCAGAAGGATCAGAAGGGCAAGGGTTTCCTTCACTATATAGACTATATAGTGAGTTCCAGATGAGTCTGGGACACTTGCAGCTCTCTCTCTCTCTCTCTCTCTCTCTCTCTCTCCCTCCCTCCCTCCCTCCGTCCCTCCCTCCCTCACTCCCTCTCTCTCTCTCAAAAAAAAAAAGTCAAATCTTATATTTCATGAGGACACAAGTGCCATTATTTAGGGTTTTCACTCAGGACCTAATCACCTTTCAAAGATCCCACACATCAGGTTGAGAATTTCTGAATTCGGCTTTAATAGTTTTAAACTGACCATTACCTTTAAAAGTTTAATTCGTTATAATTTATTCAACTTATAACCTGAATGTTATCCCCTCTCTTTTATCTTCCCATTTCCACCCCCTCCATCTTTCACCCTATTCCCTTCCCCTAGACCTCTGACAGAAAAGGACCTGCTCACCCACGATATGGCCACAGGATATCAGGTTTCATCTGGATAGCCTGCTACCCCTTCCCCTGTGTGCTACCTGGCCTCCCCACCAAAGGGAAGTGATCAAACCAGGGGCACCAGAATTCATGTGAGAGGCAGTCTCCACTCTACCCACAACCATGGAGTTGCATTGTCCATTGGCTAAATCTGAACAGGGGGTCTAGGTTTACTGCCTGCATTGTCCTTGGTTGGCACATTAGACTGCGCAGGCCTCTCTGGGTCCAGATCCACCAGTCTTAAGGGTCTCCTTGTGGTGCTCCTGATCCTTCTGGTTCCTTCCGTACCCCCATTCCTCAGTACCACTCTCAGAGCTTCATCTGGAGTCCAGAAGTGAGTCACAGCATCTTTCTCGATCCCCTGCTGGGAGGATTCTCTGGGAGGACATCTATATTGGGTTAATTGGCACAAGTGACAACTAACTGAAGAGCACACCAATAGCTCAGGCTCTAAGATGAGCAATTAATAAATGGGACCTCATGACACTGAAAAGCTTCTGTAAGACAAAGAACACTGTCAACTGAAGAAAATGACAGCCTACAGACTGGGAAAAGATCTTCACCAACCTTACATCCAACAAAGGGCTAATATCCACAATATATAAAGAACTCAAGGAACTAAACACCACTAAACCAAATAATCTAATTAAAAATTGGGCTCAGATTTAAATATAGAATTCTTAACAGAAGAATATCAAATGGATGAGAAACAAAGAAATGCTCAACATCCTTAGTTATCAGGGAAATGCAAATCAAAACACCTCCGAGATTCCATTTTACACCCATCAGAATGGGTAAGATAAAAAACTCAAGTGATAGCACATGCTGGTGAGGACATGGAAAAAGGGGAACACACCTCCATTGCCGTGGGAGTGTAAATTTGATAACCACTTTGGAAATCAAGATGGCTCTTTCTCAGAAAAGTAGGAATAGTGCTACCTCAAGACCCAGCTATATCGCTCATTGACATATACCTGAAAGATGCTCCAGCATACACAAGGACATTTGCTCAACTATGTTCATAGCAGCTTTATTCTAATAGCTAGAATCTGGAAACAACTTAGATGTCGCTCAACTGAAGAATGGCTAAAGAAACTGTGGTACATTTACATAATGGAATACTACTCAGCTATTAAAAGCAAAGAGATCTTGAAATTTGCAGGCAAATAGATGTACCTAAAAATGATCATTCTAAGTGAGGTGATCCAGACCCAAAAAGACACACATGGTATATACTCACTTATAAGTGGATCATTACTTTCTTACATATTATTCTATGTTATATATTATCACTTTATTATATCTGAGTTCTTGAAGAAAAACAATTTGTTTTGTTTTTAGGTTATAAATCTTTCATTTTACCACTTTGACATGACATAGTGTGTGTGTGTGTGTGTGTGTGTGTGTGTGTGTGTGTG
>OU015748.1:94973749-94995169 GCA_907169655.1 Acomys percivali
ACCTCTTTCAAAAGACTTCCTAACTTGCCAGTGGTTTCTTTTAATTCTTTCTGGCCCAGTGCTATCATTCATTATTATAGAAAAATGACCAGTATCTCCTTTTTCTACTTGTACACTGAGACATATTTTTTCTTTTGTCACAGTGAAAAATGTCAACCAAAATGATCCCAAAGTTTTAGTGAATCAGAAATTTTCTCAATGATGATGACTCATCATCATTAATTCACATAAACCCCAGATAAAAACAAAACCTAAAATAATTATCCATGCATCCTTGATTAAAGATAATAAAAATAAACAATTTGTGTAGGTGTTTATAAACATTAAAAATAAATATCTTGCAATGTAAAATATTTGGTGGTACTTGAGAAGCATGAAAACAAAATATTCTTCACTGCTTTTTACTTTGATTCCTCCTGTGTTCTCTACTTGGCTACAGTACAATTCGGCTTCAATAGCCACTTTCTCAATCGGTAAACAAATAGATTTAAATTTTAAGGAGTATTTGTAGATGTTAGGAAAGTAATAAGTCTTTTACTGTCCCAAATTATGTTAAATTAAATGCTCTGTTTTCTTTGTCAGTAATATAGTGAGCCAACTTAATTATTGTGATAGGCCTGTGTTTTGTCTTAACTACATCATTTACTGACTCTCATCTGACAGAGGTATGGCTGGGTAGCATCATTTCAGCTTTCGACATCAATCGGTTTAATTACCCTTTAAAGCAGTGCAATCGCATCAGTGCCCCTTCCTGCTTGTAAATGCTGCCGAACATATCAGCTTTATAAATAGCAAGTCTCTTCCCATCAACATTTAGAACCTAACTGAACAGGTGAGTAAGGAAAATCCATATTGCTTTTTCTTTCAAAATTTAGATGTAGTTATTGATGTATGCCTCTATTAGAGATAGATTTTTGTCCTAGGGATATTCTAGAAAAGTTGCTTACATTTCTCACACTGTATCACATCTTTCTATAGATACAGAAACAATAATATTACTAGTGCTACTATTATTTATTTATTTATGGAGATTATAAGGAACTGAGCAATGCAGAAGTCTAGCGTGTCTTTAAAAGTATTAACTTGCAAACTTTGTACTTTCCCCTTTGGCATATAATTTTTAAATACCTCATTTAGCTACCTTTAGGGTGTGTGCTTGGACAAGTTGTGCCCTAATGAGAAGGACAACTGGTTCCGACCTGAGGTGCTCCAGTCCAGCTTCAAACACCTCTTCATGATACTGCAACCATTTAATTCTATTATTTTCTTTTTGCAGCCTGATTTTATATGGCCACATCACATAATCAACATGAAAGTCCTCTACTGTATGGCCATTTTAATGGCAATATAAAAACAGAATGCTCTCATGGGTTTATTGATAACTTGTTGCAAATGAATATGTGGTTTTACATAGCATTCTCTCCCAGAGGAAAGAACATTTGTCAGAGTCCCAGTGTAGTCTCCAGTAAGCGAGATCCAGTCAATGGTTAGGGCTGTGTTCCCAGCCAAAGTTCACCTTGCAGGGCCTAAGAACATTAAAAAAGCAGGTATCTGAAGCACAGGAGACCCCAGAAAGAACGTTTGTTAGGTCAAAATGAGAAGCTTAGTGCATGCCTTGTGATTGCAAAGGTGGTTTAGGATGGTTCTATGTTGGCGACAGCTAACAAGGGCTGATATCTTGGGTACCATCTTGGTGCACACTGAGATGGCAGAATATTATTGGTGACTGAATATGGGAGATAAAATAGTAAGAAAAATAACATAATAATTAAAAAAACACTCAGGAAATCTACTGAGATGTGATATATATATATATATATATATGCACTAAGGTAAATGCATGTAAATTCCACTCAGTTATACCTAGTAGCATGTATTTGATTGCATATTCAAATACATAATTATGAAATAAAATAGTCATCTTTTGATGCCCAAGCAATGAGAAGAAATTAGAATACTGCTAGAAATAGAATACTTCTTATATTTTATTACTGGATGAACAATATTAATAAATTTCACCAATATTCATAAGTGCTTTGCTCATCTAGCCAGCAGCTGCACATTGTACTGTAAGTAAAAGCTTCTCCCATCCTCACCTAATGTTTATACCAGTGAGGCAGCACGTGTCAATCCCTGGTGTCTTGCATGTATCGTGAAGGCCTCTGACATATATTAACAAATCTGACTCAGTTTCTCTCATCTCTTCTTTTGAAATAATAACTACTCAAATTGATTAGTTTTCTTAACAATACAAAAATAATTATAATAATTATGTTTCATAAGTCAAACAAAATAAGAAAATACTGAAAACTTAGATCCTAAAAGAAGCAAGCTCCACAGCAGTTTTCAAGGGATTCCCTCAGGACTCTACCTTCACCTTAACTCACCTCCACTAACATCTCTCTCTCTGCATCTTTATGGGTTGTTTTGTTTTGCTCATGAAAGGAATTTCTCAGAGAAAGTGGAAAACAGAGAAAAGAATAAACTGAGGAAGGGAAGGGCAGAAATAAGGAAGAAAAGATAGAGAGAAAAGTGTGCATAGCAGTCTGTGGGTTCGTGGACATTTGATTGCTATATAGATCTTACTAAATAAGAAAAGAGTGGACCTCACAACCACAAACCATCCAAGGAAGAATAGCATCTTCACCTAACAAGCTAGGCTTCTGAATGTTATTCTCCATGAATATCATCTGGATGCTTATAATCAGGACAACCGAAAACATTAATCTGAAAAAGAGCAAGGATGCTGTGAGAATATAGTGATACTCAGCATTCGTTATTTAGGAAATCTACAGAAAACTTTGAAAATGGACTGTTTGGGTCCTCACTAAGTTACTGGATAAGTGAATTTTAAAAGTACTATGCTAATTTTTAACTTTTGTGATCTAAAAAAAATAAAATGTATTAATTGGTAGCAGAGAGTCAAGATTAAGTGTTGTGGCTTTGGGATTAGGTAGGTATAGATATTGGCTTTATTATATTCTTGTAGGCCACTGAGCAAATCTGTCATTTGTAAACCTTTATTTGTAAAAATAATTATTTCTCCATTGCAATCACTTATGCAATAATATTTGTAAAGCAGCTGTAGCAAATAAATGGTAGAAAACTTAGTATTATTAGTATTTTTAAGAATGTGGACCAAGATAATGCAAAGACCAACATCTATTAATATTAAAGGGCTACAGTAACAACATAGTACAGTTTGAATTACACAGAAACTTATCTCAGTTCTAGGGGCTAGATTTATAAAATCAGGGAGTGATTTCTTTATAGGGCATAACGCATTTGTGACAGGGATTTTTCCTTAGAATGGATATGGAATTCTCTCTATGTCTTTTCTCATCTTCCCTTCATATATACGTCCATGTTTACAGTTCCAATTTTTAGAAGCATTAGGAAGATCCTACAGACCTTACTTAAAGAGCATTTTAAATGACATCTTCAATTAAGATCACAATCTAAGATGTTTGGAGGACAAGATTTCAACTTGTGAATCTATTGGTATGTTGGAAATGTTTCAACGGCCATTCATTGAGATGGAAACACAAAGTGCAGAATAAATTTGATATTTCATCACATGAGATAACATAGAGAAGTTACCAGACTGTACAAATAGTTTGCCAAATTGCAAGCTTCCACTAGCTCACTCTTTCTCTTCCCTACCTATCTCTCATTTCCTCTCGTCACTTAGAGCTTTCTCTTTCCATCTCCTGTTGTATACTATGATCTACTAGTATAATTGTAGAGTCACAGAGATGAGCACAGAAGCTTTTCAACACTAGATTGGATGTCTTTTGTTTAGCCCTAGGATTGTATTCTCAGTTAATTTGCACCAATTGTATTCAGGGTTCTGTTTTGTATCATCCCAGAAACAAAATGTTTACAGGGAAAAACTATGAGATATATGAGATCTCTTCTACATGTTGAAACATATTCTAAAAGATAATCTGTATAGCCGAGAGTTACAGCAATTGAAGAGCCAAAGGACAATCAAGGAAAGTTGGTGATTCTCAGACTCTCTCCCATTTTGTTTCACTACTTTCTGAGTCATTTTAAGAATGGGGATGACATAAGTGCAGCAAGAAAGCTTAAGAGAGCAACTACATGGTACTAGTTTTAAAGGAAAGTAACTCCAGTCTCCCCTTAAGTGGAGACAAATGTCTAACTCCAGGGAGTGTTAAAATGACAAAAATGAATCAGCATGCCCACAGAGGTATCTAGTCCTCCACTTCTATATTTCCAAAGTGTAAGAGTCCTGAGTGGAACTTAGTGTAATTGACACAGCCTCAGTCTAATTGCCTTATGAAACTTGGAAAAGTTGCATAATAAGCCATGGGTCTGAATATAGTAGATGCCTTCCTAGTTGAGGGTATATTCTGTGACTCAGGAAGACAGGTCAAAATTCAGTTTCTTTGAGCCACATAATGGCTTACTAATAATACCACCCAGTTTAATGTGTCAGTTATGAATATAAAAGTAATTCACACTCAAATTTTAAAATTCGACTTCAAAGAAACACAACATCACATCATGCTTTAGGACTTTCAGGAAAAAAAATGCCCTGCTAATTAAAAAAAAGGTTTATAATTTATAATATTAAGTTGTAAGATAAGTCTCTTATTTATGAAAGATCTCTGTTTCCAGGTTGTGCTGTTCAAAGCTGTATTTCTATCAAAGATGATGCAGAGTCAGAACTTTATTTATTGCTGTTGTTCTTCACTTTAGTATTGTTTGAGACAAGTTCTTACTCTGTAGTCCAAGGCAACCTCAAATTCCTGTTGTCTTCCTATCTCAGCCCTTGAAGTACTGGGTTACCATCTATGAGCCAGCACACTGAGATTGCCTTTTAGTAAATGATCAGACAACGTGAGTTTCAAAGGTGAATTACTGTAGACTGGTTACCACCCCCAACCAGAAGAACATGCCTTTCTAATACCAAGGCCTTTGCCGTTGTAATCCTTTCTACAATGACCTTGACCTTCATTCTGTAATTTGATTTTGCCCTAAAGGATATCAACAAGTATAAAGAAAATAAAAGCTTAATATAATCCAGGATCATTATGGCTGAGTTCTGGAATAACTTTGGCTAGGTGAGTGAGTGGTGTGGGTACAGTTTACTTAGATATTCATTCTGGCTACAGTTGAGTTTGAAATGCAGAGCCTAGTAGGGCTTCACATGTCAAAGTATCTACAATTAAGCCCTATGAGGTCAACCCTCATGGGAATTGATATATTGTTATTGCAAGCCATTCAGCTTCAGATTAGTAAGAAGAAATGCTACCATTTGGGTTATTTATTCATAACATTTGTTTTTAATGTATTTTTGAAAGCTTCAGAAGAAAAAAATCTTTGGAAGAGGCAATAGTCTGATAAATATTCATTGTGGTGCCATGGTGATCTCTAAAGTTCTGATGACAAGTTCCTAGGTAAGTTAAATGAGTGCTGCCTACGTAGCTCTCTTAGAAGAAAGGACTTTTATTAAGATCTATAACATTTTAGAAGCTTCTAGGGATGCTTGGAGAAGCTTGGAGCAATTGAATAAACGATGTATTTTGTCATATATTTTAAACTTATGAAGTAGCCAATCATCTTTGTGCTTGTTCTTTATCGTGAACCAAAAAAGAAAAGAACAAAAATAAAATTATGACTCATGTGTTGACAAAAAATTCAAAAATTTAACTTTTCTTTGGAGTCCTAAACCTGTGGCTCTTTTTTATTTATATGCGATAATACTGACTTAAAGAAACAGATTTTCAGTAAAATCAGTGGAAGATATCCACTAGATTATCAGTTACTAACCAAGGCTACATTTTCATTTTTAGATTTTCCTAAAAATTGTATTTTTGTGCTTTCAAATGTGTAGCTTACATATATATTCATTAAGTTAAAATATATTTAATTTATATTTATATGTTATATATTATGTGTAAATATAATAATGTAACTATAAATCCTAGAAATAAAGTGGAAGAGAAGTTTTTTGTGTTACTGCTATTCATGAATTAAGAAAGAAGTCTTACCTAAAATATAATGCAAACATAAATTCCATTGTAGCTAATCACCTACACAGTATTTATGTTTTTTACGTTATTGCTTTATTATAATTTCATTATTAAGAAAACTATTTCAATGATGCTTAAGCTTTTATTATACTTTCACCATACTTTTAAATTGGTCATGTACTAGGAGTCAATCACTCTGAAAAGTCTTTGATACTCAGTTGACTCTCAACTGGAGGGGGAGACCTGGTGGCACTCAGAGGAAAGATAGCAGGCTACCAAGAAGAGACTTGATACCCTATGAGCATATAAAGGGGGAGGAAGTCCCCTTCAGGCACAGTCATAGGGGAGGGGAGTAAGGGGAAAATGGGAGGGAGGGAAGAATGGGAGGATTGAAGGGATGGGATAACCACTGAGATGTAATAAGAATACATTAATAAAATAAAATGAAAAACTAAAATGAAAAATCAAATTAAAAAAAGAATAATACAATCACATCTCATTAGGACTGAATGTCAAGAAACAGTTCTGTAGACAGACAGACAGACACACACACAGAGAGAGAGAGAGAGAGAGAGAGAGCGAGAGACAGAGAGAGAGAGAGAGACAGAGAGAGAGAGAGAGACAGAGAGAGAGAGAGAGAGAGAGAGAGAGAGAGAGAGAGAGAGAGAGAGAGAACTAGGCAGACAACACTTCAAAACTGATTCTGAAGGAAGAAAAAAGTGAAGAGAAGAAAGCATGGCAGAGGGAACCATCGAGGTTAAAGGAATTTGATCAGGAAAAAAAGAGGTAAGATAATAGAGAAAACGATTAGTAAGTAAAGTTAGCAATGAAGGGCACAGAAGAAAGACTAGAGCATGTGCCATCTCCATCTGTTTCTTTGTTTCCTTCCATCCCTGTCCCTGCACCTGCCCCTGCCTCTGACTCTGCCCTGCCCCTCCATAGTGTAATAACAGCAGTACAAGCAGTCTAGGGGAACTATATGTATATTTCAAGTTCCTAACACTTACAAAATGTCACAATTGAAGTATACTAGAACCAAAACCCAAACACAAGTTCCTCTGAAAGCTTAATGCAGAATTCACTCTTCTGTAAATAATAGGGTCAATAATTACTTAATTAATGCAAAGTATTCACCAATAACCTTTAATTGACAATGAGTCAATTCACTAAGGTAATCAGTCATTGCTAGAGTCAGAATTAGATTTTCTTCTTAAATCTAAATTTTAAATACAGTAATGTTCTTGTGATTTAGGTCAGAGTGAGGTCACCGGAATTGCTTGAAATCAGAAAATATTAATCATATGTAGACCAATTGGATTTAATGACCTAAAAGAGTACAGATTTTAACTTTTCTGCTATATGACGTAACCTAGAAACATTCATTTAATATTTAACTTTATCTATGTGATTTGTAATATTTCAGTGTATTGATGTGTGGTGATTCTGAAGGTTGGTTCTACACATATTAGGCAGCTACTGGACCAATGAGCTACATTTTCAGCCTACTCTATGGTCTTAAGGTAGGATTTCATACTGTCACAATTACATAGAAGAGCGGCAAGATTTAATATAGGGAGAAAGAGATAATTAATTATCTTGCTTTTGTCTGTGTGGAATTTACCATATAATTTCTTTCTTTTTTTTTTTTTGAGGGTATATGTTCATGCACCTTGGCTTTATTCTGATATTAAATTAGGACTAGAGAATGTTTAGTGCTTTTTATTTCGGACTCAGCTTGTATAGGATATGCATTATTCATGGAGAGAAATGTGGCACTATGAACACTTGCATAAATATCATATGTAGAATATTTTAAATTTAGAAGTAGTATTTGTCCTTATGCTTCAGGAAGCAGCCTACTAAATCACACAGACTAAAGCTTTTGATAGACATTTATCAATCCACCATAGCATGCCTGCTGTGACAAGCTGTCTTCAGAAAGTGAGGATCTGTGAAGAGCAAACTATACTGGGCTTGCTCTATAAAAGGAAAGTCAAATGTTAATGCAGTTGCAGGGTAACCTACCAGTGTAGGTCTTGGACTTGTTAGAACAGTTTCTAGTTTAAAAGTTCTAACTTCTAACAGATATGTGTGCGCTTTTGCTAGAAAAAAAAAAAAAGCCACATTTGTACCCCTGCTCACTGTTACCAGCACAACTCCTGAAATGTCAGATGAATTTGATTCCAAATGTCTTCCCCATATATGTACTTATATGGTCCCAAATAGTTATGATATTATGATGCGTTCAATGTCTATTTCTTATTCCTTATTGTATTAGATCATTTTTCTTCTGCAGTCACTTCTTCCAATGTTTATTTTTAAGTGACTTTTACTCCTATCTATGTTCTCTTATTACCGAGTAGTTAAATTTTTTCAATTTCATATCTATATCTCACAAGTAGCCCATCTGCAACTCAACATTGAGTAGTCATCATTATTTGAATATATCACAAAGTAATAGGTTCCAAAACCAATTAGTTTTTCCTCTAATAATCTATCTATTTATATTTGAAATGTTCCCAAGGGCTCCTGCATCAAATATTTGGTCACTGGGACAGAAAAATTTATAGATAGTGTAGAGTATTTGCTTGTGTGTATGTGTGTGTGTGTGTGTGTGTGTGTGCTTGTGTGTGTGTACATATATGTGTATATATGTACACACACACACACATATATATATATTTCACAGTATATCCATATTGTAATTTCCTCACTCTTATCTTCTTCGTCCCACCCTCCCTCCCTCTTTCACCCTATCCCCCTCCCCTAGACTTCAGACAGGTGGGATTCTCCTCCCTCACCATCTGACCACAGCCTATCAAGTCTCATCTGGATAGCCTGCATCCCCTTCCTCTGCATTCTCACAGGGACTCTTTGCCAAAGGGCAGTGGCTAAATCTCTGTCCACAGCTTCCTCCCATCCCACTTGGAGAATGATTTGTCCATCAGCTACATCTAAGCAGGGTGCCTGGGTTCTCTGTTTGCATTGTTCTTGGTTGGTGCATCAGTTTGTGCAGGACCCCCTGAGACCAGATCCTCCCATTCCCCCAACTCTTCCATACAACTCCCAGCACTTTGCCCAGCATCCCACTATGAGTCACAGTATCTCTCACAATTCCCTGCTGGGTGGAGTCTCTCAGAGGACATCTATATTGGACTAATATCCACTTCTAAGTGAATGTATGCCATGCATGCCTTTCTGGGTCTGGGTTATCTCTCTCAGGATGAGCTTTTCTTTTCTTTTTTTAAAATTTAATTTATTCAGATTACAACTCAATTGTTCTCCCATCACTACTATCCTCCCTTTCCTCCTACCCTCCCACCCCCACCCTATCAGGCTCCCTTAGGTCCATGTCCGAGGGGGATCTCCTCCCCCAGTTTAAGGTCGCAGGTTAACAAGTCTCATCTTGGTAGCCTGCTTATTCTTTCTTTGAGTGCCACCAGGGCTCCCCACCAAGGGGAGGTCGTCAAATATGGGGCACCAGAGCTCATGTCAGAGCTAGTCCCTGCTTTCCACATAACTGTGGAGGAAGTCCTGTCCATTGACTAGATCAGAGTAGGGGTTCGGTATTTACTAATTGTATTGTTCTTGGTTAGTGCAATAGTTTGAGCAGACACCCCTGGGCCCTGATCCACCCTTTACTTTGCCTGCAAATTTCCAGATTTTCTTCTTTTTGGTAGCTGAATAGTATTGCATTGTGTAAATATGCCCTAATATCTTTATCCATTCTTTGGTTGAGGGACATCTGGGTTGTTAGGAGATTCTGGCTATTATGAATAAAGCTTCTTTGAACACAGTTGAGCAAATGTCCTTGTTGTATGGTGGAGCGTCTTTCAAGTGTATGCCCAGGAATGGTATAGCTGAGTCTTGAGATCTCACTATTCCCAATTTTCTGAGAAAATGCTAGAGTGATTTCTAAAGTCATTGGAGTGTTTGCTATGATCAAACTTTGATTCTGACTTTAGAAACTGAACAACTGAGCAATAGTAGTTAGCAGCATAAATACATAAACAGAGCAAAACAATGCCACCTTGGGTTACCACAGAACAATAAAAAGTACAGGTTTTGTTCTCTCTACAGCAGTTTCAAACACCAGTTTTTGTAGTGTGAGTCTGGGCTTCTTATTTTCTTTAGTTTAATTATCTTGACTGTATACTGGCAGGAATAGTAGCATCAGCCACATAGGGCTTATTTCAGGATTAAGTGAGGCAATGAATGAAAAGTACTTTGGAAACCCCCAGAGGGAGCTCCTGAGGCTGCCTTTCCTGCTGTCTTCCTCTTAGCATTATTTTTACTAGATTCTACATCCCTGGGTTAAATATCCTTCCTCTAATGGGCTTAATTTTCCAGATAAGGGACAGTTGAGAAGAGTACAGATTATTGCAAAATAAGTCATTACCTTGGCTTTAGAATAGTTTATTCTTCCAATTCTAAGTAGAAGTAAAAAAAAAAAAAAGTTAAACAAATTCTGTCCTTTGCCACCTAAAAGGTATGCAAGAACGCTTTTTCTTGAACTCCTGTGTTTTTATAGTGTACTGGTGTTTCAGGTTCCTGTAAAGTGATGCTGCACAAGTGCTTGTGATATATGAAGGATAATATAGGAGGATGCCTGTGCCTCGGAAGTACCTCATGCCCCCCAGAACCATAGGCTTAGAGATGCTGATGCAACATTCTTCAGTAATAACTTCAGAAAATTTTCTTTCAAGATGATCAATTTCTAGGGAAGTGGAAATCAAAGTATCCGTATGTCTATTCCAAGGACACATTTTACTTGCATTTCAATTTTTCATTATGGATCACACAAATTTTACCAGTAAACTCATTTCTATGAGTGAATGAAGATGGCAGTATGAGAGTTTTCCTCAATTGAAAAGAAACATGTATGAGGAAATTAACTACAGTGTTTGTGTTGGCTGCATTGGAGTACTTGGCTGAGTTTAGTTTTAGTATGTCAGTAATTTTATTATTTTGAAAAATATGACTACCATTTGTCTTATTGTAAATGAAGAAAATAGTATATATTAACACCTGACTTGGCTAATCTCTGTCCTCTCTTAATGTGCTAAAGATTAGGCACGATTTGAGAAAAAAAAAAGATTGTTTTATTCATAGAGGTCACTTCTGGGGTAGGAGAGATGGCTCAGAAAGTAAGAGTACTTGTTGCTCTCACAAAGGACTTGGGTTAGGTAGGAATACCCTGATGGTATCTATTATACCATCTGTTATACCAGGTATAATAATAGAAACCATCTATTATTCCAGTTCCAGGGGATCTGAGGTTATCTAGTGAGCCCTAAGGTATAGTAGGCGTATATATGGCACACATACATATATCCAGGCAAACATTCACATGCGTACTCGTTTTTAATTAAAACATTTTTAAAAGGGTAACTCCTGTGACTATAGATGGGAATATTAATTCAGGAACTATTCATACATCAAATATTTATTTAGCTTTTAATCAAACATTTATTACATTCACACTAAATACTAGATACTATAGATATTGTTTGGATTGCCATTAGTATCTTCTATCAAAAGACTTCTACGAAGTTTGGCCATAATATAAAAGCATCTTCAATAAGACTTTTCTGATATCATTCAATTTAAAAGGAAGTTATCTATATAAATGATGACAGGACAAGAAATTAACACAGAAATAAAATGAATTTGTTAGATAAATTATAGTTTCTAATATTAACACTAGCTAAAACATTACTATTACTTTCATCAGTATATAATTTAAAAATTATCTACTCAACTCACTGATAAGTATGGCTTTAGACCTAGAAGATACAAACATTTATGGTTTTTGAAAAAAATGTGAATAGTCATGACAACTATTGCATTCAATGATAATTGGTGTTTTCTAACATTTGTATATAAATATGTGCTGTCTAATTTTATATCAACTTGACAATGGCTAGAGTCATCAGAGAAGAGAAAGCCTCAATAGAGAAAATGCCTACATAGGGTTGGCTGTAGGCAAGTCTGTAAGGCATTTTCTTAATTAAGAAAGGCACCAACCCTGGGCTAGTGGTCCTGGGTTCTCTAAGAAGCATGAGCAAGCCAGTTTAAAAACAGTCTTCCATGGCCTCTGCATCATCTCTTGCCTCTGAGTTCCTGCCCAGCTTGTTTCAGTAGCTGTTCTGACTGCCTTCAGTGACGACCTGTGATGTGGAAGATTAAGCCAAATAAACTCTTTCTTCCTAAGTGGCTTTGGGTTATGGTGTCTTATCAGAGAAATAGCAGGATAAAATCTAAACTCACATTTAAATTGTCTTCTTATTTTTTTTATTATATGAAGCTGAATTCAATATTATTCCAGAGTTTATAAATGTGAAAATAAAACAATTACTTTCTGGTTACATTCTGCCATGCCAATCTACTTTCATCTGTATAAAATAGGAATCTATTGCCCATATTCTCCTATTAACTTTCTCTTTATAGAAAGTGTAAGACTCAAGATAGAATTCACTGACTTTGTCTGTTTAGTTAGCTCATTTTCCTTTCAAATGAGGCATGCATTTTGTTTTTGTTTTACTAATTAGGTCATTTCCACATCATTTTTTATTTCTTTTAAACTTTATCCCATGGGCAATTCTTGAAGCTCCTAGTGTCTACCAAATTAAACTCTTTCACCTCATTGTGTTTCAATCCCATAGCTCAACGTATTTTCAGTTCAAAACAATTTATCCCATTTCCTTCCTGTATTTCTACACTAATCACTGAGAAGTCCTGATAAAGCGCCCCCCTGCCCCCTTTTCTTCTGTTTTCCTTGGTCAGGCCTCCAAACTGCTGGTATTAGTTCTTTTTTTTTTTTTTTTTTTTAGGTTTCTTTTTTTTTATTAATTTGTTCTTGTTACATCTCTATGGTTATCCCATCCCTTGTATCCTCCCATTCTCCCCTCCCTCCCATTTTCCCCTTATTCCCCTCCCCTATGACTGTTCCTCAGAGGGATTACCTCCCTCTGTATATGCTCATAGGGTATCAAGTCTCTTCTCGGTGACCTGCTATCCTTCCTCTGAGTGCCATGGGATTCATAAGAACTAATACCATGAACCCATGTAGAAGGATCCAGAGGGTCCATGGTATTAGTTCTTATGAATCCCACTAACATAGTGCATTCAGGACATACCAAATGACCATCCATTCTTCTCATTGTAAAGTAACATTATGAGACCAGGCAAATTCTCTGACAGATTATTTGGTTGCCTAGTTTCAACTAACTTCATTTAAAACTTGGATATTATTACATAATTAGAACAAGATTTCCAACAATTCCTACAATATCCAGTTCAAATGAGCAGTCCTCTTCGTGACCATGCTAAACATAATGAACTTGCATGTCTTTTAATTTTTCAGGTACCAATAACTCCTAAGTTGCCGGTAATATAGAGTCTACCAGCCACAAAAAGATAAATGGTCAGTTAGTCCTAGAATCAATGACAAAATGTCATAGCAAATATTATCTAAGTATACTTAAACACACTATTTTTTTATGTTTGTAGTTATTAGCTAAGAAGCAAAGATATGATCTTTCTGAACTAATACATATGGGCCAAGTAAAAGAAATTTTCCTGAAACTTTTCTCTCTAAATGGTACTAGCCAATGGACAGCATATTCTACATGGTTTGGGGGGAGAGCAGAAACTGCCTCTGATATGAACTCTGATGTCCCTGATTTGATCACTTCTGCTTGGTGGGGAGGGCCAGTGGACACACAGAGGAAGGGGAAACAGGCTATCCAGATGAGACCTGATAGGCTGTGGTCATATGGTGGCACAGGAGATCCCTTTCTGTCAGAGGTCCAGAGGAGGGGAGTAGGGCAAAACAGGGAGGGAGGGGAAAACAAGAAGATACAAGTGAGGGGATAACAATCAAGATGTAAATCTGAATAAATTATAATAAAAATTATTTATAAAGGTACTTCTTATGGCCTATAAACAGCTTAGGTAACAATGACACAGGTAAAGAACAAAGCATTGACGTTCCTTATTTATCATTGACTTATCTTAGACATAGGAGGATTTAAATTTCTCAGGATAAAAGAATACGCCCATGAGAAACTTAATTCTTTTGGAAATGGCCTATATCAATTAAATAAAGAGCAATGGACAATAGAATTACATATGAAAGCATTCTGGTGATACCAGCTTGAATTTTTAGGTATGCCCAGACAGGTTAGTCTAAATATACCAATGGTTATAACCTTTTTTTGTACATTTAAAAAAATTATAATTTGCTCACTTTACATCCAGATTGTAGCCCCCTCCCTAGTCATCTCCCACTTTCCCACTCCTTTACAATGCCCCCACCCTCCACTAGTCCTCAGAGAGGGGGAGACCTTTTTCCCTATCATTTAACCTCAGCCTACCAAGTCTCATCTGGACTGCTTGCATCCACTTCCTCAGTGGCCTGGCAAAGTCTCCCCACCAGAGAAGTGATCAATGTGTAGGTACCAGAGTCCATATCAGAAATAGTCCCCATTCCCCACATTATGGGACACACAAGTAGAGTGTGCTACCCATCTACTATATCTGAGCAGAGGGCCTAGGCACTCCCCGTGCATGGTCCTTGGTTGGTGCATCAGTCTCAGCAGCAGCCCCCTCCCCTCCACCCAGATTTGTTGGCTCCGTTGGTCTTCTTGTGAAGCTCCTCTCTCCTCCAGATCCTTCTATCCCCAATTTGTACATTATCCTCCATCTTGAAGTTTAGATGTGAGTCTCAGCATCTGCTTTGATCTCCCGCTAGGGTGAGGACTTCTATGGTAGGCTCCTTTTTGTTCCTTCTCTTCAGCTGCTTCTGGTGTCTATTCTATTTTTCCTTCTGAATTAGAATTAAGCATTTTCCCTAGGGTCCTCATTGTTATTTCGTATCTTTAGGTTCGTGTGTTTTTTAATGTGGTGTGATTTGCAGCTAACATCCACTTATAAGTGCGTATACACCAGACTTGTCTTTCTGGGTCTGGGTACATCACTCAGGATGACCATCTCTAGTTCTGTCCATTTGCCTGCAAATTTTGAGATTTCCTTGTTTTAAATAGCTGAGTAGTATTCTACTGTGTAAATTACCACAGTTTTTTTTTTATCCATTCTTTGGTTGAAGGACATGTACGTGTTTCCAGATTCTGACTATTACAAATAAGCCTGCTATGAACATAGTTGAGCAAATGTCCTTGTTTTATGGTAGAGTATCTTTCAGGTATATGCCCAGGAGTGGTATAGCTGGATCTTGAGGTAGCACTCACTATTCCATATTTTCCAAGAAAGCATCAGATTCATTTGCAAAGTAGTTGACAAATTTGCACTCCCACCAATAATGGAGGTGTGTTCCCTCTTCTCCACATCCTTTCCAGCATGTGTTATCACTTGAATTTTTGATCTTAGAATTTCTGGCATGCGTAAGATGGAATCTCAGAGTCGTTTTGATTTGGATTTCCCTGATGACTAGGGACATTGAGCATATATGTAAGGGTTTCTCAGCTATTCGATAATTCCTCTTGAAGTCATCTTCTTCTATTCCAATTATTCTTATGTTTGCTCTTCTTTTAGTGTTCTATATTTCTTGATTGTTTTGTGTCAGGAAGTTTTTTGTTTCAACAGTTTCTTTGACTGATGTATTGATAACTTCAACAGTAGCTTCTACACTTGAGATTCTCTCTTCCTTCTCTTGTTTTCTGTTGATACTGCTTGTGTCTGAAGTGCTTGTTCTCTTCCATATGTTTTCAAAGTCCAGTATTGCCTCAGATTGTGTTTTCTTTGTTTCTTCTAATTCTCCTTTTAGGTCTTGAATATTTTTATTCATTTCTTTCATTTATTTCTCCCGCTTGGTTCTGTTTTCCCTGAATTATTTATAGGATTTATTCAATGTATTTATCTGTTTGAATGTATTTTACTGTATTTCTTTGAGAGATTTTTATTTATTTATTTATTTTAAATTTTTATTATTTATTAATTTATTCTTGTTACATCTCTATGGTTATCCCATCCCTTGTATCCTCCCATTCTCCCCTCCCTCCCATTTTCCCCTTATTCCCCTTCCCTATGACTGTTCCTGGGAGGGACTACCTCCCCTTGTATATGGTCATAGGGTATCAAGTCTCTTCTCGGTGACCTGCTGTAGATTTTTTTTTTCTTCATGGCTTCTATCATTTTCATCACCCCAGATTTAAAATCTTCTTCTTGTGCTTCATGGTTGTTAGTTAGTGGGGGCTCATTCAGGGCTTGCTGAGGTGGGACCACTGGTTTCCAATGGTATCATATGGCTCTGAGTTTTGTTGTTTGTATCGTTGTGCTCACTTCTAGCCATCTGGTTGTCTCTGGTGTTAGCAGGCCTGGCGCTTTCTCCAATGGCATTGTTGTCTGTGTTCCAGCTGTGCAAGGCAGATTGGGAGCACTCGAAGAAAGCTACAAATAAAATGTTGTTTTGCTAGGGCTCCTCAGAGACCTCCTCAGGATGGTGGACAATGGGTGTTCGTGCCTTTGCCCAGCTCAGCTCTACTGGGTTTGCTGCCTGCGTCACAGCTGAGTCAGGCAGGAAAGGAGCAGGCTGAGAGAGCTCTAAGCCAAAAGCTGATCTTGTACCCTTCAGACCTACTTTGTATGGGGGACAGTGTGGGTTGCGGCTGGTGCCTGATTCACCTCTGCTAGTGCACTCTCTGTGATGCAGATGGGCCAGGCTTGTTACACAGTGAGTAGAGAGAGATTCAAGCCTAAAGCTGTCCCTCTGTCCTTCTTGTGGTGGTAGCTAATGTGCGTTGTGGCCTACGAGGGACTCAGCTCTGCTGGTTTGCTCTCTCCCAATGGTTATATCTTAATTCTGAACCTTTACAGGTTTTTTTTTAAAAAAAAGATTTCAGATAAATTAATTCTCATTTATTTCATCAATAAGTTCTCTTTCTTGAATATTTCTAGGCCAATGAATAGTGAGTGCTATTGTTACAGGACAGAAACAGAAGGAGATACTCATTTAAAGACAAAATTTTGTCACAAGTAAAGCTATATTCTAACTTATTCAGTGGGGATAATGTTTTTTTTCCAGAAATTTGAATAAAGTTAAGAACATGCCCAGTTACTTTTTGGTGATTTTCCAATAATGTCAGGCATTTCTGGACACAAACACTATCTCACTATAGTAAACTTCCAGTCCTAAAATTGTGTGTTCGACTTCAGTGGTTCCTCTCACACTTGCTTCATATAGACAGTGTGCTGTTGTGGAACACACAGAATGGATGGTGTAATTTGATATATTTTGTGTTTCTATACTTATGCATTTCTATTTCTGTCTTAAGTTTTCTTCTAAAGCTAAGATTTAGTGTTTAGGTAAAGTGAAATAAGGAACAAATAATTCTTAGTTCACAGACACTATGAGCTGTTATTTATGTTTTCTAGAAGTAGTGTGTGCTAAAGGCAATTAAATTCTTAGTTTTATTTTTGTAACAAACTTTCTTCAATTAGTATGTCCATATGGGTATGTGTTTAAGATCATTGCGATGTTTTCATAGAGATTTTTAAGAAGTTTCTTTTTTCTGTATTTTTTATTAATTTATTCTTATAACATCTCAATGGTTTTCCCATCCCTTGTATCCTCCCATTCCTCCCTCCTTCCCTTTTTCCCCTTACTCCCCTCCCCTATGACTGTTACTGAGGGGGACTTCCTCCCCCTTTATATGCTCATAAGGTATCAAGTCTCTTCTTGGTAGCCTGCTATCCTTCCTATGAGTGCCACTAGGTTTCCCCCTCCAGGGGACATGGTCAAATATGAGGCACCAGAGTACGTGTGAAAGTCAGACCCCACTCTCCACTCAAGTGTGGAGAATGTCCTGTCCTTAATTTAAAATTTCTAGCCATATTTATCTTGAGTCAATCTTATGAGCAGCTAGCATCCTGACACTTCTGCTGATAGTTAAAACTGAATTTCTCCACTAGCCATTTTCTTAAGAATAAGAATTTCATATACACCCAAACCCCCTTACTTCTGACAATATGTATTTACTAAATAGGACAATAATAAATTAATTAAATAAATGACTACTTCCAAATGTGGACTGAGATCAATAAATTTATTGGGGAGCTGCAATAATTAAAAGCACAGTCCAGCCTGGGTAACGACTCAACAAAACTGCATCACTGAAATTCCCTGAACAATCTGATCGTAAGTGGTTACATCCTGTTCAACTTCTAGGAGAGGTCTTTGGAATGTTTGAAGTTTCCATATCTTCTTGACTCTCCTGCGATCCTCTCCTACATCTAAGAATGTCTTTAAACAGCTGAGGAAACAGCTATATATTATTTATAGTTTGCTAATAAACTGACAACTCAAGAGTATTTAAGAGAACAAAAACTTAAAAAATAAATCCATATGATATGCTGACATGTAACTGCAGATTTTTATGCCTATGACCCAGATCCCTAAATAATGACCCTGAGACTTTATTGATTATGAATAAATGCCTAGGCCATAAGCTTTGGCACATTCACCAACTAGTTCATAACTTATTTTAAATGTTTACTCTTTTCTATGTGTGTCACATGGCTGGTTATTTCTCTGCAGTTTCATGTGTCCATCTTCCTCAGAGTCGTTTTGAATCTCCCTGTCTCTGACTCTATTCCCCCGTTCCTCTCTCCTTCCTTCTCCCTAAACTCCCACCTCCTGTTTCCTGCTTCAGCTAGCAGGCCATCAGCTTTTAATTGAGAGGTGATGCTTCTATACAGTACACAAGGCACTGACATTAAAATTTGAACTAATATTAAAATTGCAGGGAGCCAGCTTGGCTATTGGGGAAGAGCTAACTAAAGTAGTAACTTCGATTATGGGTAAGAATGGCATTCACCTCAAGCCACTTTCATCATATTACCCTCATTGTCCTTGTCCTAGCAAATTTCGAGTCCTTTTATCCAGGCTTTGTGCATTTCTCTCCTAAAGTTGTACATTGTGTCCAAGTTAACTTTATCATGGAAAGGAAGATGCTGATAGCTAAATATCTCCAGAGCCACTCCCTGGGTGATGATTTGAAATACAGACAGACATTTTGTGCAGTACAAAAGAACAAGCTCTGTCCATACACTCTGTACTAACCCATGCAATAGAAAAATAAAGAAACAAAATGCAGACATGACCACTTCTTCTTAGGACATTGATCCATGGGCAAGACAGAAAAGTCAATTTTAATTCTCCTGACAGCCTTCTCGAAAAAACTTCACAGGATAGAATGTAATATTTCAAACTCTATCAGCTATGCTGTCTGATTGGTACCTTTGGATGGTTTTTGGACAGTAGGATGGTTTGGGGGAACAGTTGATTTTCAAGGGTGGATTTTTTTCTATGATTTTTTTTTTAAACTTGAGGTTTTAAACTACATCACTTTTTATTATGCTGATTTCAGCAATGAAGGAAATGAAGGATATTGGCACTAGAAAAAAATAGATTGATGTGCAATTATTTCTATTTCCTATGGAAGCAATGACTATTAAAATGTACTTGTAAAATACTATGGCTAGAGTTGGCTATTTCCATTAGAAGGGATATTCATTCAAGAAGGCATTTCTGTGAAAGAAAGAAAAATACAATGCTAAAAGAATTACACTTGATGGAATTCTGTCAATTCTAAGAGAAATGTTTCCCATATGAATTGACTTAGCATATATTTAGTAGAAAACAACTTCAGAATAATTGGTTGCTAATTTAAATTCAGCTATTGAATGATGAAACTTGATGAAAACCAAATTGGAGATTTCAAGCATTTATAGCTTGGGAGTACTACTATCTTGTGTAATGGACACTCAAAGAACTTAGCTTCTTATTCTCCATTGCTTGCTGAAAATTTTCCAGAGAGATTAACTCTATATGCTTCATTTTGTGATTCTGGTTTACATTTCTTAATTACTTTATTTTCTGTTAAATCTCTGGCTTGGAAGGTAATAATTAAATTATCTAAGAAAGAATGATTACAGGTGATTTCTGTGATTTTACAATCAAACCAATATTAGGAGGGCACTGAAACTTACAGTTAAATCTATTAGCATATGTTGGAAAACAAAAATTTTCACACAGTGCAAATATTGATTGACCAGTATAGGGTTTTTGTTGAATGGTAAGTTTGGTTGCAATGACAAAAGAAATCCTACCATGAAACTACAGCCCACTTAATACTTATCACACCAGCAATATAAAGAGGGAAGTTGATGTAGAATAGGAAGATTGATTATCCAGCTAATGAAAATAATATTTATATAATTTAGCCTAGTATAATAATTGTTAGGTAAAATGTGTATTATTATCATCATTTATTAGAGTATTTCATCTCATGATTAAAAGTGGAATCTGATTTTTTTTCTTTTAATCTTTCAGAGTTTTTTTTTAAATTATCATTCAATATGTTTGACATCTTGCTCCATCTGTGTGGAACAGTGTGGATCGCTGTGAGTTTGAGGCCAGCCTGCTCTACAAAACAAGTCCAGGACAACCAAGGCTACACAGAGAAACCCTGTCTGGAAACAAAACAAAACAAAACAACAACAACAACAACAACAAAAAAAAAAAAACAAAAACCAAAACCAAAAACAAAAAAAAAAAAGAAAAGAAAAAAATCAAGACTGACATGTTTCTCTTGAGAATTGCATGGGTGATAGTGTTTCTCTTTACTGAGAGAGGAAACATATCTTGCAGCAGGAACCATGAGAAGGGT
Source organism: Acomys percivali (assembly GCA_907169655.1). Taxonomy (NCBI): domain Eukaryota; kingdom Metazoa; phylum Chordata; class Mammalia; order Rodentia; family Muridae; genus Acomys; species Acomys percivali. The sequence goes on from OU015748.1 coordinate 94,994,442, forward strand.
GGGTAAGGCAAAGGAAGGGATGAAATTTAAAACAACCTGCAGTGAGCGCATTATGGTGCAACGCCAATATGCTTCTGTTACAGCTGCTTCTTGAGTTCTGAGAGTTTATCTTCTTCAGGCTAGCAAGATTTACCACAGTACTAATTTCTTAGTGTTTGCAAGATTTTTTATTATTTAACATTTTCTCATACAACATGTTTTTCTCAAATTCTTTTGAGATGGTGGGCAGCAGCAACAACAGTCTTAGCTCCTAGCCAGCTAAAGATCTTCAGAAGAAGCAATCTTCACTGCCTATTGCTAATATTATCCTCGCTTAGCTGGTATATTAAACCCATTTTAATTCATACTATTTTCCACTTGGGGTAACTTTAGAGGGACACAACCTCATTATATATTGAGGAGTACGTGCTTTTTAAATATACTGGATTTTAATTACTTCTGATGAATCTAATTATAATAAGCCATGTTAGTTGATATCTGAGAAAATAGTCCTAAAATTAAATAAAAGGAATAGACATTTGTATGCTAGTTAAAAATACATAATCGATATGAGCTTCATAGTTATATTCTGAAGAGTTTGAAAGTTTAGATTATTTGACTGAATGACTTTAGAAATAAATCCCGTAGACAAAGGACTCAAGGAGAAGCTGACCTATCTTTAGTCACCATGTGCTTAGCAGGCTTTGAGGTGCTTCAGTGCTCTCCTTGTTGTTTTGGTTATGTAAAGT
>OU015748.1:95008086-95018862 GCA_907169655.1 Acomys percivali
AGAGAGAGAGAGAGAGAGAGAGAGAGAGAGAGAGAGAGAGAGAGGGAGAAAGAGAATTCACCAAAATTAAAATAAAATGTAATGGGCATTCAAACACTGTGTGGAATGTGCTTACAAAACAACAGAGTATAATTTAATATGAGTCAGCTTCAATGCAGTGTAATTTAACATAACAAGCCAATAAAACCAGCTGCCTCCTGAATGTTAGCTGCCTTACAAAGAACAGGTTCATTATTCTTTGCACATACATATATATATTTGGAGTCATCTACATGCCAACGTTTGTCTTGTACTGTGTTGTGTTGGAAACATGGGCTAGCACAATGAAAACATATGCCTTGTTACCTTGGTGAAACACTTAACATTATTCTCCTTCTCGAACATCAACATATCATTAGGCACAACCACATTCTCTCATCTACAGCACACAGTTGTAGGATTATTCCCACAATGATGCTTAAAATTCCTCAGAGAGATCCCTGAACAGATTCATAAAGTGAAGTAGGGAGGCTTAGATTTTTTTCAGTGGTTTGCTTTGAGACACGGTGACACTGCTAGGGAAATCACACAGTAGGCGAGACACTGTGGTTACTGGAGAAACAAAATAGAGAGCATCTGGGAATTATAAAAAAAAATGTCACTGAAGAATGAGTGGAGGAAGCAATGAGACAAAGGGCAGGATGTAGCCTGTTGCTAGCTCCTCCAAATCATTTTGAAAACTCTTTCTCTAATACGGACTTCAGCGAAAGAGGTCCTTCTATTTTAGTATGGACGCACAGAGCCTTGTTGAATATAGCACAAGAAGTACATGTTCTAAAAAGGGTTTCTCCTATGCCCCACAACACTCTATTTTCTCTTCAGATGGTATAAGTTCTTTGCCTTTTACTAAAACGTGTGCTCTATTTTTTAGCTCAGAATGGAAAGCACTTTAAAGTTGAGCTATGTCAACATGACTTGAAAACAGTCCCCATGAGGCAACAAAAAATTCACTGTGAGAGAAGAGTGTCCTGCATAATGCCAGATACTGAAAGGTACATGTGACCTGGTGTTACATCTGACAACGAATTGCTTGCTGGGATGGGACATCTCTGTCAACTGCAAGACTTTTGATATTTTGTCTATCATACCTTTAAAGGAAAAAAATCTTTCTTAAAACTGACAGATTTAACTAGGGGCAGAAAATTATTTTAAAGTGTTTTAAGCCCAGCACCACAGGAAGGTAGGAACTTGACATCCACTTTAGAGCAAAATATATTGAAAAGTTTAAAAAGGAGCATTTGGGCCTGGGAAGACAGGGTAGGCTGTAAGTGCCCGGCATGGAAGCATGAAATTTTGCATTCAGCTCTCCAGTATCCAGGTGAAAAGTCACGTGATTCATTATCTCTAACCTTCCCACAGGTGGTGTAGATAGGTAGAATAAAGGAGCTCAGCAGTCAGCCATTATAGCCAATGGTAAATGAGGTTAGTGAGACCCTATCTCCAAGATGAGAGCGATCAAGGAAGAAATTCTCATTCATGTGAATATACATACCAACATGCACATACACTATGTGCACATGCATACAAGCACACACACATATTTGTATATTATATATAATTATTATATCATAGAGTTTGTATTCCTTCAAAGCATGTGAGTGAACCTCTTGTACCTGCAATGGTCACTGTGTTCTGGCTTCTGAAGATGAGAGGGATCAATTACCTCCAGGCATTTTTCATCGATACTTAAGCTAGTTCCCTTGAGAGATGCAGCTCTAGGTCCTTATCAGCTAGAAAAGGATTCATGTGTGCCTATGAAACATTCATATTTGAATTTCAGCTCATTAACTTACATCTCCCCACCAAGGAAGAATAAACTATAACTTTTTATCTAATAACATCTTAGTAAAAGCATATGAGTATAGGTGTCTCTCTTCTTCATTTATTAGGTGACTGCATTTTGTATAAAAAAGCAAGCATACGATACTAGCCCTTCCAGGAGAAATGTTAAACTGAACACTGGAGGGAGCGCAGTGTTATAAAAGAGAACATGGGTCAGACTGCCTGGCTTCAGTTCTTTTATGGGCTCATGACCTTGTGATCTCACTTCAGTCCTGTAAACTGCAGCTTCTTTATCTGAAGTATGGAGATGATTTCAATGCTCAAATAACAGTTCACAGTGAAATAGCTGCAGTCACTAAGTATACCATTTAATATATGCTTAATACATGTTATCTACAGTTGCTTTGCTAGATGTAGCTAGTTTAAACATTAGAGTGCTAATATTCCATCCAGAATATGATAGTTTTCCATTTATTATTTACTACTTTTGCACATTGATGAATACAAGATCCAATCAAGAATAATCATTGCTGTCTCTTCTCAGTTCTGCCCTGACATAGAGCATCCATCATAAGTTGTCTGTAAACAATCTCACAAGTTAGCTCATATTTTTCTGTTTTCATGGTTATGACCACAATGTAAGCTAATCTTCACTCCTCTCTTATTTTTTATTTCTTTGGTTCACATATGATGTATGATATATGATGTATATAAAGGTAATTGTGTGTGTGCTTGTGTGCTTGTGTGTGGTTGTGTGTGTGTGTGTGTGTGTGTGTGTGTGTGTGTGTGCAGGTGTTTGGCTGCTGCATCTGACTGGCTTGCTGGCAGGATTTGGGGAAGTTATTTTGTCTCTTCCTCCTAGCTCTTCACTAAAGCACTAGGATTATAAACAAATGTTGCCAGTCCTTGTGGATTCTCATGATTCAAACTCAGAATTTCATGACTGTGTGGCAAGTCCTTTATTCACTGAGCCATCTCTCCAGCTCTCAAGTCCTCTCACTTCTAGCAAGTACACCCAGCCAGTTAATTTTCCCATTGGCATCCAAAGTGATATTATCATAAAGAAAATTCGACTTCTTTTCTTATTTTGCAGAGTGAAAATGTGTGTGAGCGTAAGAGTATTTACATGTGTGTACATGCGTGAATGGATCCATGCCTTGGCACACATGTGGAAGTCCGAGGACCCCTTGTGGGTGTTACTACTCTCATTCTGTCTTGTGGATCCTATGTGCCAGGCTCAGATGCTCAGGCCTGGAGGCAATGGTCTTTACCTGCTAAACTGTCTTTGCAGTTCCCAAAGTGATTTCAAACACGTGCATCTCACTTAATTATTCTTTGTAAACTCTAGGTATCTTAAATGGTTTCCCTACTCACTTAACTGATGGCTCAGTCCTTACCATATCTTTGCCCTGCAGTTGGAGCCCTCTATTTACCAGAATCTTCCTCAAATTCATGTGAAAGAGTCTCCTCAGAGTTCAATTGTTTTCACTCCTGTTCCTCCTTTTGTTGAAAGGAGTTAATTCTTTTTTTTTCATTTCTTAAATAATAATTTATTCAGATTACATCCCAATTGTTATCCCCTCACTTGTATCTTCCTGTTCCCCCCTCCATCCCTCCCTCTTTTACCCTATTCCCCTCCCCTAGGCCTGTGACTGAAGAGAACCCCCTCCCCCCACCATATGATCACAGCCTATCAGTTCTCATCTGGATAGCTGGCTTCCCCTGAGTGCCACCATGCCTCCGCAGGGGCTACCAGAGTTCATGTCAGAGGCATTCACTCTTTGAACCTGCTCCTTTGTGATGATCTTAGCGAACCTCACCCTCCTGCTCACCCTCTTGGCTTATGAATGAATAGGGAAATATTCCATTACTTACTCTACCTTCCTTATTTGGTTGTAATTTTGCATTAGATCTATCAGCAAAGTTGTATCTCATGTGTGTTCATTCTTAGGTTTGAGAATGTGAGTGAAGTTCCACTTCTTGGCTCTTTCTGTTTGCAAACTGTGTTTTCCCTAAATCATTTCATTTGAATTCACCATTGTCTCATGAAGTAGACACTAGATTTATAGGCAGGAAATCTCCAGGAAGTTATTATATCCACTATTCACTGAATCAAATCATATGTACTGATAACAACACAGTTGCCTTCTCAACAGGAAGCATCTCATATATTGCAGTGGGCAGCTCTCACAGGGCACAGAAATGCACCAGAGAGAACTATAAGAGAAAATGAAATAGAATATTAACCAAAATTAATCTAACAAAGCAGTGTTTGCCATGTCTAATTGCCATTTTTTATCTTTCAAGATCCTTCTTCAGTAATAATATAGCTAAACACAAACAAAATATTTTAAAAACAAGGATGAGCTGGGTGTGGGGGCATGTTTGTGCATGCGACTAATCCCAGAACACACTCAGGAAGGTGGAGGCAGGAGGATCTTTGTGAGTTAAAGGCCAGCCTGTTGTACAAAGCATGTCCAGGATAGCCAGGCAAAACTAGTTTAAGTTTCAAAATAAATCCCCTTTTAAACTATCCTTGAGAAGTTTCTGACCTTTATACTTCAAAGAAAACCAAAGGCATGTATTAGAAAATCCTCCACTAATGGACAAAAACACATGGCGACCATGACAGTTGGAATGTGGAAGGACTCACACAGTCCTCGATGCTGAATGTTTGGTTCCTGTGAGTGGCACGAAGTTGGGAGGTGTTGGATATGCTAGAAGGTGGGCCTCCCTAGAGCAAGTAGGTCACATAGGTGGTGACTTTGTGGAATATAGCTGGTTCCTAATCCCTTTGTTCCTCTCTGTTTCCTTCTGCCAGGCGGTCCCCAGCCTACCTTACCACACATTCCTGAGGTGATCAGTCCCCAAATCAGGGAAAGATGAGGACTATGAACTGAGCACTTGAAACTGAGAATCCAAATAGATCTTTCTTTATCTAACTTGTGCTGGCTGGTGTTTTTTTTTTTTTTTTTTTTTTTTTTTTTTTTTTTTTTTTTTTTTTTTGTCATTGCTACTTAACAGCAACAACACAGTGGTGATACTTATTAAAGTTATCATTTTATCTCCCTTCTATCCTTCTGCAAAAACTGCACACCTAGACACAGTATCAAAAATGAGAGAAAAATGTGTTCTACATATTCTACTTAAATGATGATTTCCTAAGTTATTATAGTAATGAAGTCAGAAACTGCCTCAAGCTCACTAATATCACGGCCATATGCCCATAGCTGTGAGCTCACCACCACCACCAGCACCACCACCAGCACCACCACCAGCACCACCAGCAACACCTCTCCATAACTGTGAGCTGTTCTTTTGCTATGAGGAGTGCCCACATCAGGGTCAGGGGTGACTCTGGACAAAGATTTCAATGAAAGTGGAAAGGTATGCAGATGAAGAGGAAATGAGAATAAGAACAAGAGGGAAGGAGAGAGTTGGAGGGAGAGAGAGATGGCCTAACAGTGGAATATTTTGCTTATTTTCTTTTGTTTTGTCTAGCTTTCCAATGAATTTGTTGTAAATTGTTGCTCAAATAAGTTTGTGAAATTAAAAAAAAAAAAAGCTCTATGTACTGGCTTTTTAAAGACTCCCATTATGTGTCCCTTAAAATCATAGACCACGTAGCTTGTCTTATAAGAACAGCTGAAAAACTCAATTTATATAAAAATCATTGCACTAAAAAAGAGTAGATTATTTTAGCGATAGCCATCAGTTAAAATGAACTTGATTTCAGCCTTTAGTTTTTACCGCTTTTCCTCACAAGTTAGCTTAATAAGCTTTGAATGCCTCGCTATGAATAAGTAATAAGTCCAAGATTTCTTTTGGCAATCACATTTTTTTTGACATTTTTAAAGTGCAAAATATAGGAAACCAATTGAGCACCCTTCTCAGTTTTTATTCTTATATTTGTGTATGTGGTTTATTTTTAGAAACCAAATATTCAATTAGTTGAACATATTTTGATAGGTTTAAATGTCTTTAGTGCAGAGGAAGTGTCTGAGTCTTTTTAATTTGAGTAAATTCTTAAAGAAAAGCTGGCTGGCATTAGGCAATCAGATAAGTTCTTTTCCTGCGGAGACCCGTAATAAGGTCAAAGAAACAGAGTACTTAAGAAATGTTAACTGTGGAGAGAAGTGGGGGTGGGGATGGGGGCCGAGGGCTTGGAAGTGTCTGCTCAGGAGGCTTCCTTCCACTGGGTGTCACTGCTGATATGAGTCTGAGCCAGGGGAAAGATGTCCCTGTGGCAGCAGGATTCCTCAGGATTCCTGAGATGACTGTGAGCAGTTAGAGGCTCAGACATTGTCACCTCAACCTGCCACACTCTGGAAATGCATTGTAGTAACCATGTCGGGCTGGTGAGCAGTTACAGAGTGTAATGATAGTATTAAAACAACAACAACAACAACAACAACAACAACAACAACAACAGGGTGTTAGAATTACTCTCTGTGGCTGAGTAAGCCCCTGGAAACAATTATATTCTTGAGTGGATTAAATTTGTCTTAATGATTATGTGTCTGTGTCTCTCCATTTAGGAAATCAAAACAAGGAACAAGGAACAAAATAGTTACTACAACAATTAAAAAACAAAACAACACAACACAAAACAAAACAAAACAAAAAACATTTGTGGAACTAGAGTTCCACTGAGGACTTTGAGATTGTAGCCTACCTGAGGTTTTCTGTTGGGTTTTGTGTGCTTGGTGTAGGCAGAGAGCATGTCAACACTCGACATTTTTTCCCATTCAGTTTAACACAGGTATCAATAGTCCTTAAAACTGGGTCTTAAAACAAGTTTCACTTGTTCTAGATTTTGTGTGTTTGTGTGTGTGTGTGTGTGTGTGTGTGTGTGTGTGTGTGTTTTAATTTTTGAGTACATTATTCTTGAAGAAACAGAGGACAGGAAGTAAATCAAAACAGACGGTTTTCTTTTAAGAGTGCTCTAGGACTTGAGAGTGAACTAAAGCTTCCGGACTTACATAAAGCAACAACGTGTAGATCTGACAGTTTGGAATGAATAAGGAGACAGTGGTAGTTTTCCAAATCAAGAAATGAGTATAGACAGTGAGAAACTATGAGTTTTAGGAGTAAAATAAGGAGTAAGAATGAGGCAAATGAGGGGAAGTGTGAGAATAAGGGTGAGGAAGAGGAAAAGGGAAAACACATAAAAGGAAGGAGAAGAAATACTGTCTTCTTTTTAAGATCTTTGAAAAATGACTCATACCGTGCATCCTTTTAAAGACAATGAGGCCCATGTTACCTGTGACATTAGTCAGTTATTAGCATACACCACAATGTAGGATTGTGGCCAATAGAGAAAAGAGGGAAGAGTTTGGGGGAGAAGTAATTCAGGCATCCATAACTTTTTTCAAAGCAAGGTACAAAAAGCAACTTAAACACTAACTGTTGGAATTGAGAGTGCTACACGTTCGCTCCTCTGGGGTTCTTGCACTCGGACTATCAACACAGATACAGTGGTTTTTAAATACCTCCAAGCAAAAAGTGACTTCGTGTGCTCTTTCTTTTCTAGTGTCCTGGCATTTTGAAATCAATAACAAGTGATGACCATAGCTATCTGTAGGATGCTCAATACCATACATAGTTCATTTGTTTGTTGGCTACTAGATTCCTTCCACAGAGCACGTAGTAAGCACTTTATCCATTTATAGTAAAATATTTCATTGGCAAATCTCTTATGAGATAAATAAGCTTACGGCATAGGATTCCCACAAAGCCACTAGTTTCCATTCATTGCTCTTTGCCATTCACCACAAAAGGGGACAGACACAGCGTATATAATTCAGGTACATCCTTAGCACTTATACCCTAATGTAAACTCCTAAAATCACTCAGTAGAATATGTCCTGGAGTTCTCCTATTAACTGGGTCTCAACAACATACAGGGACAATGTAACAGAAAACTAGAGTGTGCTCTAAAATTACCAAAGATGGCCTGATAAGCATTCTGATGATCAAGAAAATTTTAGACAATAAACAGTCCTGCAGACATGATTCCTGCTCAAAACTAGCTCACTCATTTTCAGAACATTGCTTAATATGATCTTTTTGCTTGCCAGAAACTGTTTTTATTTCTGAGCCAATTAGCATATTTCTGGTCTTAAATATTACTATAAAATTGCATGGCCAGAACACCTATGGACCATCACTGCCTTTTTTTTTTTTTTTTTTTAATGTAATCATGGCTCTGGAATCAGAAAGGCTTCAGAGAACACAGATGTTCTTTCTCCTCGGTGTATTAAGTCATCATGTGAATGTATTTAAAAGATTTTTCTTTTCTACACCAAACCTGTCATTATTGCTTATTAAACTTGCAGACTTAGATAAGAGCACACTGCCACCTATTTTATATTCAGTTTTCCTCATATGAGGACAGAATTATCTTAGTTCTACATCGTAAATGGAAAAATTCTTGAGAAGAGAAAAAGATTTTTTTCCCCTGCATAATTTTAACCATGAATAATGTTGCAAATTTAATTGATGTTAAAACTCTTTCTTTTTGGCAACTATGTAGGCTTGACTTTGGTTTCAGTTCAGGACTCTTTTCTACAAAATGTAGGAGTGTTTAACCACTATTATATAATATATGCATAGTAAATACACGGATGTAGATTTGACTACAGACCATCTGAGTAGTGGTAAGGAAATAATTACAAAAATGTGGAAGTGATAAGAAAATACGAAGGAAGCATTCTTACCCACCACCAAGAACTTAGCCCATCTGACACCAGGAGCCACATTATGACGTGATCGAGAGGCAAAACAGTGCGCTATATTACAATGACTTTTTAAAAATGTATTACTAGACTTATGGGTGGCTGTGTTCTTTAAATAGCTCTTTGCTGATATGGAATTATGTTAAATGTGCGTTTTGTTTTCTAGGTGTATAGTGTGCTTGTAATATTTACATTTCATTTTCACCTTTCTTCATGCTTTTTCTATAATTGCTAGGCATTATTATAAGAATCTAGTCTCTCATTTTTTGCCTGTTGTGCAATTTTCATTAAGTATATACACGTCCTTGTCATAACGATTAAATGTGTATGATAAAAATCATTAAAATTAAAACTTAATATGTAAAATATTTCTGAGATTTTAAATAATTTATGCCTAGGTTATATATATTTTCATATAATATTAGCAACAGGATGTTTGTGTGTGAGTGCTCATGAATTTGCCTTTTCACTGGTGAATAAATCTACAATTGTGATATGAAACTGTCCCTCAATGATTCAAGGAATTTAAAGGACACAGGCATGAAGACAAGCATAAAGAAAATAAAAAAAGTATGCTTCACACAGCAGCATCGGTATTCAACATACTGAGCTGTCCTACACACGGGGTGATAGAGGGCCACTAATGCATTCAGCCTTTCTGTGAAGCTCTGTTTAGAACTAGTTAATATGCATTCCCATACCAATGGGAAGAATGAAGAACTACTTTAATGTCCCTTAATGAGACTTCCTGTTTCTTAAAAAAATGAGCCTGTACTGCTGGGATAAAACCAACAACTTTTAGACTGTAATGTGAATATACAAGAGCCTTCATTGATATTTCATGGCAATTTAATGCCTGCATAACTTGCAGTCTGTAGTGGAGTGCTGCCCAACACATAATTTTCATTGACTTACTAACATTTAAACCAGACACAATTTAAATCTTTTTAAGTAGGTCAGCATAAAGGAACAGCCTTGTTGCTTGTAAGTAGTATCTTAGTGGGGATAAACTTTAATTGCTTCTCTGTCAGAGAATAATTAGTACTTTTTGTGAGAAAGAAAATTATAACTGGTGATATTATAACACATAGCTCCTTTGTAAAAGGGGATTATATTAATTTCATTCTTTTTTACTTTATTTTATTAATTACTATTGGGGGCTCTCAAATTTATTATATAGATGCCATAAAGAAAGTAACTCTTATAGATAGTAGTGCTGACTGTATCTCTTCACATATTGGAATTCCCCAATCCATAAAAAGAATAGTAAACCATCACAGCTCTTGAATATCTTCTGCCCTTCCTTTCCTTCATCTGCCCTCTCCTTTGCTCTTGGTATCTCTTGCTCTCCACCACTCTGTTCTGCTTCTGTCTTCTTTCTTATTGGCTGAGGCACAGGCTCCCAATATCAGTAGTGTTGGCTTGGAACTCATGAGGCCTGAGTTTTAATAGAACTCAAGATCTTCTTGCATTAGCCTGAGAATGCAGGCATGCGCTGCTATGTCTGGTACAGAGCCTCCATGTCTCATGCATTGCTCTGAAGGAAGATAATAGTACATTGTTAATAGATCATGGTTCTTCCAATTGACTTCATCTCATCCAGCTAAAGGTTTCCACTTAGATGTCAAAGAAGACAACGAAAAAATTATATCTTTAACAAACCAAATTTTGATCTTTGCATTATTTATCTGTCAGTGGCTATTCTCATTAGCATATGTAGTGCATGAACTTCTGGATTTGCAGAATCCATGGTGGAGCTCTCTTGAGAGGTTATGAAGCGTTTGGGAAGTAGGGTCCAGTTGGAAGAAGTAGCCGGAGGCCAGGGCTTCAGGGTTGTAGTTTAGCCCTGTTTTCTGCCCCCTGTTTGCTTCTTGGTTTCCTGAGGTTTTTTTTATAAACTTCTAGGGCCCATTCCACTTCCATGCCTTGTCTGGTCCACTGTGATGGACTGTATCCCCTAAAGAAAGGTCAACAAAAGATCCTTTCTCCCTTTGGTTGTTTCTTTCCAGGTATTTGAAAGTGGTGATGAGGAAAGTAACTGCTGTACATTTTACAGCAGTTGTATTTCTTCATTCTGTCATGACCTGCCTTAGACTTTTCTGCTCTGACTATACCAATCCATACAGCCTTCAACACTATAATATATTAGTGTGTGGCTTTATTCTTAACATGGGGAAACACTCTGATCTTATTATTCCAGCATATTCTCTCTCTCTCT
>OU015748.1:95019262-95057260 GCA_907169655.1 Acomys percivali
TCTCTCTCTCTCTCTCTCTCTCTCTCTCTCTCTCTCTCTCTCTCTCAGTGTGTGTGTGTGTGTGTGTGTGTGTGTGTGTGTGTGTGTGTGTGTAGGCATGCTGGAGTATCTATTTATCTGTTGGTTCATTCTGTGACAGTTTCTCTCAGGTCACTTTGATTGCAGATAGAGTATATCTGTTTCTTGGTCATTTTAGAAGTAGGAGGGGGTGTTTCTCTGCCTCTTTTGCCTGATCTTGGGACCTGGTTCCTCCTATTAGATTGCCTCATTCACCTTGATTTGATGGCCTAATGTTGTTGTAACTTGTTACACCATGTTCAGTTGACATCACCGTGAGGCAAGCTGTTTTTTAAAAGGAAATGGAGGAGGAGTGGATATGAATGAGATGGTGGCTAGGGGGCCTAGGAGGAATGGATGGAGGGAAAACTAGGATCTGGATGTAATGTATCAGGGAAGACTAAGTTTATAAAAGAAAAGTGATCATGAAATTTTTGATAGACTTGACTAATGGAATATCTAAGCAGCATTTGAGGCAATATTAAGGCAAAGGAAACAATGCCAATTAAAAAATAACTAGATTTAATAATACAATAAAGTCTATTAAGTGGATCAAAACCTATTATTCTATTTTATTTAATGGCAAAAACAACATATTTCAGGAAAATAAAATATATTCCAAACTTTAAAGACCAAGGTTGCCTACAGCTATTGGAACAATGATATTCTGATAGCTATCAGTGTTAGTCAGAGTCCTCTAAAAGAACAGAATCATCAGAATGAATGTCTCACTACATGGGAATAGCTTTAAGACTGGCTGAGATAGAAGGTCTATGCATAGACAAAGCTTCATATTGGTCAAAAATTCTATGTGACTTTTAGTTAGGTGCCATTCTTAGTGTGGCATGAAGGAGGATTTGCACATGTTTTACCTCTTCTCATACAATGAGCAGAGACCCAGCCTTAATTGTTCTCTGCATCCTTCACAGCTCATACAATCATAAGTTAGAACTGTGTAAGGCTTATGAGAAATTATGCTTTCAGAACAAAAGAACTGGACACTGATGCTGTGTCACACCTGACAGGATTCATTCCTTTCAGCATGCTGGACACTGACATCCTGCATCCTCTATGTTCCATCCCCAGGTGCCTCAGTTGCTGTTACCCATCAGAACAGCAGAGCATCCAGGACAGTGTTGTAGAAAGCTTCTGATCCTAAATGGTCCAGCGTTTCAGGCTGTCCCACACAGGACTCCTATTATGCCTGGAATTTCACAACATTTAGTAAATGGACCATAAATGCTATCTTTGGTTTGCTTAGCAATTCCCCTCCCCCTTTTCTTTGGCCCCGTCAAAGGTATTATTTGTCCTAAATCAGCCTGAAGAAACCTTAAGAGAATGATGTCCCATTTCCTCTGAGGTGGGTTGGGGAGGTTTCTGTTTACTCTCTTGATCTACAGATGTTTATTTTTATTGGGAATTGATTATAAATTATTATTGGTCTTATACAGCGAGAAAACTAAGTTGGACTCAAGGAATGTCTCTCTTTTATTTATCTTTCTTTTGTAGGTAAAGAGATAGGAGCTAAAAAGAAAGAAAGGGAGATATGCAAATATAGAGGGAGGATAACACAAAAGGTAGATTATTGAATCTACTCAACTCAAGGCCTTAATCGTTACTCACAAGTAAGATTATTTTTAATTCTTTGGTTGAATTTTTATATTGTTGAAAATCATGGACATACCAAATACTAATTTAATTTTATAACAAAAATACAGATCTAGATCTAATACATAATATGATTCTATAGATATATAAGGTGAAATAGTAAAACAAGGTCTTCAAAACTTAGAGACCTACAGGATATGGCATTTAAAGATGTTTTTATTATTATAAAGATTCTTTGACAACAAGAAAAGTTAATTGCTGGCAACACCCAGTCTGCCTCAAAGAAGATGATGAGCATCAAAGAACTTCCTTATGGAGTTGGCTCAAATGTGCCAAACCAGCCACTTGGCAAAATGTCCTCATTTCTGCCATAGACAGAATTCTGTCTAAAAATGGGCAAGCTTATATGCAGGAAGAGTTAATGGCTGAACTCTGCCAAGACAGGGTAAGCAAGTCCTCAATAGTTCCTGCCTCACAAATATGTCTGTTAGATATATTGGGCTAGAAGGCTGAAGATGATGCTTGAACATTATAGAGAGTATTGCGTGACTGTTCAGGAGGTAAATTGTCTCAGTTACTTTTTCATTTTGGAAGCTGCTAACCTACACTTCCAATTCACTCAGGTATTTAAGTTTTATTCTTCCTCAAATCTTTAATGGGGTTGAAGACCAGAAAGTTTAGTCTTACAATTAAGCTTAGTTGGTTAGGGACTAAGATGTTTTTAGATCAAAGTAGATGTTTTAAGTTAGTAGAGTTGAGATATGATAGATATTGATCATCATTCAGAAATTTAGAACCAACAAGATCGGAAAGATGTTTACTTCAAGTTTGCTAAATATAATAGCCAAATCACTATGAATGTAACATTTATATAATTCCCGATTGTCTTGTTGTTCTTCCTGTTGTATGTATTTTATTTTATTCATGTGTAATAATATAAATGTATACATTAAAAACATAAAAAAAGATATAAAAATAGTTGGCTCATATCATTTGGTCTGGCAATCCAACAATAGTCATTTTCCTCTCAATCTACAAGACAGATTGAGAACCTCGTATCAGCTCAGTCCACAAAGCAAGATACCTTACAAGTTCCTCTCTGCTTATTAAGGGTCTACTGTATTCCTAGAGAAAGTCATCATTCCATCTGTGGAAATCTGGATTTTCATGCAAGTGAAGATTGTCAGCAGCAGTCTAAGCCATAAGGAAGATGCACTTGCCAACAAAGCAATGGCAGGCAGGCAAACAAAGGCTGTAGGTTTCCATTCAGGACTCCTTATGCAATGCTGGAAGATACTGCCCTTCTTTGGTGAGTATTTGGCTTTTAAGTTAATACATCTTTTAAATACTCTGACAAATGTATCAAGAGACATGGCTCTTAGTTGATCCGAGAAATAACCAAGATGACAACCAAGATTAATCACCATATAATATCATTTTGTAAATGACAATCTAAAGTCAAATATTAGCTGACATTTTTCTCACCCATACAACTCCTCTATGACAGGGTCAAACCTAATCTGCAGATGTAAAAGTCCACAGAGAAAGGACCATACCTCCAGGCATCTAACATGGGATCTGCTGTTTACTCTGGTCTCCTATAGCGGTAAAATAAATGATGCTCTCTGACTTACAGTCCATGGTGCATTCAGTTACACCACAGTGCCTTTCTGGGATGAAGTTGGCAGGAGATTATTTGAGGATAAAATGATTGTCTGTTGGTATAGAAAATGAGTTGTTGAGCTTGTAGAAATGCCTTCTGCTAAGGAAACTTGGAAGATGATCAGAGCAAACAGCTTATTAAGAGTGAATTCCAAGATGTTGATTATATTAATAGTTAAAATGTTATATCATTATTTGTTATCAAAATTATTTGACTATAAGTGTGCTATATGATGAATTTCATGGTTTTCATTTGTACATAGTGAGTGAATGTATTAATGTGTATTGAATTAGGTGTAATGAAGTCTAATGGCATTCTGGTTCTTAGGAGTGATAAATACCCTAGTATGAAGAACATGAAAATACTGATCACCATCACCTCTATCTGCACATTCCCCTAAAACAAGCTGATTTGACTAAAGCAGTGGCTGAAAATTTTAATACAGATGATAAAGAAGAAGAGAAGCATTTATACATTATCAATTTACAAAGAACAATGATATGATGAATATGCAAAGGTACTTGCATCTCATTAAACTCATTGATCTCTTCAGACATGCTATTTGGGATATCCTTCACCCATTCTCATTAATATTTTAAGCTTTGTTACATGTTGTGCCAGTGTTACATTTTCCTTTCCAAACATTATAGATCAATTAAAAGCAATCTGATCAGGGATGTTGTATTACACACAAAGCTGCATCAGTTCCCTGAAAAAAATAGTTCAGCTTTCTCCTAGTTATCAAATTATGGGGGAACAGGAGGAGGGAAGGGAGAGAGAGAGAGAGAGAGAGAGAGAGAGAGAGAGAGAGAGAGAGAGAGAGAGAGAGAGAGAATTTGGTGACGAATTAGATAATATTTTAATAGTAAATTTGTATCTGGAAGAAATTGCTAGAAATGATAGTGAACAGTAAATTGCAAATCATATTGAACTGGTATGCCCTTTGAGATAATTGGAAGAAAGAGGATCTGAATATCAGTATTTTATTTCTGTGTTGTGTAAAAGACCACCGGAATTTCAGAAGCTTAGGATAGCAAATTATTACTATTTTTCCTTAGTCTGTTGTTTTACTTGCCTAATGTGAGCTTTCAGCTCTTTTCATTCTTTCTTGAGGATTTTCTTCTTTGGTGCCAAGCTGGAAATTTAAGGGCAGATGATATCCTCCTTGGCTAGACTTTAAGCTAAGCAAGCTGGAACCTCAAGGCCTCCCCTGGCATCATAATTCATCTTTATAAGTGTCTGCCCAAGGTACCTCATTTGGACCTCCTTAGAGAACGAACATTTAAGACAGTAGGATTATTTATATAATGGCTGTTTTCCCCCTGAGGTGAACATGCTAGGAACCCAAGACAAACACAATAAAATCACATGTCACCTTGCTTCAGAAATCAAGCAATCTTTTGAGTATTATTTTATAAGGTGTTAGAACAAAATTAATTGGGGGAGGAGACTACAGAAAGGCAATGGAAGAGAGCCAAGAGGTTCAGCAGACACATTTCTTAAGAATACCATTCTCAAATTGCTTAGTGCATTCTTACTTTTGCATCTCTATGACAACAATATATGTCATCAGTGACTTAACATGGGGAAATACTTCTATTTTGGCTCAAGGTTAAATAGGCTTGCCGTCCTCCATCAAGGGGACAGCATAGTAGAGGACTTCAAATCCCTGCAGTAGGGATAAGTGGCACATGAGGTTTCCATGATAGCAGGTCAAAAGTAGATATTATACAAAGTAGGAACATGTTGCACACAGCCTTCAAAAGTGTACCCGTAGTGACCTTGTCTAACTAATGAGGTTGCATTTCTTAAATGGTTCCACAATCTTCAAATAAAGTGGCACCAGCACAGATGGGAGGGAAGCACTCAAAACATGTTTTTTGGGGACATTTTAGTTTTAAACAAAACATTATGTAATGTAGTTCTATTGTCTTAACCACTTTCAGGGCTTTCTTTGGGGTATAATCAGTGACTAAAGATTGCTTGCAACATCTATGTGAGGAAATCCAGGAAACTGCAGCTTTCTATTAGTTATTTATTTTTGCATACATCATGTGAAGCCTTATTTAAAAAGCTTTCTAACTATTTTTGTTCTCTCTGAAGCATGTCCAGATCATCTTTCTTTCCTGTCCTCATCCAAGTATAGAAGTGTCCTGGTTATAAATTTCAAACACAATTACAGCCAGGTAAATCATACTCAAAACCATCTCTTATTATGTAAAAAGAAAAATTTACAGCTTTCAAATATAAACACACACACACACTTTAAATACATGAATAACGACACTTTGAATCAAATCTTCTCATTTATTGGTTTGTGAATGATTTATTAGACAATCAAAGTGTTCTGGGAAATCTGTAAATGAAATCAAATATGACAAGGTTCATGTTGTGAAATTAATGTTTTTTTGTGAACCATTTTCCATGCCTGTAATTCTCAGGCTTATTGCAATCATCTGGAAGGCTTGTTGGAACACAAATAGCTGGGCCTCACCCTGTGAGTGTGGGATATATTAGTTCTGTGATGGGAACTCAGGATTTGCATGTCTGATTGCCTGGGAAATACTGTTGTTGCTGGTCTGGAACTAGACTTTGACAACCACTCCCCTTCACAAGAATCTCTTAAGATTTAGTTTTTGCTTGATTCAGGATGAGACAACTAAACTAACAGCCTTTTTGCCTCTGAAATGATGCCTGGAGATTGAGAATAATACCTGGGTTTAGTATTTTCCATGAATAAAGCTAGACTGACCTCAAGGGATCCACAATCCCAGAGAATTAGAGTTAGGAATGACTTAAAGTCAATTGGCCAAATTCAATATTCAATAATAGAAAACCCATCATGTTTCATCAAAATTCAGTTATACAGATGAGGCCGTAGAGACAAACTAATTTCCAGACAAGCAATAATATAATGATAAGACCCTGGAGTCTCAAATCAGAACCCAGGGTGAGTGTTTGCTTGTATTATTTATTGGCGAAGTATCTCTCCCTCTCCCTCTCTCTCTCTCTCTCTCTCTCTCTCTCTCTCTGTGTGTGTGTGTGTGTGTGTGTGTGTGTGTGTGTGTGTGTGTGTGTGTGCGTGTGTGAAGAAGATTTGGTCTCTTATCTATGAAGTAAGAAACATAATAATAGAATCAACATTACAAAGCTGTTATGCAAACTAAATGAGGCAACCCATGGAAAGCCTTTCATAGTTACTGTCCAGATTGGCGAGATATTGAGATCATTACAGACCAATATTTGAGTCACTAGTTCCATTGTTTTACTGATAACTGCAGTCTATGCACTTCTTGGTCTTTACTCTCTGCAGATAACTAGAAGGCAACTTGAAAAGATCCATTGAGTCTTTCTTTAGAACAGAGAGATATAATGTTACAGACTGTCTAACTGCGTTCCCTACAAATCAGGCACCTGGTTCTTTCAGTTCACAAGTTCTGCTATTAAGGAAAGAAAACAAAGATATCAGCTATACAAAGGATGGACGCATCCCTCCTTGCAATCACAAGCTTAGTCTCATTGAGTATTTGCTTTCACACAAAGAAGGAGTCATGTAGGAAAAGCTAAAATAAATAGTGCCAGAAATCTTCTACCAACTTCCTAAAACCTATAAAAAGATGAAATACACTTTGTTCCCTGAGTTTTCTGGGGGTACCTTGAAGGCTTTCTCGCCTATAGGGGGTGAGATCATGCGGTGTACTGGAAAGACTCTCCAAAATTTATCCAGTGTTTTTCCATTTTAAGCCGTGATCATGGGCCCCATTGTTGCAAGTTTCTCTTCCCCGAAACAGCTTATTCTGTAGGGTAGTTTTGTGTTAGCACTTTCCCAAAACAACCTGCAACATCCTACTTGCTCCATTTTTATTGAAAAGGTGGTGAACAATTTGTCCCAAATCAAATGCTGCTATACTGAGACATCCATGAACCACAGTTTTTGCTCTACTTCAGAAAACTTGATCACTTATGCTATATTCTCATATACTATCTAGCGCTTACTATTTTTTAAAATCTCTTCCATTTATACCTAATATGTCCACATAACATAGGGAGTTAGATACCAGAATATTGCTTCTCAACCTTCCTAATACTGTGACTCTGTAATAAATTCCTCATGTTGTGGTAAGCCCCAACCATAAAATTATTTTCATTCCTACTTCATAACTGTAATCTTGCTACTGTTATTTGTAAAGTAAATATCCAATATGCAGATGGTGTTAGGTGATCTCTGTGAAAGTGTCATTCATCCCCAAAGGGGTTGCTACCCACAGGTTGAGAACAGCTGTATTAGAAGATTGGGAGCATTTGAGAGTAGACTCCTGTAGAAGTTTGTAAAATCAAGAGCTGAAATTGGGAGAATTTTATTTGTGCTCAAAAAGAATTGCATCTGAGTTACATTTCTGGCCCTGGGTAGACACATGAAATTTTAAATTAATCCCAAAATGCACGTCATGATTGTTCTCTATGCAAAGGTCTTCTAATAAAGCACAAAGATATAACATTGTCCCTCCCTGAGAAATTTATTCAAATGGAATTGTCAATCCCTTGGACAAGAAAGAGATAGTATAAATACTACCTAAAAATGTATGTTATGAAAATGATCTCTCTAGCCATTGTCTACTCTTGAGCCATGAGAATATTTTTCTCACCCATGACCTCTGACCTCTCATTCTTTTTCATGAGATCACCGCATACTCATGTGCGATAAACCGCGTATCTTCTATACTTTGTTCTGTGTACCTTATCTGAATCCTCTGATAAAGATCACAAGAACAAGAGAGCTGAGGAGAGAGATCCTAGCAGCACTCATTTTTTTTTTCTTGTTGATCAAGACCCAGATAATTTCTCATTGTTGAACACGTGAGTCAATATTTCACAAATATATAAGATATAACACAACACAAGCAGTAAGACTAAAGATGTTACTGGAGACAGGGTTATACTGAAAGTTATAAACATTTATGAGATCCTTCATGTGCTGGAGATGAGGAAAAAAAGAGATATGAGGATTTTCAAAGCCATTGTCTGTGAAATATCATTGTCTGAATCAAATGCAAGCTTCCTTCATCCTGTCTCTGGTATATGAGACATGTTGCCAGCTTATCAGTTCTTTCTCATTTTTATTTTCTCAAAGTAAATATTGAGGAATTAAAACCTGAAAGATACAACAATATTTGTGCTTGTAATAAGAATATGGATAGATAGTTATTCTGATTTATGTTACAATTTTAAGAAAACAAATATTGATAGAGAATAAGATATCTGCGTAACAGATCCCCCATCTTCCTCTAAGAGCTCTGAGTATCAGACGTTTAATCGAAGTTTTCATGAGACAGAAATTCTGAGTAGTGCTGTTCTCTGCCCTACATATTCTCACTTATCTAGAGCAGTAAACATAGGCTCCATTGAAGAAAGGAGAGGCAGATGATTGGCATAATTGCATTCACTTAATGTTTTTATTTTTTGCATCTATATATGTGCAGAGTTTCTGAGGCAAAACTTATAAGCAAAAGCAGAGAATTGAATGGATACCAAATATTTCCCTTTCATGTAAGAAATATTCATGACCACTTCCCTTGCTTGATGCTAATTCAATTTTATAGGGTTAGTAAATATTTTTCCTCCAAACTTTAATATCAAGAGGGCTTTTCAATTTAGAAATGAACATATTGCATCTACCGAGGGCTTTACCTTGATTAACCTTCCTAACTAACAAGGGAGATTGCTTGCTGTGAATATGTTCACGTGTGAAGCTCAAGTTGGTATTATTGACATAAGAGGTCACTCTGCTGGGGTCCTTGCACCAAGGGAGGAGAGTGGTGAAGCTATACTAATTGTGGCCATGAAGAGCATGTAAGTGTTTTCATTAAAAGTCAATACTCATGCCGCTTTTAAATTCACCATCTGGCCCTCTTTGCATCGATATTTGAAATGCAGGAAGCTGATTTAGTTACCAGATCTCTGCATCAATTTGTCATATATGTGTAGGCTACCACTTTGCCATTCCTAGGAAATGCACATTAAAGCCAAGTAATATGTTCCCCATAGTTAATTCTGTATTTATTTACATGTTTTGAATCAAAATCACAGCATATTGCTAAACATAGTTTAATTTACTATTTAGTGGGCAATAGACTTGATTGTTCTTTCTAATCTATTTATGAATCCCAGACTTTGAATACCATTTAGGATTTTATGTTTAATATGGAGAAAACTGTATCTGTAGTTCTCTTGGTCTATGTAAGGAGGACATATATGAATTACTGAGATAATCCTAAATTCTCAGTCACCTCTTTGGAAATCACAAAGAATTTGGTAAGCGATTACTGCCTAAACTCTTATAGCATGTCTAATTTTGAGATTTGTTTCCAATTACATTGTTAAATATGTGTACTTTTTATTTGGAGGATGCGCTATAAAGTCATACTACTTCTGTTTTCATTTTATTTTAGAAATAAAGTGATTTGTTTGACTCCTTTTTACTCTTCTACTGGTTTAGAAAACAGCATCCTGAGTGGACAAAGGACGATGTGGCCCATGGAGATTTTAGAAATTATTCTTTATTCTTGGACTAAAACCTCGTTGGAACTTGGTATATGATAAACATTATTCAAAAAATCCATAAGTAGTGAGAGCTCATAGGAGATGATGAACACATAAATATTTCCATGGATTTAAAAATATAATAACCAGATTAACTCATGAATCTACTTTCATTACTTTGGTAATAAAGTAAGCAAGGTTTAAAAGAGGTAAATACTAATCTATTTTCACAGACGAATAACAGTTGAAGTATTATCAAAACCCTATATTTGGGGCCTGGAAAGCAATAGCTCTGTGGCAGAATACTTTTCTGGCATCTGCATGTCCCCGAATTCAATCCTAGCATGGACAAAATTAAATAAAAAGGCAGTTAATGTTTAGTGTTGAAATATGAAAAAGCTATCATTCTTATGTGCCTCCACTGACAGAATTTTCCGATATCTACTCATGGACTATGTTAATAGATTTTGCATTTAATATGCTGCTGTGTAGTGAAATTCAGACAAAGATTATACTATACTTGTAACTAAACCTCAATAGTAACAGGGTCTGTCCCACTTTCCCATCTAATTGCCCAATGTCATGTATGCTTATTTGTTCTCATGAATGTGCAGTCACACACTTTGTTTTGTTGGCACATAATTTATTGAGCCTTAGGTTAATCCTACATTCTGTATTCCTTTCCAAACCCAAGCCTATCATTCCTTATATTGTCTTCATTTTTTTCAAATTTTATCTCTCTCTCTCTCTCTCTCTCTCTCTCTCTATATATATATATATATACATATATATATGTATATATATACATATATATATATAGGGGCTTCTTTGCATCAGCTATTAGAGTAAAGTTGGTGTCAAATTATGTTATACTTGTTCTTATCACTTGCTGTATTCTCAATTTAAAGATATTAAATTAAATAGTAAACTTTTTGTTACCTCCCCAAAACTATCGCAAAAGCCTTATATGACAAAATAAATGTTAAAAATTAAAAATAATAGCTGGGTGCAGTGGCACACACCTGTAATCCCAGCACTCAGGGTGGCAGAGGCAGGCAGATCTTTGTGAGTTTGAAGTCAGCCTGGTTTATAAAGCAAATCCAAGAGAGCCAAAGCCACACAGGAAACCGTGTGTCAAAAAAAACATAAAAACAAACAAACAAATAAATAAATAAATAAATAAATAAATAAATAAAACAAATGAAAAAATTAGTAGATTTGCACATTAAAATTATGAATAAATTATTTATAGACATCATGAATAATGTAGTAGAGTTGCTACATTCCTGGCTGTTTCAAAATGAGGGATAGAGACATAAATTTGTGGGAGAGACCAAGTTTTACAAGGAGCAATACTGAGGCAGTCAGGAAAGAGATAGGATGTCCATGTCAGGAAAGGCATGTTTAACTTTCAACTGTCAGAATCGTGACCAGTATCATCCATGCCTCAGCCAGGTTTACCAACAATGTCCTGATAAGAAAGGCCCACTATAGATGCCATCAGAAATTTAGCGCTCTTAAATATAGACCATCTGATGGCATTTCAAAATGTGACCATTGCAACACATATTAGAAGTGTTTCTAGGACTCCATTTGTTGCTTAAGTAACTCAGGCAAATGCTGGTGCTTATCATAAACAGTAGGAAAATGAGTGCTGTTAAGATTTCATCAGGCTGCCTCCGTTCTGGCTTTAATGATGGTATACCCTGATCCTGAACACAAATGTACTGGCCTATAATAGAGAATGACTCATTAGGTTGCCATGGCATAATAAAAATATTATGTAACTCAGACTTTACTGAGTATAAAGTGATTAAACAGTAATGCTTACAGCTACTGTTGCTTTGGGCAGTTTTGATGGTGCTACATAGCAAGTGCCATGGGTGTTGCCTAAATGGAGGATCTGTAGCTAGTTATGTCTCCATCAGGAACAGATTTCACCCACCAAAGATCCTTTAAAAACCCATTCTTTATTTAGAGGGGGAGAGCACATGATCAGAGTGGAAAATAACATTTTTCCCCTTAAGACAAACCCAGGGAGAGGTGAAAGGCACACAAGATTCAATTCAGAGCAACACAGAATTCTGCAGCTCTTTAAAAGGCTAGCAAAAATGCTAGTTGTAAGTGTAGGTGCAGTGTGTGTTTAAGCCAACAAAGAATGTATTAGTATGGACCCAGAAGTTAGAGGAGAAAATAACACAAAGCCAAAAGCTGGCTCAAACCTCATTATTACATACACTGCTTGAGCCCATCCTTTATTAGTTTGTACTTTTCATTATTATTGATGTTATGTATTTTGTGGGGCAGGGAATTTAGCTATTGACATTGAACATGCTAGAAAAGCACACTACCCACACCCACTCACTATTATCAATTAAAAACAGGTATATGTCAGGCATATGAAAATCATGAAAAAGAAAATTCAGCAGGTACAGTTATTGATTATGCACCTTATATTTAACACATGCACCACATTTTAAATAAAGGCCCATATCAACCAATATATTTACCAAACTAATTTAAATGTTAAAACAATTTCAACGACCCATGAACAAGTATTGTATTACAAAAAACATATACTTTTAGGTGCTTAATAAAGGGACTTCAAGCTTGGGAAATGAAATAAATAACTGAACAGGGGAACTTTACGTACCAAAGCACCATTTGAGATGAGTTTTGACGGTTAGTAAGTAGCCTCATTGTGTTACTGGCAGGGAAGTGTGTAATGAGAGTTCAAGAGAGGACAATGACCATAGTGTGCATATTTTTTTCCATCCAAAAAAAGTAAGTTTATTTTTCCAAAGATACTATAAATAAAGTGAAATGACAACCCATGTTGTATTGTAGATGAATTATTAATATTTAATATCGATTCATATTATTAATAATAACGTGGTTATTTCTCACCTGATTTTAAAAAATATTTTATTAATTTATTCATATTACATCTCAATTGTTAGCCCATCCCTTGTATCCTCCCATTATTCCCTCCCTCCCGCTTCCCCTCTATTCCCCTCCTCTATGTCTGTGACTGAGGGGGACCTCTTCCCCCTGTGTATGCTCATAGAGTATCGAGTCTCTTCTCGGTGACCTGCTGTCCTTCCTCTGAGTGCCACCAGGCCTCCCCATCCAGGGGACGTGGTCAAAAATGGGGCACCAGAGTTTGTATGAAAGTCCCCCTCAACGGTGGAGAATGTCCTTTCCATCGGCTAGGTCTGGGTAGGGGTTTGAAGTTTACTGCCTGTATTTTCCTTGGTTGGTGCCATAGTTTATAGTGTGCACATTTAATCTTGGTGTTCCTAAACCACGGAGCGATAAGTAACAGGAAAAGGGAAGGAGAAATCTGGAAATGATGGTTTAGATGCCCATTGTTCATTGAAGGTTTTTAAATAATACATTAATTTTTCCTCAAGCAAACTGATTTTGTTTTTTTTTTTTTACCATGCTTTTTCTGACAGAATGAACCAAGTTAGGAATATGTATATTATATCCTGTCTGTATTCCTAGAATACATGATGTCAAATCTCATTTGAAAACAGTTGAAGTTGATATGAAAATATTTTTATCCTTGAGAACATTTATATTTATTGTCTATCAAGGATATTGATCTATATTAATGGAAATAAAGTCATTACAGAAAACTATATGGATTTTCTTTTTAAAACTAGAAGTATAGCTCCCATATACTCCAGCTATTCCATCACCAAGTAAAACACAAGACAACTGAGCCCCATATTAAAGTGGCATGCTTACTGGCCTATTTTCTTATGCACTATTCAGAAAACCTATGAGCTAGAATTATGTAGTTTATTCTTTAAGGAAGAATAGGTAAAGAAAGTGTGGCTTATTCTCCCCTCGTTTTATTAAAAATAGATCTTTTTCTCACATAATATATTTTGATCATAGTTTCCCCTCCTTCTAGCATGCCAGTTCTTTCCACCACCCCTTTCATTTGATTCCACTCCCTTTCTGACTCTCATTAGAAAAAAAAAAAAAAAGAACAGAACAACAATAAGAAAACAGGTTGCTATTAGTATGAGTTGGTGGTGGGGAGCTCCCCTTTTCTAAGAAGAAGTGGAGGGGAAAGAGAGGAAGAGGTTGTGAGGGTGGGATGAGGGGAGGGGGAGAAGATGGGGGGGACTGCCATAGGGATGTAAAATGAAAGGATGAATGAATATATACATAAATCGTTTTTTAAAAGAACAACAAAACATGCAAATTAAAAATAACACTATGGGAACAGACAGCTGGAAAAGGTGGGAGGTTGAATAGGAATTGACCCCAAAGAATCATGTTTGAAGGCTTGGTCTATAGGAAGTGGTATTATTAGTAGGTATGGCCTTCGTAGAGGAATGGTCTCATTGTGGATATGAGCTCTGAGGTCTGATATGCTCAAGATATGCTTAGAGTATCACAGTTACCTTCTGCCTGTGAATTAAGATGTAAAGATTTCAGCTCTTGCTCACCATTTCTGCCTGAATGCCATCATGTTTCTCAACATGGTATCAATAGACAAAACCTCTGAACCATAAGTGAGCACCAAATAAGTGTTTTTCTTTATAGTAGTTGCCATGGTTATTGTGGATTTTTTTTTTCTCACAGCAATAGAAATCTGAAGACGGTGGGTATTCAAGGGACAATGTGGAAACCTAATGCAGTGGATGTATGAGGGAGACTCTAGCAGGGAACCCTAGTCATGGTAGATATAGAGCCTGAATAGCCATCTTCCCTAACTTGGCAAGGCTCCTAGCAGTGGATGTGGGGCACCAACCCAGCCACAAATCTTCAGTCTGCAACCTGTCTTGACTGTAAGAAGTGTTAGGGGCAGTGATAGTTGGGAGCTTGTGGGAGTGTTTAGAGGAGTTTTAATGCCACAACATGTCTGCTCTGGCAAGGGATAACCTCCAAAGAACTTCTAGGTCTGTGTGCTGCTGCTGGACACACCTTTAATCCTTCTAGCTTGTATACAGACACACCCATAGTTCACCCATTTAATCCCAAACAATGAAGGCAAAGTTAGTTTGTAGAAGGAAGCAGCCATGTTTGAAAGTTGTGTCTAACTGAGAGTCAGACAAAGTGACAAATCAGAGAAAGATTTGACAGAATAAGATATGCCAACTATCATAATAACAGAGAGGAATGAGAGGTGACTGAAGGAGAGCAGTACAGAGAGAGCAGAGAAGAGACAGTTTCACTGGGACAGTTTCAGAGCCAGGTTGTAGAGAGAGCAAGCTAGACAGAGGAACAAGACAGAAGAACAAGAGAATGAGAAGGAGCCAGAAGATTAGAACAGATGGCTGGAAGTAGTCTGAGGACAAACAGAGCAATTCAGTTAGAATCTGAGAGAAGCCAGTTTAAATCCATCAGCTTGGAGAGGAGTTTGAGCCAGAACATCTGAGTTGAACCTGTCAGGCAGAGTTCAGAAAGTGGTAGAAAAAGGTCAGTTATTCAACAGTAAGTCTCAGAGGCTAAAAACATTCTTGGCCTAAATCATATTGTACAGAGGCTAGAAGCTTCCAGGACTAGGCCTAGGTTAGCAGATGGAGAAAGTAAGGCTTGGAGACAATAGGCCCACTCAGAAATTCTTAGAGGTTCTTTTCCCATCACATACCAGAATTCATTTAAAAATCAAACATTCAACACATTCCAGTCAAAGATAGACTAGAAACACATCCTCAAGAACAACAAGAGGAAAACCTTAAAAGCCTTTGTTTTCCACATTTATACCTTTATGCTTCTATAGGAACGCAAGTTATTGTACATATATTAAAACACTGAAGTTCTTACTGTACACTATTCATGAATCTGAGACAAGGTGTCTTGGGGGTAATTGTTGACTTTAGGGGGCGTGACAGCAGGCACAGTGCAAAGGATGCATGTTTATAACCAAGGCTGTAGTCAAATAGTCAACAATGGAGATAAGTGCTGCGAGCCACCACAGATTCATTATGTATTTGATTTCAAATTAAACATTGATCACCATGTGTTTATAAACATGTATCATTATCAATTTCATAGGACCAATACTCAGTGATGCCACCCAACATAGGGTTATTTCTAAGAGTATTAGAGCTAAAAACCAGCGTTTTATTCAGCACAGGAAGATGGTATATTCGACAAGTAACTGAACATTTCAAAATAACTTCATGAACAAATTTAAATATTTCAAACAAATGATAAATATTTAAAGTGACAATATACCAGTAACCCTGATCTGATCATTATATATTGGACACCTGTTAAAATATTAATAACACACTTAACTTTATAAATATGTAAGTCACTCGCTGTTGATTAAAAATTGACTTCCACTTAACTGAAAAAAATGCTATAATTTTTATGCTATGTTTGCGGTGGATTTTTTTATAACATACTATTACTATTATACTTCTGCACATATGTCCTAGAAATGGCCCTTGCTTGAAGATGAGTGTGTCCTACTATTTGGATATTTTCTATCATAGCATGTTTACTAGTTTGTATATCTTGGTTTGTGTATAAGTAGTTAATTTAAGACAGGAGTTTGGTGTTCGTGTGCAATTTATTTACATTTTCTCATTGGTGTAAGACTAGATGTGATTTGTGTCTGTGTCTTTAGTCTCAGTACTTAGGAGAGGCAGGAGGATTACAAGAGTGAAGTTTGGACTGCATAAAGAAGATGAGGTCAGCCTGTACTACAGTGTCACCTGACTCCAAAACCCTCAAAGCTGGGAATGTAGCTAAGTGGTGGAGGGTTTTGCTGGTTTAATCCTCAGCTTGGAGGTGCCCCCACTCTGGTCCTCATTAATAAAAAACAAAGGGAATAAAATCCAATCGTTGCTTTGCATTAAGACGAACAGATTTGTAGACTGAATCCTTCCTTCCTGTGCCTTCTCATGATGGTATGAAGATAGAGGAAAGGTTGTTCATTTCGTTGCTGCGGAATCCTGTCTGGGAGTGGGTGCAAAAACTGCATTCATTTTGCAGTTATTAACTACGTTTTGCTTTTCACAGGCAGCAGCAGAGCCATGTAGGCCACTATTTAGTAAGAAAAAGAAAAAAAAAACATTGGGAAATAATAAATATTGTAAAGAAAATTTAAAAGAAAGAAAAACTTGGAATTTCTTTCCAGTGAGTTACCTTTGTCTGGATCAACAGATAAACGTGTGATTGCTAACTAGGAGTGTACAGTGGTCCACAGGGACTAGCCGAAACGTGGATGAATCCATTCACTTCTTGCACATCTAACCTAATACTCAGTACCTTGAAGCCAGTAATTGAAGACACATTGCTTCTGGTCAGTGCAGTGATTTACAGAATCTTTCATTTTAGCTCTTATAATATGAACTGCTCAGAGTGAGTTATATTTCATGTGGCCAGACCAATCCACCCAGGTTCCTAAACCATTTAAATGTCACCGTTTACATGAGAGAAATATAGCCACACAGTTCGGTGAAGATTCCATATATGTGCAAGTGAAATGCAAAGAGCATGTGCTGAGCCGTAAATATGTTCACGTAAAGCACTCTAGTCCTCCTGTGAGTGATCACATGCCAAGATACTTGACGAAATGCAAATAAAGTGCTTAGAAGTGTTTCTGGCACCTTGTAAGTGCTCAATAAATGTTAACTATAACAATAATATTATTGTTATTCTTTTCCTTCTGTTTCACCTCCTCTTCCTCTAACTTTGCACTTTCTCCTCCTGTTCTTGGGTTCTGTTGTATTTACAACAACACATCAGTGCGTGTTCTCAGTCATCCACTTTAAAACCGGTTATGATTAAGTTTCCTTTGTACTTTTCTAATCAATTTCTTCTTAAAATCAGATTTATTTTCATTATTTTTAATCTGTCTTCCCTATCATGCTCACATGTGCTGCCATATTTAATGCTTTTCCTCAAGAAAGAAAACATGAATGGGAAAAGGGTTTCACAAACTAAATATTCACTAGAGGGCTAAAATCTGAAAATATATAAAGATCTCAAAAAAAAAAACTGGATATAAAGAAAACATACAAGCCATGTGAAACTAGGGTACTACTGATTTAAACAGAAAAATCTCAAAAAGAGAAAGAGAGAAAACTTAAATAATGTTCAATATCCTTACTTATTAGGGAAATGCAAATCAAAGCAGATTTGAAATTTCATTTTATACCAGACAAAGTGGTCAGATTGACAAAACAAGTGACAGATCATGCCAACAGTGATGTAGAGTAAGGGGAACATTTTTTTATTGCTAAGGGTGAGGCAAGCTTTCATTGCTACTGTGGATATCAGTTTGTTGGTATTTCAGGGACCTGGAAATAGATCTTCCTCAAGATCCTACTGTAACATTCATGGCCATACACCCAAGGATCTTATTATCCTACTACACAAACACTTGCTTTTCCAAATTCATTGTTGCTATACTCATAATAGCCAGAAATCGAAAACAAACTAGATGCCTGCCAATAAAAGAATGTATAAATAAAATGATTTTACATTTATTCAATAAAAATATGCAGGCTGTTTAGGATAAATAAATTATACAAGTTGATTATTAGCTGATCGGATTGTGGCCATGTCAATTGCTGATCTACTTTTGTCACAGGAATATACCTCTTAGGTGTGGCAGATAAGTAAGATTCTATAGAAAGACAAGGTAGGATAGTTAGATAAGGTCTTAAAAAACCTCAGAGACATGCAGAATATGGAATTTAAAAATGTTTTATTACTTTAAAGATTCATTGACAATGAGATAGGTTAACTCCTGGCAACACCCAGCCTACCTCAAAGAAGATGGTGAGCATCAAAGAACCTCCTTATGGAGATGGCTTCAAATGTGGCAAACTAGCCACTGGACAAAAGGACCTCACTTATACCATGGACAGAATTCTGTCTAAAAAAATGGCAAGCTTGGATGAAGGCAGAGTCAACGGCCAAACTCTGCCAAGACAGGGTAAGCAAGTCCTCAATGGTTCCTGCCTCACAAATATGTCTGTCAGATATATTGGGCCAGAAGGCAGCAGAAAATGCTCCAACATCATAGAGAGTTTTGGATGACTATTCAAGTAGAAAACTGTCTCTGTCATCTTCTCATTTGGAAAGCACTCCTGGCATACTCAGGTAATCAAGTTTATTCCTTCTCATGTCTCTAAAGGAGTTGAAGACAAAGTAGCTTAGTTTTACAATGAAGCTTAGTTTTTTTAGGGAGTAAGATGTTTTTAGGTCTAGATAGATGTTTTAAGTTGATAATGAAAAGATGTGATGGAGATTGATTTACCTTCAGAATTTTAGAAGCACCAAGATAGGAAAGATGTTTTCTTCAAGGTTGTCAAATACAAATAGCCCAAACACTAAGAATGTAACATTTATATAATTCCTTATTGTGTTATGGTCCTTCTTGCCATAGGTAGTTTTTTGTATATATATGTAATAATATAAATGTATATGTAAAAAATTAAAAAAATGTTTTAAAAATGTTACTCAGCCATTAAAAATATAATTATGAATTTCTCAGGTAATTGGATAGAACTAAAAAAAAAAATCATTCTTTGTGAGAGAACCTGTAAAAGTTTTTGTTTCCTCAGAGAAAGGGATAAGGTGGAAGCAATACCCAAGCATTATGAATACATGGCTTTGGCTGAGCCTAGACTATTTCTTTCTCTGTTCTAGCTATTTCTAGGCCTAGACCTGGAAGGCTATAACTCTGTATAATCTAATCTTCTATAAGCCTGGACCTTGAAGGCTTCAGCTTCCAACCTTACTCTGCTAATCTAGGCTCAGAATGATTTCAGCCTCCAAGACTTACTGCTGAATAAACTCACACTTTCTAGCTCTTTCTGAACTCTGACTGGTTGGTCCAAGTTAGCTGTTGTGGCTAAAACTCCTCCCAACCTCACAGATTCAAACTGGATTGTCTGTACTTTTGACTGAATTGCTCTGCTTAGAAAAACTGCCTCTGCATTCAATGAACTGAACTGCTGTGACTGCACAGAACTGAATGGAAATGCAGAAACTCAACTAAACTCAATAGAACTACACCAACCTAAACTCTCTTTCCTGTCCTGTTCTTATGTTCATTATGTGGCATTAAATGTGTGCATTAAGCACCTGCCTGTATCCCAGCTAGATCATAGAGTAACCCTGGGTGTGCCTCCATTCCAGATGGATCACATAGGCCTAGAAGGACTTTAGATGTGATCCCATGGCAGAGTAGCCATGTTTCTGGGTTAAAATTCCTCTATAGTAATTGAGACACAGAAAAAATATGATATGTACTCTCTAATATGGAGATGTTAGCAGTTAAGTCTGTGATAAGTAAGCTACAATCCATATAACTATAGTGTTAGGTATAGAGTAAGGGAACATGAGGAGGGATTGATCTCCAGTGTCCTTAGGAAGGATAGTTATGGACGGACAGCGGAAATACAGATCCCCCACTGGACAACTCTCTTGTACAAATAAAGCTTCCACTTCTGGGAACAGCCTGTATCTATTAAGTTGTTGGTCAAAGTGGTACCATGTGAAAACCCGAACAATACAGGGTATCAACAAGTCTATTGTTTGCTCACCACAACCTGAAAGCAAAGTTCTATTGCCAAAAATGATACCTATACAACTCATTGAACACAGAGAAGTTGATCTTGTGCCTTCTTCTATTTTTTTCTCCCCAGGGGGTGCACCATTCCTGGAAGTACTGCAATACCAGGTCGATGCGTGGAGTGGACGGAGCAAGCTCCTATTCCAACTCCTACTTCCAAAAGTCCATTTAATATATTGTCCTCGGATAGAGGACGTATCAGATATTAAACTGATAAGAACAGATACTACACTTGATCTTAGCCAAAAGGCCGAGAAGCAATTTGTGCCTTCTAATGTCTTCTTCCATATGGTTCTGTGTTCATGGTACTGGAAGCCACTCCTCTTACTTACAAGGAAACACTAAACATCTTATATACATTAGTTATCACTTAAAACAATTCACTGCTTATAGATCATATCTCCAATAGGCCAACTCCTTAAAAGATATACTTTGTTTAAAAAAAATCAAATACAAAGAAAAAGGCAATTTGAGTGGACTTATTTCCTTTATAGAAATTGAGCTGATAGTTAATATCCTTCTAAAACTGAAGGCAACAGGCCCTAATATTTTCACTGCTGAATTTCCTCAAATGTTTAAGGATGACATTTCTTTAGACCTCTACAGTCTCTTTCAGCACACACAGTCACAGTGAATTCTTCTTAACTTTAATTCCAAACTCAAGTACAAGCCTAATAGGAAAATTTCCCATGAGAGTAAATGAAAAAAATCCTTAATAAAATAATAGTAAGGCAATGATACATAAAGACAATACAAAAAACCTAAGTGATATCTATGCCACGTACAAGAGCCTGTTTTAAAAGTTAGAAATCAACTTGAAAATCATGTTAATACTTTACTTTAATAGGTGAAAAATCGCATTACTAAATAAGACAGAGAATTTGACAAAAATCCAAAAACCATGCCTGATATGATTCTTAGTAAATTAAAAATATGGAATATTTTTAACTGATAAATAGAGCTATCAAGAAATATATTGCTGAATTATGTTGAGAAATTTGATTATTTTCTCATAGCATTTGGGACCAGGCAACTGACTTTCAACACTGTACTTGGAAATTTTAAGAAAAAGCAAATCAGCAACTAAATAAATAAAATAAAATAAAAATCTATTGATTAGAGAGAAAATAAGTAAGCTATCTTTGTTTCAAAGGACCTAACCCTCTATGTAGGAAGGCTTAAATAGTTAACACAAAGCCCTTCTTCAACTGATAAATACTTGTTATTATTGTTACTTACAAGGCAATGATTTTATATAGCAGTAATGAACAAGTAGGGCATGAAATGAAAAACAATACCATTTATACTGGCAGTTCTAAAAAAAAAGAAATTTTACATCTATATTTTTATTTCTTTTTTAAACATTTCTTTACTCACTTTATATCCTGATTGCAGCCACTTTCCTCTCCTCCTAGCCTACCTCTCACACACCCATTCCCCCATTCTCCCTTCTCCCTCTCCTCAGAGAAGGAGGAGGTCCCAATGGATACCAATTCATCCTGGCACATGGCAGCCCACTTAAGGGAACAGGATCCAAAGGAAGGCAGTAGAGTAAGAGAGGAACCCCACTCTGATTGAAGACTATGTCGATGTTCTGTCCAGAAAACTGCTCATTGACATGAATAGCCAAGATATTCAAGGTGTCAGCTTTTCTAATTCATTACATAGACTTGGTAATTTACCATATATCTTCACAAGTTCATTTGATATATATATATATATATATATATATATATATATATACATATAAAGATATATATATATCAAGAATATATATCAATATATATATATATATATATATATATATATATATATATATATTCTGCAGGAACAAAGAAACAAATTTTGAGTTCTAGCAGTGTGTGCCTTTAAGCCTAATAAAGTAATCCAGTGTGAAGTATGAAGATTTTGAAAATTCATTAATAATTTAGTAAACAGATTAGAGAAGCCATAATAATCCCTGTAAATAAAGCTAACTAATCTCTGGCAATGCAATGTAAAAAAGAACATTGTAACAAACAGTTGCTAGAACAACTCTACAGTCATGAGCTAAACAACTATAGACTCCAGACTGTCACTCACAGAAAACCCTTAAAAATGAACAGCAGGCATAACTGTTGAGTGTGAAACTAAAAAAATCCTAGATGATAATAAGAAATAAATTTCTGATGATGTTAGTGATGTTTCCAATTGAACACAGCACAAATGAAATAGCAGTTATTATATCAAATACATGAAGCTGTCAAATATACAGTAATATAGACTTCCTTAAGCTATAAAACCCTGTTCTATGAAAGGAACATAGTTGATTATTCTCTAAAATAATTATATTGTTTCTTAGGATACTACTTTGTAATCTTGCTCTTTGGTATTTAGCCAAATGAGCAGAAACAAATCTATAATACCTGATTATTGTTTTATTCAAAAGTATTAGAGATTGAAAAGAGCTGAGATGCTTTTCAGTAGGTAAACGAAGAAATAAACTGGTGCTTTTGGGAAATGTAACAGTCATCACTATATAAAACTAGACTATTAAGCCATGAAAGTCATTAAAGCCTAATTTCACATTATCAGGAAATATGTATTTACAAATGAAAGATGCCAATCTAAGGCTACAATCACATAATTTCAGTTAGAATGTTGTTAGTATTTATTAAAAAGGCAAAACTTTAGAGACCCTAAAATGCTTAGGGTTTTTTCAGTGAATAGGGAGAGAGGAAAGAAAATAGCCAAAATATAGGGCTTTTAGGGTGGTTAAAGTGTTCTGAAGTAAAACTTTCATGGCTGTCATAGTCTATTCTATATTTGTCCAAGCCCATGGAATCTATAACATTACATTTAATGAGCCATTTAAGAATAATATACTTTGAACAATTTTAATATGTCAATTTAGGTTCAATAATTATAGAACACGTACTAGACTGGAGACTGTTTAAAAGGCAGAGGGGCTTTTTTGGAGCTATCTGTGGAGCAAGACATATATTAAAAGCCTCTGTGTATCCATAAAAATGTTTCCTGTTAACTGGAAACAATTCTAAAGACATCCCATTTAAAACTAAAGCTAAAGGATTGGAGAGATGGCTCAGTGTTACTCTTTTAGAGGATTCTGGTTTGGTACCCAACACTCCTATGCTAAATAACAAAATTTACAGTCCCTTTCCACAGCATCAGACATCCATTTTTTTTTTTTTTTTGGCCTTTAGAAACACTTCACACATGTATTCACAGACGTGAATTTAGGCAAACAGTCATACACATGACATAAACACAAGTGAGTCTTAAAAACAAAAGCATAAGAGATAAATAACACTAGTTTGCATGTAATTTCTTCATCCACAGAAACAGTAATGCCTTGGTTCAAAATCCTATTGAATTAACCACAAAACTGAAAAAGATGAAAACCAACTCAGAAGTGTCATGGTATTTTGAAGGAATTTGTTGAGTTAGAGAGAAGTAGTCCATGATATCAGCATTAAAATGTGTGATACAATTGGGGCTGCAGTGTTTTCTCAGTGCTTAAGAAGACTGGTTGCTGTTTTTGAAAACCTTGGTTTGGTCACTAGCACCTGCACAGTGTTTTAGAACTTTCTGGAACTCTAATTCAAGGACATCTAGTAACAGGCACTCATGTGTTGGACATACATGCATGCAGTCAAAACACTCATGTATATATAAAAATTTAAAAATATCATTAAAATAGCATTTTGGTAAAACTGAATATAGATTACTAAACTATAACTCCTCATTGGTCAGATGATAAGATGTGATCTTTTCATGAGAAGCCTATAAAGTTACATTACTCATACATTTGGGAAGATTCCATATGCATAAAAGAAAGAAATGCTGATTGATATAAGCTATAAATGCCTAAACAAAGATGAAAAGAATTTTCATTAGTTACTTTTTTTTGTTTTTGTTTTTCTTTAGAGACAGGTTTCTTCTGTAGATTAGATATTTTTCTTACTGCTATAATAAAACACTGGACAGAAGCAAATGAGGTAGGGAGGGCATATCTTGGATCATAAGTTGTAAGACACAATCCCCCATGGCTACAGAGTAATGACAGAAAAGCTTGACACTGCTGCTTACATTATGTCTGAAATCAAAAAGCAGAGGGAGACACATAGTCAAGAGGGGTCTTTCTAGATTTCCTTTAGACTACTTCATAGTGTATTGTCATGCTTATTCTAAATTCAGTCAGGCAATCACTTAAAATAAATCATTGCAACTTTGAAATATAACCATACCTAAGATAGATATACTTAAACTTACAAAAGGTATCATCAAAGATTAATATACAAATTTGTATGGGATCTACTGCACAAAGGGGTCAGTGCAGAGTATTTTCAGAGCAATGAAAAGTTACTTTCTAAACAGTAATATGGGTTCAATAAGTGAACATGGTAGTTACAAAATGATCATCAGTGTTTGGAATTTGTAACAATAATAAGTAAATACAAAATATGATAGATGATAGATAGATAGATAGATAGATAGATAGATAGATAGATAGATAGATAGATAGATATAGATTGATTGTAGGTAGATATTCAGATAGATGATAGAATGTATGAGAAGTATTTACTTGAGTCATTACTGTTAGAAAATAATTCATTGGATAGTGAGTTGACTCAGCTGATGAAGGTATCATCCCAAGCCTTAGAGCGAAGGTCAATCCCTGGGATGGAGACATGGTGGAAGGAGAGAAAGTCTCCAGCATGTAGTACTCTGACATCCATCGAGATTACATCCCAATTACCATACCCTCACTTTTATCTTCCCATTCCTCGCTCTCTTCCTCTTTCACCCTAATCCCCTAACCCCTAGGCCTGTGACAGAAGGGAACCTCCTCCCCCACCATCTGACCACAACCTATCAGGTATCATCTGGATAGCTTGCTTACCCTTCCTCTGAATGCCACCAGGCCTCCCCACCAAGGGGAAGTGGTCAAATAGGTGCCACCTGAGTTCAAGACAAGAGGCAGTTCCTGCTCTCCACACAACTGTGGAGAATGTGCTGTCCATTTGCTAGGTCTGAATAGGGGGGTCTACATTTACTGCATGCAATGTCCTTGGCTGGTACATCAGTTTGTGCAGGCCCCCCAGGGTCCAGATCCCCCAACCTTGATGGTCTTCTTGTAGGGTTCCTGGACCCTGTGGGTCCTTCTATCTCCCCAGTCTTCCATACCACTCTGACCTGGAGTCCCAAAAGCGAGTCCCAGCATCTGTTCCAATCCCCCAGTGAGAGAAGACTCTCAGAGGACATCCATGTTGGGCTAATATCCAATTATAAATTAGTATATACCATTTATGTCTTTCTAGGTCTGGGTTAACTCACTCACGATGATCATTTCTAGTTCCAGCCATTTGCGTACACATTTCAAGATTTCCTTGTTTTTAATAGCTGAGTAGTATTCTATAGTGTAAATATTCCATGGTTTCTTTGTCCATTCTTCAACTGAGGGGCATCTAGGTTGTTTCCAGATTCTGGCTATTACATATAAGGTTGCTGTGAATATAGTGGAACAAATGTCCTTGTTGTGTGGTAGAGCACCTTTCGGATACATTCCAAGGAGTGGAATTGCTAGGTCTTGAGGTAGCCATATTCCTAATTTTCTGAGAAAGTGCCATATTGATTTCCAAAGTGGTTGTACAAGTTTGCACTCCCATTAGCAATGAAGGGGTGTTCCCTTTTCTCCACATCCTTGCCGGCATGTGCTGTCACTTGAGTTTTTTATCTTAGTCATTCTGATGGGTGTAAAATGGAATCTCAGAGTCATTTTGATTTTCGTTTCTCTGATGACTAGGTACATTGAGCATTTCTTTAAGTGTTCCTCAACCGTTCAATATTCCTCTGTTGAGAATTCTCTGTTTCGCTCTGAACGCCATTTCCTAATTGGGTTATTTGGTTTGGTGGTGTTTAATTTCCTGAGTTCTTTATATAGTTCGGATGTTAGCCCTTTGTCACATGTAGGCTTAGAAAGAACTTTCCCCAGTCTTTAGGCTGTTGCTTTGTTCTGTTGACAGCATCCCTTGCCTTACAGAAGCTCTTAAGTTTCATGAGGTCACATTTATTAGTTGTTTCTTTTCAGGAAATTGTCCCTTGTTCCAGTGAGTCCAAAGCTCTTTCCCACTTTTTCTTCTAACAGATTAATGTATCTAGTTTTATGTTGAGGTCTTTAATCCATTTGTACTTGAGTTTTGTGCATGGTGATAATAAAACTATTCCTAAGTACATTTAATGTGTGTATTACCATCCATAGTCCAAGAAGATAGGTGGCCTCCACTCAGTAACTCTTCAGTCTAAAGTAACTGGTGGCAAGGCTGCTATGAGCACAGGAAGCTGAATGACTTCTGGGTGTGATGCAGCCAGCATATGGTTTTAGTTTTCTGTTTTATTCTACAAGACAATTTTTGGATTATTTCATGATTTTATAAAGATGTTATGTGTGAGGTTACAAAATTACACTTTAGTACTATTTCATAAAGGAACTAAGGTTAATATAAAGTTAAATAAGTATGCTACAAATCAAACATTCAACTTGTCTTAGGAAATGTATGTTAGCTGTATAGTTAAAATACGTTTGCTTAGGAATCTTCTGTGACATCATCACCAGAGTAGAAATGATATCTGTCAAAACTCTCAGCATTCCTTAGTTGTCTGTAGAGGGATGTGTGTGTGTGCGTGAGTGTGTGTGTGTGTGTGTGTACGTGAATGTGTGTGTGTGTATGAGTGTGTGTGTGAGTGTGTGCGTGAGTGTGTGTGTGTGTGCGTGAGTGTGTGTGTGTGTGCGTGAGTGTGTGTGAGTGTGTGTGTGTTTGTGTGTGTGTGTGTTTGTTCAAGGTTGAAGCCACATGGGCATCCCCATTCACTTTGCATGTCTGCTGTTGGTGTTATTCAGGTTATGTCCAGGCAGTCATGTGAAACTTACTGGTGTCCCTTCTGACATTACCAGGAGACACTCTGTCACAGAAAACTCCCCTGTCCTCTGGTTCTCACATTTTGTCTACTCTTCTTCTGCAGTGTCCCTTCATCATTAAGTGCAAGAGTGTTTTGTAGATGTGTGTTTGGGATTGGAATCCAAGATTCTATGTTTTGATTGTGTTTGTTTTTCTGTAATGTAACTGTCTGCTGCAAAAAGATGTTTCTTTGTCTCAGAAATAAAATAAAAATGTATATGTATATATGTGTAATGATTTATGTATATATGTACATATGTATATGTGTTTCATATATGTATTTATAAAGTGAAATTAGTGAAATACAAAATACAAAGTTTGTGAAATTTTGTTTTAATCTCATTAGAATGGCTATGATTAAGAAAACAGTTGAGAATAAATACTGGGTAAAGTGTCTCTCTCTCTCTGTGTGTGTGTGTGTGTGTGTGTGTGTGTGTGTGTGTGTGTGTATAAAAGGTGAACCCTCTTTCACCATTGGTGTGATTGAAATCTAAAGTCTGGAAATCAATGTGCAGGTGTCTTAAGAGCTAAAACTAATTCTACCTTATGAGCCACCCATGCCACTTCTTTGCTTTTGCCCAAAGAATGCTTCATTCTACCTCACAGATAATTACTCAGCTGTGTTCATGGCTCCCCTAGCAACAACATCCAGGGAAAGAAAACAATTTCAATGCCCTTCAGCAGAAGAACAGATAATTAAAGACACACACACACACACACACACACACACACACACATGCAAACATGGACACACAACACACACACACACACTGTAATAGAATTCAAATGTAAAAAGTTAAATCATGAAAATTATAGAAAAGTGGAAAGACTGAGACAAAACATAAACTGTGAAGGACAAATACTATGTTCTCTCCAATCTATGATTCCTAGCTCAAAATATTAAAAAACAGTTGCACTCTTTGCCCCTCATCAAAGAAGCTGTTTTTATTTTTAGAAGAGACTATTGCAGAATACCGCAAGTTCAAAATGCATAGAATGACACGTGGTGCCAAGAAAACGTGAGGAACAGCAAGGTCAAGTAACCTTAACTTGTCAGTATAAATGAGAGAATTTTCATGAGGCCCCAACACTAGATTTAGAGATATGTGCAACTGATGTCTGCTGAGAGCAGGAGAACTCATCTTCCCAAATAAGGAGCCTCCTAGTTGATTACCTAATGATAAATTATCAATTCGAAATACATATCCATAGGAGCAGCACTACATAGACTCAACAGCCTGTGTTTACATATTTGTTTATATATAGTGTTCTGGAGACTTCATGATATTTTTAATGAAATAATCATTTTTTCTTGATAGATAGAATGAAACAAATTGTCTCAATAAGATGGGTGAACCTTATTCAATCAGTTGAATGCCTAAGCAGAACAATAGGGAAGCCTTTCTTTACATAGAACCTGGTGGTTTCTGACAATTCAGGGGAACTAGGAAGACAGCTATTCCTAGCTTCTAGCAATCCACCAGGTTTGGGATCAAAATCGGACAGGCATTTTTCAGAGTTTAAATTAACAAGCTCCCATAACCACTTAAACCCTGTCTTTGAAATAAGAATATTCTAATTGTTTTCTTTCTCTAGAAAACTCTCACACAGTCTTTTCCCTAATAGATGAGAACACTAAACTCACCTAACTGCTTTCCTACTGTTTAATGTTCTTTTCTGAACATCCACATTGCAAAGTAGACTATTATAAATCGTGAAGCCTAAATATATATTTAAATGAAAGCAATTTGTGTAACTAGGATGCATTATTTCATCAATTGGCCATTTAACACACACACACACACACACACACACACACACACACACACACACACTCACACACACCAACCCAAAATATGAAAGTTTTATTTCTTTCATTGCTTTTGTAGATTTTCATTTGCCTCAAAAATTTAAATACTAACAACAACAATAATATTTTATTATTATTCTATCAGTGAACTGTTATACAATTTATAATCAACATTGACTTTACCTTGTTAGTTTCTGGTTATAAGTATAAGAAAAAGTCAAGTCTTAAATTATTCTATTGTTTATCATAAAATATTTTGTAATATGTAGGGCTCTTCACTATTATTGTAACTGCATTATTAAGACTATCATATCAAGGTCATGTCTCAAAATACTGACTTACCAGCTGGCCCATAAATATGGTTTGGAAACAGGCTAATTAACTTATGCCATTCAAATAATAATAGCAACGAAATCGATGTTAACACTGAGCCTTCCAACAGTCTGCTGTGGTCAGATTCCAGGGAGAAGACAGATTTAATTACATGTGTGTATTTTTTAAAGTTCACATGTTAATTTGAAAGCTGAGTACGTTGCAGACGCGTCTCAAGATCAGTGCCTCAAATGTGAGGGCTGAAAGCATGGTCCTTGGCAAAATCAAGTTGGGAATCATTAATCATTTTAAAGTAAATGTTTCTCTATCTGAATGTCTGCCAAGAGCCTGGACAGAGTGCAGACTCCCAGAAGGTCCACTCCTGCTGATGACAACAGTGTTTGTTATACAGTGTTCAGCATTACAAAAGAGCCTTTCAGTGCCTGAGATCTTGAAATGATGCCTGTTTCTGGGATTTCTGATAAAGCTTACCACTGCTCTGCATTGCTATGAGCGATATTCAGATTTTTAATAGATGGTGTTTCATACCATTACATGCATCAGTTCCATCCTTCATGCTGCATTGGAAAGCTCAGCCAAGCCAGCTGCGGACAGTGCTGGAATTTTCCTTGCCAATGATGACATTGCTTTCTTTTCTGAACCTCTGGTGGCTTCACATACAGCGTGACTTGTAAGAGAGTTATTGGCAATTCAGATAATGATGGAGTCACACCTTGGCTTTCCTTTATTTATTTTTTTAATTATCATAACTAGATAGAAGCAAATGGATGCTGTGAACTGCTTTGTGTTTATATTGCTTCATTCATAATGTTGTTGTCACATGAAATTATCCGCCTACACTTTACCAAGAGGCATCACACACTGCCCTTTCATCTACCAGGAGAAGGCTACTCACAGGATAAATCTGGCTGTGGTACAGGTCACTGCATATTGTGATCAAGAAAGTAAGATGACAAAGGCATTCAAGGAATAAAAGTTTCCATAAAAATCCATTTTTCCTTGAAGTGTTATGATTAAGCATTTTAATATGGAATCTTTTAGAGGTTAACATTTAAATTACTGATTTCCCCCATTATACAATGAGCAGAAATAATATGTATATTACATAACTAGAGAGCTTCCAAAGGACCTATTTTTCTGCTGAAGAATCAATGCCCAGCACTATTGATCTAAGCAAAGATAAAAGGAAAACAAATATACAAGTAACATATTTTTTCCTTTACATGAGGAATTTTTTCTTTGGTAAAGAAACCAGAAATAAGTCTAGCTCCATGGTACAGAGAAAAATGGAATTGTTTTTAATGCTGGCTTCCCAGGTGTATCTAGGTGGTGTTAATATACATTATTTTACCTTGGAAGCTATTTAAAAATCCAAAAGAAAAGTAAAGAAAATTACTGAATTCTAATGAAAGGAAAGTAAGGGTGGGGAAAAAAATCTACTTCAAAACACAGGAAGACTCTTAACAGCACTGAGTTATGACTGGCAGAGAGTAAAGCTACAGTGTACACTGCCTGGTCTTTGATGGGGAGATCATTTAAGACTTGTGGTGAGAGATTCAAGCTCCCTGGCAGGCCTGGTCTCAAGTTCTCTGTCTTCTCTGTTACTAGCAGTGTTTCAAATTATTCTTTTTGCTTTGCTGGTCTAACATCATTTCATATCTAGGCTGCTCCTGCTTCAAAGGAGATCCTTTGTGTTACTTGATATCATTTGTCCTCTACCTGCTACTGGTAAATGTTACTCCCCTATGGGTTCATAAATTTTTCCCGTGCATTGTTTCTCTAAAACTGCAAAGATCTTGCCAAACATCCTTTCTATGCAATGATGGCATCACTATTCCTGAGCTCTTGGGCTGGCTTCCTGCATTTCCTCTCTGGCCTTATTGATTTTCTCAAATGTTTCACGTTTGACTTGACATAGATTAAAATTCAGTTAATCAATTTTCTTAGATTGTCATGCATGTTTCATTCTGTTTCAGGAGTTTCAACCCTTTAGATTATTCACAATGCTTCTCCCATTAAACCTAACAACAAATATTAATAGTTTAAAAATACTTAAAAAGAACAAAAACAAAAACACAAAAGTCTGTCAAAGAGATGTTGTTCAAGGGAACATGCTGTAAATTATGAGTCTCAAGGGTTCAGAGAACTAATGTTTCACCTCGTATTAAAAGCACTTGGTACTTGATGGCAAGATCTTCAAAGAAATAGAAATGAAACCCAGGTGGTGTATACCCATGCGTGGTGTACAATGCTACAAAAGATGCCTCTTATGTCAAGCCAGGCCCTCTCAGAACAGGATCTCCGAAACACTCACATCTCCATCCTTTGTCATGAACACTGGGAAAGTTTTCTTGGAGTCTTTTAGGCCAGAAAGATTAATAAGCATATTCTACTGAGAGTTAAGTTTGATAGGAAATCAATAACTACATTATTATTATTATTATTATTATTATTATTATTATTATTATTTGTTAGCTGAGAAAAGAGAAGATCATAAAATAAATCCCAAACAAACAAACAAACAAAAAACCTCAAGCATCGAGTCAACCAAACAGAAATCCTGGGCTATAGATAAGTTTCAAAGCGATTGTATTGAGTCTGAGGTGCCTGCAAGGCATGTATGCAAATCCTTAAAGGGAAGTGCTTTTATGCTAATCTTCACAGTATTCATATAGATTATTTTAAAACTATAAGCATCACAAAATTAAAAAGTAATAAAGCACATGAAAATTCCAGGCACAGGAAGCTAAAGTCATGGAAGAGTCTAGAGAGTAAACAAGCCCAAGAGGGCATCGGTATTGAACTCTTCAGATATAGAAAAAAAGACATATTTAATGAAGTTGAAGAAATATATGGCCTTAAAACCTTCATGTGAAAAAATTCAAAACTCAGCAAAATTAATAAAACAATCAAATAAGGACTGGGGAAAGAAAATTACAGCAAATAAAATTTTAATTTAATTGATAATTTTCAAAGAAAAAACAACATAACAACCTGAATGAGGCGAGAAGAGGGTCAAGTCGAAGACATTTTCTAGAAGTTGGTATATAGAAACTCAAAGAGAAAAAAATGTGGGGACAGTTAAGAGGCATAGAAAATAAAGCTATAAATTCTGAGTATGTTTAATCCGTCTTCCAGAAAAAGACGTAGTTAGCAGGGAAGATGTGATCCGTGAGTA
Organism: Acomys percivali; assembly: GCA_907169655.1. Taxonomy (NCBI): domain Eukaryota; kingdom Metazoa; phylum Chordata; class Mammalia; order Rodentia; family Muridae; genus Acomys; species Acomys percivali. The sequence goes on from OU015748.1 coordinate 95,051,972, forward strand.
TTTTATTCATTGCTCTTCATATAAAGTCTGAGCTGATGAAAGAAACAGACTTGAGAATCCCAAAGGAACTCAAAGAATAGTACAATAAAAATGACTCCAAGCTTACGTCCACTGAAAGGAACTTTCAGACTATCAAAGCCAAAGTGAACATTCTTACAAACTAACTAGAGGGGGAAATGAAATAGCTCTGAATCACAGAATATAGTTATCTATGGAAAGGAGGAGGCTTTGTTTCATTTGATTTAACATTTAGCATTATTATCTTTATCATTACTATGGTCCTCAAACTGAACACCATCACCAAATTCTTCAATTATAATCACATATTGAAAAACAGCTAGGATAGTAATAACTGAAAAAATAAGCAATGCACTAATTCCTTTGAACAAAGAATTATCTTTAAGTAAATACACTCAGACAAGTATGTTCACTGTGCAATGCCATTTATTGGAGGGCTGAATTCTAAATATTATTTTGTTTCTGCCTATTTATTCAATTAATGCTTTAATTATGAATAATATATGTATATAAGCTGATCGTGGTAGTGCATGCCTTTAATACTAGCTTTCAAGGAGGCAGAGGCAGGTGGATCACTGTGAGTGCAAGGCCATCCTGGTCTACACAATGAGGCCAGGACTACACAGGATTCTGTAACCAAAAATTTAAAAACAGTTCCTAAAAGTCTAGGTCCTTACAAACATTGGTGATAGGGATATGTTGAATATTATTCCATTTTATATGTGATATATCTATTTATTTTTCTTATTTATTTACTTTAACAGCTTGATCTCAGCCCTCTCCTTCCTTTCTTCCTAAATCCTCCCCCTTCCCCCCCACCTCATTTCCCCACTTCCCTCTCTCCTTCCTCTGGATTGTGAACTAGAGTTTCATAAAAATATGTAAGTGGTCGGATGCAGTGGCGCATGCCTGTAGTCTCAGCACTCAGGGAAGCAGAGGCAGTTGGATCTCTGTAAGTTCAGGGCCAGCCTGGTTTACAAAGTGGGTCCAGGACAGCCATGGCTACACAGAGCAACCCTGTCTTGAAAACAAAACCAGAAATAAAAAATAAAAGAGAGAAAAAAGTTTAAATGAGCTCCGGCTTGGAACAGAGCAGCATCTCCAACAGTTTATTAAGCGGCCATAAGTATGCCTCTGCTATTTGGTAATATTTTTTACAGGGAACAGAGCTATTAGCATTGGTGATTATATAATCTAAATATCAATCTATTCTGAAAAACAAGGAAGATGTTCTCTGTCTGTCCTAGTAGCACTCAGCTCTGTTGCATGACAAAGTTCTGTTTCAGTCTTGGTTCCGAGCTCACAGTTAGCATTTCTTGCTCTGGGCATGTCATCATGCCAGAAACTCTGATGCACACTGCCTGAAATCAAATTTAGCCAAGATTTCATTACTTATGCAAAACAAACAAGCTTATCCATCTGAATGTATGTAAATTTTCTTTAGTCCATATAAACGGCAACCTTATATGAATACCAAGGAATTATTTTAAAATAAATTTATTTACGATCCTTTCCAGTAAATACTTAGTTTGCATATCAATTTTGCGACCTTAGTACCTGAGTTGATTTAAATATTTCCTGGAAAAAGAGGGAATAGTGAGTTAAGAAGCCTTGTTTATGGAATAACAGCAAGAAAAGCTGTACACATTCAAAACTACAGGCATAAATTTCTGTTTATAAAAATGAGGATCTACATTAAGCTTGGATCTACACTTTCATGACTAAAATAAAGGGATAAGTTCCCAGTCAGTATCAGTATTTAAGATGTGTGATTTGTGGACGGTAGTTTGCGAATGTTGTATCTTTTTTTAATTTGAAAGATTTAAAAAAGGTCTATATATTTCAAAATATTTGGAAATTTTCTATGAAAGCAGCCATCCATTTTTGCCTTCACCAGTCGTATCATGTGTGGCTCTTTTTTTACACTAAAATTTTAACGAATATCCCCTAAGAGTATCTCTTCTAGTCACCTGTTTCTTCTCTTGCCTTTCGTTTTTTGAGATATGGTCTTTCTGTGTAGCTTGAGCTGTCCAAGGAACGGTGGCATCCCTCCTGCCTGCCTCAGGGCTATAATGATGAAATGACAGACAAGTGCCACCATGCCTGGCTTCTGCAAGGTGTTTTGATAATAAAATCAAATCCCTGATAGGAATGAATATAAATTGTGACAGAACTTTTATTTTAAATCTGACTTTAAGTCTGGTATCTTCAAATCAAATGCAAATGACTGAGGATAATCATCATCATTTACAAGACTAAGGCAGAAAAAAAAAAGGAATACTTTAGGAAAAAAATAGTTAAAACATAAACTCTTGGGGTGAGAATTTAAAACTGTATACATTGTTCAGAATAAAATTTGGCGTATATTTATCCCCATTTATCTCTATTTTTTGCCAAAATAGTTTTGAAAAACTTTAAATTGCCGACTTTCAGACAAGTGTGTATATTAAAAGTATGCGGAGGGTACATGGGGGGAGTTGTGTTTTATCTGGAATGAAATTTCCCAGGCGGCCTTAACTGAAACGGTGTTTTGAGTCACAGCCAGTAGATGGCGCCAGAGAGCAGGAAGCAACATCCCCTGAACGAGCCGCTGCTTGAAATATAGCAGTTGGATTTCCAACAGCTCCCAGCCTGTGATTCCTGGCAAGCCGCTGAGCAGAGGGAGAGAACAGACAGTTTTATAGCTTCTGTCACTCTTCTTGGAGGAGCCAGAAGACCCTCTGGTCTATTGAACTGGAGGATTCCTTTCCTGCTGAAACATTTGACGGCAGCCAAGTGACTACGTGTCCCAAGACTCTTGAAAAGGACGTCCGGAGTCACTCAGATGGTCTTCCGTGCTGGAAGGCCTTTCCGGGTCTGTGACTGATGGCAGGCAGCCGGATAAAAATCTGGACAGCTACGCTGTCTTTTGCCAGAGAAAGATAGCTACTACAGCATTTCTTAAAGACCATTAAAACAAACAAACAAAACTATGACTCATACCTAGACCGTGAAACGCTATTTTCATTCATAAATATAAAAAGAGACTGTACAAATAACACAGTTTAGGGGAAGAAGAACAATACAATGAAGAATTGTGTAAATCGAGAGTAAGAGATTGTCCAAGTAAATAAACGGTAAGTTCGTGTCAGTTGTCTGTAGAGTGATGGGATAAAAATGTTGGAAAGTTGTTTCCTCCCCTGGGCCCACCACAACTCCTTCCAATTTATCTAGGAAATCTCACAGCTTCCTGAATGTCCTGACTTCTGATCACTATCTTTCAGAGTCAGAAACTGCAGAGCATATGAAAAGTGCAAATTTACTCATACTCCCCCACATTTCATAATATGTGGTTTATAGAAATAAGTGATTTTAAATTTCTAGGATACAAGTCTGATGGGTCATCAGAATGAGTGAAATTAGATTTTTTTTTAAAGAGGTAAAATTATGGAAGACTTTTCTACAATATTTGTGAATCTGTACTAATTCAGCAGTGTCTATTGGGACATCTTGCCATTGAGGACTACTCTGTGATCCGTAGCCAACCACATGTAGTCACTGAGAAGTCGAAATGCAGCTAGTAAGATGGGGGCAGTGAAAGTTCAGAAATTCTGTAGCTCAGTTCTATGTTCTACACCAAAGAGTTGGTGTCAATGTCCAACTCAAAGTGTGGGCAAAGCTGAATTCCCATTTGGTGCTTGGGTCCTTTGAGTTCAGCGACATTCTTGGCAGAATTCAGTTTCTCGTGGTTGTGGAATCAACGTTCTCAGCTTCCAAATGCAGCTGATACTCTGATGAACTCAGAGTATCTTTTTCCATAAAACCAGACTCAATTGGTTTGGAAATTTAATTACATCTACAAAACTCCATCAGCCTTGTAATGAAATATCATCACTACGTTGACATCTCATCTCATTCTCAATGTGACTAAGATTTAAGAGGAAGGCTTGCACTGGGCCTGTGGAGCAGATCGTGGGAAATGTGGGCCTGATTTTGGAATTATGTCTACCATATCCAGCCTCAACTCTGTATTCATATCTCTAAGCTAATGCTACACTTTCCTCCTTTAACTACATAGGTTTATATATTTATCGATTCTAGTAATGACAAGCGCAGTGCTAAAGTAAGGTTACTTTTTCATGTTGATACTACATGGTTTCCTAGAAGGAAGCTAACTTACATTCCCGTGAACAAGATGCAGTGCCATGTCTTTAAAGTTTATACGTGTAAATGTAGTTTTTATTTCATCAGATGATGGAATGAGTTGAGAGCTGTACTCAAGCTTTACTAACAGAGGGCTAGGGCTGAGGCAAGAGCCTTTCTATCTAATTATCCCTGGGCCTAGGCCTTGAAGCTTCCAGCCTCCATACAATCTAATCTTCTACAAGCCCAGACCCTAAAGACTTTAGGTTCCAGATACATCTGCTAACCTAGACCTCGAATGTTTTCAGCCTCTGAGACTTACTGCTGGATAAGCTTACCCTGTCTAGTGTTAGGATCCCCATGACCTGCTGAAGAAAGACCCCAAGGCAGTATGCAAAAACAGATTGTTTTTATTGTAGCATGCTAGAATCGCCTCTCCCCTCTAGAGGGCGAAACCAAAATGAGCACTCAGGCTCAATGTATACAGTTGGAGGGATTTGTATTAAGCTTCAATTGATTGGTCAGAATTGAATCAGGATTGGCTGTTTAGTTACTGGGGTCCTTTTGAGTGACTGAGGTTTTGGCTTTTACTCAGGAGTTGGCCTTTAATGTGATTGGATGGGACCAGCTGTATTCTTTAGCAAGGCCATGAAGTATAAAATCATGGCATCTAATCATTTTGTTCTATAAGTTGATTAGCTGCCCATGAACCATCCATGAGCTGTCCATAACTTGTGGTTTTTCCAGGACTATTTAGAAACTTAGCCTAGTTAGACAGAGTGAAAACCTGAAGCTTGTCATGGAGTTGGCCTGGTCAAGCAAACTGGGGTCTTCTTGGGGCAGTTGATGTCTCTGGGGTCCCTGGGGAGCCTGGGGTCAGGTCCCTTCACTAGCTCTTTCTGAACTCTCATTGGCTGGTTCAACTCCATTGTTCTGGCTCAAAACTCCTCTCTAAGATGACTTATTCAAACTGGCTTCTCACAGCTTCTCAATGAATACCTGTGCTTGAAAAATACTCCATATTAATTCCATAAACTGAGCTGCACCCAACAGAACTGCACCAAATTGCACTGAATTGTACTGTATTCCTAAAATCTAGTGTTCTCTCTCTCTCTCTCTCTCTCTCTCTCTCTCTCTCTCTCTCTCTCT
>OU015748.1:95064803-95087731 GCA_907169655.1 Acomys percivali
TATATATATATATATATATATATATATATATATATATATATATATATATAAAACATGCGTAACACAGACTTCCTTGTCTTATTTTTCCTACTAAGATACCTCAAATCAAATCCCAGATATAATCTTTAGATGTAAATATAAGTGCAAACTTAAATAAAGTCAAACAAAATGACAAAGGAGATGGCTCCAATGTTCCTTTTCAATGGTCTCATCACTCTATCTATGTGCAATAAAGAAAGAGGCACATATTATGCATGTGCCTCAGAGATTGAGCATTTTACTCAGTGTAATGAGAAACAGCTAGAAAATGTAAAATTGATATGATTTCTTTTATTTAAAAGAAAACATTTTTCTTATTTTATTTATTTAATTATCTATTGTAAAATATATTCGACGTGTAATTGTGTCTATTAATCAGGTGCTGCATGATTAGTGTCATATGGCAGCATGTTTCACAATTACCTCAGGATAAATATTTCCTTTCCTCAAACAAGCCATTGTTTTGTATTTGAAGACCTCAATGTCTTTCTCGTTCTTATGATATGCGAGTTGTTGTCAGCCTTACTTGCGGTAGAGTTATCCCTCCAGGTTCAATATCAGTTACCCATGCTGTTCTTCCTCACACTTTTCTGATCCCTCATCAACACTGTTCTGTTCCTTTTTCTCCGAATAAATTGTCTTTTCCTAAGAGTATTGTCAAACTGCTAAGGGAAGGGGAGACAAAGTTAGTGACTGGGGAAGTGCAAATGAGAAAGGTACTAACAGAGGGAAGGAAAGCATAGACTCTGAAGACAAACTTCAGTCTGATTTAGAGTGCTGGAAAGGGAGGTGGGTCAGTGACAAACTGTGTTGGAGATAGAGTAATCAGGTCTTCCTGTCTTGGTTTCTTACTCTATATTTAAAGTTAGAGTCAGCAGCTCACTGAGAAGCACTCACCTGATGGCATACCGACAATCGGGATTCTCTGTGCATTGAGTCTGACAGGGAAAACCTGCCTCGATGTTTGACACCAGAAAACAGTAAACAGAACATACTCTCTTAGTGTAGTTTTCCTCCTAGCCATTTCAATAAGGGACACATTTTCACAAAAGGAGTCTCTCTGATGCTGCCACACTAAAATAGGTAATTTTTAATTATCATCATCATCATCCATTCTAGGATTGTTTTAAAACCTATGACACTGGCTGTTTCTTTTGTTCCTCATCCAAGAAGCCTTTATTTTTGTTGATCTTTTTGGCATGGTGTAAAATACATCTTCTGAGATTGGCATTCCCCAGTGACTAAGTGGGAAATTACACTGTCTGGAAAGTTACTGTGAGTTCCACTGTGGTTTTGGTTCAGTGGGTTTTTATGTATTTTTACAAATTTCGTACATACACGCAGAGGCTCTTGGCGCTGGCCAGATTTCAAAACTCAAGACCATAAGTATGAAGCAGTGACTGATGCCCAATGTTAGATTCAATGTTTTAAGTACATTGAAATATGTATATAAAGATATTTTTTCTGAAGTTGGGACAGAGATGACTTGGTAAAGGTTTTATTAATATTACGTAAAAGGGGCTTTTTATACAACTTATTTCATTATACAGCCTTTAGATCATGAGAGGGCATATATTGAGTCTGAATCCTGGAACCCAGAGGAAGTGTATTTAATGTTCTAGAAATTTGTTATGCATATCTAGTGGCTGAATGAGATCACGTTTAGTTGGTTTTTACCTATTTTGGAGACCACTTTCAGCATTTAGTCAACTTTATCTTAGCAACAGTTGATGAAATCAAAACAAATAATTGTTTGGAAATTAAGACAAAATAGAAATGTAACAAGAATAAATTAATTAAAAAAAATAAATAAATTAAAAAAAAAACAAAAAACAAAAATGTAAAGCATGAGAATTAACTTGCAAGGATACCTTCTGCAGATATGGAAGGACATCCTAGCAACCTAATTTCAAAGTTGTATCACCTGTTGTCAACATAACTCTCATTTAAGTATGATTTGCCTACCACATGGTCACGTAAGAGAACTGATATGGCTTAAGCTGAATAATCCAGGATTTAAATAGAAATATAATTTAAATGCTCAATTAAAAAGAGGGGTATGACTTTTTGTTCCTGGTCACACAATAAACAGGAAATTTGCAGGTGAAAAAAAAAATAGAGAACAGCTCTTTCAAGCACATAAAAACTGTACTTACTAATTTATTTTCCCTCCCTTGTGACAGACTCAAATAACCCACTTGGAAAATCAGGGCATATGATCTGTTCTATTGGAAATAAAATTTACATTGAGACAAAAGGTAATAGTTCTCATGCACATAATTATCTTCAAAATTAACTGTAAATCACTCAAATAAAATAATGTCAGCTAATGAATCTTATGATTATTAGTGAAAGATTAAGTATTCAGAATTATGAAGCATATGTCACCGAATTTGCCTTTGACCTGAAAAATATGTGTCCTTTATTCAGGAATTTACGGTACATGCCTACACATAGGGAATGGTGGAGTTTTATTGAAGAAGTTTTGTGTATCATCATGATAATCTGCCCTGGCAGAAGAGGGTAAAGCTCCAGAGACAGCATAGGGATGTGATGCTTAAACCTCCTGCTTCTACTGAGCTTCTTTCATGGTAGCTTTATTTTGACCACTGATTTTTCATGTGCTAATAGATGTCAGCAAGTCTAGTCTGCTACCATGTTGAAACGCTTTTAGGATTCTCATGTTTTGCTTGGTAATCCCTTGAAATCTTTTGACCACGAGATCTGTAAACGTCTGATTTTTTTTTTTTTTTTTTTTTTTTTCTTCTAAATGAGGGTTTCCAGAATTGGTCCTGTGGAGGGAGCCGCCCACTCGGATATTGAATGCCATCTTCTTATAATGTGGAAAAAGTGGTTGGTGAACTTTGGCTCTTCCAGCAAACACCCCCACCACTTGCCTTCCATGAAAGAAGGAACAAACAGACATCTTCATTGTGCACAGAGTGAAACACACCCATTGGGGATCACGTCATTATTTTTTTTTTTTAAAGTGAATGAAACCATCTCAGTGAGCTGATGAAATGTGAAAGTGTAAACAGGTTACACCCTTCCTCCTTCAGTCACAAGGCCACTGGGTTGTCACTTCTCCATAGTGTCCCCTCCCTGTCTAGTAAAGGACCCTACTTGGCTTGCAAGTCATGTCCCTGTCTGAGCTACGAGTGACCACGCCACTCTTGAGTCACCACCAGAAAAACCCCACAGACTGGCCGCTTTCCTGTTTGTGGTGCAGGACTGTTATTTGAAGAAAATCAATTCCTCATCATTTTTTCCCCTTTCATCTCTGTCGTTTTCCCGAATTTCTTACTTTTCTTTCTTTCAGTTTTTAATTATCATGCCTCTCTTAACTTATCCCCTTTTAATCCCAAGGGTTATTTTAAAAGGAGGCTTGCTCACCAGTTGCAACTCTCCAAGGCCTCATTTGGAAAAACTAACCATCTCTCTCTGTCCCGCAGCTGCCAAAAGCCATCATGAGTCATGTTTTTGACCCATTGACAGAAATACTTAATATGAATAGTTGGCCTATCTCAGAGATGTTCAGTAACTGCCTTCCCATCCTGGTGATTCCAGCTCTCTGATAGGATGTGGCATTTGGCCAGAGTAGCCTACCTTGTCTTTACCTCCTTCAAGTTTCTATGGTATCTATTACACCTGGCTGATGCAATCAGATTGGGAGGTTGATATGAAACCTGTGTGAGTGGCTGGCAGGTTCCATTCTAGCCACAAAGTAGCTCATGTGCACTGTTTTAAAAGTTGCTGCCTCTAAACTTAGCTGAAGCCCATACACTAAATATGGAAAAAGTAAACCTAGGTTGTTTTTCTTTTCACTTTACATCCTGTTCATAACACCATCTGTCCTCTACTCCCAGTCCCACCCTTCCTCTCCCTCCAGCTGCCTCCCTTTTTCCTCAGAAAAGGGGATTTTCCACCCTTCTCATCCACTCCAGTTCATCAAGCCACATCAGGGCCTAGGATGTCCTCTCCCCCTGTGGCCTGGCAAGGCAGTCCTGCCAGAGGGAGGTGATAAAAAAGCTGGTATCAGAGTCCCTATCAAAGAGAGCCCCTGATCACCTAGGATGATTGATGCCTTCTCCAGACATCCTTACTATTATTTTACCCTCCTCCCTCCATATTTATCTCCTCCTTTTCTAATTAAAGTTTCCCTCCATTTTTCCCCAACTGTCCTGTACATCTTTGGTACCTTGTCATTCTCCTCCTTTTTGTTCCATAGTCCTCAGGTACATTTTTACTTTCCTGTTATCTGAAGTCAGTCTAGATAATATTTTCACATCTGAAGTCTTGATATGAGGAACCACACATGACAGAGAACTTAAATACTTGTGTCAGTGGCTACCATGATTTTCCTTAAAAATTACCTTTTATCTCTGGTATATATTCATAGTTACCATTATGAATAAACAATTTCACCATATTTCAATATTTTATGTATTATGTATTGCATATTTGTATCCGTGTTCTGCTTCATTCACTGTAATTCTGTTTTAATAGACATAACTTTATAATACCCATTTAATCAGAAAATATGTGTCAGCATAATATTTTACATATGTAAGGTAAATGTCTGTGTTTTTTTTTTTTTTGATGGTCTTAGATGACCCTGTAAAAGGTTATTCAACCTCTTTCAAAGGTGTCATAACCCATACCCTGAGAACAACTGCTTTTTTTTTTTTTTTTCGAGGCTTTGGGAGTCTGTTGTTTCATTTGAATTTTAATATTTTCCTTCCTCTGTTTTTATAAACTGTAGATAGTTTTGGTATGAACTACTACTTTAGAAATGTCAGCTAACTAGAGTAAATCAAGTTTTATTAATATTATTAGATAAGCAGGTAGAAATTAAATTTTTAGGCAATACCTGGTTGCACTATTGTATACTGTAATTCCTTTGTTCCCCCAAAGAAGAGCTAGGAGAGAAGGCAAGCCATGGTAAACATCTATGTGTTACTTCAATAAAGCCCTATTTTTTCCTGTTTACCCATTGTTTTAGTTAGTGTTTCTATTGATGAAATGAAAACACCATTACCAAAACGCAAGCTAGGTAGGGAAGAGCTTATTCAGCCTACACATCCAGATCATAGTCCATCATTGGAGGAAGTCAGGACAGGAACTCAAGGAGGGCTGGACCTGGAGGCAGGAACTGATGACCAGGAAGGGGTGCTGCTTACTGACTTGTTCCACACAGCTTCCTTAGGATGCTTTCTAATAGAATCCAGGATTACCAGGCCCAGCTAGGCACTACCCATTTGGGCCTGGGCCTTCCTTCATTAATCACAAATTGAGAAAATGCCTTATGGCTGGGTCTCATGGAGGCATTTCCTCAACTAGTCTTCTTCCTCTCTGAGGACTATAGCTTTTGTCAAGTTGACACACAAAACAAACAAACTAATACATGCATAAAACTGTCTTCTATTCAATTCTACAAGCTTAGCAACAGGAGAGAGAGAGAGAGAGAGACAGAGAGAGAGAGAGAAAGAGAGAGAGAGAGAGACAGAGAGAGAGAGAGACAGAGAGAGAGAGAGAGAGAGAGAGAGAGAGAGAGAGAGAGAGAGAGAGAGAGAGAGAGAGAGAGAGAGAAAAGCTATATTGCTGAGCAGCATCCATAAACCTGGCATGCTTGATGGGCATATAAATATCTTTTTGTCCATGAGAAAAGCAGAAAGTTGGATGCTCCTTACAATTATATGATGCTGCTGCTAGAGGGAGATACACTGGGGAAAAGACTGCATTTTGTACTGATTCCAGAGCTGATGGAATCACAGTACAAGTACTTAGCAGATGAATGGTTTTTAAATTATATTTAAAATAATCACTAGGCCTGCATAGTCAACATAACAACAATACAAATCAACCAAACAAAACCCAAATGTGTCTGCTTGAAAATTGACTGCTGATAAGGTTATGTTAGTCTATTGAATGCACCTGATTTATTTTCTCATTTTGTGTTCCGGTAATTTAAATTTATATTTTTTGAATTTATTCACTTTACGTCCCAGTTGTAGGCCCCTCCCCTGTCTCCTCTCACCTCACCCTTCTTCCTCCTTCTCCCCAAGTCCTCTCCCCAAGTCCTCTGATGGGGGAGCCCTCCTCCTCTACTAATTCATCCCAGTCAGGCCTCATGAGGACTGCCTGCATTCTATTTCTCTGTGGCCTGAGAGCGCAACCAAGTTCATGGCAGAGACAGACACTGGTCTGTTCACCGCGGGACCCACATGGAGACCGAGCTGCCTATTGGCTTCATCTGAGTAGAGGACCTAGGTCCTCTCCATGCATGGTCCTTGGTTGATGCATCAGTCTCCACAAGCACTCCTGGTCCCAAATTTGTTGCCTCTCTTGGTCTTCTTGTAGAGCTCCTGAGCTCCTGTCCCCTCTGGATCCTTCTATCCCCTCACTCTTCCATAAGACTCTTACATCTCTGCCTAGGGTTTGGCTAGGAGTTTCAACATCTGATTCAGTTTCCTGCTCAGTGCAATCTTTCAGAGGTCATCTTCAATAGGCTCCATCCTGCTCCCTCTCTAGTGTTTATTCTATTTTCCCTTCTGAATGAGAATTAAGCATCCTCTCTAAGGCCCTCCTTGTTATCTTAGTCAGGTCTGTGGATTACAGTTTGGCTATCCTGTGTTACATGGCTAATACATGCTTATAAGTGAGTCTATACCATGCGGGTCCTTCTGTGTCTGGGTTTCCTCACTAAGGATGATCGCATCGAGTTACAACCATTTGACTGCAAATTTCATGGGGTCCTTCGTTTTAGTAGCTTAATAGTAGTATTTCACTGTGTAGATGTACCACAGTTTTTTCTTTATGTATTCTTCTGTTAAGGGGCATCTGTTAAGGGGTTGTTTCCACTTTCTGGCTATTAAAAATAACGTCACTATGAACACAGTTGAGAAAATGTTCTTGATGTACAGTGGAGCATCTTCTGGGTATATGCCCAGGAGTGGTATAGCTGGGTCCTGAGGTAGACCTATTCTCAATTTCGTATTGAAGTGCAGATTGAATTACAAAGTACTTGTACAAGTTTGCACTCCCACCAAGAATGGAGGAGTGTTCCTCTTACTCCGCATCCTTGCCAGCATGTGCTGTCACTTGAGTTTTTGATCTTAGCAACTCAGAGAGGCATAATATGTGACCTCAGAGTCCTCTTGAGTTGCATTTCCCTGGTGACTGAGGACTCTGAGCATTTCTTTAAGTGCTTCTCAGACATTCCATGCTTTTCTGTTGAAAATTCTGTTTAGCTCTGTACCCCAGTTTTTGTTTTTTTTGGGGGGGTTTGAAGAATGGATAAAGAAACTGTAACCCAGGAGCAGAAAGGCTCAAATGGTATATACTCACTTATATCTGCACACTAGCCCAAGGGGCATGTCCCACGAAAGCCTTCACTTACCAGAAAACTGAGACAGAGGGGAGGATATCCTATTGGGACTCTAGGTGAGAGAAGCATAGGAGAATAGCAAAGTAGAAGGATCCAGAGGGTCATAGAAACCTACAAGTAGAACATTATGATAGACAGATTTGGGCCCAGGGGTCCTGCTCAAACTAAGGCACCAGCCAAGGACAATACAGATGGTAAACTTTAAAGCCCTGCCCAGATCTAGCCAATGGTCAGAACAGTCTCCACACTTGAGTGGAGAGTGGGGTACGACTTTCACACGAACTCTGGTGCCTCATATTTGACCATGTCCCCTGGAGGGGGAGACCTGGTGGCACTCAGAGGAAGGATAGCAGGTTACCAAGAAGAGACTTGATACCCTATGAGCATATACAGGGGGAGGTAATCCCCCTCAGGAACAGTCATAGGGGAGGGGAATAAGGGGAAAATGGGAGGGAGGGAAAAATGGGAGGATACAAGGGATGGGATAACCATTGAGATGTAACAAGAATAAATTAATAAAAAATTAAAAAAACAAGAAACTGGTACATTTACACTATGGAATACTACTCAGCTATTAAAAACAAGGAATATTCAAAATTTGTGGAGAAATGGATTGAACTAGAAATGATCATAATGAGTGAGTTAACCCAGAAGCAGAGAGATTCAAATAGTATATACTCACTTATATATGGATACTAGGCCAAGGGGCATGTCTCATGAAGTCTTCACTTACCAGAAAAATGGGATAGTGGTGAGGACATTCTAAGGTGAGAGAAATATAGGAGATAGGGAAATAGATGGATCTTGATGTACCCCAGTTTTTAATTGGATTATTTTGTTTGTTGGTATTTAATTTCTTGACCTCTTTATATATATATTGGATATTAGCTTTCTGTCAGAACGTAGAGTTGATAAAGATCTTTTCCCAGTCTGTAGTCTGCTGCTTTGTCCTATTGACACTGTCCTTTACTTTACGGAAGCTTTTCAGTTTCATGATGTCCCATTTATTAATTGTTGGTCTTAGAGACTGAGCTGTTGGTGTTCTGTTCAGAAAGTTGTCTCCTGTGTGAATGAGCTAAAGGCTTTTCCCAAATTCTTCTTCTAATAGATGTTAAGGTCCTTGATCCACTTGTACTTGATTTATTTGCATTTTCCCTAGATGTAGACATTCAGTTTGACGAGTACGATTTGTTGAAGATGCTCTAGTTTTTCCATTGTATGATTTTGGCTTCTTTTTAAAAAGTCAAACATCCATAAATACGTGGGTTTATTTCTGTGACTTCATTTCAATTCCATTGATCAAAAGTCTTTTTCTATGCCAGTTCCATGCTATTTTTATTACTGTTGCTCTATAGTACACTTGAGATCAGGGATAGAGATACCTCTGAAGAGCTTTTATTGTACAGGATTTTTTAAGCTATTCTGGGTTTTTTATTTTCCATATGAAGTTTTGAATTATTCATTCAAGGTCTGTACTTTTAGGGAAATTGCATTGAATCTGTAGGTTGCTTTTGGTATGATAGCCATTTTACTATGTTATTCATACAGATCCATGAACATGGAACATCTTCCCTTCTTCTGATATCTTCTTAAATTTCTTTGTTCAGAGATTTGAGGTTTTTTTTTTTTTTTTTCATGTAAGCCTTTCACTTGCTTGATTAGAGTTACACCATGATAGTTTATGTTTTTATGGTTATTGTGAAAGATGTTGTTTCTCTAATTTCTTTTTAATCACATTTTCTTTTGTGAGTCAAGAGGGCTACTGATTTTTTGAATTAACTTCATATCCAGCCACTTTCATGAAGGTATTTATCAGTTATAGGAGTTCTCTGGTAGAATTTTTGAGGCCACTTTTGTATAGTATCCTTTCATCTGCAATTAGTGATATTTTCAGCCACTTTGGTGAAGGGGTTATCAGCTGTAGGAGTTCCTTGGTAGAATTTTTGAGATCACTGATATACACTACCATATTATCTGTTAAGACTTATACTTTTACTTCTTTTCCAGTTTGTATCCCTTTGATCTCCTTTCATTGTCCTATTGTCCTAGCTAGGACTCTAGTATTATATTGAACGCTTGTTTTGTGACTGACTATATGGACAATGTTGGAGAACATTTCATGAGGTGCTGAGATAAAGGTATATTCTTTTGCGTTTAGGTGGAAAGTTCTGTAGATGTCTGTTAGCTCGCTTTTATTCATGACATATGTTATTATCATTATTTATTTCTTTTTTGTTGACCCGTGCTTTGGTGACAGTGAGCTGTTGAAATCTCCCACTATTAATGTATGCAAATCCATATGTGGTTTAAGCTTTATTAATGTTTCTTTTATAAATGTGGATGCCCCTCTATTTGGGGCATAGATGTTCAGACTTGAGATGTCATCTTGGTGGATTTTTCCTTTGAGTATGAAATGTACTTTGTCATCCCTTTTGATTAAATTTTCTTGAAAGTGTATTTTATTAGATATTAGCATGACTACTTTAGCTTGCTTCTTGGGTCTATTTCCTTGGAAAACCCTTTTCCAGCCCTTTATTCTCAGGGAATGTCTATCTTTTTGGCTGAGGTGTGTTTCTTGTAAACAGCAGAATGACGGGTGCTCTTTATGCATCTATTCTGTTAGTCTGTATTTTTTATTGGAGAGTTTTTTAGTTTTAGTCCATTGATGTTGAGAGGTATTAATGAGCAGTGACTCTTAGTTCCTTTTATTTTGATGTTGGTTGTGGTAGTGTGTTTGTTGCTTGTCTTCTTTTGGTTTTGCTGTAGTGAACTTATATATATCCTGAGGGTTTTTTTGTTTGTTTGTTTGTTTTTTTCAGGTATGGTTAACTTCCTTGGGTGGGAATATTTCTTTTAGTATTTGTAGGGCTGGGTGTTTGCATAGATAATACAGAAAGTAAATTTACAAGTAAATGAATTCATAAGATCATTTAAAAGATTTCAATAACGGGAAACAAATTTAACAAAGAAATCAAAAGAATGTACCTTAGAAATGAAAACATATGCTTATAATAGTATATCACATGTTACAATGTACCGAAAATTATCTGTAGATTCACTTTAATTCTCATTATACTTCCAAATATCTTTTTTGTTGTTGAAGAAATGGAGAACCAACCCTAAAATCCATATAAAAGTGTGGAGGTTTCTGAACAATGAAAAAAGATATTGGAAAAAAACAAAACAAAACGATGTCATCTTTCTGAGGTGAAAATGGCAGTGAGAGACTGGGTGCCTGGTAGACATTTGGCTGTGCTGGTATTTCCAAAGGGATCTCCTGCCAGGGCTTCGGATCCAAATTTCTGGGCATATAAAACAGGGTATTCCATGAATCTTGCAAAAATACCCATTCTTGTCTCTATACCTCTTTCTGCTCTATTTCAGTTTTTTAAAAATTGCACACCCCAGGCTTGGTGATTATGACTGGAGTGCAGGACAGTGGAGACACCAGCCAGAGTAAGGGGTCAGCAGGATCATCCTGGCTCATGCCAATGCCTTTGCCCCACTTTATAGCATCTGAGCCAGCTCCAGTAAGTGTTAAAGAAGGTAACTTGACTTGCACCAAGGACTTTGATTACCCAGTTGTCCATTTTAAGCATCTTTTTGTGTGTTTTCTGATATGCTTTTCCTGTTCACTGTTGCAATTCCAGCCACTTGAAGTGGAGTTTCGGAGGCTGCCAGGACATTTTTAGGAGACTTCACAGATGTAAAACTTTGTGTTTTTAGACATAGCTTTAAAACCATGAGCCACAAATGCAAAAAATTAAATAATTAAATAAATAAATAAATAAATAAATAAATAAATAACACATCTACTAGGAAGTATCTAATATCATTTATTTGTATTATTTATATCATATATAAATATATTCTCAATCTCAACAGCATGGGAAAACCAGGACAAAACAGACAATAGCAACAGATTTGTACAGATATTTCTCCACAGAAGAGGAATAAATGGTCTTTAAGCAAATGCAAAGCTCCTCAATGTCTGCCTTGATCTATATACCTTATTATAAATGAATGCTGTGTCAAGCACCAAATAATCATCTCTATGTCCAGCTCTAGAGGAATCTAATGTCTCTGGTCTCCAAGAGCTTGTACACACTGGTGGATTAACACGTACACATAATTAAAAATAAAATAGAGCTTTAAAATCAAGAAGCTCTGAGAACAAAAATTTAAGCATACGTCACTTGTAACTCATACCCCTGTTTCCCAAGTGCTTTTACTCTTGTCTTTCTGGTTCTCAGCCTACATCTACATTCTGTGAATGTCTCTTCAAGTATGAGAAGCAGGAGCCTGGGATGAGTCAATGGATCTGTCTTTCATTACCCTGGTTTTAGATTGGCAATGAAGTTCAACAATTTAATTATCAGCTTTTCAATATATACTGTCTATGCTGTGTGAGCTTTGATGTATGACCTTTCTTAGCCTAGAGGATTATTAGATACCTGCTTTTGGAAGCCAAAAAATAATTTATTAAAATTATAAGTTTTGAGGAAAATTGACATAAAATTTGCTGTAGAACATAAATGATTTTCTTTGACATAGATTGATTATTATGATAGTGTGAACATAATAATACAGAGAATGAGCATCTATATTCTTCCAATACATTTATTTTCTGCTAGTTATAAGGCCACTAACCATTTTTTTTTTAGAAATAACAATTTTATGGGATTGGTAAATACATTAACTCATAAAATATTTATATTATGCATAAATAAGCAAGCATCTCAAAACATTACTACCAAATAAATGATTGAGATACTTATTGTTTTCAGTATTGATTTTTATGTAGCCATCTAAAAAACTTAGGAGCTACAATGGAAAGAAAAACAATAAAATAAATGTTGAATTCTGTTATTTTCATACACACCACGAGAGTTCTTAGAAATCTTTGGGAAGTTTTAAAAAATATGCACATCTGTTAAATTTCAGTAACTATTGTGAGACTGAAAAGTTTGTGCACAATGGGGGGGGGGGCTGTATGCCTTGTGCTCTAAACCAACACTATCAGAAGAACTGCAGGAGCCTTTATTAGCAATTTAGATTGCTAGCAATCCTTTGCCTATTCTCACAAGTCTCCTTCCTCTCTTCCTTATCTTAAAATCAAATCTTAAACAAGAGTTCTTGCCCCTGGGATCAATGTCTAGCAAAGAACATGAATCAAAATTTCCATCCGCTTCTTTATTTTATCTGTCCCTGGCTTGGATTCAGTTATATATATGATGTATGGCTATTTCAATTTCAATAGGATTAAAAATGTTTGCTTCAGAGGAAAGGCTTATTGATTCCTAATAAATATGACTAGAGAATATCAAGTGTTCTGGATTTAGGGAACCTCACTTGGTAACTTTCCTGTTATCCATACGAACACAGACACAGTACATTATCCTTTTTGAGCAACTGTTGTCCCCAAATTCATAATTGCATATTTCTCTTGGCACCTTTTTTTTGTGTTAATTGCTCTAATAAAAACATTCATTCCCACTTCCACAGCAGAGAAAGAGTCTGTCTCGTCATTTTAGTTTGGCATGTAATCTGTGGTCCAGCCTGTCAACCCCTTTCTCTGTACTTCTGCTTCTTCAAGGGCTATAAAAGCATTGCATTTATTTCTCTTCATGTTGCCTTGAAAAAATACTTTGATTCATGCAACTGAAAGGAGTAAAGGTTTGTTCTGGCTCATAGTCTAAAGGTCCAGTTGATCATGATGGACAAGGAAGTCAGAAGGATCTTGAAGAAAATAGTCATGAAGTGTCGAGAATCAGGAAACTAGAGGATTGAGAGTTTACTAAGGCTCTACTTATTCTCTCCTTTTGTATACAGTCACAGGGTACTCTATTAAGGACTTCTCCCACCCTCTTTCAAGAAAATTCTATCACGTTACTTAGCCTAATTAAGACAATCTGTCTCGAGGGCTGTCTGGAGGTGCATTTCCCAGGTGATTTGAGACTCTGTGATGTTGGAAGTGCACACAAACCATTACAGCATTCTATGAGGAAGAGTAAAATGTCTGGAACTGGGCTCTTACAGCTATAGATATCTGACTTTCTGTGAGAATGTGCTTGGCAGCATGGAGCCTTATATGAACTATGCACATTTTTCTGAGATAGGAGATGAAACTGAATATAGTCAGATCTTCTTTTTCAGTTATTCCTACACCCTTTGCACCCAGGAGTATGCATTCCACTCTTTCACCGAGATTCAATCTATGGCTCCAAGGGAGCTATTTATAGACTAGTTAACTGTGTTCTAACCCTATTTCTTTTCTCTTCTGAAAAAACCCATGTAATTTCTCATCTCCCCTTGAATTGTATATGAACATATAACAGAGTTCTAGTCAATGGTATATAAGTGTACTATGTCTGATATACTAAGATTATTGGTATTTTTGTTTTGTTTTGTCTTTGAGACAGGTTTTCTTTGTGTAGCCTTCATTGTCCTGGACTCACTATCACACTCTCATCCCTCTAGGTCCCTGCCTCTGCCTCCCTCGGTTCTGGGTACCAAGATTTTTATATAGTGAAAGTTTTTTCTTGGTTTTGACCTCATCTTATTACATGTATTTCTTTTTCTCTGTTTCTGTCTGTCTCTATCTCTACTTCTGTCTCCCTCCCCACCTCTGTTTTCTGTCTCCCTCCTCCATTTCTTCCTTTCTCTCTTTCTTTCATGTGTGTGTGTGTGTGTGTGTGTGTGTGTGTGTGTGTGTGTGTGTGAACATGTCAAAGTACAGAGAAATTTTAATTCAGAAAATGGATGCTCTGGTAGGAGATCACATACAAACACCTAAACACCTTCTAGGTCTGTGTGATCTTGCTGGAATAGAGACATGCCTTTATTCTCAGGAGACAGAGGTGAACATATTCTTAATCCAAGGGCAACCTAGTAATAGAGCAACTTTCAGGTAAAGAAAAGCTTAGCTCCAGGCATAGTTGTGTGTACCTTTAATTCCAGCATTCAGGAGATGCAGATCTCTGAGTTCTAGTCAGTGCTATTGACTTGGCAGTGAGTTAGGAGGCAGCTCAGTAGAGTTGAGTCCATGGCAGCTCAATTTGTGGAATTCAGAGGAAGTTTTTTTACTGGGAGAGATTTATAGAGAGAGGTTGAAGAGAGAACAACTTAGACACAGGTGAAGACAGAATGAGCCAGAAAATGAGAGGGAGTCAGAAGAGTAGAATAGATTTCAGTTAGTTTGCAGAAACAGTTAGTTTGAGGCCAAGCAGAGCAATTCAGTCAGAGGCCAAGAGAGAAGCCAGATTAAATAAGTCATCTAGGAGAAGATTTTGAGCCAGAACAGCTGAAGTGAACCAGCCAGCAATAGTTAGAAAGAACTAAAATTGATGACCTTATTCAGCAGTAAGTCTCAGAGACTGAAAGCATTCTAGGCCTAGATTTGATTTTATGCAACATAGAAGCTTAGATTAGCAGAAAGAGGCAGTAAGCCTCAGAGATGACAATTAAATCAGGTGAAGAAAAGTTACTTTTACATCATAGTGCAAATGTTAGGGTCAGGAGATAACTAAAACAAGTTGTTTGTCTCTCTTTTTTTTAAAAAAAAATGTATATTTCATTTATTATAATTTATTCACATCACATTCTGATTGTTATCCTTGTTCTTAACTTGCCATTCTCGTTCTCCCTCCCTTTCTGCCCTATTTCCAAACCCTAGAACTCTGAGGAGGCCTCCTGCCCCACTGTCTGTCCATAGCCTATTAGGTCTAGTCAGGATAGCTTGCATCCCCTTCATCTGTGTGCCCGCAAGGCAGACTTGCTAAGGGGCAGTGACCAAATCATGGGCACCAGAGTACATGTCAGAGGTTCATCAGAAGTCCTCCCACACACACATGTAGAATCAGCTGTCTATTGGCTGCATCTCAACAGGGATCTTGGTTCTCTGCATGCATTGTTCTTGGTTTGCACATCAGTTTGTCAGCCTCCTCTCCCTGGGTCTAGAACCGCAGACTTTGATGTTCTCCCAGTGGAGCTCCTGCTTCCTCCTGGATATTCCATTCCCCACTTTTCCTACAACTCTCAATACTCCTCCCAAAGTCCAGCTTTGAGTCCCATTATCTATCAAGTTTCTTAAAGGAGATCAATTTTGGGCAAATATCCACTTATAAGTGACTATATACCATGTGTGTCTTTCTAGGTTTTTGTTACCTGACTCAGGATGATCGTTTCTAGTTTCTAGTGCCATCCTTCTTCCTGAAAATTTCAAGATTTTCTTGTTTTTGATAGCTCAGTAGTAATCCATTGTGTAAATGTACCACAGTTTCATTTTTCATTCTTTGGTTGAGGAACAAAGAAGCCAAAATTATATAATGGAAAAAAGATAGCTTTTTTAACAAATGATGCCTATCTAACTGGATGTCTACAGGTAGAAAAATGTAAATAGATATGTATTTATCACCCTGAATAAGACACAAGTGCAAGTGGATTAAAGACCTCAACATGAAACCAGACATGCTAAATCTGTTAAAAGGAAAAATGGGGGAAGATCCTGAACTCATTGGCCCAGGAGACAACTTCCTGAACAGAACACCAATAACTCAGGCTCTAAGATCAGAAGTTAATAAACTGGACCTCATGAAATTAAAAAGCTTCTGTAAGGCAAAGGACAGTATCAACAGAACAAAGTAGCAACCTACAGATTGGGAAAATATCTTCACCAACTCTACATCCTACAAAGAGCTAATATCCAGAATGTATAAAGAACTCAGGAAGTAGTTTTTCTCTTTCCACCATATGGTTCCTTGAGATAAAGCTCTGGTCAAATGAGTCATCTCCCTGTCCTGGTTCTTGTCTTTTATAGGGAAAGAATTCCACAGAGAGGTACACTTTAAGCAAAAGTTTAGTTAGCAAAGCAAATCTCAGCAAAGAGTACACTCCTGAAAGGCCTAAATATTGGTTGGTGTCTTATTTAGAACACTATTACTGTGATGAAATACCATGACCTATGCACACTGAAGGAAGCAAGGGTTTATTTGGCATATACTTCTGCAAACTGCTCATCATCAAGAAAACGAGTACAAGAACTCAAACATGGCATGAGCCTGGAGACAGAATGTGATGCAGAAGCCATGCTGCTTGCTTTTTCCTCAATGATTGCCCAGCCAGCTTTAGAACCCAGGAGCACCATCCCATGGCCCCACAGTGGGCCATGCCCTACCCCATCAATCTAAATGACTAATTTAAAAATGTTCTACAGGCTTGCCTAAAGCCTAATATTATGATGGCATTTTCTTAATTGAGGTTTTCTTCTCTCAAATAACGTTAACTATGTGAAGTAGATATAAAACTCTCAAGCACAACTGACACTTGTCAATTTGACACACAAACACGTCACAGTTAATCCACAAATCCAAACATATTAAATATTTAGTTCTTTAAAATACCCAGTGGTTTTAAATTTTCCAAATTCCATTTTGAAAGTTCAAACATTCCCAACTATGGGCTCCTGTAAAAACGAAAGTTGAATGAAATACTTTGCTGCTTCAAGTAGGATGGCCTAGAGCACAGTCACAATTAGATAAAAGCAAAACCAAACTCCCAAAGGTGTAAGTAATGTAGTGCATAACGTCTGGAACCCATTCCTTATCTTCTGGGGTTCTCCAAAATGCTTGGGTTACTTCTCTTGCTCTGCCCTCTGTAGTACACATAGCTTGTTTTCCAGGCTCTGGCTGCCTCCTCTCCACTGCTGCTGCTGTTCTGGGTGGTCATCTCATGGTAGTGGTATCTCCAAAATGCTGGGGTTCTCTGCTGCAAGTAGGCTGTTCTTTCACCGGTTGCCTCTCCTATACTCTCTTCAGGGACTCCAATCCTGTGACACAGTGTTAAGCCACAGCTACTCTACATGATCCTCTTATGCCTTCAAGACAGCACCACCTAGGTGTGACATATTACCAAGGTTGACTACCAGCAAAATGTACAAACTTGGCCATGTCTGGAGCACAGCTTCTGTGTGCTGACTCTCAAGAAACACTTCCCAGAACATTAATCCCAATAATGCTGGCCTCTTCTTATTAACCACTGATTTCTCAGCTCTAGTTAGTCAGCATCAGTTGTCCAAAAAACAAAACCAAGAAAAACAAAAACAAAAACAAAAACAAAAACAAACAAAAAAAAACAACAACCAACCAACCAAACAAACAAACAAAAAACCCAAAAGTTTCACTTCAATGGTGCTGGTCTCTTAATTATGGCTTCTACTTCAGCCCCAGCTGACCAAACACCGCAGAATCTTAATTCAAAATAACAAGTGATGCAAATGGAGTCTTTAAAGTTCCCTTTAAGACTTCACAAACCAAGCCTCCATTGTCTTAGTCTTCTTATCTTCCAAGATCCTATAGAAGAGATCACTGGATGCTCAACACTCAATGTCTGCTTTGAAACACCACAGCAAACTCAAACTGGGGAGGAAAGGGTTATTTGGCTTAAGTTTCCACACCACTCTTCATCATCAAAAGAAGTCAGGAGAGGAACTCAAACAGGGCAGGAAACTGGAGGCAGGTGCTGATGCAGGGGTCATGGATGTGGGTTACTGCTTACTGCGTCGCTCCTCACTGCTTGTTCAGTGCAGTTTCTAATAGAATCTAAGACCACCAGCCCAGAGATGACACTGCCCACGATGGGCTGGGCCATCCCACATCAATCCCAACCAGTAATCAAGAAAATGCATGACAGGCTTGCCTACTGCCCAATTTTATGGATACATTTTCTTAAATGGGATTTCCTCCTTTCAGATGACTTTACGTTGTTTTAAGGTGATATAAAACCAACAACACAGTAGATTTATCTATTGTTTCATGATCCCTAAAATCAAGTTTGCTTTGTCTGGCACAGACACTCCCTCCATGTGACACAATGATCTCTTTCTCCCACACATGAATCTAAGACTTTTTCTTATGCACACTTAAGGAGGTAAGAGTGGAAGACAGAAAAAGTCTCCCCAAATTCTACTAAGTCCCTTCAATGCTGTATTCAGAAATTACACTTTAGAATGTGGAAAAAACCTATTCTTTCATATTCTTTCTTAGTGGTGTGCCACAATAAAATATACAATTATAAATACTTTTGAAATCTTTTGAAAATATGACTATTACCTTAATATTCTTCATTGCACTTCAAAGAGACAACATAAAACAAGCAAGCATAAAGTGGCATCTCTCTTATTCAGCATGGTTCTGTCTTTAAGTCATTTCATTAGCAGTTGCTTTAGAGTTAACAGACTTCAGAATAAACTACATACATTCTATCCAATGGTTTTCTTATATATGTTATAATATTATTTTTGTGTCAGTATGTTTAGCAACACACCAGCATATTAAGTTGTTATTTTGTTTTTTCTGCACTTACGTAATTTAGATGACATTTTTCCAAAGCTTGATTTGTTTATAAGAAAGATGTTGTACTTCTTCATAAAAGGCATAACAATTTAATGCCCTGAAAGCTGACATTTTATATATTAATTCTTTAGTTTCAAGAAAATAATAGCCCTAGAAATGAAAGTAACACATTTTTCAAATCAGTCTGAAAAAGATGAAATAATATTTCATGAAAGCAACATATTACTTACTGGATAACAAATTGAAGCTGAAGCAAAATTAATACAAGGCAAACAATAAGCTTAGTCCACAGGCTATATTAACATGCTCATTTTAAACCTCCATGTAATTTCTAATATCACATCAGACAAGTCTAAATAGATTAAAAGAAACTCAAATTGTATAGTTCTGCTACCTGTTATGTATAGTATATCTTATTCTGTTTTTTTCAATCTAATTTTCATTGGTTAATATGAGAATTATGTGCCTTAGTTTAAAAATACAGCTTATTAAGAAGAGGTAGAACAAAAAGAAATGTACAATAATCTTATATACACTCAGCGAAAAACTGAGAAGCCCTTCAATGGTAATCAAATTGATATTTTGCTTTATGAGATTTACAGGATATTATGAAAATGTGGAAGACATCTACCAAGGCCAAGCATGCAGAGCAGAATATATAAAGTCATCCCAAATTTTGTAGGATTTGATGTAGAGAATACCAGTAAATAATTTTTGTTTACAATTCCTGTCTTGAATATTTGCCTTTGTGTGCTAAATAGTCTTCCAACAATGCTTAAATGAATAAACATGCATGAGTCTCAGTAAACCTTTGGATACAACTACAGGATAAAAGCTGAATGTGGCCCAAGGAAGAGTTAATGTACCCCAGTGAAAAACAAATATCTAATACCATTCTCTTTTAGATAAACACTCTTCTGAATTTATTCAATTATTTTTACTTTATAAAGCATCATGGTCCTGATTCCTACTATTTTTTATTTTTAATTTTCCATCAAGTCCTATCTTTCATTTGAAATTCATGATTCATAAATTAAGTGTTATTGTTTTCTCTGAAAATACAGTTGTAAGAGAAATCACCTCTGATTATTTGGCAAACTGTTTGGGGTTTTAAAGGAATGAAAATGCTGAGATAATAAAGTCTGTTATTAAAAGGCAAAACTGTTCTTTCTGCAGATGACTGTAATTTTCAGAATACATTTGATTTCCTTTCTAAATTGGTTTAAGAAGAAAAAAATGATATGATCTAAGAGGTTTTGTTTGGGTACATGAGGAATTTTAATATTTTTAATTAACATATGGGCATTTAGAATAACTTTAACCATCACACATTAGTTGGTTATCTCTTTGTATAACAAATCATGCCTTAAATAACTTTCCTAATGAACCACTTTAGGCAACAAATAGTGTTCTCACTTTAAACTCCTTCTTTTCATAGTTGTATGTATCTATCCTAATCCCTGAATCCAAACTACATAAAATTCATTTCTTAATAATTTATAATTTCTTTGTTTTTAATTAAAAAGATTCTCCTTTCATACAGTACTTCCTGTTCACACTTTCTCATTCTGCTCCTGTCCCCAGACCCATCCCCCATCCCCTCCCCCACAAGTCTTCCTGCCCCAAGACCTGCTCACCCTTCAGCTCCCTTCTGCAGGATTCCCTGAGCTCTGAGGAAGAGACTCTTAATGGATACCTCCAG
Source organism: Acomys percivali (assembly GCA_907169655.1). Lineage (NCBI taxonomy): Eukaryota > Metazoa > Chordata > Mammalia > Rodentia > Muridae > Acomys > Acomys percivali. The sequence continues at coordinate 95,085,283 of OU015748.1, forward strand.
CTTGGACTCTCTCTCCGTATAATGTTTTCCTGTGGATCTTTACATCCATTCCATCTGCTGCCAGAGGAAGCCTCTCTGGTGATTACTAGACAATGCAACAATCTGTGAGTATAGCAGAATATAATTAGGAATCACTGAAATATTTTTTAAAAAATTTTATACCAGTCATGTTTGGTTCTCCCCGAGTACGCTGGCCTATCCAGTCTCTGGTTCCTGGATCTTCAAGGGGTGTTGGACATGGGCTCCAATCGCGTCAAGTGGGTCTCAAAATAACCAGACGTTGGTTGGTTGCTCCCACAAGTTCTGCACCACCATTGTCCCAGTAATTCTTTCAGGCAGTACAAATTATAGGTCAAAAGTTTTGTGGCTGTGTTGCTGTCTCTGTTTCTCTTTCAGTACCCTGTGGAGCATCTTCTTGTATCAAAGAAACTAGAGCCTGGGGTAAAGGCTCCATGGAGGCTCATCTGGACCTCTTTACATTCAAAGAGCTGTGTGAATGTCCTCAGCAATGGGGTCCCACTCTCAGTTTGCAGAAAGCACACACTTTGTCCTAGCATCAGCCTGGATGATATGAGGATCTCCACTAGAGCCTCTTGGGAAGCCTTGTGTGACTACAAGAGGTGGCCAGTTTAGAATCCATATACCCCATTACTTATTAAGAACCCTTAGTAGGATCACCCTTATAAATCTAGGAAGTTTCCGCTGCACTAGTTTTCCACTTCTCTTCCCACACACTCCCTCCCCAAATCCAGCCATCTCTCCCTCCATGCCAACCCCTCTCTATACCTGATCCCTCTCAAACCCATCCTCACCAGCTCCAAATCCACCTGTCATGTCTATTCTATTTCCGCTTCACAGAGATATCAATTTACCCCAAATAGATCACTGCTATTGATCTAACATCTCTGCGTCTATAGATGGTAGCTTGCCTATCATTTATTTAACAGCCAATATCCACTTAGAAGTAATACTTCCCATTCAACAGACATGTACAAAATTCTACAGAATGTGGCCTTCAAATTGATGTTAGGCATTAAGTTACTTTTATTACTGACAGCTGGAGTTACTATTTGTAAAATCAGAAAGGAAAATACTCTAGTGAAAACATACATGTCTTTTGTACATAATAAGATACTTCTTATTTCATTATCTTATTGCCCACAATAAGCTAATGATCAATCCTTGGAGAGCAGCATGCTGTTTTGGAAACTCTTAGGGAATTTTATTGAAGTGGAAAATGTAGCATTGTTTTCCAAGGTTATTTCCCGAGTTTGATGTTTTTGAATCTTTTTTCCTTTTCTCCTTGCTTCCCTAGAGACATTTTCTTGTTTCATATTATTCTTCTCTGTCTTGGGGACTCTTTTGGTTTTATTTTTTCCTTTGAACACAAGAAAATTTTAGCTAAAATCATATGCTTCTAAATATTGTCATGTGTAGTTTGTCAGATTCTCATAAAACGTTTATCATCCTATCGTTTACCAGAGCACAGCAAATTCTTATTGTCCACAGTAGTTATTTTTCTACAAGGCTTCTGTAAAAACTGAATTAACCAGGATTAACCCATTGCTCCTAGGGAAACACACAACGTATGATCTGTTTTTTTAAGCAATCAGCATACATGTCGGTTTTGTACGTATTTTTGCATGAAATATCTCTATCTTGATATATAGATTTTACCGTTGTACTCAAAATTCATATTACTACCTGATTCCCTAATGGAATTTACCTAATACATGTGGATTTACTTCAATGTGCATCACAAGCTTTCTATGTTTAAAGAAATAAGAGGCTTCTCAGCATTGTTCTTTATAGACCATTTTAGCTGTCAAAATCTCCAATGAGAGCTCAAAATAAGGCAAAGCTTAGGACATGAAGTAAAAAAAAAAAAAGCAAAACATGTTTACAATATGAGTACTTACATGAGAAGGCAGACTGTATGCTGCCATACTCTAAGAGTAACTAAATAGATTTGCAACCGATGGAAATAGATGGAGACATCCACAGACAAACATTAGGTGGAGCTGGGAGAATCCTGTGGAATGGGAGGAGGAAAGCTTGAAAGGGACAGGGAGGTCATGCAAACCACAAGAAAACCTACAGAATCAATTAAGCTGGGCCTCTAGAGGCCCACAGAGATTGAGCTACCAAACAGAGAGCATTCCTGGGATGGAAGTAGGTTCTTCTGCACACATGTAACAGTTGTGCAGCTCGGTCTTCCTTTAGGACTTCTAACAGCAGGTGCAGAAGCTGTCTCTCATTCTGTTGCCTGCATTTGGATCCCCTTCCCCTAACTGGCCTGCCTAGTCCTGCCACATCTTGATAGGCCAAGGCAGGTTGATATCAATGGGAGCTTCTTCTTTTCTGAAGAGAAAGTGAGGACTAGAAGATGGGGGTAGGGGGAAGTGAGAGGGAGGACTGGGAGAAGAGGAGGGAGGGAAAGCTGCAATCC